>JAQFVV010006230.1:2667451-3920597 GCA_028023455.1 Epiperipatus broadwayi
TAGATAATATTACTTCTCAATTAAACTTCTAATTTATCTCTTGAAAAAATATGTAGAATTTATTTGCAGTTTGTTTGAATTTTCCAACTCTAGAGGAAAAAGAAAGTACAAAACCATACAAAACATTAATAAATAAACACTCCAATATCTTATCATCCTCCTTTCAAAAACAAAATTATTTTCAAGAAAAAAATTTAGAAGGCAGCATTCAGAGACACTGAATCAGGATCTTTGGCATTGTTAAATGGCATTTTTCATGTTCAGCTATAGGGAATATTTTTTGAGGTGTGTTTTGCAACCAGAGCTTTTTGCATTCTTCCTTCATTAACAGAAGCAGGTCAGAGACCTTTTACTCCTCACTGAAGAGACCCATAGGTCGAAACCGGTCTGGGGATGGGGACAATCTAAGATAAAAATGATTTGAATGCCTTCTCTTGTAGTAGCATTTATCATAAATAAAAAAAAAGCTTGTTTAGAGCTAATTAGCATGCTCTTAGTTTTACATATTTGTAAGTGCAAGCTATATATAAGTCATGTGACATCTGACTTTTTATTATTAATAAACTTTAATAGATTAAAAAAAAATGCTAAAAGCTTTATTCCTCAGGAGTCCATAAGAAGTTCAAGTGCCAGAACTGCGAATGCCAGAATTGATTCTGGGATCTCCTGATCCCAAGTCAGATGTTCTACCAACTGTGCCAAATTGCACAAGGTTTTAATAGAAAACTTTTTACATTCAACAATAATAAATTGTTTTTCTCTTCACTGGTAAAAATTGTAATTATAAATATGTGACTGTTCTCGCATGCGTTAGTGAAGCTATAATTACACTATAATGTGTAATAGGTCTGCTTAGCGCTTTCGAGATTTAATGTTCGAATCTCATACTCATAGCTTTGTGAATGAAGACTGTTGTGATTTATTGTACACATATGCAAATGAGTTTGAATTTTTAATTAATTAGTCCATTATTTGGAAAAGAGTGATGCCAAAAGAAAAGTTAAAGAATCTTTTTACATAGCAAATGATCTCAATGCCATTAATAGAAGAGAGGCATGCTTTGCTCTCTCCAAACAATGGACTAACTAATTAAAAATTCAAACTCATTTGCATATGTGTATAATAAATCACAACAGTCTTCATTCACAAAGCTATGAGTATGAGATTCGAACATTAAATCTCAAAAGCGCTAAGCAGAACTATTACACATTATAGTATAATTATAGCTTCACTAATGCATGCGAGAACAGTCGCATATTTATAATTCAACAATAAGCAAGATTATAAGGTTTAATTTTACTGTCTATTGGATCGGAATTTGTCAAATCAATTATTCCTAAAAATATCATCACATAATTTGTAGCTAGTAAAAATTATGAAATAGACACATAGCATATCAGTTTCTATATTCTTTTGTGATAAATTATTATTGATTATAGAATATTATTGCAAATTCCTTTTGATATGCTGTATATAATTATTATAAAAATTATATTTTATTAAATGTTATGTAATAAAATATTGCTTTGTTGGATTATTTTTTTTTAATGATAAATAACTCACATTGTTAATGTTTCTTGATGGGCTTGGTTATTGCATAGACAATTAGCATTACTCACACATTATTTACATTACATCATTCCAATAACACTAATCATAATTTTTATTTAAAAAAATACAAAGATTAAACATCACAACTTATTAAATTTTTAATGTAAACTAACTTATGCAAATTCAAATTCTATAATATTATTGCAGATAATAACCAAATACTTGTCATACAGTAAAAATAAACTGCTAATATTATGCTAATTCATATAAGATTTCTATATTTAGAAATATATAAATCATTCTCAATATGAATGGTGCAAATCATCCCTGTTTCATATAAAGAGAGTATGTTATTGTTACTTTTTAAGTACCCATATAATACTGAATTATACAATATTAATTATTTGTAATATTTTAAAATAATAACTTTCCAAATGCCATCCATATTTAAATTTAAATTTATACTGAGAGATCATGAATTAAATTTAATTGTTATAGGTAATTAGAAAGTAATCATTCTGATATATTATGTACATAGTATTAATTTATTATTTCAGTTTATAATATTGATGCTATATTATTAATTGATAAAAATTAAACATATGCATATAATAAATAAATATCACCTTTAATTTCCTGCATAATATAAAAAACATAATTATAATTAAAATCCACAAATATTGGAGTTCCAATTTTTATTAATAGAAGACATTTATATAAAGTTATTCACAGTAGCAACCTCTCTCCATACAGCAGTGTCACTCAATGTAAGGCAAAGTAATCAATGGATGCTATATATAAATTTAAAAATATTGAATAATTTCCTTATTGTAGCCCAATGGATTTTTAAAATTTAATTACCATAAAGATATTTTAAATGCAAATATGTTTTATATATCTGGAGTAGGAATTTGAACACAGACTTTTAAGCTACCTTCAGCCATGCCACCCATCCTATCTCATACAACTGATACACATGACCACACACATGTGAAAAATATAAATGATCTCCAATATATGTATTTTGTGCTGAACCAGCACGTATCATTTGTTCAAAACATCATCTTCTATATATATATAATCAGTACTGTGGGAGATGATGATCGGACCAACTAATGAGAACTGGTTCAGCATAAAATATATATTGGAGATCATTTATCTTTTCCACATGTCTGTGGCCATGTGTATTGGTTGTATAAGATAGAGTGGATGACTGAAAGGAGCTTGAAAGTCCATGTTCAAATTAAGAGTTTGAAATTTTTTACTGTTAATTATCGATTTCTAAAAATAATAAAAATTACCATTAACAGATAACTATTACCAGTATTACCAGCTTTAAAAACAAAATTTTAATTTATTTAAGTCTGTCATAAAAACAATTTTCTTTCAAATACTTTATTTTTTAGAAAATGGAAAATTAATTTTAAAATCATTTTAAGTTTGTGAAAAGCAATTAAATTCTATTTCATCCTCATTCTAAACCTATCTATTTAGTATATATGTAGATTATAATAGTCTAGGATTATAATCAAAGTTGAACATGGTTAAAATATTCTCAAGATATAAATCCCAATCTTTTCCTCTCCAATGTTTTCAAAATCATATTTGCTTTGCTAAATTGTCAAATTAAATTCTATTTAAAATTTGATGCTCAAGTGTGCAAGTATGTAAGTATTGCATTGCAGTTTCAAAAGTGTTTTGATTGGAACATTTCTATAAAGCGCTGTTATCATCTTCATTTTATTGATAATTTTTTAACATTTCCCATCATAAGGTCTCAAAAAAAAAAAAATCAAATGTGTGGCAATACTTAAAAAAAATACAAATAAAAAAGCTGAGTGCTTAAAATGCAGTTAAAATATTCTCAAGATGCAGAAGAAGAAATCCAAGAAGAAATTGCTCAAGATGAAATTTCAGATGTAGAATCTGCAGATAAAAAAAGTGATTCAATGCTTCAAAGATACATTAAACAGATTTCAAAAAAAGCAAATGTGTTATCTCTCCTAGCTTTTCTTTAACCAATGAAATGAAGCTTTTTGAGGCTATTGGAGAGTGATGTAATTAGAAAAACTGTACCAAAGTTTAAATAGTATCAGGATGACCAGTATTGAATCAAAAAGAGTTTTTTCAAGTATGGGATTCTTTGTTTCAAAGATAATTATGATTATCACCAAAAACATTAGATAATTTATGCTTTTTAAAATCTTATTTCATTAAAAATTCATGTGAATAGGGTATAGTGCTATTTCCCCCATAATATTAAAGAATTTTATTTTTTTATAAAATCATTTTTATTTTCTTTAAAAAAGTTTTTTTTTTGTTCCATAAAAGGAAATGTTTCTATATATTTTTATTCAAGTATTTTTTTCTGTTATATAAAGCATTTTTTATTTCTTTAGTTTTTTTTTAATATCACAACTAAAAATGAATGTATTTTCAGTAATTATTGTTAATCACAAATTTTACTTAGGTATTTAATGATAATTAAAATGCCAGTAACTTTCGAACCCTAATTCAAATCCCCTATATTACATAGACATATTTGTAAAATTTATTTCTAAAAAAAAATTTGTGACAGTATTCTGATTGCATTTTTAGCTTTAAACATTTACTAAAAAAATCCTGTTTTCATAATAAGCAGACATTTTTTTTAAAAAAAAAATTTAAAATTTTTAACATCTACACTTGATTCACAATGGATAAAAAAAATTTTCAGCATTAAAATTGCTAATAGAATGTAAAACAGTTTTTAAACCCATTTAAGTCTATTAAAATAATTTTTGATAACATTAAATAAGAAAACAAAAATTAATTTTGTTTTCTTTACAAATTTTTATAACACATAACAATATTTAATGCATATTTTTTTATTGTTTTATTTATTTAAAAATATGTACAAAAACAATAATATTAACTCAATGTCAATTTGGCATCAATTTATAAAATTTGGCAATAAAGTACTGTATAATAATAAAATGACTTTCACATGAGATATAAAAATTAAAAGTAAATAAACAATTCCTAATAAAGAATATCTTTTGGTACATTGCAGGACAAGATGATGGTTATCAATGGTTAGGGTACAGTTTTATCTCTTTTTCTATTTTCTTTTATCTTATTATCTTTATCATGTACATCTAGTATAGAGATTGATCATCAATCATTTTCTGAATTATCTATGATGGTGAGATTGGATTTTTGTGACTACATTTTAATTATATATCACAATTCTTAATCCTCATTTCATTCTAGAGTTAGAATGGCCATATTCATTTATTAGTACTTGAAAATCTTATTTTGATGCAGAATAATTTAAAATTCATCTGGATACTCTTTAAAGATTAAATAATTTTATCACAAAGAATATAAGCAGTTCTTACTGAAAGCTGTGTCTTTCACCATATTAACAAATGTATAACATGTTCATATTATTTTGTTCAACTATATATATCATGCATGTAATGTTATCTTAAACTGCAAGCCCAAAGATATTTAGTTGAACATTCATTAAAAATTAAATGAATAGTGAAAGTTATTTTGGATTGACATATGCTATTATTAAAAATTAAAGACAGAATTTGATATTCATAGCATTAAAAAGATGGGAATAAGTACTTTCTTACCTCAAATTATTCTTTTTATTTTTAGAAAAAAATTAAACTTCAATAATATCCTTTTATTATTTGAGTTCAAATAATTCTCTTAACATAAGTGAGTTAGTTAAATTTTATTTAAAAAATCCGACTAATTTTGAACTAAAGATCAACATTTGGGTTAGGTGATGAATTTTGGCAAAAAAAAAAAGTTAAATTGTAGCAATCTTAACATCATAACTGCACTAATGATGAATGACAGAAAGATATATGACACACAATAGTCACATGATTAAAAAAGATGTATGATGAATATTTAAAATTAAATTTAAATATTAAGAAATGAAGTAGACTGCCAGATCAATTAATGCTAAATTATTGATCCTTAAGAAGCAAAAAAAAAAAAACGATTACAGCAGTGAAAATATTTTCTTTTAGTCAAAAAAAAAAAGGATGAATTATCAGATAATCAAGTTACTAAAATATATTATTAATATTCATCAAGAGATTGTCTTCCAATCATGTTTCTTAGGTATCCTATTGAATGCTGATAACATTTATAAGGCAAAAAATAATTCTTCATAAAATTCATCAAGTATAAGGAAAGCATATAATTTCAAATTTTTATAAACAATATATTCATCAACATTAGTACTTCAGCTAGGTTAAAAGTTCTAGTGAAAGATCTTTATTATCTAAAATCTTCTGCTGTTTGTATTAATTATCTACAATTCTGAGTACCATTATTTCTACAGTTGATAATGAAAAGTGAAATGATCTTGCTCTTAGATATGATTTTTCCCTTTTTACTATCTCTCAGAGTAAGGTGAGTGTCTTGGAACATAATCATCCAATTCAACTTTATGGTCCTAATTTGAGAGATAACTGTTTGTTTCTTCCCTATTAAACAAATAACTTCATCTTTCACTTTTTTCTAGCCATGTTATTTTTTTCATATCTGCATTTCAAAAATCTCCAGTCATTAGTAGGATTTCATAATTCTTTTATGTAGGTCAGGATCTATCATTTTTGGTATTAAAATTGATGGCTTATCATGGAAAGTCCACTCTGCCATACTATTCCTTGGCATTATTATTATTTTTTTCACAATTCATATTTTTAAGATTTATTTGATCTAAATATTCAAAATGGCCAACTTGTTCCAATAATTCATTTCCAATCTTAGTATAAATAATATCTTAATGAATTTTGTATATAACCATTACTTTAATTTTTGCATCATTAATTTCCATGCTAAACTGAATGATAATTTCTGTTAATATTTTATTTTGATATTTATGTTGGGGCTTTCTGATAATAAATATTTCGAGATCATCTGCATATTTAATTATTCAGATTTGTCCATCTGTTTTCACTTCAGATTTTATGTGGACAAGAGTCTTTATTATCGTTTCTGCAATTATACTGAATAAACTAGGGAGCAACAAACAGACTTGTCTAATTCTTCTACCATTGTTAATTACCTTAATTAAAACTTTCTTTTACTGAATTATGACTTTTTGTTCTCTGCACAGGTTAAAAATGATGTGAATAATATGGCCTGAACAGCCTATTTTTTATAAAATTAGTTCAATCCATTCAAAGAAAAGTTTATTTACAGTCAATGAAGCATACATAAAAAGGTATATTTAAAATTAGCATTTCTTTTTCCTAACAGTCATAGTGCTCCTATAGCATCTGTAAATTCAAATTATTTTACTGACATTGGTGATTTAATCTTCTTTTGATAAAAGAAAATAATATTTTTCATGCATAAAATATTAAACTTATTGCTCTAAAATCTTTATTCTGCTGAATCAGATTTCATGATTATTGATATGACAAGAAAATTACAATATTGTTTTGGTCAATTTTAAAAATTATGTAATAAAATCACTTAGATAATTATGAAGGAATTCATCATTTTCCTTCCATATTTCTGTTATTTCACTAATTTCTGGATACTTTCTATTAGCAGGATCAACATTGCCTTAAAAATTTTAAATCATTATTTCTTTAATTATTGAATTCAATTATAATGTGTGAGTTCACTATATAAATCAACTAAATAGTTTTTCCATATTCACATTACTCTAACATACATTAGATTCTGAAATATATAATTGTTATTATAAGACAATTTTGTAAACTTAAAATAATTAAAAAAATGTATATTTGCTATGTTGGAACAGAACTATAAATATTAAATTGTAAGATAGAATTATCTTACAATGATAAAATTTTTAGATTCGAGAAATCTGATTTGAAATTTAATTTTTTCTCTTTTTAAGAAATAAATTTGATCAGAAGCAAATGTTAATTTCATATATCTAAAAAAAAAAAAAAATTGCAAATTTTTGTTTAACTTCATTTTTTATTATTTAGCCAACAGGAAGGAATCATTTTATAAACTGTAAATAGATCTTATCTCAATAAATGCCCTTTTGAATATATCCTAGTCCATAATTGACTCATACTGTAGGAGTAAGAAGCATTATTATTAGCATGCAAAAAACTTTAATGTACTTCCAACACCATCAAGCCTGGTAAATGACCACATGTGTGCAAAAATATTACAGTAAAAAGAATTCCATTAAGTCCCTATGACAAGATTCATATTTAATAAAGCAAGTGGAATGGTAAATTTAGTGTTATTATTATACTTGTGAAAATGAATATACATATATAAATTCATGTGCAGCAAGATGCTTAAATAAAGATGGACAGGATGGGCAACAATAGTTGCAAAAAGCACACGTGTTATAGAGGTTCTAGCGCAGTTAAGAAAAATCAGTATATTGGTTGATATTACTATAATAACATAAATAAATACATGACAAGCATGATTCAAACAGTGATTCAAATACTGCCAAAGGAAAATTGAGTTCTTAGCAGACAAAGATTGCTAAGAACTTGGAAGGTGGGAAAGCTGCATAATAATAAAAAACCATTATCCTACTATATACAATGATGGGTCATGATATGTATATTGCAATTATAATTGTGAATTTTGCTTTGACTACAGAGTTGATTTAAATATCTATGTGTAGCACCCAGCTTTATTACCAGGTATTTTTCTACCAATCATAAAAGCTGTTCATTTATGATATACTGGTATAGTGATGATTTGTCAAAATTTTACAACCAGTGTTATTGCTTTTTCTAAGTGCTTACTCTCAGATCATTTCAAATCAAATAATATATAGTATATACCAATAACTTCTTCCAATACTCTCCAAAAACATTTGGATGCTTTACTATCATGAGTAGATGCACATATGGTTCTTACTGTGCAATGGTACATCTTATGCTGTTTATATAGGATAAAGATTTCTCTGTCACCTTGCCTATCGAATTAATATAATCTTTAAAAATTGTTATTTTACATATTTTTCTATGCATCAGATAAATTTGATTTCTTTTAAATTATCTTTTTTGGGGAAGGGACAACTTTTATATTAAGTAAGAATTGTAACTTCAAACACATTTTGAGATTAAAATGTCTTACTTGTGATATAATGATGTTTCTGAATGAAGATAAGTTTGAAATAAGACAATTTATTTTCATGGATCATATAAATATACAAAGATAATTTTAGTTATCATTGAAAAATAGTAAAGGCAGATAAATGAGGATTAATTTTAAACATCATTCTATGTGACCAATTTTGAAGAAATAGATGATAATTCTCATAACAATAATAAATAATGTAAAAATTCTGGCAGTCATATATCTTTTAGTGCTCTTAGTATTGATTGGAGACTGAAAGTGTTGATATAGTGAAATTAGATTGACTGCAGTTCTCCTATGCTGTGAATTTATGGGTTAAAATAATTCAACTAATTAGAAAAATTATTAATGGGCATCTAATCTATCTACATATATTAAAAATATATCAAAGAAGATTGATTTATATATTTAATAAAGATACAATTAATATTATTACTGTCAGTTTTGGGTTTAAATATGTCTCACTTCATATTAGAAAAATAATAATTTCATGTTATTATTAATATTATACATTACAATTGACCCTTATTTGAGTTATACAATAATTATATGTAATAATGTATTGTATAGTCTCAAATTTCTCCATAGAAAAGCTGCCATTTTATACATTTCAAAATTACATGGAAATTCACTTAACATAACTGTAAATTATGATATTAAATTTCCATTCTGGTTCTAAAGTTTGAAATTTTTAAACTTTGGAACAGGAGATTAATAGAGAATGCAAACTCACAAAGAGATATTGTGACAGATACTGAAATTATTTATGATAACATGTGTAGTGCACTTTCTATTTATCTTGTTGTTAATTTTTTTTGACATACATATAATTTTAATAATTGTATATATACATATTGATGAATGCAATTATATATGTCTTTTTAAGGTTTAAGTTCTACAGGAATGTTCATGAATCCTTTAACAGCAACTATAATAACTATGGGTTGTCAAGGACACACTACTGCAGAACATATTTTGACGTATTGGTTTGGTCCCTTAATTGGACTATTCATTTCATTAAAGATTCAACAAAATCAAGAATACACAACTTTTAAACAATTTATTTCATTAAGAAACAATGATGAATCAAAGAAAAAATTATAAATGAATTAGATAATAAAATAAATATATTTTACAAACAATATTTTCTCAAATTCTAGCATAACATTACTAGTGGTCTTGAGAACTTATATTCCATTTGCAATTAAGAAGTAAAAAAGAAAAACTGCAATAATCCTTTTCAGAGAAATGTAACATTTTTGACTAGAGATGTGGAGGCCTTAAATGTCTTCCTGTCAAAATTACAAAAGGGCATATTTCTAGCTTAATTAAATATTCTATCTGTGAAATTTTTATTGCTACTTATTACATCTCAAACAATAATGTCTCTGCTCAGCAAAAAAAAAAAAAAAAAAAAAAACATAAGAAAAAGTGAAATGTTAATAATTCATTTATAAGCATCAATCATCAATAAAGACAAAACAAATTATCTCTCATTCATCAAATGCTAACATCTCATATTATGAATGATGTCACTGCTATATGTATCAACTGTATTTAGAAAAACACAAAAACCTTGTTTCAAAATAGTCAGATGCTTCAGTGCTCCAAAGATTATATGATATTCACGAACAGAAAATAACAGACTTGAGTTTTGATTCAATGATTTTAATTATTAAGTCTGTCATTCTGCAATTGCATTATACCATATACGGCAATTTGTCAATGAAGATGGCAAACAAACCAAAGAAATAGTCATGAGATGTAGCAATCTTAATAAGTAAAAGTAAAAAGTATTCATATTTGTAATGTGAATGTTTTAAAAAAAAACAAAAACAACACAAACAGCTCTAAATCCTTTAACTTAATTTAAAAAAAGTCAAGTCTTAATTGGAATATAACTAAACAGCAATTGCCATTTTGCTGTAAAAAGATGTAGTTTGCCAATATTTAAAGTTACATATATCTTAACATTATTTATATTTGCAGCATCATAGAGGAGTAATGGCTTAATGAGAAATGAATCCTTAAATGTAAGTATAATATTAAGGATAAATGTTACTAAAATAAAGTGACATTTTCAGATTTGCAGAATGCTTAAAATTTTTAATATCATTGGGAGAGTAATGCTATTCAAAATATCAATATGGGAGTGAGTTTTAAAGCTTTAAAAATGCAGATTTCTATTATCATTAGTGTTTTTTTGTGGTAAGCAATATATAACATTAAATATATTGCATGCACACATATATGTGTATTAAAATATAAGTAAATACTTTCCATTCAGGTATGTATTTCAAATTATGATTATTTATTATTACATATATATGTATGCATTTTTAAATCAATATAGCATTAAAAATATATAATCACTGGAATAATAAACTTTTTGATGTGATGTGATATGGCTACTCCTTTATTGAAGTGAAGAATCTTAGCCAATATGCCCCCAACAAATCTGATAACCACCCTGCCTTCCCTTTCTATTCCCCACATTGTTTTTCCCTTATTCTCTATCCCATTTCCACAACATCATCTTTATTCACTCCATGGCTTTTGTATTTATACTCCCCTTATCTTTTTCCAACTTTAGTATGAAGACCAAGAACTCCCTTTTTGCACAATTACCCAATCACCCACAACTTCACTATTTGTATCCTTTCTGCTTGTAAGCATTTACATTCCACTAGCAAAATGTCTAATATTTACCATGCCTTCCTTACTTAACCTGTAGACTGAATCCTCCACATTTCTCCATTTATGTGCATATTCCCTTGTTGCTAATGATCTTGTTCAAGCTTAACAGTAAAATACTTTCTTTGCTATTATCATAAATTAACTCACATCCAATATCCTGTTTATTTCTATATATGTATTTAAGCTCTTTTTACTCTCCATACTAGTTCTCCATCTCTTCAGCTCTATTTTTTATTAATACATCTATTCATTTATGCCACTCTTTGCCACCATAACACTCAACAATCCTCTTAACCCAATCATCCCACCCTTTGTACAAGTATACTGAGAAAAAGTATTTCTCTAAATCTTCTGCATAACGTACTACCTTCCTCAACAATATTGTTGCCTGCCCATTACTCATAACCCAATTAAACACTATTTTGCTAATATTCTCTTATTATCCATAAATTGCAATCTACCAAACATTTTTATTTTTCTTGTTGCATCTCTCATATAAAAACTTGCCCCAACCATTTCTCCTTGAACTGCCTCCTTTGTCATCTCATCTAATGCATGTTTTCCTATTTCTCTGTATTTTTTCTAAGTAATCCAACACCCCTTTGCTAACACATGACACACTGTTCCCAGACATTAATCCTGCTACTAGCATTTCCTTCCATACAATTCTTTCTACAAAATATTTATTATATGAAAATACTGTTAATTTCTTTACTAGTCCCTTTCTTTTCTTTGCTTCATTTATCAATTCTTTCTCCCATTCACCCAAGCAATTCTTCAGGTACTTAAGACAATTCTCAAATAGTTGTACCTATTACATTTAATTTTATATCTCCCAAGAAAAATTCATTCTCTTCTCTTTTCCCATCATTCAATATAAGCAAATTTACATACTGCCTTAGAATTACATATTGCTTGAAAAATAGATTACATATTAGTATATAAGTCAGTACATCATTCTCCTATTAATATATATGGATAAATAAAAGTCAGATAATATGAGAGATTAGACTGATATAATGTCTACATGGATATGACTACAATATCAAATCCAATAAGGGCTTTGAGTATTCCATTGTTGGTTTTTCAATGAAATGGATGGTTGAATAGTTGGAAGGATGAGAAGATTAAAGCCTGTTCACTAAAGTTTGAGGAAATGCTATCTTAATATAACCAAGCACTGGTTGTGGGAAATTATGATCTAGTCCAACAAATGGGTAATGATTCTCCATGAAATACATATATTGGGTATCATGTATCATTTTCACATATGTGTGGTCATGTATATCGGTTGCTTGAGATGGAGTGGAAGATGAATAGACTGAAAAATTCTGAATTCAAATCCTATGCTAAAATATAAGTGGTAATTATAAATTTATTTAAACGCATATTGATTACGTAAGTAATATTTACTAAAGCTGTAACCTCAAGAATATGCACGTAAAAATGCAATGGTAGAGACCTCTACAGGTCTTAACCACAAGCTTATATTTGGAAGAAAATATAAGTGGTAAAAATAAAAATTCATGTTTATAGAAAAAAGATATAAAAAAAGTATTAAAAGTAGAAATTTCATTAAGTTCATATAATAAAATCAATTAAAAATCAATTGGAGAAGAGAGATGACCAAAAAAAAAAAAATTAACACAAAAATCATTTATTAGAAATAAATGAATAAATTTGTAAAATGACTATTAAAAATGTTAGGAAAAAGTCAGTAATAGTTGAAATACATATTTAAACAAAAAAAAGTATATCCAGACATTTAGATAATAAGGAGAACATTAGAATTATATATGTAAAAAACCAATATCTATATAGTTTATTTAAAGTAAACAACAGTCATAAAGAAGAAAGTCAGTAAGATTCATTATAAATAAAAAATGGAAACCAACACTGTGGAGATTGATGGTGTACCCGACAAAGTAGCAATTATTAATTATTCAATTTAATGGAAGATATCAAAAATGCTTCCAATATTTGTGTCTTTGCAGTAGCGTACATATCCACTTTTTAAATTAATTGTTTCTTTATCTTTTCTTCTAACTTCACAAATCCAACAATGAATGTCCTATATGATATTTATTAGACAGTTTTTCTAACTCGTGATCTACCAAAATAAAACATCATCAACAAATGGCAACTAGATTTGCAATCAAGGAATTCTTAATACCCTGTAACTTCAGCAAAATTACTGCTTTGGCTGGTGACTTTATAGCTTTTTAGAAATAAGAACCATAATTTACTTTTGTCTGTTATGATTTTCTTTATCAGAAAATAACTCCATTCATTCTGCCTTCAGAAATTTCAGCTAAGAACTATCATGCATCTGAGAAGAAAGACTATGATGTTTCTTGATCTTAAACTCAGACTTGAAAAACCAATCAACTCATTATGCTGGATGATACATGTTGGTGAGTAACCTATTCATGTTTAAACAATATATGAATGATCCATTATAGTAACAATTGCAACTACAAAAATATGCTCTGTTTGGTTTCTTTAAGGTTTCAAAGAGGAATCAAAGCATCCTTCAGTTAATAGAAAACACTTTTTTGCAGTCTAGTATTTATATCTATTGCATAATTTATTAAAAAGCAGATTTAAAATTGGTATAAAATTTAAGTATTATTTATGTATTAAACTAAAACATTAGGAAACTGATCTAATCTTTAATCTTATCTTGGGAAAAAAACAAACTTCAACATATGTTATAAAAAGTTCCCTTATTCCATTGCCCCCATAAAAATAATGTAAAAAGAATCAACAACAGAAACGTGATTCAGAAAAACTTGGCTAAGAAACAAAATTGTAAAAAAAAAAAAAACATATACAAATAAATAGTCCGTAATTATGCCCAAGGGATAAATAATCACTGAAGGAGCAAATTTATTACTAATCATGACATACTTGGAGAGAATCCAACTTTTCAATCAACCATTCATAACTATTCACTTTCTTTTTTATTTTAGGTATAATAATTAAAATATAAATTCTTAAAAAGAATTTAAAAGATATTTAAATTACTATGCAAATTTTTAAAATCCAATTATAAAAACAAAAGTAAAATTTTCCTTATAAAAGAATGTATTGAAAAAAAGAATTAAGAAAAAAATAGATAATTTAAGTGACATTTTAAAGATTCTATAATTCTCACTAGACTTTTATAAAAATATTTAAAAAAAAAAACTTATTGAAAATTACATATCAAAAAAAATCAATATTTAAACTATAGACTTCTAACATTTTATACCTGTTATTTCAACTATCAGTATGTTTTGATGTCTATAACATTATTGAAAATAAAAGTCAGATACAGCTGAACATTTGAAATATATATTTGAAATAGATTGCATTTATATGTATGTATATTGGTTAAACAATTTGTACTGTATTAAAAAAAAAAAATAGGTATATTAGAAAATAATATATATAGCAAAAAAATTAAAAGAATATGTTATATATTAGAGACGTTTAAAAGATTAATAATGAAAGTGGATGATGATGATAGTACTGATGAACTTAAATATTATAGTACAGAATGTGCATTTAAGTAATCATTTGACAGCACCTAATATTAATAATGATATTAGGAATTATATTTTAAGTTTAATTACAGATTTTTATAGCAGTATCTAAAAAAAATATCTGGCAACTCAAAGATTTCTCTAAACTAAAATTGCATATAATAAACTAATCAGGTTTTACAGTTCTCATATTCTTATATATATATTTTTTTGCAACAAAAAATTATTTAATATAAATATAAGCAATTATTGCAAATATACCGCAAGAATGAAACTTTATTTTTATTATTCTTTGTTAAACAAATATTTGTGCAGGCACAAACATTCTTTATCTAATTAAAATGTAATACAGTAAGTTCAGATTTAAATATGTGAGAATAAATAAATTTAGAAGCTAGAATTACAACTACAAGAAAAACAATTGGTCAAATGTCCATACAAAAAAAAAAGAAATTATATTCTTTTTATATTTATGAAGTTAAAATATAAATTTAGAAATATATCATATTTCTCTATCTCTAAATCTATTTGCCTATTGAAGTAATATTAGAATTTTATTTGCAGGCAATTCTTTCAGATTATAAAAATATCAAGCTGTTTTGAATAGGAATGATGTGAGACATGTAGAAATATAAAGTCTATATTTTACCAACAACTAAAATACACATATAAAAATTTAATGCAGATTACTTTAAACAGATTCACAATTTATAGCAAAATCCAGCCAATCCATTTGTTTTGGGTTTCCAGCCAGTTGTAGTGCGAACGCAGTTAGTGGTAGCTAATTCGTAATTTTGTTTCCTTTTTAAAATTGCATGAACTAATGTCACAGAAATCCCAGGATTTATTGCTACTTGAAAATCTATTTGAAATGGCATATCTTGAATTGAAACCAGATAAAATTTGAATTTTTTATTAATATTTTTAATAATAGGTTCATTTAATTTTTTTTTCTGCTGAGTTTACTAGTTTTCAAAAAGAAGACAAAAGCAGAGTGTTTAATTATCCAGAAATGTTAGTAAAATGGATTAAAAAATGCACCAATAATTCACATTTCAAGCCTTCCAAACATAATCAGAATATCAGGTTGTAAGTATTAATTTTTTAATTATTTGAATAGTATTATAATTATTTGATAAATGGTATAATTTATTAATGTCTTTGCATTTGTATTGGTATCTGTGTAGTATATAAAGTATATAATATTAAATCATTTATGCTCTTTATTATGCAGTATATAAATTTGTATTCAAATATAACAAAAGTGTTTTATGTACAATGTAATTTTGAGGTTCTGATCCAAGTTTGAGGTAACCTTATTTTATAAAGGTAATGATTCGCAAAAGGTTTAATAATTTATTAGTATGTTTATTAGTGTGTTTGCACTTGCAGTTCTGTATTTGTATAACAACTAATTTATATTATACCGGATTCTGAAACAGAGGGCACCACCAGACCACTACGTGTCTGGAAAATTTGTTTACTGTGATCAGAATAGATGATGGTTTGCGCCGACTAGACTCAGGGAGAAACAAGAGATCTTAAATTGTTTAGACAATTGAGACAAAAGCACAAAGACAAACATCAGCCAAATTAAGTTAAACATATTTCATAAATTTTATTATGAGAAAATAAATTATTAAATATAAGTTTATGACATAATAAATGTGAGTTAACTCAGGCGTGTACCAGAAATACTACAGGCAAAGCTATGACAGACTGACTGATCTTCTAATAAACAAAGTTAAAAGGGAGGAAGCAAATTTCATTCAGCAGAGGATTCATTTAAACACTGGTTTTCCCTTTCAGATACTTAAACCATATGCCCTTGAAATAGATCAAAGAACCAGTGCCGATGAGCTGTTCAAGATCTAAACATGGTCAGATCTTGAATGTCCTTATATCGGTATGAACTGCACCAATTACTACGTTTAAAATAACAGCGATTGATCCACCCAAGAACAATCGAAAAAAATATCAATGAAATGAAGAAACAATTAAACTGGTGAATCCCAGCCAAACGATTGGCGAAAATTACTTTAAAATTAATAATTAATGGTCTCAATAAGAGACAAGTAAATGATTAGAAAAACAGTTACGTCTGTCCCAGCAAATAACGAAAAGAAAATAAACTTACAAACAAATTCTGAGTACACGCTCTGATAAATTTAAAGCACACGTAATAAATACACAAATGAATCTATCGGAGAGTGCACGCAGTACAAAAATCTTAAAAGTTGTAAACACTTTAGCAGAATGAAAGTATCGCTCACCTGTAATTTAAGAAAGGATAAATTTTATCTTCCTGCTGACGACTTATAAAATTACAAAGAAAAGCACAATTCTAATTTCCACTTTTAGAGATCTTAGAACGAAATCTCCACCTGCGAAAATCAGACAATAAAGTCGTCAGCCAAAAGATTTTTGGAGGTTTAGCAAGAGGGCAAACATAGAGTATAAAATTAATTAATTATTAAATACTAAATAATTACAGGTAAGCATTTTAAAAGCACGATTGCCAAAGCATTTATAAAAATCTTACATAAAATAGAAAACTCACTCGTCACTCTCCAATAAACAAAATGGAAAGCAAATTAGAATCTTAAAACTAAGATTCTAAGACACACTATAAAATATTGAAAAACACAGCAAATATTAAATATGAGGCTATATTGATTTAAGAATACATATTTGTGGTTAGACTGAGCGGAGATTTAATGAGAACTAATTTACCCTGGGAAGAATAAAAACGAAAATAATTACCTTTCGGTAAAAGCAATGTTCACGTAGAGTGCGCACTTTTACTTAAGTTCATTTTCAGGTTCTTGAAGCAGCAAGGTAGATGTAAAGAGGTTCCGGTTTCTTTTAGGTGTTCAAGGCATTACTGGAGCAAGCTTGGAAGTCAGGGATCCGTCTTTTGTGGAGTTAGCAAGACATTCGGGTGGTGATAACAAGTATAGAATTTTTCATTTTTGCAAGCGAAAGTCTTTAATAACAGCTGATGTCCTTTAATTAAGAAATTTAAATGTCCGCGCTGCTATAACTTTCACGTGAGAAAACCACTTGTCTATCTCTCAAAAATGGATTCACTGACACTCCAAATTTTCGGGGCTATTTATACGTTACTCCATTTCCCGCGAAACACTTTACTTGTTGTCCCTTTTCTACGCCTTAGGCAGGGCAAATATTAATCTCCCGCTCAATCTATCTAGGAATTCTACCCAGGGTTTATTGAAATGAAAACAACAACATAAAAATCAAATCTCCGCTATTAAAATTGTTTACAATAATTAAAATAAAAGTAACAGGAATGCAATTAGCTAGCTGGCTTGTTTTTAAATCAAATGAATTTAAAAACAGGCAGTATAAGAATTATTCTAAAATAAATCGATAAATATTTAAAAACAAATCCGTTTTACATATAAATGCATGTGTATTTTGATATACGCATTCTTTTTAAATAATAACGAAAATTTAAACCTTTACGTTTAATGAAAATTAAAAGCTTAATAAATATTTTTGGTTATCACATCATTGAAACGGATTTGAATCAGGTTCAATATATATAAAAATTATAGTCATCATCATCATCAACCATTATCAATCCACTGCAGAATGAAGGTCTCTCCAAGTTCAATCCATCTTCAATCTTTAGCTTCTTTTCTCCACATCACCTCTGCACACTTTCTTATTTCATCCATTCATCTCATATGTGGTCTCTTTCTGGGTCTTTTACAATCTCTTGGAATCCAGTTTAAGATTTCAATTGTGCATCTATTATCATCTCTTCTACTATTATGTTCAGCCCAACTCCACTTCAGTCTTTTAATTTTTTCAATGAGGTCAGTAACACCTGTTTGTTCTCTTACCCATATATTGCGTTTTCAATCTTTTCTTGTTACTCCTAACATGTATCTCTCCATACTTCTTTGAGTGGTCTGAAGTCTCTGTATTGTTCTTCTATTAAGTGTCCAAGTCTCAGATCCATAAGACAGACCTGGTAAAACACATTTATTAAAAACCTTCCTTTTCAAACACATAAGCTTATTTCTTCTACCAAAAGCACTCCAACCAAGTTTAATTCTATGATTAATTTCATCCACTATGTTTCCATCAGTATTAATAATCTTACCAAAGTATTTGTAGCTGTTAACTTCTTCTAACTCATCATAATCAATCTTTATTACCATATTTTGAGAAAATCCATTAAACATTACTTTAGTCTTTTTAACATTTATCTTTAGTCCTACTTTAATCTACTAACTCCTGCAACATTTCCTGCAGCTCTAAAGCATTATTTGCAAAAACAACGGTTGTTTTACAATAGCGTGTTGAAACTGTCGGAGGGTGGGCTTTGTTTGTAAACAAAGATAAATATAATGTTTATGGGGCCGCCGCCGGGTTTGTTTATTATCACATTTCAAAGTAAAGTAATATCAAATAAATTTTGGAATACACAACAACAACAAAAAAAATATATGCAGAAATCAAAAAATTGAATTTAAAAAAGTACTTAATTTTTTGTTTTTTGTTATTCTTTTCATTACTTATATTTGGGGGGGGGGGGCAGGAATTCTTTTTTTTTTTTATATGTATGTTTTTGATTTTGTTGATCACATTTAACCAAAACTACTATCTATCAAATAACAATTTTTGGAACGAAAACAAACAAACAAAAAAAAAAAGGGTACATCGATCGAAATGAATTTTAAAAAGTAGTTACTTTTTATTCTTTCTCATTACTTACATTTTTTTTAACGGCGGCGGTCGGGTATTCTACGACAAAATCAGCTTCTTTTCTTTTTTATATTTTTGTTGTTTTATAATAAATTACAAATACCAAATCGATTTCCATTTAACGGTACCAAACATTTACAACCAAAAGGTCCAACTTTGGGAAAGGTGGTGGGGGTGAGTGGTTACAATTCCTAAGCGAACGTAACGCTCCGACTCGAAGGTTGACCAACTTTTTACCGTAATTACCAAAAACCACATAAATATATTTACGGCAATTAAAAGCAACTTTTAGGGCTGTTCAGGAACAGCACACATGCAGCTTCAAAGCTCTTTTGTTTGATAACCCGTTTCCAGCAGCAGCAGTCAGAGAATCTTTGACATTCGCAGCAAGTTTTCCGATTTCAGCCATTCGATGAAGCTCACCGTTGTTCTCGCAGAAGCGGGACTTAGAGCGTGATTTCATCCGAATCGCGCTGGAACCTACACTTGCCGAATTTTTTGAGCAGGAAATGGGGGCTAGGGAAACATGAGACTCTGCTGATAATTGTTAGTAGACATTCCTAAAAGATGGCAGTTAGAGGGGGAGGTGGTCTTAATGAATATTAAAATAGTTTTGACAATCGAAATTCCAGACACCCTCACCCGATACTGTAGCCAAAAGTGAAATGTGATCGCACATCGAAAATGCTTAGCACAAATCTGAGCTGTAAACTGACACGATAGCTTCTGCGGCAGATTCAATGTCATGTTTCTGTGCATTAGTGTAGAAATAGACACAAGCAGCCACCCCGTACTGAACGGACTATTTCTAGGCTTACGCATTAGAAATAGAACACTCGCTAGCGGTGGTAGGCCACCTAAATGGCATATTTCTGTGCACTATCACAGAAATAATGCCCTCCGGTAGTTTCAACACGCTATTGTAAAACAACCAAAACAACTACATCATCTTTAAAATCTAAATGACTTAAATAATATCCATTTACTTTAACTCCTTTAGATTCCCATTTTAATGCATAAAATACTTCTTGCAGTACTGCCGTAAAAAGTTTTGGAGATATGGAATCACCCTGTCTTACACTCTTCTCAATGTTGACTTTCCTAGTATCATTATTTAATCTAATTGTTGCTATTGCATTTTTATAAATATTCTTCAAAACATGACAATATCCTGGATCTATACTTTGATGATCCAATGCTTTAATCACTGAAGAAATGTTTATAGAATCAAATGCCTTTTCATAATCTACAAATCCAAAGTATAATGACAGCTCATATTCATTTGTTCTTTTTATAATTTCTCTCAATATCTGGATATGATCTACTGTACTAAAGCCACTTTTAAATCCAGCTTGTTCTCTTGGTTGATAGAAATCCAGTGTTCTCTGTAGAAGAGTTATAATTATCTTGGTAAAAATTTTGTATAAAATTGATAAAAAGCTGATAGGTCTGTAATTTCTATAATCTTCTTTATCACCTTTTTAAAATATTAATATTAATACTGCATTCTTCCAATCATCTGACACATCTTTATCATTTAGACCTTTGGTAAAAAAATTCTACTTCTTCACCTACTTCTTTTAATATATCAATTATAATTCCATCATTGCCTGGAGATATCCCTTTCTTCATAAATTTAATAAATGTCTCACTTCTTCATTTAAAATTCTGGGCAATTCGGAAGATATAATAGATATAGGAGGTACTTGTTCTTTATTACTATATAATTCTTGATAGAAATATTCTACCCATTTCATGATGTCATCTCTCTTTTTACTAATTATCAGATGTACGGAAACGCTGCAGTTGTTAAAGCAATCACAAAATTTATTGGGTATAGTATCATGTAAAAATATAAACCCTTAAAACTAATAAAGAGAGATTTCAAATGATGTGTTTGTGTGTGGAGATAGTCACAATGGTTATGTATATACCATATGGAATTGTATGTAGGCAAAGAATCAAATTCTGATTCTTTCCTATGCCTTGGTACTTATGCTGTGAAGTCAGTAGTTTTGCTACATCTTGTATTACATTATTTTCAGGTCTATAGCTAGCAAATGAGCTATTCTCTGTGGGACAATAAATATAACAAGATAGCATTACTGCTGTGCATAAAGAATATAAACATCACTGGTGCACACAAAAAATATAAAATGAAGAGATGAAAATCATTTCATCATTAATACAGACAGTAGTCTATAATTTCTAATTTTAGATAGACAATAAGTCAATTGTTATGATGACAAATACATATCCACCTTTTGGAAATGATTTGTTTTGTATCTTTTATTAGGATGAATCTTTTTCTTATAGATGCTTGAGATTTATTAACTTTTGGGGTACAAAATATAAAAAGAAAAATTCTTATGTGACTAGTTTTGGAGATTCTGAAGTTATGGATTATCACAGGTAAAAAGTATTATAATTGGTTTGAAAGATAATTTTGTGAGGAATACAAAGAAATTATCAATGAAGACATAATTTAAACTTAATGATAAATTAGAAATTATGAACAAACAATAAAGTAATAATTATTTCGGATGTTGAATATTTGCAATTGATTTTATAATATGTAGTACCAATTTTGAACTCCAACTAACCAAAATATTAAATCCCTTCTCAAAAAAAAAAAAATCCATTTGTCTTATTAGTAGATCTATTATTGCATATATATTCAGTTATTATTACTATATTTTAAATTTAATTAATAACATAGTTACTTAAATATATATTTTCAATTTTGTCTCAGCATGCAAAGACTACAACATTTGTTATTTAATGATAAAATTACTTATCATAGTGAATTATTAAGAAAATCTATGTGTATTTAAAAAAACCCATAAATAATAGCATAATAAATAACTCAAAAAATGACTACAGCATCCAATTACCAAAACTTTATTTTCTAAATCAATGTTAAAAACACATTTATTACTTTCATTATAACTGAACTTTTTGAATAGTGATTAATTATTAAGGCAATACAATCAGAATTCCGCTCTGTAAAAATCAAAATAATTCTATATATAGAAATATAATTTTTTTTAAAAAAAATTAAAATAATTTCAGACATTTAAAAAATGAAATAAAAATAATCATAGAAAATGCAAAGCACATGGCATAGGAACAGTTCTTGTACTAGCATATAAGAAACAATAATTGTGTTTGGTTTTTATTAAAAGTTGAAATAAAAACCAAATAAAAATGACACAAAGATCCTGTCTAAAAGTAACTCCAGCACGATTGTCAAATGTCATATCTGAGAGACAAATCATTCAATTATTTAGAACCTTAATAAAAAATGTTCAAAACTATCATGTGACATTATTTACACAAACAAAGCAATCATTTATTACACTACTTACTTATTTTAATTCTGTCCTAAAACAATCTTGAATTTTATAAATTTTTAAAAAAAAAACCCAAAACGACTTAATGACCAAAGGTCGGTATTTCTATCTATTAAGGGATTTTTCTCCGCAATGGTAAATGCACAGGACCTGTGCTACAGAAAGCTGTGTCTAAAATAAAATTCTGAAGAAAATGATTGCAAATGGAATATCAAATTTACAAAAAAAAATAAATATATGTTTTAACTTGAAATATGAAAAAATAAAATAATTTAATTACAAAGGTATATGTTTAATTAAAACCACAGTAACAACAAAAGCATTAAAAATTATAAGAAATACAGATAACAAAAATTATATATTATAGTAGTTAGTCCTCGCTATGAATTAATTAAAAATATATATATGCGCTCTTTAAAAGAATTTTTTTTTTCATTTTTAATATATATAGTTACGGTCAGAGTTACCACTTTATAAATAGAGATCTGTTGTATCCATTTATTTCATGCGTAAAAGTTTTTTTTTTTTTAAACTGTTTATTTTTAAAAAGTTGTTAGGATCAAAATCTTTTATTCACATTCAAGTGAATAAGTTATTTTAAATAAAAAAGAGGAAAGAATGATTGAAATAATATAGACAATTATTTTAATTTTAGTATTTGTCAAATAATATTTAGGTGTTGATATGTATTTCAAAGAACAAGGGGAGTATAAGATTTAAATTTAATAAAGTTATATAAAAATAATTTATAATAATGTTAAATACAGCTATCACAATTATAACGTAAAGCTATATAAATTAATAGCAATTAATCAATTAAAACGGTTTAGCGCTTTCAAGAAAATGTATTTCTCATAATCATAGCCTGTTATGACTCATTCATTGGAATCATTCTATATATATATAATATGCAAACTCTATGCAAATGAGTCAATTAGACCATCTTTTTGAAATAGCAAATATGCTTCTTTACGATTAATGGTGAAGCAGTCTTCTGCTATGAAGTAAGCCGCCTTTACCTTAAGTCTAACATTGTGCCTCTCTGTACAAACTAATTTTGCAGAAGCGGGTTCGAACTCATGTTCGGATACTTTTTAATGTGCAAAAATTGAAATCTATTCTGGATTAGTATGTGATTTGTTATACCAACACTTATGCTGTGACAACCTAGAAGCTATGGTGGCTCTGGATTTACCATAGTATGAGACTTTGCAGCCATTGTGAGAGTATGCCACATTATACACGGTCTGTGAGATCTAATCAGAAGCTATGGTGTCTTTAATTTTGTTAATAAGTCTATTAGTTGAGAGAAGTGTATGAAAGCTCAAACAAAATTCCGTAGAGGAAGTCTTATGCAAAGAGGGCACATAAGGCAATAACAGCCAAGGCTTGTTATCTCTATCTCTGTATATTCCTATATTAATAAAATGTCTAATCTTACTATAAACTATACTGTGCTTGTATCTTGATTTGATTAAATCGTTAGTATAATTAATCATGTTAAATCTTCTGTCTGCCTCGATTTTGCACAAATGGTAATTTCTAAAAAGAAACGATGTCAACCCAGCAAACTTGTGAGCCATAGTACAAGTATGAATCAGGGTGAATCTGTCCACAAACTTCTGGTGGTTTCATGACTATTGCATAGTTAAGTGTACTTCGTTGTCTGTGTACGTTGATACCTAAAATTTTACTTTTTGCTTTATATGTTCCCATGTAATGTTTAAATCCAAGAATGTGTGTGCTTGTATCTAAGCTTTGATTTGCTCAACAACATTTATTGGAGCAGCAATAAATAACTCATCCACAAAACTCGTATATATTATATGATTATCTATTATGTTGTATTTAGATAATACTTGTTTTTCATAATAGTTCAAATAGATGCTAGCCATGATGCCACTAATGGGTTATCCCATAGGTCACCCATTGTTCATGTGGTACCAACTGTCTTCAAACTTTGCCATTATATTTTTATCCAACAATCTCCAAAATTCGGGGATGAAACAAATGCGGGGTTTGAGCCACATTATTACTTGCCAGTTCTAGTTGTATAATGTTGACAGAAATCTTTTTATTAATAGACCCATATAACTCGGAAATATCTAAAGCAGCAATTTTAAACTCGGGCTTTATTAGCACATTCTTGATTCGTTCTACAAAATCGAAAGATTTAATAGTACACTCGCCAAAGCCTATGCTGTTGATTAGTCACTGATTTATCTTTTTAACTGTTTCAAAATAATGCATGCCTCCGAAGTCAAACATCAGCCTTAGATGCATGTTAGACTTGTGTAATTTGGCATTGGCAAACATTCAAGGGGGTGTGGAAGAAGATGGGTACAATTGATAATACTCAGCTTTAGAGAAAGCTTTATTACAATGCATACAAAGTATTGATGATATAAACTTCTCTTTATTAAGTTTGTTATTAAAGCTTGCTATGTGTACAAATTTCAATTTATCAATTTGCATTTTCACCTTATTAACATATTCATTTTTATTCATTTATTACAAATCTATTCCCCTTGTCTTCTCTCATGCATGTAATTGAACTGTCAACAAAAAATTTTTTGGTGTCGCTAATTTTTCTACCCCATTTATCTGCTGTTGTGTTAAGCAGCTTGTGTCAGATTGCTCTGGCAATTTGGAAAACAGTTATCCTTATGCCAGTCATTAACCAGTCCTGCCTCTATATCCTCCATCACCACCATCCTCAAATGTCTCCACTTGCCACCAACATATTTGGGACTCAGCTCTAATACTTCTTTAACTTCCACCAGCAATATTATATTAATCAGATTGCCAAAATCCTCTCTTTTGGGCATATTTGGGACCTAGCTCTAATACTTCTGTAACTTCCACTGGCAACATTATATTAGTCAGATTGACAAAATCCTCTCTTTTGGGTGTGGATTTTGTCAATCTGAATAATATAATGTTGCTAGTGGAAGTTACAGAAGTATTAGAGCTGGGTCCCAAATACATTGGTGGAAAGTGGAGACATCTGAGGATGGAGGTAATGGCGGACATAAAAGCAGGACTGGTTAATGACTAGCATAGAGATAACTATGTTTTCCAAATTACCAGAGCGATCTGACACAAGCTGCTTAACACAACAGCAGATAAATCGGGTAGAAAAATTAGAGACACCAAAAATTTTTTTGTTAACAGTTCAATTACATGCATGAGAAAAAACGGAAATAGATTTGTGATAATGAATAAAAACGAATATGTTAATAAGATGAAAATGCAAATTGATAAATTGAAATTTGTACATATAGCAAGCTTTAATAACAAACTTAATAAAGAGAAGTGTATATCATCAATACTTCGTATGCATTGCAATAAAGCTTTTTCTAAAGCAGTCTTATCAAATGTACCCGTCTTCTTCTACACCCCCTCGAATGTTTGCCAACGCCAAATTACACAAGTCTAACACATCTCTGAGGCTGTAGTTGAAACAGCTAAGAAGATATATCAATTGACAGCATAGGCTTTGGTGAGTATACTATTAAATCTTTCGATTTTGTAGAGCAAATCAAGAATGCACTAATAAAACCTTAGTTTAAAATTGCTGCTTTAGACACTTTCGAGCATATATGGGTTTATTAATAGAAAGACTTCTATCGACATTATACAATTAGAACTGGCAAGTAATAATGTGGCTCAAACCTGCATTTGTTTCATCACTGAATTTTTGAGATGGTTAGATAAAAATATAATGGCAAAGTATGAAGACAATCGGTATCACATAAACGATGGGGGACCCATGGGAATACCCATAAGCGGCATCATGGCTAGCATCTTTTTGAATTATTACAAAAAACAAGTATTATCTAAAGACAACATAGTAGATAATCATATAATATATACAAGGAATGTGGATGACTTATTTATTGCTGCTCCAGTAAATGTTGTTGACCAAATCAAAGCTCAAATACAAGCACACATTCTTGGATTTAAACATTACGTGGAAAAATATAAAGTAACAAGTAAAATATTTAGATATCATTGTACACAGAGAAAAAAGTACACTTAAATATGCAATGGTCATGAAGCCACTAGAAGTTCATGGACAGATTCATCCTGATTTATACACACCTATGGCTCATAAGTTTGCTGGGTTGACATCGTTTCTTTTTAGAAATTATCATTTGTGCAAATTCGAGGCAGACAGAAGATTTAACACGATTAATTATACTAACAATTTAATCAAATCAGGATACAAGCGCAGTATAGTTTATAGTAAGATTAGACATTTTATTAATATAGGAACACACAGAGTTAGAGATAACAAGCCTTGGCTGTTGTTGCTTTATGTGCCCTCTTTGCATAGACATTCTATAGGACTTTCTCTATAAAATTTCATTTGAGCTTTCATGCATCTCTCTCAACTAATAGCCTTATTAACAACCCTAAAGACACCATAGGTTCTCATCAGACCTCAGAGGCCATGTATAATGTGGCAAGCCCTTACAATGGATGCAAAGCCTCATACTATGGTAAAACCAGAGCCACCATAGCTACTAGGTTGTCACAACATAAGTATAGGTATAACAAGTCAATACTAACCCACAATGGATTTCAATTTTTGCACATCAAAAAGTATCTGGACATGAGTTCGAACCTGCTTCTACAAAATTAATTTGTACTGAGAGGCACGATGTTAGATGTAAGATAAAGGAGGCTTACTTCATAGCAGAAGACTCCTTCTCACCATTAATCATAAAGAAGCATGTTTTGCTATTTCAAAAAGATAGGCTAATTGACTCATTTGCATAGAGTTTGCATATTATACATTTAGAATGATTCCAATGAATGTTATAACAGGCTATCACTATGAGATATACATTTTCTTGAAAGCGCTAAGCCATTTTAATTGATTAATTTATATATCTTTACATTATAAGTGTGATAGCACTATTTAATATTATTATAATTTAGAGAAGTGTAAAGCATACATCTATAATTTATTACTTAAAAATCATTTATTTAAGTTATATTTTTTGTTAATATTAAAGATAATTTTAGAAATAATTGAATGCAAGGCATTCGAAAATAAATGTTCAAGGTATGTGCGCAGGTATGGAAGGTGGACAATGAAAAATGTGGTTTCTATAAGATAACCATAGTAATTTCAGATGTCATTGATTTTGCAGTAAGGGAGATTGTTTACCCTTAATGAAAAAAAACTAGGTATATGATAAGAAACTTTCAATTCAACTAGTCTTCTTTTAATATAGTTTTAAAAAATGGCAACATTATTAGAAGTTATTAACCATGGCAGTCAGCTAGAAAAAGATAGTCCAATGGGGCTTGTGAAGCCTCCATTCCAGTTATCTACATTACTGTCAAGTCTCCGTGATATAATGTTAAAATAAAACAAATATCTAAAATAAAATATAAACTATCTAACAAAAAAGGAAATTATCTTTTCGAAGCCAAAGCATTCAAGAAGTTACATTTTAAAGATATCTGGAGGGAGAATATTATTATGGACCAATTAATAGTTTTTAAACATTTCCAACAATTCTCAAATTTTTATGACTACCTATGATCATCTAAACAAGTTTAGGAAGCAATAGACTTTTATCTAGAACTTTCAAAATTTAACCAAGATGAACTTTCTTTAGTAATCTAATCATTGCTTTCTTATTTTGTCAACAAGTATTACCTGGAAAACCTGCTGAAAATCAGTTTGAAAATGAACTTTGAATTCAGGACTTTAGATAAAAAAAAATAAAGATATTATTTCTATTAAATTTAATTATGAATTATTGCTATGCATTTTTTTTCTCTTAGATCTCTCAAAGAAACATTCTTTTAAAATAGCAAAAATAATATTTAAAAATATTTTTTTTGCTTTATATGTAATACATGTTTTCAATCATCTCATATAATATTTTTGGTGCAAATGGTTATATTTATTAAGGATTATGTAATGATTATTAAAATTTATTATTTTTATAAATCTTAAATACATCATTCCAGGGTAAAAGGAGAATTCGTTGGTTTAAGTCAATTGAACAGAATGAGATTTTTTGATATTTTCAAGTTGAAAATTGATTTCTAAATATTCTGTTCTCAATAGGACCAGTCCAATATATGAGTGAAAGAAACAACTGTCTGAGGCGCTGAAATGGAATAAATGCAAAAATATTTAATTTTTTTTTTTAAAAATTAAATTATTAACAGAAAAATACCTAAATATGCTTAAATTCACAAGGAATAAAATGAATAAAGTTCTTGAATGTTGTTAAAAGATAAAAATTAAAAATGCTATTACAGTTTTAAACCAGTTTTAATTGGACCTTTTGCAACTTTGAGAAGAAAGAAAAAATCAGATCAACAAGAAAAGTAGTCAAGCGTTGGTGGTTGAGAGGTCAGAATAGTTGCCTTACAAGTAATTGTCCTGGGTTAGCGGGTTCGCTTCCCGGCTGATGCTATGACACATGAGAAGAAAAAAACAAAAACAGTAACAAAAAATATCACATGATCAATACTATATGGAGAGTTTGCTACTGTTATTAACAAAAAACAATAAGGTTAACTAACCTTCTATTTATTTTATTTAGAGAGCAAAAAAAAAATTCTGGCAACTTTTATTCTTCTGCTCTCAGAATTTAATGTTGCAAAATGATTTTATATTTGACAATTAAGTCTAGGAGTGTCTTCATACTGCATGTGATCTTAATAACATTTTTTTGGAAAAATAATTAAATAATTGAAACATGATTCTACAGATTAGTGTTTTTCAACGGTTTGCAGAAAAATTTTACTGGTCAGCAAAAGGCTTACAAATTTGTTCATATTTCTTATATATATATATTTACAATCCTTTAAATTATGACTAATTTTATTCAATTTATCTTTAAATTCAATTCTAAGATATTCTTTTGTTTGTTTGTTGTTTTATTCATAGAAAATAAACTAAGAAACAAAACACTACAAGAAATACAAAAAAATTATATTTCCTAGTATCAGTCATCTCACAGTAAAAACACTGCTCTATTAACAATTTTATACATGCACTGAACCCGACTTTGGTAGATACTGTGTAGTTTTTACCATAGACAACTAATAAGAATTGCACTGGTGCACAGTGATTGGAATTACTTTATAATACATGGGTACTACAAATTAAAATATATTAAGTACTTTATATTTACTTTTTTGATAAATTTTAACTGTTTAAAAATGAATAATAAAAAGAAAACATTAAAAACTATTACATTTTTTTCAAAAACCAATTAAAAGTACTTTGAATGGTAATGAAAATATTATTTATTCACAAAGTGGTTTGCCTCAGGCAAAACAAAAATGTACTGTTATTTGTCAATTCAATCCTGATTATTTAAAATTTGTTTTCATTTCTTAGTTTGAATCAGAAGAAACTTCAGCCTGACTTCAATATGTTATTTGCAGAAAAATTTTATTCGATGAATGTATGAAGCCAGCACAAAATTAATGCATCTGTTACAGACCAAACTTTCACATCTACAAAATTAGCTACTAGATTTTTTTGCATGTAAAAGCGCTGAATTAAAAAAACAAATATAATCTTTTAAATTTTCTTTTAATCGACAAATCTCTTGTAAAAGCATCATATTTAGTTGCTTTAAGGATTACTATATGCAAAATGCAGTACAATATTGCCAAAAACTTAACTAAACCATATTTAATAGACATGTGCTCTGAAATTCTAGGTACAGTTGCTGAAGACAAAATGAAAACTTTACTCTTTCCTAACCATACTATTTAATGTAGATTTAGTGAATTAATGATTGACATTAAAAGATCAATTAATTCCAAAATAAGAAAATCATTGTTGGTAATTCAAATAGATGAATCTATAGATATTACCAATAAAAATAAACTTTTATATTGATTATGAAATCAATGAAGTAAAAAAGAATTTTTTGTTGTGTTGAACTTCCTAATCAAGCAACTAATTCCTATATATTTAAAGCAATTGATAATTACATTGAAAATAACTCACTTAATTGGAAAAAATGGTGTTAGCTTATGAACTGATGGAACAGCAAGTATGAATGAAAAACATTCAAGAGGTGCAAAAAAAAAAATAAAGTAAAAAAGTAGCAGACATCAAAAAAGATTTTTACTCATTGTGTTATACACAACAAATATTTAGCTGCTAAAAAACTGACCCCTGACTTGAACAATGTTCTTACTCAGTCAATAAAAATAGTAAATTATATTAAATGTAAAGCATTACATTCAAGACTATTTTCAGATTATGTATTGAAATGTTATCTGGATATATAAATTTATTATTTCATACAGAAGTATGATGGCTGTTGGGAGGAAAAATATTAACTAAATTTTATGAATTAAGTAAAAAAGTTGAAATATTTCTAAAAACAATAAAATCAGAATTGGGAAATATTTTCCATGACAACAATTGAATTGCACTGGCTTAGTTGTCAGACATATTTTCATTAATTAATGAACCAAATTTAAGCCTGCAAGGAAATAGTACCACTTTGATTTATGGAATAAAAAATTGAGGCATTCAAGAAAAAGTTAAAGCTATGATGTAAATATGTAGAAGAAAAAATTGATGTTTCATTCATTTTCAGAATTGATAAATGACTATAAATATTGGTCAATTGAAAAATACTTATGGGCATTTTACAGTATTTTGTTATGCGTTTGATCAATATTATCCACAAGAAGAAGACCCATAGAAAGGCAATACATGGATTTTAAATCCGTTTACTGAATAAGAAAATAAGCTAACTGATTTGGAACAGAAAAAATGAATAGACTTAAGCTGAGATGATACATTAAAGTTATTATTTAATTTGAAAAATATAACTCAACTTTGGATTAAAATAAAAATTGAATATCCAAAATTACACAAAAAAGCCTTAAGAGTATTATTGCGCTTTTTGACAACATACTTATGGTGAATCAACATTTTTGGCAATGAGTCATAAAATTAAAAGAAATCATTTATTAATAAATCTAGCTTTGCACTTAGTAGTTACAAATATATCTCCAAGATGTGATAAGCTAATTATTAAAAAGAATCAGTAATTATTGCATTAGTTTTTGATTTTATAATTATGTTTTACTCAGTTATTTTAATATTATTCTTTGTTTTTCTTCCATTTTGTTTGTTATTAGTTTAATATTTTGTTAGTTAATTTACTTTTGTGTGGTTTTGTCAATTATTCTATGTTATTTTTTTATTATTCTTTGAAAATATATATGTATAGTAAATTTGTTAAACACTACAATACTTATAAATTACTGTTAAGCTAAGATTAATAGCTAAGGTGAAGCTATAAGTTTGTTATTAGTGAGCCTTTATTTATGGACTTAGCGCTTTCGGAGCACCTACAGCTCCATAATCATGGTCCTTTTTACATGCTGTTGACAAACTTATAGTTTCACCTTAGCTATTAATCTTAGCTTAACAGTAATTTACAAAGTAAGGGTGAAATAAAATTCTTTATTACAATACTTATATTTTATTATAAAAACATCCATTCTTTCTTCCATTTATTTTCAATACTTCATTTGTTCAGTAAAAATTTTTTTAAAAATTTATTGGTCTGCAGCATATAATCAATTGAGAAACACTGCTATAGATGATAATGGATAATATAATATAAAATTCATTTCATTTTAATATTTGATTACAATCAAATTTATAATAGTGACAAAAACAAAATAGCGCAGTAAATATTATTGAATGTTTTTAATAAAATTAGATGTATCTATATATTAGTAAAATCTAATAATTTAAATAATACTATAAATAAACCATGGATATTAAATATGAAGCATTAAGAATATATAATAACGTCTATGGATAGAAATTATCTCTGAATGTGCATAATATAATAACAATTCATAAGTCAGATTTATTAGAATTGTGTTTACAAAATTACAAGGAATACCCACTTTTATTTGACAAAAAAATGATACTCTTTTATCTAAATCCTACTTTGTTATATTAGTAATAAATCAGTCATTGATACTTGAAGGGAAAAAAATCTTTGTATTCATAGGGATCTTTGTAAAATATTAATTAAATCATCTTACATGTTCAAATAACATTAGAGATAAAAATTCTAATAATTTTAATAATACAATAAAACATGGCTATTAAATATATGATTCTAAGAATTATTTGTAAGTTTGTTCAAATGATTCTACTAAGTCTGACATATGAATTATTATAATATGCATATTTGAAGTTAGCATCTTTATAGATATATTTTAGATGCTACATATTGAACAGCTATGTTTTTATTTATAATATTATTAAAATTTACATCTTAAATATTATCTTAAACTGTAAAAAGGTTTGACTAATACTATACAAAGATTCCCATTAATATAAAGTTTCACTTCCTCAAGTAACAGATAATCCATATAGCAATATGGAAGTTGAATGAAAGTAAATTAATTTTTGTCTAACTAATAGATTAGCTCTGATATGAAAAAATAGGCACTCTTTGCAAGTTGTTAAAATGATTCTAGTAAATCTGATTTGTGAACAGCTAATGTGGACATGCATTTGGAGTTAGAATCTTTATAGACATTATATATTCTCAGTGCTACATCTTTAACAGCCATGGTTTATTTACTATGTTATTAAATCATTACAATTTACAATTTAAATGTTATTTGAAACTGAAGTTACTTTGATGACTATTTTATAAAAATCCTTATTAATATAAAATTTTACATCTTGAAATATCTTAATAATTGATTTACTACTCATATAAGAAAATGGAAATAAGATAAAAATGGACCATTTTTTGACTAACTAATAGATTAGCATTGATATGAAAATGTGGGCATTTTTTGTATATTTGTTAAAACAAATTGCTATTACAGTAGGTGCATCTGAAATTAGCATTTTCAAAGATATACACATTATAATAAATATTTCATAAGCATTCATGGTGATTTGTAGAAATAAATAGAGAAAGAGTTGAGGTAGCACATTTAAAGTTAGTTAGAAAAAAATAGATTGAGAAAATAAGTTATTTAGTTATAATTAATATTTACTTAAACTTAATACAAATTTGGAAATTCAAATATCATAAAAGAAATGTTCAATTATTTGTGTATGCATGATTGAATGCGTATATATAAAAATTTACATTTTAAAAGCATCAATTTAATACATAAAAATATAAGATCTCTTAACTTTTCTTTTTTAAAAAGCAAATGTAAGTTTAACTTTTAACTTCATTTTTTTAAATAATTGTTCTTTAATTAAATAAAATAAAATTGTTTTTATAAATCTATTTCTTATAATTTGTTTTAACTTGAAAATTAAAAATAAAAGATTTTTAAAAAGTTTCATTATCAAGTTTATTTTTTAGATGAAGATTAATTAAGTGATTAAGATTAATAAAGATTTGGAATCTGGAAATGAAAACAACCAAAAGTATTTTGATTTTCGCTGGCAAAGCAGCCATATTGAATATTTAAAAAATTATGTTAAGCCACAAATTTTATAATTACTTAAATTTGTATTATTCAAAAATGACATAATATACATTGTTTGAAATATAAAACACCAAAGAATGTAATTAAGCGAAAAAATATAGTCATTGATATTCAAAGTAATAAAATAAAGAATACAATTTTAATATTTCTAATACTTATTTTCATATTATTTCATAAATTCTAAGTTTTCATGCATAAATTTTAAAACTATATTTTTGTTAATAAATTATTTGCATTTGTCATTAAATTTCCAATAAATTGATATATAATAACACTTACCTAAGGTAATCCATCATTTGAACACTTCATAGAATAAAGATATTAGTAGCTTTCATTTTTCCTACTAACCATTAAAAGGGTTTTTCCATATAAGGGTTTGCAATGAATATGTCATCCCTAATAACAAGTAGTTGATATTGATCAATAATTAGTATAATTTGAATATTATAATAAAGAACTTCAATAAAGTTTGTAATTTATTAAAAATTATTACTAAAATAGTCACAATGTACAAAATAAAATAATAAAACAAAATAAAAAGTGAATGAAATGCTAAATTCATTGTAGAGTTAATCTTGAGGTACATAAGTTAGTGGTTCAAAATCAGTGCAATGTAGTATTATTTATCCTACCTGTCAGCTTGTGGCAAATACTTCATCTTGTTAGATAGAATTTACCTAAAATGTAACATCAAGTGATTATTACAAAATGATAGCTTACAATTAAAATAATATTGCAACCAAATGCAAATACAACTTACTGATGAGCATCTACATGTCAAGATCTTGGCCGAGCTGGCATATTAATGATATTCCTGCAGAAGTGTTGCGATGTTTGAGATGTGTCACCTATCACACTTTCACTGTGAAAAATCTTTGCTTGTATACAACTCCATATGGGAGACATCCATTATGGCTATCTGCACACAACTACCATTTGAATCCTAGCTTTATAAGTTTTGAGGGCTCATATTGCATCATGCTACTATGACCAGCAAATTTAATAATAGTTTTATCAACTGCCACCCCTCTTTGCATTTGATATATAGCTTTGAAATTTACATTGCAGTAATCTATAATCGTCCTAAATTTATATACTGTATCAAAATCTTTACTTTTAGCATTTGGTGTATTTTTATTGTTATTAAAATGCAGACAAGACATTATAGAAAAAAATGTATTTGCAAAATATGTTTGTCTTCATTTCATATGAGAACTCCAGATATCATCTAATTCATATACATCTGGGTCTCTTTTTACGCGGACTTATTTAACACAATTTTGAAGTTATGCGATTCGTGTTTCACCGGAAGTCGAACTCCGATAATGCGCTATTACTTTAAATAATAAATTTCGCACACTTATGTTATATTGAAAGTAATAGCACATTATTGGAATTCGACTTTCATCTTAGTAATTTCAATATTTTCAGTGCTTTATAATAGTAAGATTTTATGCAATAATGAAATTAAAATCATGATTTCCACATTTTATGTATACACACATTAAATTTTACAAGATTATAATGTAAATTTGTTCAAACATTGTGCGTGTTAATTTTGCATTTTAAATCACATTCTGGTTTTGCTTTTTAAAAAAGAACGTAATCAATTATTAATTATTTAGTGTCCGCAAGTTTATTTTTAAAAGGTGAGTAATAGCAGTGAAACGAAATTTGATTTTTAAATGGAATTGAAAATTAAAAAATTAAAGATAAAAATAAAAGTTTAGATACAAAAGAAAATGTAGAAAAAGATAATGAAACAGAAGTGGAACCTGTTCCTTTCACTGCAAAAATGATTCGAGAAGGGCTTCAACTTTCTAATCAGTTGGCAAATTATTTTCTTATAAATGACACTAATCACGAACGTGCTCTTAAATTCCAACGAGAGTTAAATGGTTGTATGTCTGGATATCGCGTTTATAAACAATTAATAAAATCATCATCTCAAAGATTAATTACTAATTATGTTGTCACCAAAAAACAATTAACAGAACATGAGAGTGAAGTTGGTGCTAGTTATATTTCCTCTTGTGAAGAATCAAAGACCAGTTTGCAAACGAACCTGTTTACCGGCAAATAGCGATAATAATTGAAACATGTATAAAAAAATGTATGCATAAAAATACATATTGTTTTGAATAAAATTAAATATTATAGTTAAAAAATAGTTTAAAAAGTTTGTCTTGTATCAATTTTTTTCAAATTTGAAATTTTTTATTAGTCATATTTTATTTCCTTATTTTTTTTTTGCGCGAATTTTAAAGTAATTTTACATTGGTGCTTTGCTTTTATGCGAATTTTGAAAAATCACAGACCGCATCCCCCCCTTTTCAATGTAAGTTACGTCTATTTTTGCGCGATTTTGTTTGTGCGTGTTTTCTGAGGAACCTATCTATCGTGTAAAACGAGACCCAGGTGTACTGGACATCTGGAGGCAAGGCCCACTACCATGCCAAAAAATGCAGATAATTCACGATATAAATTTACAGAATTGTGAACTATTTTTTGATCAGCGTATGTGTTAGTTTCAATAGTAATTTTTACATATAATTTTTTATCAAATAATAATTAAAAAATATATAAAAGTGAATACTCACTAGTGAAAAGCTTGATCCAATAACGTTCACTCGTAACATAGTCTGATTGGGAAGATCAGTAAAAAATTGCATTTTTTCTGATGTAAATTTCTGGGTAAACACAATTCCACAAAAATGAAGAAAAGTGAAAGAAAGACAAAAAAATTCAGGTTAATTGATTACAAAAATTGTCATAAAATTATCAATTTTTATCGCAGAAAAATAAAACTTACATTTTCTGAAAGTAGAAAAAAAGATGGAACCAAAGATATAAAAAGTGCATGGGCAGACTGCAGAGATTTCCGGCAGTGTTAAACTGAAATCGGATATTGCCAATTTGAAAATTCAAAATCACATTATGTGAGTGCAATGACGAATAGGTTATTAACTTGAAAATTAAAAATAAAAGATTTTTAAACAGTTCCATTATCAAGCTTATTTTTTATATGGAGATTAAGAAAGTGATTAAGATTAATAAAGATTTGGAATCTAGAAATGAAAACAACCAAGAGTTTTTTGATTTTCCATATAAGATCTTAATTAATTCTTGGAACAGGATTAAAAAGAGCCAAATAACATAAATTTTATTGTTATATACAATGACATTTGTTGATGTAGTCACATGATGATTCCTCAGTAATGTAATGGTCATAAAACGTGTGACTCATAAACATAGTGCAGAATTCGACCACCATACAGAACAGCAGCACCATCGAGTAGTGAAGCCACCCGTAGTACTGAGTTCGAACATAGTTTATCGGTTCCACAATACGATCCACGAAACAACGCATCTGATGCGACATTAGTAAAGATTTCCTTAGGCACGGTGGTCAGGGATATGCAAGAGACTCATGATTTTATTCTCGAGTTAGCCAATAACCAAACTAATATTAATTAAACATTCATATTTACATAATCGAGGAAATATTATATAGAATGGGTATCAAATAAATGAAACGTAACTGCAGACGTATAGTTTAAAATTATTTATTAATACATTTTAATAAAACAATCATTTACTAATAATATTTGTGGATTTAAAGCTTCAGTAGCGGGATTTGCGACATGATTATATTTTAAAGAATACATTTATTTATTTAGACATTATTTTATATTGAGGATTTCAGTAGCGGTATTTCCGATACTGAAATGTTTACAAAAGGAATACATTTATTTGAAGGCGTAATCTAGCTACCTAAAATTCTCGAGTGAGTATTTCTAATGCATGCCTGGAGGGATTTATACCTTTGCAATGCAAGAGTCTAAAGTATGGGTTATAGGAGTAATGGCAGACATATATTTATTTAATTAAAATATTTATTTATAACTAAGGGCAAACATTTATTTGAGAGTGAATTATGCAGATAATGCAGAGGCGGAGTGATATGTTTAGAATAATAAAACTAAGTAAAGGAACACGTGGTACGCTTTAGAAAGGCGATATGGAATGGCAGTATATTGAAACTGCAATGCCGCGAATGAGTTTATAAAACTGTCGGGCTGGTCACTGCCACGGCCTGACGAAGTAAGGTGTCACATAAGCATAACCAGGGACAAGCGGTACGTGTCGCAATTTGCCAGCTGGCTGCATGACAGGTCAAATCCTACGGGAGCATTTATTATGTCCGCTTGTGCAGGACGACTGGGGTTAATTTCAACCCTGAAGAATCTGGAAATTTCACGGCGGAATGGGTCATCGCGTCTCTAAAACGTAACACATGTATAATGTACAAACGATTAGGATGAGATTTAAATAGATTTCTAATTCGGCCCTACATTATCAACATCTACTAAAGAACGCTGGTGACTCTCAAAGAAATGTAAATTTTCTGGAATTATTCATGATGATTTAATAAATACAAAACAGATATAAATTGGGAATTATTGTAACTAATATGTCAGCCATTTGCGAAGTAGTAGACCCCTGCATTACAATAAATGATGCCATTGAATGCGTGTCGATTTATATGGAAGTTAAGTTATTTAGGAAATTACATATTAATGAAAATGTGACACGCATTCACTGTTTCAAACGATCATAGATTTAAACTTTGAAAATAGAGACAATTGTGAGCATGCAATAATTAGATAATAAATATAGATAAAATGTAGATTTTAAAAATACACACCCAAGATAAAATGAGGTAAGCTAGATTAGTAAAGAAATTTACACATTAAATTAATTATTCAATTTTAGTTATACAAATGGTAGTTTTACATTTTATAATTTAGATAAGTATTATGAAGAAGAGCTATAACATATTATTAGAGTACTCTAGAGTTTGAATACAGACAGGTACCTGTTTTATAAGAAGTTTTCCGAGTCCATTGGTTAAGTAGCAAATAGTTCATGAGTGGCCATTCTTTCTTGTATTTAGACGTTTCATTTTACTTTCACAGCAGCAGCAGCTTTCTCATTTATTTCAGGCAGCAGATCTTCATGGTTAATTTATGATGGGCAATGGAAAGTTCAGCATCCGACAGGCCATCTCCCGATGGAGAATAATCTAGGTGCTTTACTCGGTCATACCTTGGCAGGAACAAATTATTTTATATTTTGGAGACTCTCGGTGATCGAGAGCAAAGCTAAAGTTTAAGTGAATGTCTCCAGCAAGTCTAAGATGGCCTCTTTTTTTATCTTGATCTCTCACGTTTTTGTTAAGGTATTTTTAGGTTCTATTTAATCTGCCCTGAGGATAATCAATGCATTTTGTTGGTTTTTAATTAAAGAAAGCTGCCGTTCTATTGTTTACATTTTACATTTACTAATTATATTTTGGGGAATTTTTCTTTAATTAATCTATTATCTATCACTGACCGATGCTTTTAAATTTCAAAAACAAAAAGGGAACATAAGATTATTTTAACTTTTAATTAAATATTACATCAGATTTTTTTAGAATTATTATTAAATGAAATTTAAACAAAGCAATAAATACGAACTTTATAATCCAAAATAAATGATTAAAATTATACAAAATCATATAACTAAAAGAAATCTAAATTATATTATTTTATCCCTATTTATTGCGTTTAATTTGAGATCGAAATGTGTGCGTGTTTATGCTGAATTCTACATATATTTATACATTTTTAATATTGTTACACACACAATTCGATATCAAAAAGTTTAAATTTGGGCAGGATAGACCGGTCAGTGAGAGACGACAGAAAAAGGTGAAACTTAAGATTCGAATACGAATCTTACTGTTTCAGTAATTGTTGTAAAAACTATATAAAGAAAAAATAATCTTTTGTTTAGTCAGTGTGAAAAAGAGTGACAAGTTAATGACTTTTTGCAATTTGGAAGTGCAAAATTATTTTTCATTATATCATTCTACATTAAGAGTTCTCAAAGTGGTCATTATAGACTTCCTTGGGTAAATAGTTTCAATAAAAAAAAATTTGGGAGTCGATGACAGCAAAAATACACCCCCTTACAATTGCTATTTGTTTGTTACTTCAAAATATCTATGATTCCAATAGATACCTAACTAAGAAGTAAAATAATTAAAAAAAAAACGTTTTTATAAAAATACATTACATACCAAACTTGCAAATGAAAAAGTAAAATGCATCATTAAAAGAGTCACACATAAAAAAAGCATGCAAATACATGCATCACAAACATGTCTGTGCATTGTCTTCTCGAATGTATCAAAGCAAGTGCAGACATGAAAAACTATTCCATGTCCGCACTTACTTGTGGTGGGACGAGACAATATTCGATATTAGTAGAATCTATCAGTCTTGAATGGTCATGTTTTCATAAAATACTATAAATTGGTTTATTTGATGTGACATACTTATTTGTGATTTGAATTTTGAATATAATTATTTATCGAGGAGCAGAGGACAGAGTTTATTTACTTGAGTTTGAACAAAAATATTATGTTTCAAGTAAGTACATACTTTATCATTTTTTTCTATCACAAGGCTGTCAAAATTGTTTGTTAATAAAAGTTTTTTATTTCTTATAATAATAATATGACTGAACGAAAAAATAACTGCAGACAGTACAGCTTAGACTATTTGAAGCTAGGATTTGTCCCATCATTATCAAACAAACATTTACCAATGTGCCTCATATGTGAAAAAAGTCTTTAGCAACAACGCTATGAAACTATCAAAACTAGCAGATAACTTTGTTATCCTGGCAAAAAAAAAAGATTTATCATACTTTCAATCACTTAAAAATAAAATTCTGCAGAGATTTATAACACAGATGTTTGTTTCATCTTCAAAGCAAAATGGTAATGGATTAAAGGCATCATATAACATATCTCTACTCATTGCATAGTCTGGTGAGCTGCACACCATAGGAGAAAAACTGATTTTAACAACTGTCACAGAAGTATTGAACACTATCATCCACAAACCTGCACATGATGTTATAAAAAGAATTCCTTTGAGCAATAACACAGTTCAAAGATGTATTGACAAAATGAGTCACAACATGGAAAACTGTATGCAAAAAATGTTTTTTTCCCTTCAATTGGACAAGTCAACATTATCCGATAATGAAGCTTTGTTACTGGCATACGTTAGCTTTATTCAAGATCAGGAAATGCATGAAAAGCTCCTTTTTGTTAGAACTTTAGAAACTGATATCAGAGACAAATCGATTTTTGATTTAATGAAGCTATTTTTCAGGGGAAAAGTGATTCCATTGAGAAATATAATATCTGTTGCAACAGATGCAGCACCAGCTATGGTTGGTCATTATTGCGGTTTCATAAGTTACCTAAAACAACATGTACCTAAAACGCTTGCAGTTCACTGCATAATCCATAGTGTGCCAGTCAAAATTGTGTATTCATTCAACAAGACCAATAATCCGAGCAAAAGTACCTTGAATCCAACCATGCACAAGTTACATATGTCAGGACAAGGATGAATCCTAATCTATTTGACCAAACTATTGCCTCTCTGACTAATGGATAACGTTTGTGATGACACTAGCAATGCTTGGTTTTATTCCGTCCCAGCTGGAGGTCATGGTTCACATAGAGACTCAAAATTATAAAAGGGTTTATATGAAATATCAATGATTTAATGGATTCTGACGATTGCAGAATGGCACAGATATGATTTGATTGATAATTAATGGTTTGAACCGTAATAATGATAATTCTTTATGGCAACATTATAAAGAAGTGAATTTAAATCAAGGAAATATTTAAATAAATAGAGTAATTAACCTTAGAGATTGGGAGTGATGACAAACTAAGCTTATTTAAAATAACAACATTATAGGAATTTAGTACAAAATAAGTTAAGTCTTTGTTTATACAACTTGGTGATTTTATTTAATTCGTTTTGATGCGGCTTTGACAAACAATGAAAAAGTTTGTTAATTGGTCGGCCAAAACCAATCAGCAATAAAATATTATTAGCCCTTTTAAAAGATTATAAATAAATCTATTTTATACATATTACAAGATATGAAAGATGTGCATTTAAAATACGATTACATTTAAAATCATTTGTATATAATGAGTGTGGGAAGCAAAATAGTTCTTAAATAAATAATTGACAATTATACAGTCAGATTTAATTAATTAACGAAATTGGTTTGTGAAGGACGTGCCACCATGGCAGAGAGCCTTTCAGGTTTGCTAAATAAAGATATAAAATGATAAAGAAGGCAGTATGCTATTATAGATTACAACTAAATAAATGAGGTCTGTTATGAACCTCTGGGTGGCTTTACTAAAGAAAATTTCCTAGTAAATACAATTAGATGATGAGAAACGCTAGCCCTCCAACCAAACATGTCTCTAAATAATCATAATAACATTTTGATGTGCATATACATCTTAATGGCAATGCTCGAAAAGATCCCTTGGTATGAACTACGTCTACTTTGAGGGAGTGTAAAAGGTTGGACTGGTCAAATTCCGAAGGTCCTAAGAGGTGATTAGCAAAGCAAAATAATAATAATAAGTGATTGGCTGTAGCTATAAATACATAATGCCTCAGACATATATAAATAGATAGTGTATCACTAACAAAATTATTAAATGAATTCCTGATTAAAATAATCAGTTCCCTGACTTCGATAGAAAGTCCCCACAAACCTTAGTCCACTAATGAATGAATCATAAATATAATATATATATTAAAAAAAAGAATTAACTAAAATATAAATTGTTTTCCACACTTCACAAATATTTCATTTATTAATAAGTTCTTAAATAGTTTATCCAAGATTGCAAAAAAAAAAAAAACTGTTTTTAATTAACATAGACAGGCATTAAATATCAAACTAATAAATTGTAAATCATAATTTTAATATTTTCTGACAAATAAAATATATGTATGAAATATATATTGAGAAAATTCTATGATAAATTTTACTTAATTGATTCACTAAAATTATTTATTCTTTCAGAAATAATTACAGGGCTATTTTAAATTGGAGGTAATAGTAAGATGCATAACTTTTAAAATCATTTTTATCATTGAAAACAAATTTATAATATAATGTACAAAACGAAACGAGATTTCTATTAATTAATTTTGGGAAATAAGTTTTCTGCAATGATTTTAAATGAAGACAATAAGAGGGAGAGGGTTGAAAGTTAGTTTCTCATTGAGTTTTATACTATTATAAATAAACCAACAAAAATTTAAGATAAATTTGCTGCATCAAAATAATGTAAGATTTTTAGAAGACTTGATATTTTAAAGTTAAGTGAAAAATTAAAAAAAAAACATTTTAACCCAAGCCGTATAAACATAACACAGATATATAAATATAAATTAGTATTGATTTAAACAAGTAAAATAGAATCAGTGGCTTGCGGCAAATTGGGGTTACCTCAACCAAATGGTAGATGTTACATGGCTTGACACAGGCAGTTATATAAAGTCAGATCACTCAGCAGGCTTCCTTGACACAGTATCGTCTCGGGCTAGGTCTTGAGAGCACCGGAAGGGCATTGATGAGCTGGTGGGACAGAGCTCTGGAAAGCAATGGTCGATCTTTTAGCCAGTCATTTTGTAGGCACGATGTACTATATCTCTAAACTATTCTCTTCAGATAAAACTCAACAAATAAAAATTCTTATCAAATTTCCCTTATTTATGTGTTCTGATCTTTATCTAGAGGATTGAATCTACAGTGACAATTGCAATCGCTCTAACTGTTTCTCTCAGGTTGGTGCCTGCTTGGGAGGGAAATCTATAATTCTGCATGAACACGCCCCAAGGGTTGATTTGCTAATTAAAAAAAACAACAACAAGAAGCATATTAAGTTTATCAGTCATTGTACTAACAAAATCTATTTAATTAAGGTCTAGATTAAAAAAATGTAGATTTTATTCAGAAAAATTTTAGGAATTTGGTACAATGACTTTCAAACTGATATTTGACATAAACTTAAATAGAAATCTACAAAATATAATTGATCCTTTAATGTACATTTATCAAAAGATAAATATAAAATGTTACCAACTGATTAATTTAAGAAAAATGAACTTTAATGAAGAATTTAAAATATTTGTAACATTTTATAGATATCTAGGATTCAATTACATATAAATGCCAATTTAATAAAATAAACACAAATATAGAATAAATAAACTAATATAAAAAGATTAGTTTTAATTATAAAATAAGATTAATGAAATATAAACGATTGTAATATTGCTTAAAATATACTACCACCTAATATGAGATGGGTGTCAGTTAATAAGGATTGGGTTCAAACCCAGACTAGTGCTGATGACATTGGCACTAGGTGAAGCAGAAATATGTAATATATTTCCAGCTTCATATCCCTCCACTTGGGGGAAAAAACAACAAAAAAAACCATTTCACTTGGGTGTCCAGTGACAATAGAAGCTGACCAAGGGTTTGCTGACCAAGGTTTATTATATTATTATTGGAATGGTAACTGTATTGAGATCTGCAAGCCTTTAGTTTCTTCTAAATTTATTACTCTGCTGAAATTACAACTCTTAAACTGTCATCTTATTAAATGATTTATTCTCTTAGTGATTCTTTCTTATCTTCCTCATTCTGCTAACTTTAGTCTTCTTACTTTATTTAGTTACTATTAAATAAGTCCTTAGACAAGATTTATATATCAACAGTCCAGCAACATATGTATTTCAATTATATGGTGTCATACACAAAGGGTCTCACATTTTGAAAATAATTTAGACTTTCCCTGGATCTGGAGGTATTTCATGATATGGTTTGAGACTCCTTGCATTAAAGGTGCCTTTATTCAACCCATTATCAGTTAAAGCAAAGGCATTATTGCCACATTTGCTCTGAATCTGGTAGGGTCCTTGATATAGGGGGGAAAATTTCTTGAATTGTTTGTTGGTTACATTGCTGGCTCTGGGTACTCATACCCAAACTCGATCCCCTACCTGAAATCCACATGGATGAGTGTTTCCTTGTCGGCCCTGCAGGTTGGCCATTTGGTTTAGACGCATACGAGCCTTATCTTGATCCCTCTTTCTGTTAATTTTTTTCTGGTCAATTGCCAGTGGTGTTTTGAACAAAGTGGGGCGCAGTCTTCCAAAATGGAGTCGTGCTGGAGTAAATCCGGTGGACTCACTGATGGTATTATTTATGTAATTTATGATCTTTTGGAGACTGTTTACCCAACCCCTGTGATTATCAGGTATGTATGTCCGATATAGCCAGTTAATCTCCTTCATCACTCTCTCACAAGGGTTGGATTGAGGGTTTCTGATTGATGTAAGGATGAGCTTAATGCCACAGTGTGATATCCATGCCTTCCACTCTTTGGAAGTGAAAGCAGATCCATGATCAGATAGGATTACTGCGGGTTTCCCTACTTCTTTGAATTGCTTTTCTTGTAAAACTCTGATTGCATTCCTGGAGTCTGTCCTCCATACAGGATATGCACAGACATATTTTGAAAAGAAGTCATATGTTACTAGAAGGTATTGGTAAGATTTAAATGCTAGCAATGGTCCATAGTGATCGATGGCCAGAATTTTGTTGAGTCCAGATGGAAGAATGGGTTCATTGCGGCCCGCATATGATTTGTTAGGCATTTTACTCTTAGCACATATTGAACATTTCCGAAGAGTGTTAAGCACAACAGTATATAATCCAGACCAGTAGAATTGCCACGTCAATGCTTCCTCTGTTTTTCAAGGACCATAGTGTCCAATTAACTGATGCACATGATTGGTTAATTGGGTCTGTAACTTTTGGGGCACGAGAATTTTCCATGGGCCATCAGCATCCGATGTGCGTATTTGCAAGATTCCATTGTTTAATTGATACTTCTGGGTAAGAGTAGCATCATGTTTTCTTACTTGCAGGGTATCGATAATTTTCTTATATTGTGGTTCTTCCTTTTGCCAGTGGGTTAATTTCCTAAGTTCAGCCTCAATGTCATCACTGGTAAAGTTAATCATTATAGTTATTGGCTGATCTCCAATGATTGGATTATTTGGAAGCACATCAACAGGATGCCTACTTAAAATATCTGCAACAGTGTTTTCTGGTCCTGGACAGTAGACCACCCTATAGCAAAATTTTTGAAGGGACAAACTCCACCTAATTAATCATTCATTGGTTAAGTAACTATAGTTAAGAAATTCTAGGCATTTGAGATCTGTGATGATGACAACTTCGAAGCCTAGTAGTAGTTGCTTAAATTTGTTGCAAGCCCACACGATAGCCAGTGTCTCTTGTTCGGTAACAGTGTAATTTACTTCAGCTCCTTTAAGAGTCCGGCTACTAAAACTTAATACACAATGTCTTTCCTCTTCATCTATTTGAAAAATAACTGCATCCAACCCTCTTTTACTGCTGTCTGTTTGGACATAAAAGGGGCGGGTAAAATCTGGATGGTGGAGCATGACGGTATCTAAAAATTTGTCCTTAATGGATTCAAATGCTTCATCATGCTGAGCAGTCCATGACCATCTTTGGCCCTTCTTTAAAAGATTTATCAAATAAGACGTGTCCTGGGCAAATTTGGGATAAAATTTATTATAATAATTACATAATCCCAGGAATGATCGGAGTTGTTTTCGGGTGGTAGGTCTTGGGAAACTTTTGATTGCTTCCACTTTCTCTGGGTGTGTTCTTACACCCTTGCCATCGACAATATGTCCCAAGAAAGAGATTTCTGAAAGGGCAAAGTAACTTTTTTCTAGGTTGATGGTTATATTTTTATCAGCGCACTCCTGAAAAAATTTATTAAGTGCTCTTTTGGATTTCGTGATGCCACTACTACATCATCAACATAACAAATTATATGTTTTTTAATTTCTGATGATAAAGATTGGTCCAGGCCCCTCATTAACCCTGCCCCGCTGTTGATTAATCCAAATGGGACCCTTCTAAATTGGTGGGTATGGTGGGTATGCCTATTATACCTAAATGCGGTATATTTTCTATCACGGGGATCAAGAGTCATTTGCCAATAGCTGGCTGTAAGATCAAGGGTGTAAAACAGTGTTTTGTGATGCAAATGGGTAAATATTTCTTGGATGGATGGTGGGACATCACACTCTGGGATAGTTATACTGTTTAGTTTTTGAGCATCCAAGCACAATCGTATTGCACCACTTTTTTTCTTTACCCCAGGGTTGTTGTATGGGGATGGTTTATTTTCAATAATTCCCCACTCGATCATCTGCTGGATCTGATTTCCAACCTCTTCTTGATATTGGAATGGTACTGGATAAGTCTTGGCTTGGAAATACTTCTCTTCTTTTACCCTAATTTGGTGGGTATATCCCTTGATCTCTCCAGGCGTATTGGAGAAAACTTTGGCATTACAGTCTAAGATTTGATATAGTTCCTCTCTATCATGTGAGTCCTCCAACATAGCTTCATTGGCTTTCTTTTTTGAAAGATCCTTGTCAACTGCTTGGGTTATACACCTCACTTTGGGATGCTGATCATGGTGATCAATTTGAAATGGAATTTTCTCTCCCTCAATCAAAAAAAATGATGGTGGTAATTCAAGATGCATCGATGCTGCTTCAGAAAGTCAGACCCAATAACTAGGTTATGAATTAAATCTTCCACAATTAAGAATTTATGCGCTATTGCCAGTCCTCCAAAAATAATTTCCAACCAGACCTGGTAGTTCTCAGTCCTTGTTTTTTTTCCATTCACAAGTGTGAGTTGTATAGGGTGAGTAGGCAGTTTTAGAAAGTGTTTTTTTTCTGTTTCTAGTTGTTTGTGCCAGTACTTGGATATGAGGAAAATCTGGCTCCCTGAATCCAGCAAGGCATGTGTGTAATCATCCCTACCTTGACATTAACAATTGGACATGGGTCAATATTCGCATCTGGGAAAGTTGTGTCTGCTTCGTTGACAATAGTAGAGATTGGATGTTGATATTCCGTTTTGTTCCTTGATCTGTTAATGGGATCTCGTGGGCAGGAACGGTCAGACGGGGTCCTTAACAGTTTTCCGACTGCCATCTGCCAGCATATTTTTTTGCTGCAGTTTGATTTCGGTAATATGTTGGTATTTCTCAGTTGTTCCGTTCTTGTATGGCTGCTGAGCGAATTCTTGGGAGCTCTAATTTTCAGATCTTTTCCATGGGTTCATAATGAAAATTTCCAAGTTCCATTGTGGTTAAAAATTGGGTCATCTCCTCCACCTTATTAATTTGACTTATTACCATCGCTCGTTGGATTGATAGTGGGAGGTTTGCTTGCACAGTCCTAATGATATGAGCTTCTGAGAACTGGAAAGCGGTCAGTGATCGAAGTTGATTCTAATTGTCTCAGAAAAAACTGAGTGTGCATCTCCTTTCCACCATACTTTTCATGTGTAACCCGATGGAGTGTCTTCTCTTGGTGGGTCTCACTCCAAAAATTAGCTAGTAATGTGCACTGGTATTCTTGGAAGGTTGTTGGTTTATTTTGAATGGATCCCCACCAATATTTAGCAGGTCCTTGTAAGTAATGTTTAGCTATGGCTAATTTATCCCCTTCATTAGCGGGATGAAAGTAAAAAAGTTCTTTCAGGCTATCAAGATGGAAGTTTGGATTCTCTTCTGGTTCTCCTCTGAATATCTTTACATTGATGAATCTTAGAAAATTCAGTTGCAATCCTACATCTTGGATTTCTTGTGGTTGCATGGGTGTGCTAGCATGGTTGATCTGTTTTGTAGAAAAGTTATCAGTAATTCTTACTGGTGAGGGGCTCCTTCTGATCATGTCAGGTTGTGGGTCATTTAATTATTGAAACTATAATTGATTCTCAACTTCCTTTTTAATTAAAGATGCATAGTCTTGTCGTTCACTATTGGTAGATAGTATGAAATGTTCAATTTCCCTTATGCTATTATCAGTTCAAGCTTGCCTCTTGCATAACTCCTCAACTGTTTTTGTAGTACTTCCCCACTTCTTTCCCATTGTTTGTAGAACACTGTCATTTTCCTCTTTGCATTCTTTTAAACTTTTGTGGATTGCCTCCATCACTTCTGTTCTCAAGTCCCATGCATTCTTTTGGGTTTGAGCCATCATGCTCTGGAAAAGGGTGATCAGGTTCTCATTTTGATAAGAAGATACAGGGTCATGTTTGAGTTCATGGAGAAGGGGAAATGGATCCTTTACCATGACCTCTGAAATATGTTCCATGTTTTCTTCTTTCACTGAGATGCTGGCATCAACATCTTCACTTTCCTTTTCTTCTAGGCTGTTATCCATTTGGATTTCAAAAAGTTTGATACAATAATGGTAATAATGCTTATCTTAGAATTCAAAGTTATTTTACTGGAACTATGGCTCACTGAAACTTTAATACAATCTTGAACAACTAGAATGTAAATGTATTTTGTATCTTGGAATTTATATAATCACTAATTCGAACATTTGCTTCCCTTACTCTGTCCACTCTTCTCATCATGCTTTACTGACTGCATCCTTTCTGTCCTGCACTACTAAATTTCTGTCTGTTTTAAGCCGGATATTTAAATAATTGTTTCAAACTTCAACAAAAAAAAACTTTACTTTATCATGAGAATGACTGATTTGTTTTTTGATTCTAGCTGGTCACCCTTGGTCACTCCTTGCCTCTGAAATGAACTTAAAAAAAAATCATTATTTTCAAAATTTAATACATAATCTTGTTGTGATGAATATTACATTATTTTCAAAATTTAATACATAATCTTGTTGTGATGAATATTACATTGCTTACAATTTTATTACATATTACACCGGTTATAAAATTCTTCACTCTCCAAATCTCACATATATATATAAAAAATTTGTTGCCAAGAATTACCACGGTTTTTTATTTATTTATTGAACTTGATAACAAATTTATAATGGTAATAGGTATTCTTTTCCCTACATCAGGGCGCCAGTTATCAAGGTCAGCACTAATATAACACTTACAGATACCTCTACTATCTAACAATAATAAAAAAAAAAAACAGGTATATATAAAAAAATATATGTATTTTTATCAATTGTTAACACAGTGTGCCCATATGAATAAACATTAAATACATCTTGTGACAACCTTTTACACATAAGGCTTATGGATGTAGTACATGGGCTTTAACATTTTTTTCTCAAACACATGAAAACAAAACAAATTCATGTGTGCATATAAAACCAGATACAAAAAAAAATTCTACATATGGCTGGAATACATGGGTTTCAAAAAAAAAACTTTCAGGAAATATATATATGGTTGAAAAACCAGGTACCACAGCTAGCAAAACTTTTACATTTATAGTTATAATCTTTGCATTTAAAAGAAAACTTTTCACACATTTCATGGTTGTAAAACAGTCTTTGGTTTTGGTTTTTGACTCTCACATGAAATAAACTTTACATCACTTTATGATTATTTTACATAGTTTGAGTTTGGTATAAATCTAACATTTATATATTGGGAAAAAGTTTTTCAAGCTTTTATGCTTGAGATACAATACAACTTTTCCACACATATGGGTTTCCAAGAAAATATATAGCAATGCAATACATATAAAACTTCCAAACACATCTGTTCCTACACATCGCACATACACACCCATGTACATATATACGCAGTGCTACATATACAAGTACATAGATTTTACACACATATACTTCTACATACATTACATAATACTACACACTATTGGAAAAGAGAAAAAAAACTTTGGAGAAAAAGTTGAAAAAAAAAAAATCCATACACTTGTCAAATTCTTTACACTTTGCTTTAAAATAATCACAACATTATATACTCAATTAACAAGAAAAAAAAATTTCTATACAAATATTTCCATTCTTAGCAAACATGTGAGAAAAGTAGAAAAAAAAATTTCTACATAACAAAACTCTGGAAGTAAAAAAGGACTTATATATATACATATACATTAATATAGTAGTTCAAACTACTTTCACATTTTATACTATCTATTCACCCATATGAGTTTTCACTTTTAATTAATCAGTTTATCAAAAAAAAAAGATTACAGATTATGGATGGAAAACATGGTATTCCTCTTTACTTTATTAACAAAACAGTATTTGATTTCATAAAATCAATATGACAAAACAATTACATCTTTTTATAATCTGGAAAATTATGTATATATTAAATTGTATATAGTCAATTACACATATAGCTAATGAATTATACAGGGTGTGGGAATAATTAACAGCTCCACGATTGGGCGTCCAAACTCGAAAAAAAAAACGCAGCCTCTGTGCGGTCAAAATCGTGTATTCATTCAACAAGACCAATAATTCGAGCAAAAGTACCTTGAATCCAATCATGCACAAGATACATATGTCAGGACAAGGATGAATCCTAACCTAATTGCCCAAACTATTGCCTCTCTGACTAATGGATAACGTTTGTGATGACACTAGCAGTGCTTGGTTTTATTCCGTTCCAGCTGGAGGTCATGGTTCACATAGAGACTCAAAAAATTATAAAAGGGTTTATATGAAAAATCAATGATTTAATGGATTCTGACGATTGCAGAATGGTACAGATATGATTTGATTGATTACTAATGGTTTGAACCATAATAATGATAATTCTTTATGGCAACATTATAAAGAAGTGAATTTAAATCAAGGAAATATTTAAATAAATAGAGTAATTAACCTTAGAGATTGGGAGTGATGACAAACTAAGCTTATTTAAAATAACAACATTATAGGAATTTAGTACAAAATAAGTTAAGTCTTTGTTTATACAACTTGGTGATTTTATTTAATTTGTTTTGATGTGGCTGTGACAAACAATGTAAAAGTTTGTTAATTGGTCGGCCAAAACCAATCAGCAATAAAATATTATTAGCCCTTTTAAAAGATTATAAATAAATCTATTTTATATATATTACAAGATATGAAAGATGTGCATTTAAAAACTATTACATTTAAAATCATTTGTATATAATGAATGTGGGAAGCAAAATAGTTCTTAAATAAATAATTGACAATTATACAGTCAGATTTAATTAATTAACGAAATTGGTTTGTGAAGGATGTGCCACCATGGCAGAGAGCCTTTCAGGTTTGCTAAATAAAGATATAAAATGATGAAGAAGGCAGTATGCTATTATAGATTACAACAAAATAAATGAGGTCTGTTATGAACCTCTGGGTGGCTTTACTAAAGAAAATTTCCTAGTAAATACAACTAGATGATGAGAAATGCTAGCCCTCCAGCCAAACATGTCTCTAAATAATCATAATAATATTTTGATGTGCTGGACTCCATATACATCTTAATGGCAATGCTCGAAAATGGATTCCTTGGTATGAACTACGTCTACTTTGAGGGAGTGTAAAAGGTTGGACTGGTCAGAGAAATTCCGAAGGTCCTAAGAGGTGATTAGCAAAGCAAAAATAATAATAAGTGATTGGTTGTAGCTATAAATACATAATGCCTCAGACATATATAAATAGTGTATCACTAACAAAATTATTAAATGAATTCCTGATTAAAATAATCAGTTCCCTGATGTCGATAGAAAGTCCCCACAAACCTTAGTCCACTAATGAATGAATCATAAATATAATATATATATTAAAAAAAGAATTAACTAAAATATAAATTGTTTTCCACACTTCACAAATATTTCATTTATTAATAAGTTCTTAAATAGTTTATCAAAGATTACAAAATAAGACTGTTTTTAATTAACATAGACGGGCATTAAATATCAAACTAATAAATTGTAAATCATAATTTTAATATTTTCTGACAAATAAAATATATGTATAAAATATATATTGAGAAAATTCTATGATAAATTTTACTTAATTGATTCACTAAAATTATTTATTCTTTCAGAAATAATTACAGGGCTATTTTAAATTGGAGGTAATAGTAAGACGCATAACTTTTAAAATCATTTTTATCATTTAAAACAAATTTATAATATAATGTACAAAACGAAACGAGATTTCTATTAATTAATTTCGGGGAATAAGTTTCCTGCAATGATTTTAAATGAAGACAATAAGAAAGAGAGGGTTGAAAGTTAGTTTCTCATTGAGTTTTATACTATTATAAATAAACCAACAAAAATTTAAGATAAATTTGCCGCATCAAAATAATGTAAGATTTTTAGAAGACTTGATATTTTAAATTTAAGTGAAAAATTAAAAAAAAAAAATTTTAAACCAAGCCATATAAACATCACACAGATATATAAATATAAATTAGTATTGATTTAAACAAGTAAAATAGAATCAGTGGCTTGCGGCAAAATGGGGTTACCTCAACCAAATGGTAGATGTTACATGGCTTGACACAGGCAGTTATATAAAGTCAGATCACTCAGCAGACTTCCTTGACACAGTATTGTCTCGGGCTAGGTCTTGAGAGCACCGGAAGGGCATTGATGAGCTGGTGGGACAGAGCTCCGGAAAGCAATGGTTGATCTTTTAGCCAGTCATTCTGTAGGCATGATGTACTATATCTCTAAACTATTCTCTTCAGATAAAACTCAACAAATAAAAATTCTTATCAAATTTCCCTTATTTATGTGTTCTGATCTTTATCTAGAAGATTGAATCTACAGTGACAACTGCCAATTGCAATCACTCTAACTGTTTCTGTCAGGTTGGTGCCTGCTTGGGAGGGAAATCTATAATTCTGCATGAACATGCCACAAGGGTTGATTTGCTAATTAAAAAAACAACAACAACAAGCATATTAAGTTTATCAGTCATTGTACTAACAAAATCTATTTAATTAAGGTCTAGATTAACAAAAATGTAGATTTTATTCAGAAAAATTTTAGGAATTTGGTACAATGACTTTCAAACTGATATTTGACATAAACTTAAATAGAAATCTACAAAATATAATTGATCCTTTAATGTACATTTATCAAAAGATAAATATAAAATGTTACCAACTGATTAATTTAAGAAAAATGAACTTTAATGAAGAATTTAAAATATTTGTAACATTTTATAGATATCTAGGATTCAATTACATATAAATGCCAATTTAATAAAATAAACACAAATATAGAATAAATAAACTAATATAAAAAGATTAGTTTTAATTATAAAATAAGATTAATGAAATATAAATGATTATAATATTGCTTAAAATATACTACCAGCTAATACGAGATGGGTGTCAGTTAATAAGGATTGGGTTCAAACCCAGACTAGTGCTGATGACATTGGCACTAGGTGAAGCAGAAATATGTACTATATTTCCAGCTTCAATAGGCAACATTTAGTAGCCAAGAACTTTAGCAACAAACTGCATCAATCACTTCAGTTTGTTATAACAGTTATGAACAAAATTTGAAGTAACTCTTTGGACACTAGACTGTTCACACGATTATGCAAGGAAAGCGATGAAGATTTCTATCAATTGGTTCTCCATACCGAAATCTGTTGGCTTTTTATGTTTGGTGAGATTTTTTGCACTTTTTCAATCTGTTTTAGAGTTTTTGGAAGACTAGAATTCCAGTTTGAAAGAAAATTTTCTTAAGAGTAGATATTGCTTATTGGCAAATTTAATGATGTTAATTTACTATTGCAAGAAGACCATTTGAATCTCATCAAAGCAAAATTGGTCATATCGGCTTTTGTTGCCAGATTAATGTTTTTTTTTAAACAAAATATTGAAAGATATGAGCTTTCCCAGCTCCCTAACTTATTAAAGATAAGCACAATCCAAGAAGAAAACATTTTGCTGTACCTCAACTACTTGGAGGCTCTTCACTTAGATTTCAAAAATAGGTTCAAAGATATTCTATCATTGGAAATACCAGACTGGATAACAAACCCATACACTACTACAGCAGAACCAAATATAATTTTGCACGATGAGTTGATAACCATCAGCATGAATGAGAATCTCAAAATACAATTCAAACAGGGTTATCAAAAGTTTTGGCTGCAACAAGATATTCCACTTCTGTATCCAGATCTATTGACTGTTGTACATAAGTATCTGCTGGAATTTGCATCATCGTATCTGGTAGAGACTTCAGTGTAGTTTTAAACCTGCTTCAGAAGACATTGATTGCATGTCAGTGAATGTGATTTGAGAATGCAATTCACTAATTTAAAACTGGACATAAATTGTTGACAAATCACCAGGTGTACCTATCTCATTAAAGTCAGTTTTCCAAGCTAATTTATTTGGTATTCTTATTTTTATAATTCTATTAAAATCTTTCATTATTGTAATTTTGTTGATGTTTAATTCTGTCTGGAATATGTTGATTTTTTAACTTCATTTTTATGTTTAATAAAGTGATTTCAATATTTGTATTTATTTTGAATTTACATATTTATTTCATAAGTATCAAAAATTTAAAAAAAAGTGCTTGTATTTGTTTGCTTTAATTTCCATTAGTGCAGGTTTTGATATTAAATGTTGCACAAGATAATGCCATATTCAGTAGTCCTTTTATCTTTTTCAATCATTAATTACAAGTGATTAAAATGAAAAGTTTGAGATCTAGTGAAATATTTAATATCTAATACTGCACAAATTTATTAATTTGAGTAAATAAAGTAAATGACTAGGGGTCGATGTTTTTAAGTGTTTGGTAAAGGTCTGCAACTGAAAAAAGTTTGGAAACTCTTGTTCTATATTGTCTACTAGTGCAAAAGAATTTAATATGGAAAAAAAAAGATTGCCCCCACATTTGGTTTAGTCACTGTGAAGCATAAAGTTGGTACAAAAAATAATAAAATATGAGCTAATTAAAGTAGAATTATGGATGAATAATAAAAAATTATTAGGTCTCTCTTCGATTGTATACTATCAGCCTTGGCTTCCCATATCCTTTCATTTGCTTGGTGAATATTTTATTCATTATTATAAATTCATCTATAATATAACCTGATTTCATTGTTGAAAATAAAAAAATTATCTCAAATTTGTCTAACTTGTAATTTAGTATTTTGCAATAATAATTTTAAAGTGTTTGTCAAAGTTTCCAGGAAATCTTAAAAAGATTTTAAGTTAGACATTAAATGGTACTGCACACAAGAAACTCACCATAAAAAGTTCAACAAAAGATTCTAATAGTTTTTGTGGTCCAGAGATGATTTTTTATATTATATTAAATGTTGTCTAAAAAATCCCTCATAATGGCAAGCTACATTGCTAACTGTGAAAGAATTATATTTCAAGAAGAAAATTCTAAGTAATTCATTTCAAATAAATTTTTATTTTAGAATAATTTTTATATATACTTACTTACATACTAAATGAATAGTCATGTATTTATTAAGGAGTAATTAATATCTAGGAAATCATACTTAAGTACCACTAAATAGATCTTGAAAGAAAGTTAAGCAGAGGAAAGAAATATCTAAGAAAAATAGCCTGAAAATTCAATTTCAATTTCAAATCAACTGTAGGAGAAATTAAAGTAATATACGTTACAAAATTAATATATCTTTGTGGAAAAATAAAAATGGAAAATATTGGAGCAACAACAAATGGTATGATTATATATAATAAAAGTATTATTATATTTATTAAATTGTCTCATGGTGTTATATGAATATAATTTCGAAGGGGTTTATGACTACCTGATTTATGTTGAAAATAAATTGCTGAATGTACTAGTCATAGTAAGAAAATGTATGAAGATGAGTAAAAAAGAATCTGGGGAAAGGAAAGAAGAAGCAGAGCAAGATAGTTATTTATTATTCATATTGCAGTTCTGATAAGTAACAATATTATAATGAGTTTTTAGAGTACATGTTCATCCAAAACATAAAACAAAAATATATTTTAGGACAAGTTGAAGTTTAAACTCACCCTCAATCCATATTCCAAATTCTAAAAGAGCCCAGTGGCTTCCAATTAAAGCAAGTAATTAACAAAGAAATAATAAATTAGTCTTTTCAAAGTAGCATCTTTCATCCAACGTCAGTTCAGACTCACACATTAACCCTTACAATATTTTATATATATTTATACTTTTTTACAGCTCGATTATACTACTCTTTATAAACATGATAAATAGATAAAATATTGATTTTTAATTATTATTTACATATACTGATTCAATAACTAAAATAAAGGCTAAACAGTTTACAAGAAATTGGAGAAATGTTATTTAAGATACTTAAATGTTTTCTGCTCTTTAGTTTATAGATTTAAAATATGCAAAAGAAGTACAAAAATTATAAAAAAAATTAGATTAAGTAGAATGAATTCATAATAAGCCCATACTTGAAATGTTATTTTTTTTTAAAAAAAGAAAAACAAAAAATTGAAAATAAAATTAGATGGTCACTGATCATGGAATTAAGAAAGGGATAATGAGGATTGAAATTGATATAAGTCAACACTTCTTTCCATCTTTGAATTTTCTAAAGACAAAAAAAAAATTACCTAATGATGATTGGGAACTATCCAAATTATTTATTTATTTCTACATCTAGTGGTAAAAAATATAGGCATGGAGATTTTTTTCTCTCCTAATGACAATAAAGATAAATTAGTCCCCCCCCCCAAAAAAAAAAAAGATTGGATCCAGATTACACTGAAACTTTGTATGTAAAAGCAATCAAAGATAGTTTTCTAAACTGGAAATTTTAAATAATTATCAATATCCTAAGACTTATTTTAATGATGATCTCATAATAATTTCTATAATATATATATAACAAGTTATTTATTTATTTAGTGCTGTGTTTAATTTATAGCAGTCATTAGAGAATCATCCCTACATAGGCACTGTATAGATTTATATCAATTGAGGAATACTCTCACTTACTAAACACAATATTTGCCTATACTTATATGTTTAGATAAAAAAAATAATCTTATCTTTTCAAAAGACTTTGTCTTGAGTTTAGTAAATGAGAGTATTCCTCAAGTGACATAAATCCATTCAGTGCATGTGTAGGAGACTCACAAATTAAACACACAGCTAGATAAATAAATAACTTGATAGATATACATCTAAAATTGACATGCAGTAACTTATAAAAATTTTGCAAATGTCATTTATTATATATTGTAATGGGATTTACCAGTTTAATATTTTAATTTTAAGGACCCTCATTATTCAAGCAGAAGAGCAAATATGATCAATATTTACATATTAACCATATCCCTGGTTAGACTGAGATTAAATAAAAAATATAAACTATAGTCACCTTTACAGACCAAGGTATAACCTCCAGGATTGCAAGAGAGCATGACATATCTCATGGGCATATTTATAATGGGTTTTAACTGTACGGGTACCATCTAGCCTTAGACTGGACCATGGAGATGACATTAACATGCCTCAAGCACTTAATCCTTGGCTAGCTATTGAAACATGAGACCGGCATAACACAGACTATCTAAACCTTTTATTTATTTAAACCCATAGATAAATAAAGAGAGAGGGAGAAACTTAAACCATACCATTAATTTACAATATATTTATTAAAAAATAATATATATAAGGAATATTTAAAACATTTAAAAAAATACACACTTATTAAAACTACAATATTTTAACAATCATTCACCTATTGATAAATGAAAATTAAAAGTTCATAAAAAGGGAAATTTAAATGTTCTGTTTATGACGTCTAGACATATTTAACTAAGTTTTTAATACTGCATCTGGGTGATCACCCCTGTCTTCTAATCTTGTCAGATTCATAGTGGATCTTGGTTAGTAGTAGCTGATCATTTCATCCTGGCTCAGTGTACTACAGTGAGGTCTGGTTCCATAGATTTAGTTCATGACAAGTAAAAACATTGGCATAGGCAATTCAGATATAATTTTCTGATGTGGCCATTGGTGTTCTGGAGACAGGTGGTGGAAAATAAACAAACACTCAGCTCTAGACTAACAATGCATTTTTCTATTACAATAACCACATAAATATTGATTCATCTTGCTGGACTCGGTGGTTTAAGTAAAAGCTTGTAGGCTACTCAGTGAACTGCTTGCCAATTCTCTGGAGATTGCTTCAGCTGCCTACTGGTTTCTGGTCAAATCCTTGGTCCACTCACTTGATGTCCTCTTTTCTCAACTTCTGCTTTTTTGCTGCTGTCAGCTTTCTTTTCCTCTTCCTTTTCTTTTTTTTTCTTCTCTTTTTTTTTTTTTTTTGGCATTTACAATTTTTATATTCTCTGACTCCACCCATTGCTCAAGTCTTTGCCCATACTATCAATCATTCAATCTTTTTTTTTCTTATATTTTTAATTACACAGAAATTTAGTAACTACTGTTATTTAATCAGTCTAGAATTTATGTCCTGAACTGATTACATTTTGTACAAAATTTGTTTTAAATATATATTAAATTTCAAACAATGTAAGTTAATTACATTTAACTTTTAACAAGATTTATTATACTTGTTCAAATATTTTTTTAAAAAAATTATCTCTTATGGTTTTAAATAAACAAAAGAAAAGAAAGATAAGTTACCTAATCAGTATTTTAACTTAATCACAATTTTTTTTTTTTTAAAACAATAAAACATTGAAATAATTTTTTTTTTTTTTCCTTATTTCATTAATATCATGTATTTCCTATATATAACCATACTTATGTACCATGTATATATACTCATTGTTACAATATAGTGAATGGGATTAAGGTAATTAATTAAAGATCTTCATGTGCTCAACTCTAAATGCTTAAGATTTGCCTATGTATATAAATTTAGATAAAAAAGACAAGGTGATTCACCATATCTTTTCAAAAGACTTTATCTTGTGTTTAGTAAGTGAGAGCACTCCTCAAGTGATATAATTCTATGCAGCACAGGTGTAGGAGCGATTCCCTAATGACTGTTAAAAAAATAAACTAAAATAATTAATTACAAATAAACTATTAAAATATTTGGAATAACAAAAGTACAAAGAATGATTTAATATATTATATTTTTTTGCCCCTTTAGTAACTTTTTAAATATATTTTTAATTTTTCTATGTTTTTTGAAATTTTATACTTTTTAACTTTTATGCTTTTTTAAAAATAATATTTTTTATTTAGTCTATATGTTTATCTATTATATGGTTTAATAGAAAATTTAATCAACTTCAGATCAAAGTCCCTCAGAAGAATTACCAATTTCCAGGTGATGAAATGTAAGCAATTTTCTATGTATGTTTTACTTTTTAAATAAGAATAGCTAGATATCCATCTGCCAAATAATGTTAGATACTCTTAACTAGTTTGGCTACAAGCCAGCTATTTGAGGCAGCCCCACTTCAAAATCCATTGGTTCAGCTGTGCTAATCCAGTTGGACAACTGCTTTTAAAGCATCATAAAATAATGAAAAACTCATATTAAGAAAAAATACATCCAGACTTATATAAATTTACATATATATATATACAAAAAGGGAATAAAAAAGAGTCACAAGATTTTTTAATATAATGAAGGAAAAAAAAAACATCGTAACTCTATATATACACAATTTTGATAATAAAATTGTTAACTTATCTTTATGCATTGATAAAATTATAAAAAAAATCAAACAAATCAATCTTTACCAGTGTTTACTTATCTACTCCCCAGGAGTGTTTTTTCCTTACTTCTTATAAAAGTCTCATTATTTTGTTTATTATTACAAAATAAAATGCTTGATGAATCAAAATCAAAGAGCAATAGGGGCTATTGTAGGATGTACAATTTCTGATACAGCCGCTGTGCCTCTTTATTGGATATATGATATAGAACGACTGAAATTTTTTTTAGCTCATTATTCAAAACCTGAATTCATTGAACAAAGTTATTGCCCCTTCTATAAGGTGCCAACTGGAAGCAATAGTTGCTATGGAGATCAAGCTTTCGTTCTTTTAAAGAGTTTTGTAGCAAACAAAGGTTTTAATAAAGAACATTCTATTAAAGAAATGTATAATTTTTTTGGTCCTAAATCTTCCTATGAAGTAGATCTTGGCCATTCTATAACTCCGAGTAATTGGCCTATTCCTGGTCCTTGGCATAATAATTGCATTAAGAATTTTTTGAAAAATGTTGAAGACAAAAATCCTGTAATGGGCTCAAAGAAGATGCTTAATCGGATTCTTTTTTAAAGATTGCTCCAGCAGTTGCCTTTTATGCAGGTAAACCTGAATTAATTTCAGTAGTTGAGCAGATTATTCAAATTATCAAGAAGATAATACTGCTGTCAAGATAGGCTTAGCAGCTTCTGAATTATTGGAACATTACATACTCCATGGAACTGATACTGATGCCATCATTCACCTTAGAAACAAAAGTGAAGAATATTTAGCAAAGATTATTGCAGTTCCAATTGCAATGCGAAATAAATTTCATGATGATGTTGTGGCAGAGTTACTGAGTAATTGTGGATTACCAAATAATTTTCACAACAGTCTTCATTGCTTGTTAAATGCAGATGGGAATTTTACTTCTTCACTTCAGCTGACTCTGACAGCTGGGGGCTGCAATTGCAGCCAATGATGTTACATTGGAGCTAGCTTAAGTGCCCAATATGGTCTATTAGGTGTTAGTGATCACTGGACACAAAAGACTTTAAAAGGAGGTGAAGTTCTTGAACTAGTCAAAAAAATTAGTATCCTACTAATTTAAAAAGTCCTGAATTAAAAGCATAAATACATTGTACAGTAGTTTATACATTTATGTAATTAAATTGTAAAAAAGAGATTGTTTTGAAAAGAATTTTATTAAATCAATCTTTCTTTTTATGTTTTCAATGCTTATTTTATTAAATTAAAATCCATCCATCTGACAGTTTCGATTGCCCAGTTTTTAGAGCTACAAAACATATATAAATACATAAATATACATACAAATATTTAATCATATAAACATGCAACATTATATCTACTTCTAAATGACTAATTTTTTTACCTATATCTTATTAACAATATCTATATATATATATGCATACATTCCAAATATATATTGTGCCTATTTCAATTTAGCCGGTAGCTAAAATTGTGGTCATGTACATGAAAGGAAATATGGAACCAAAAATCATCATCACATTTTTATATAGGAAGAAGCTGTAGGGCACCCAAGTTTAAACCCTACAGGGTCAAGTTCCTAAAGCCTTAGACAGAAGGAGAGTGGGGGGGGCAGTTATGGTCTTTATTTGTTTATGTGTTGACAAAACTCAGAAGAGTACATACTTTTTAATTATTCAATAGTTCTTTTTAAAAGTAAGGTTATAACACATATAGGCAGTGTGTCTGTGGACAAGCTATTTAGTTGTTATTTTCATATTTCAAATATTAACTTTCTTCAAAATTAATCTACACTTGCTAAATTCTACTATTTTATTCTCTATTTCAATTTTGTTTGCTATGATTATAATTTGGGTTTAAAAGTTATAAGGATTTAATTTTAAATATTAAAATTATAGTTTCTAAGAAGCATTCAGATTATTTTAATAGGCCAGTTTTTATAAATGATTTGAATGGCAGGGTGTGTGTGTGAGTGTATGGCATAAATAAATCTACATTTACATATATTGAAAATGAAAAAAAAAGAGACAATTCTGTTAAACTTTTTTTTTTTACTCAGAGATTTTAGTTGTTGTGAAGAAGAGATTTCATAGTAGTGCAAAATTTGTCAGTAGGATGGAAAAAAAAGAACACCATTAAGATAAAGTTCCTTTAAAGCAAAATAATCTGTCCAGAAAATCATGTAGGTGCAAGTTTCTTACATTTTTTGTTAATTAACAGTTAAAGGAAAGCACCAGAAAATCATGTAGGTGAAAGTTTCTTATATTGTTTGTTACAAGCAGTTAAATGAAAACATATGATCAGTCTAACTGAAAATAAAAATATAAAAGAGCCTGGGAAAGTCAACCAGATCAGATTTTAAATATTGAAACTAGGGAGAAGACAAGCTTTAAATTATGAAAGATATCAATTTGAAATCATTTTTTTTATATATAATTTTTTTTTTGAAGATTGATATGAACCAAATGGCAGGTTAAAAATCTATATATATTTCATCGGGCTTGCTGATCCGCCATACAGCTGACATATCACATAAGAATAAAATTGTCTGAAGTAAAAGTATTCTTCACTTTATGATTGATTGGGAGAAATCAGATTAAAGTGACTGGCTGCTTATCCATATTTTAAATAGAAGAAAACATTCACCTGCATTTAAAAGCTGAATAAAAATAAATAATCTGCTGATAAGTATTAAACCATGCAAGTTCAGATTCCAGTGACTGAGTTTAAACCCCAGCAAAATTAGAAATATGAGAACAGATATCCTCCACCTATTAGAAGAATTATGCTGAACAGGAAAAGAAGAAACAGTTCCAGTCCCAAATGGTTCCTACTGAAGCAAATAACTTCATCATCATCATCACCATGAAAGAATTACAAGCATCAAGTCAAGCAAAGAAAGACTGTTCCAGTGAACTGTGGAAATGGTCATACAAGTGTGATACAGATTGGTATGTGTTTGCTGCAAAATGTAGAGACATTTAACAAGCTGAATTTGAACTCTTGGAAGCCTCAACAAAATAAAAGGGACTGGTAATATGAATATTCATTATATATTTTTCTTCTATGATATCAGGGACTATTAGTAAAAATTTTAGCAATAAAATTTTGTCTCTTCTTGTGTCTGAACTTTGAGAACTGAAATAGAGTTAAACCAAGAATTTCTTCAGTAATAATACCTATAACCTTGATGAATGATTTTATGTATGCTAAAATTATTATACCCGCTTATTGATGAATTTTGTTTTCTAAAGGGTATTATGGTATATTAATCTAAAATTATGAAATGTTTGTTAATATGTAAAAGATTTTTTGTATTATTTGTTTTTAAATAATATTTTAATTGTACTTGGGATCAACACACACGCATGGTAATATAACAATACTTGCCACATGTATATAATTGCATATGAATGTGAGAATAATAGACATATAGCATTTAAAAATATTAGATTGTTTTTTTTTGGAGTTAATGAGTAGCAATCTCGATAGATTAGAGAAGAAAAGTAATTCAAAACTTTCGATTTAACTAATACTTTTTCTAATTCATCATTCTACTTTATATGTTAAGTTTAGATGTATAAAGATCTAAAAGTATGTGTGCACAAAAAGTGTTTATTTTTTTTATTATGAAACATTTTTCTTGGGGATGGAAAATTTTAGCAATTCGTTATCCAAACTGATATACATTATACTATGGGGAAAGGGGGAAGAATTTAATATTAATCTTATGAGTTCAATATAATGACTTATTATTATTATTAGTCATATAAATTGGTCATTTTTATCTTTAAATTGTATGTATATGGCAGTAATGCATTAATAAATGTTAATTTGTTTTATTAAATGAGGTGTATATTTTCATTGAGAATATTCTTTATTAGTTGTGATCATTCATCATCACTGGTGAATATTAACTGTTTAAGTTCTAATTTAGACATGCTAAAATTAGCCAAATAGTTATGAATTTCTAAAAACTAAATTTCATGTTAGACTTAGTTCTAAAGCTGTGCTGGAAGTACCAGCATCATCATCATCATCATTACATTTTCAATTAATGAGCTAGATAAATGTTTAAAGGCCATACATAGATAATGATTTCATGATATTATAATAACCACCATTCCATCATCTACATCATTCTAGGATGAGCAAATTTCCACCCTAAATTATAGTGTAATACGAGCTAGTAAAACTTATGAAAGTATTAAAATGCATTTATCATATTAAAATCTAGGAGATAATTTCTGTCTGATGCATTTTATATACACCACTGTAGCTTAAGGATGTTTTGTGTTTATCTTAATATTAGTGCATATGGTGATATGGGTCTAAAATCAAAAATCCTACATTTTTGTTAGAAATAAGGTACCAAAGGGGTTTAAACCCGGTACATTTGAAAAGGTTATAGAATATAACTTTGTCTAGGTTCAGATAATCTAGTGGCACCCTGATAGACCATATTCATTACATATTCACTTAATATAAAACCAAGAGATAAAAGTGGGTAAAATTTACTGTTGGATTTATTGAGGAAATATTTATATTGGATCACCAATGTACTCTCCCACTTGATGATATTTCATAAGTCATAATGTCTTAATAGTTTATTTAAGTTACAATGTGTTCCTACTTGTTTATTGAGGATACAATGGCTGCCTAACTAGGGTTTGAAATAGGCCAGATACCAGATAACTGAAATGACTAGTTTCTAATCATTATTATTATGATGTCATTTTGCTATCTTGGAGTTGATTTATATCTATCTCATCATCATTTTTCTCCCTCAAGACACAGAACATTGTATATATTGTGAGAATATTAAGTGGATATGATATTTTAGCTACAATGTATTAAAAATCTTAAGGAGAAATTAATTTAAGTTACAATGCTCTTTTGAATGATAAGTAATATTTTGGCTACAATGTATTTTGATTACAATGATTTTAAGGACAACTTGTTTGAATTAATATCTGAGTTATAATGTTTAAATTAAACATTAGTTCCATTAATAATTTAGTTACAATTGTGATGTTAAACAATTTTAGTTACAATAGTCTTCCTTAATAATTTAGTTACAATATATATTTCACTTAATGGTATTTTTTTTTAAAACCATTATGTTGTCTTTTCATATTCAGTTCAGAAATGAATCTGGATACCAAATATGTATTGTGTAAAAGTAAAGAAGAAACCTTCTTGCATTTGTTCAAGAGTGTAGTGGTTTTCTTACAATTAAGAAATTGTGTTTTTAACTCACCATTTATAAATTTGATATATGATAAATATATTCAGAGGTTTGACTTTCACAATGCAATGATAATAGCAGGTGTTGAAAACGATGTGGGCTATAAGATATTTATTAATTTTCAATAACAAGAAATATAATTGGATTAAAAAATTAGAAGATGATTGGGATAAATACTATTATCAATGTATTAAACATCTGCCAAAAAAAAAAATTGAAAGAATATGGGGTGGATTTTTCCCTACTGTATGTAAAATATGGAATAGTGTTTATTACTGAAAAAATGATTTTTATTTAACTTGTAAGGATGGGAAAAAAAGGGGAAGGGGAGGGAAAAAAAAGTTTTTTTGTTAATATGTAGATATAGTTTTTGTGTTTTTTATATTAATAAAGTTATTTACTTAAAATAATATATATATATGTAATATAAACAAGGAATATTTATATAATATGTATGCATATGTAGATAATAGGATATAAGCAAAAAAATGAGTCATTTAGAAGTAAATATATGGTTGTATGTTTATATGATTAAGTATTTGTATATTTATCTACTTAATATAGAAAGTGTACCAATAGCTCAAACCAGCTCTTAATTGATAAGTGTGGTAAGAGAAAATATTTAAAATCTCTACGCAGAACATTTTTATCTTCAAAACAATTGGTTTCGAGCTTATGGTTCATCTCAGTGAGGAGCTAGAACATTCAGATACTAGATCCAAAATATCAACTCAAAACCCAACACTTATTTAATATGTAATATTGAAGTAGAAACTCTGAAATTTTCGGACATGAAAATGTCTTTAACTCCAGCTATCTAACTTAAATAGCTATGTGGGGCTGAACTAAATTTACATCTACCATATATAAATAGCCTTAGCATTGCCAAAGCCTTAAAGGTAAAATTATAATAATCAATAAAGCAAGTCATATATAGTGTGATATTGCTTTTATTGGTCTGGGGATAGGGAAGATTCTGGACAGAGATTTTAAATATTTTCTCTTACTGCACTTACCAATTAAGAGCTTGTTTGAGCTAGTGGTACACTCCCTATATTACATATTTGTAGATACAAGCTCATAAAAGCAATGTCACACTTATATGACTCGCTTTATTGATTATTTATCTACTTACATATGTAAAGCGCAATTAGAACTTACACATATTTTGTAGCTCTGAGGAACAATGCTGGGCAATCAAAACTGTCAGATGGGATTAATTTTAATTTAATAAAACATGCATTAAAAAGGTAAAAAGAAAGATGGATTTGTTTGATTTTTTAATAAAATTATTATTTAATAAATATTTATGTTAATGAATAAATGAGACACAAATTGTTTCTGAGCATATTACTTTATATATAACACCAACACCATTAATGCTAGAAATTACACTACTACAAAAATATATAATAACAACAAATAATAAGTTCTGTATATTAATGTGTATATATTAAAATATTTACCCGCGAAGAGTTAATTTATTCAAAAACAATCTGAAAAATGAATTTAAAAAAAAAGCTTTATTTAATGTATATTGCACAGTAAATACCAAATATTTAAAATTCATTTATAAATACATAACAATCAGATATTAATTGTGCACAGAGTACATGTTAATCACAGGTTTTATGGACAATAAAATGTGAATATAGTGTAAAGGTCAGCTTATATATGTTTAAATTATTTATATTTATTTAATTGATTAGGACTCCACTTGACATTAAACATCAGGAAATAGACTGATCTATTTTTTTTTTTACATATATATTTATAAGCTTTGAAAATATTTTCTTTCATATGATGATGACCACTATACAGCTACTATTTGCAATACCAGGCTAGATCCTGTAGAACATAAGTTACTCCTGATGAAATAAACATGGAATATAAGCATATCAGACAATATTACATATAAAGAAGTTGACATACTATTTAAAGCAATAACAAATAATAGATTGTTACAAAATGTTATAATTGTCAGTCATCATACAAAATATAATATTCTTTTTCTTAAATAAGCCATTTCTCCAATGTCTTTTTTTTAATTCACATCCAAGATGGAAAGAAATAGTGATTTATAAAATGTTCAAGGTTTATTTTAATTAATTTTAAATATTAATCTTTCAATTACATCTTATAAGACAACTTATTTTTTTTATGATCAAGCACATTTACCATAAAGTAAATCCATGGTCATTAATACATCCTGGATATTAATATGAATTTAGTTCAGTCCCATATAGCTATTTAGTTAAATAGCTGGATTTGAAAAAAATATAAATGCCTGAAAATTTCAGATGTTTTACTTAATAATTAAGTATTCAATAAATTCTGGGTTTGACTTTGTATTTTAGAACACGTCTAAATGTATTAGTGCCTCACTGACAAGAGCCATTAGCTCAAAACTGGTTTGGGGATAGGAATAATTCTAGATAGAGATTTTAAATGCTTTCACTTGTGGCATTTATCAAAAAGCTTGTTTAGAGCTATTAGCATGGTCATTATATTACATTTACAATGCATTTATTTATATCAGACACTTTATAGTATAGTTATATACATATATCTAACATGAAAAAATTATAAATAATATACCTTGTAGAAAGTGTTCATTTTAAGGTCTGAAATCTGATTTAACAATAACACACATGAATTATGAAAGGCGGTTCTTTGCATGCAACCCTGATTTATTAGAGAGAAAACCATAAATAAATTTACTGTACCATTCATGAGTGACTTAACAATTGCATGTATATAATAAGTTCTAACACACATAAAACCTAAATCTTTAACTTAGAATACCATAATTATATTTCATTCACCCCTCTCTCTCTCTCTCTCTCCCTGTTTTTTTAAACACTAAAACACTTTAAATATTTTACAAACTTGCTCATTTGTGTTTAAAATGAATATAATATCTTTGATTATTTATCTGACAATTCAGTTGCTTTAAAATAGAACTGACTTTTTTTAAAAAAACTTTTGCTTCTTGCTTTAATCAATCAATAATATAAAATATGGTATTAGAATTAAATATATCCAAAAATAAAACTTAAAAATGGTTAAGAATCTAAACACTTTTTTTTTTCTTATAAAAAGTTCTGAAGCCAGACTCTACAGTTCACTGCTGAGTTTTCTTTTCAGCCTAATATTTCTTTCACATGGCACGTATTAATTGATTTTATATATAAATTGCCACGAAGTCCTTTAACAATTTCCTACCTTTGAAATCTGAGATTTAAGCATTGTTTGTTCATTGCAATTAGAGATTAATTCGAATACATATCTTGATCAGGTCTTCAGTGATCCATGGTAATTTCAGCAGTTCATCATCATAATGATGTTCAATGTAATGTGATTAAACAAAATTCAGATTGACTAATTTCAAGAAAAACTGAACAGGTTTTGATAACTTATTTTTAAAACTCTTGGATCTTATTTTTAACAATTTTAATCTTGTTTTTAACACCTTTAATATCTTATTTTGAATACTTTATAACCAGATTTTATTTTAATTACAAGAATTTTTAAAAATACTTTCATTATTGAATTGATTTAACTTGCAAAACATTGTAATTGCTTGAATTTTATCCTTGTTGTTGAATCTCATATCTCAAACCAGGCTTAATCTTTTTTTTTTTTTATTAAATTATTTTTAATTTAATTATTTAAAATCTATTTTTTAACTGAATTGTTCTGCAATACATTCCATACATTCTTTTAATCTTTGGTAAGAAGAACTATTTTAACATAATTTATATAGTTTACAAGTTTCGCTTAAATATGAACATTTTTTTTTACAAACCTATTGCATTATTTAAAAATATGACATCCAATAATTTATTCTAACATTTGTAAATTTTCTATTTTATGTTAAGACATTTGTTCTACTTTATATAATAAAATTTAAAAACTTCTGAATGCTATATTTAATTGTTATCCCTCACAACATTGAAAACTAACTCATAAACATGGAAGAACACATGGCCAACACTGAAGTGAATGACATTATTGATATCAATAGTTTTCAGGTTCTCTTATGTATGTGTTCACTTATTTTTGCTGCAACATTAGTGCTATAAAAATAATAAATGACTTATAATCTTATATACACAGGAAAACCTGAAAACTGTATTTATACACACACACACACACACAACACACACACACACACACACACACACACACACACACACACACACAATAAGAAACATACTTTTATCCAAAATTTTGTCTTAGACACCAGTTCATATTAATATAACTTTGTGTAATGTTTAACACTTTATTAATTATTTAAAATCATCAACAAAAAAAGTCCCAAAGTCATTTTATTATTACTTTAAAATAAAATTTTACTGCAAATTTTCTGATTTTATATACATGTAAAGATGTTATTCAATCTATTTTCACTCTATTGTTTCTCAATAAAATAATATCTGCTCCATTTATTTTAATAAGAACATATCTCTGTCAAGTGTTGATGGCCTAGTGGTTAGCATAGCCGCCTTCCAAACAACTGGCCCAGGTTTGCTTCACAGTCAATGCATTTGACATATGAAAGAGAAGAAAAAAAAAGAACATATCTCTTTGTAATCTAACACCATCTATTGTAAATTTCAGTTTTCAGTGATAACCAAATAATAATGCGATTTAATCTTTGTGCTTAGACTGGTTTCTGCCTTCATTAATGAAACTTGGGATTCAAAGCTGCAACAAATGCATCTAGCAACCTCTTTTAGCTTATTTTTTACTATAAAGATTTTTTTTGCTTAAAATTAAAAAAAAAAAAATCTAAGATTTTGAATCCAAGCCAATCTGCTTGTTCAGTGTATACATCATGTCAGTAACTACATATTTTTATATTACAGTTCTATTCTAATTATAAACACCTTTTCTCCCCTAACTAGGAAGTTTAATACCAATATAACATCATTTGACACATCTGACTCTCAAAGCCTACTATATTAATAAGATCAAGGTTAAATAAAAAAAAAAAAAATGTTTTTGTTAATATAGTAGTCTTTGAAAGTTGAGATGTTGCACTGATATTAACATTCATTTATTTTCTTTGTATTTTCCAGTGCCAGCCATTTATTGTTAGATTTTATAACCAACTTTCTATTTAGTTCCTGAAATGGTAAATAATTTTTTTAGTTTGGTAATTTTTATTATACAATTTTATTAATCAATATTTACTTTAAAGACTACTTTTATTTAAAATTTAAACTGCATTAATTAATTTATTAGTGTCAAACAGTTGCTAAAATAATTTAAAGTAATATTTCAAAATATTTAAAACTGGTAGTAATTAAAAAAAAAAAAATGTAGGCATCAATTCTCTAATTAATGTATAATACAATTTTTAATTACACAATACAAAATTTGCTTTATGACAGCTTCCTATTCAGATTATAGTGATATATTAAAGAAGAGAAATGGAAAGGCTAAACAAAAATAATATGAGTCATATTAAACAATCTTGAAATATCACATGATCACCATTTCTTATGCTAGCACATCTGTTATTAACAAAGGCAAAACTCTCCCTACAGTAGTGCCACCCAGTACCAACCAGAATAATCAATGGATGCCAGAGATTTGTTCATAAAATCCCCATCTAGTGCTTACTCATCCAATATCCCCAGACTAGGCCACAAGCCGGAAACTAGTCTGGGGATATTGGATGAGTAGGCACTAGATGGGGATTTTATGCACAAGCCTCTGGCATCCACTGATTATTCTGGTTGGCACTACTGTATGGAGAGTTTTGCCTTTGTCAATCTTGAAATATTTCTATTAAATTTGTAATTTTGTAAAACAATTATAGTTACAATCATTATTCTAATACGAAAGTTCAATAATTGATGATTGAGATGATCCATACCGTACAAATTCCAAGAAGAACATGGGATACTAAAAAAAAGAATGACAAATAATGAAGCTGAAAAGAAGGATATCCTTGGGTATGATTACAGAAAGAAACTATGTTTCTGCTATATTAAAAAAAAAAAAGGCAAAACAGAAGACTATCTTTTCTTCTTTATGTTAACAAATATTTTTTTATAACATCTTGGCTACAAAAAATTATGTATCACTGACTCATTGCTTCCGATTTAATGTCAGACTTATACAATTATGCAAACTGTGTATTTAATAGACAGTGCAAATCCTGTATTTTTCAAAAAATAAATCAACAATTCCTTAAAAAAAACTGATTGCATGGCCATATGGAGGGCAATTATTGTAATTCATTGTAGTTTGTGGATTTGACAGTAAGGATATACTAACATTTTGGTTAGTAATAACATCACTGTAAACTGAAATTCAAAATTTTATTTTTTAATTTATCTATTACAATTATATCTAATAATTTAAACTATATATTGTAAGGATGGCTTACAATGCTGTCACACCATCCTATGTTAGCCCATACTATCAATAGGAGACAAGAAAAATATTTGCTTAACTAATAAATTGCTAATCACATACTAGTGTTATTTTTTTTTTTAGACACATGTATTCACAACAAGTATTTTTTTTTTTTTAAAAAAAGCTAAAATACTAAATTCCATAGGAACTTAATTTTTTTACTGTAATAAAAAAAAAGGTTATAAAAATCATTAAATAATTAGGTTAAATACCCTAAAGAAAAATCAGTCAAACATATATGTATGTTAACATCAGTCAGAAACTTGTGTTATATGTCATTAATTAGATTAGAACAATAACTAAGACATTTACATAAGACGCACAAAATAATGACCTAATCTAAATTTAATCACATAGCAACCAATTACAAAAATGAAATTAAAACTTCAATAAATTATTGTTTTAATCCCAACTATATGCTTAACAATACAAAATCACATCACATATAAGGAAATGAGCGAATCTCATTTTTAAACTGAATGCTATATAAAAGCAATTGAATCTCCGTCCTTTCTCTTTTAAAATAATGCTCTTGCTAAATAAAAGGCAACTTCGTTATCCTTAAAAATTTGAATGCAAAGATGGATATATTGGGAATTAATGTTTTTTTATGGCATTAAAACTAATAGAAACCAAGCTAGCAAATTAAATTGAAAATTTATAAATAGCCAAGTTAATTCGAAGAAGCAAAAAAGATTTTTTTTTTAAAGAAACTTTAATTTTCTTTACACAAGAGAAAAATAAATAGTTAACAACAATCGAAGAGGAAGAAAGTAAATAATTGTTCTCTTAAATACCCAATTGGAACCGAATGAACTACTTATATAAAATATATCATTATACAATGTGTTCCGGCTAAAATCAAAACCATGAAAGCATAGTGACTTCATCTGTTCATTGCTGTAAAGCCTGAAGAACATCCATTGCCTTTTATAAGATGCTTCCACATAATTTAAGAGAAAATCATCTGGACAGGATCCCATATTATCGTTCCAAGCAGGAGAATGCCACTCTTCAAGAGAACAGTGTTGTTTTTATTCAGAGAGATTCATTTTGAAAATAATGGACTTATATTACAGCAGATTCATCAAACTTTAACTAATATGAATGATTGAAAATTTTGATTTTTTTTTTTTGATTTTCTATTATTGTTAATTTTTTTTAAAATTTTTGTTTCTACACTTGGAAGCAAATGTGTTCTCAATTTATTGGAAACGTTTATTATAAGAATAAGGAAGGAGAACTTATTAGATTTAACTAGATATTTTTTTTTTGTTATTAAATAAAATCTAGAGCAACTTGCCTTCGCAAACAAATTGACATTGACAGCATAATGTAAAATAAAAGGTAAGATTTCAATATTATCTCACATTAAGCAACTACACTATAAAATAGGACAGAATTGATGTTAATTTATTAATCGTCAACTAATCTTTGTTATGTGTTTCCTTTATGTAATTGATTAACAACCTTGCGTGGATGCTTCTTTTCTATTAATGATAGTCATCTATAGAGGGGTGCATCCAAGATTTACCCATCAATATGAACTGATTAACAAGGATTTTTATGATGTGACTGTACATAGGATTGATTAGTCAGTTAGTTTCACAGTTATGTAAATATCATTATGTATATGTCTTCGTAAATAACTGATGCCAAGCACATGAATTTTTACCATGGGCTGAGGGATAAGGATTTTTATTATTATCATCATTAGATAACAATATGGTAGAAGCTCATCCTTGACATAGCAGATTATATAATTCAGTATTATTAAACATTTGTTTATTTTTATTTTTTGTTATTAATAAATGTTAAAAAAATCTGTTAATTTAATCTGGTCTCTATCTCATCATTATCCTTATACCCACCACCAACATTATTCTTATTATTAAAAGCATAAATAGATATATTCATGCCAACTGATGTGATCCTCAATATATATATTGTGCTGGTCAAAATCGTGTATTCATTCAACAAGACCAATAATCCAAGCAAAAGTACCTTGAATCCAACTATGCACAAGATATAGATGTCAGGGCAAGGGTGAATCCTAATTTATTTGCCTGAACTATAGCCTCTCTGACTAATGGATAACATTTGTGATGACACTAGCAGTCCTTAGTTTTATGCTGTCCCAGCTGGAGGTCATGGTTCACAAAGAGACTCGAAATAATAAAGGGTTCATATGAGAAATTAATGATTTAGTGAATTCTGATGATTGCAGAATGGTACAGATGTGATTTGATATCAATTACTAATGGTTTGAACCGTAATAATTATAATTCTTTATGGCAACATTACAAAGAATTGAATTTAAATCAAAGAAATATAAATAACTAGGGTAATTAATATTAGAGATTCAGAGTGATGACAAACTAAGATAATTTAAAATAATAATATTACAGGAATTTATTAAGAAATTGAGTTATTGTTATACAAAATAAGTTGAGTTTTGTTTATACAACTAGGTTATTATACTTCTTGAATTCGTTTTGATGTGGCTAAATGCAAGGCATTTGATAACAAAGTAAAAATTTGTTAATTGGTCTGCCAAGAACCAATCAGCAATAAAATATCATTAGCCCTCTTTAAGAGATTACAAATAAATCTATTTTATATATAAATAACAAGACATGAGCGATGTGTATTTAAAACACTATTACATTTAAATCAGTTGTCTATAATGAGTGTGGAAAGCAAAATAGTTCATTTTAAATTAAATAATCAGATTTAACTAAACAATGGGATTGGTTTGTGAAGGACGTGCCATCATGGCAGAGAGCATTTCAGGTTCGTAAATATATATATATATATAATGATAAAGGCAGTATGATATTATAGATTAAAACAAATGAATAAATGAGGTCTGTGACGAACCTCTGGGTGGCTTTGCTAAAAAAAATCCCTAGTACATACAGGTAGATGATGAGAAATGCTGGTTCTCTAGCCAAAACATGTATCTGAACAATAATAATAGATTTGATGTGCTGGACTTCCCATACACATCTTAATGACAATGCCTGGAAAGGATCCCTAGTAGGAAAATACGTCTACTATTAAGGGAAAGTCAAGGATTGGACTGGTCATATTTAAACTTCCGAAGGTCCTAAGAGGTAATTAGCAAAGCAAGAACAATAATACTAAATGAATGGTTGTAACTATTAATTACATAATGCCCCAGACATATATATATAGCGGATCACTAACGATCATAATCACTTACTTCCTGATTAAAATAATCGGCTCCCTGACATAATAGAAAGTCCCAGAAACCTTAGGCCATTAATGAAGGTATCATAAAATATAATATAAAGAGAAAGGCAAGCATTAAAACTAAACTTAAAATAAATTGTCTTCCACACTTTCTAAGTATTTCATGTATTAGTAAGTTATCAAATAATTCATCGTTGCAGATTACAAAATCAGCCAGTCTTTTAATTAACATGGACAGACTGTGCATTAAATATCAAACTCACTTCTGGTGAAGTTTGACAACATATAGCATAATAACTGATATATCACAATTTTACTATTTTACTGATACAAATGAAAATATATACATATGAAATATATATTGTTAGTAGTTGATATAAAAACGCTATAATAGCTGTGCTTTAAGTGATTTTCTTTTAAGATATTTGGTTTACAGAAATTATAATAGATTTTACTTAACTGATTTAATAACAGACATTATTCTCTCAGAGATAATTAAGAGGGCACTTTTAAGTTGGAGATAATAACAAGATACCTAACTTTTAAAATAATTTCAATCATTTAAAAACAACTTTATAATATGAGGTACAAAATTAAATGAGCTTTCTCTATTAATTAATTTAATGGAAATAAGTCTCCTGAAATGATTTTTAACTGGAGAAAATAAGAGGGAGAGGGTTTAAAGTTAGTTGCTCATTGAGTTTTATACTTGGCAGTTTCAGTAAGTCAATATTACAAATAAACCAAGAAAAAAAATTAAGATAAATTTGCCGCATCAAAGTAATGTGGGATTTTTATAAGAATTAATAATTTTAAATTTAGGGAAAAAAATTAAAAGACGCATTTTAAAATTAAGTTGTTTAAACATTACAGATATATATAATACAAATTAACATTGATTTTAAAGCAAAATAAGCTAGAATCAGAGGCTTGCGGCAAATTGGAGGTTACCTCAACCAAGAGGTAGATGTTCCATGGCTTGAAACAGGCAGTTATAAAATCAGATCATTTAGCAGGCTTCCTTGACACAGTACAGTCTCGGGCTAGGTGTTGAGAGCACTGGAATGGCATTGTGATGAGCTGGTGGAAACAGAGCTCTGACTCAAATGGCCAATCTTTTCACCCCATCATTCTTTAGGCATGATGTACTATAAATACTAATCAACTCTCTTCAGTGAACTGTTCTTCAGTAATCCTCTTATCAAAATTTTCCACTATTTATCTGATCCAGTCTTATCTATTAGGATTCAATCTACATGAGGTTTGCTGGTATCTTTCTCTGTGGTCAGCATCTGCCTGGGTGGGAAATCTACAATCTTGCATTAAACATGCCCCAAGGGTTCATTTTGCTAATTAAAGAAAACAGCAACAAGCATGATTAAGTTTATCAGTCATCGTATTAACAAAGCCTATTTAATTAAGATTTAGATTAAAGAAAATGTAAATTTTATTCACAAAAATTTTAGGAATTTGGTACATTCTATAAATAATACAATGACTTTCAAATCTGATATTTGATATAAAACGTAAATACAAATTTACAAAATATTCCTTACAAATATTAGATTGTTTACATAATTGATCCTTTAATGTACATTTATCAAAAGATAAATATAAAATGTTACCAACTGATTAATTGAAAAAAATGAACTTTAATGAAAGAATTTAAAATATTTGCAATATTTTACAGATATCTAGGATTGAATTATTTACTCAGTGCCTATTTAATAAAATAAACACAATATACATCTCTACAAATATTATAAAATAAATAAACTATTATAAAAAGGTTAGTTTTAATCATAAAATATAAATTAATGAAATATAAATTAGATAAAAGATTATAATATTGATTATAAATATACTACCACCTATTATGAGATGGGTGTCAGTTAATATACAAGATTGGGTTCAAACCCATAGTAGTGCTGATGACATTGGCACCTGGTGAAGCAGAAATATATACTATATTTCCAGCTTCAATATATACGCACCCACCCACATTATTCTACGTGCAATGATATTCAAAGATATTTATAGAATTCATGTCATCAATCATCACCTATATAAAGGTATAATAATTGCTAATTAGTGTGATTTTGTTCCCTGATAAGAGAATCAAAAGCAATTACTTCCTGAGTTCAAACACTGTGGTATAATGGAGCCAGAAGGGGTGTGAGAACTGGATGAACTGATCCAAATTGTATCTAAGTTAATAAAAACATGTAGAGCTAGTTTATTGGAAGTAGATACAATCATAGGTTATATATTTCATTGTGTAATTATTTGCATCCTATCCGAAGACTCAAAGTCTGACTGTATTAAGATATGCTCCCCCTCTCTCCTGAGTAAATCTCCGGCCCATTACAATATATAGGTCACTGAATGTTGACTTACAAATATTAAACTTCCTGCATTCGTAGCTTTGACACCAACTTATTTCAAATAAATACAAAGGAATATATATTATGAGATTTAATTATGTATTGCAGTTATTTTTTTGAATTTATTATGCATACTGTAGCATCTCACAGTAAAGTTGTGAAACAGTATATCACTATTAAATGAGATATAATCATTTCTTTATCCATGAATGCATATAGCAACAAATTATTATTATTATTATGTATGTATACAATAGCATTGTGAGTTTTTTCTGATTCTCTTTTCCCAGTTTCTTTACCCTTTTTTTATATTACTATCTTTGGTCACTTAAATTAGTATAGAATGTAATTATCATAAACCTCTCATATCATTGTTTAACTCCCTACATTAATTGTGAAAGTAGAACAGTGTGTGCGGGCAACTACAATTTCAAGCTCCACGTGAGCAAACAGTAATTTTAATTCCAATCTTTTCTTTTTACCTGTATGCAAGAAGATATGAGAATGTAAGTATAACCTTTTTTGATCTTTCTCATTTATCTCTTTTTTTAAAAGTCATTTATATGGTTGCCACTGGATGGATACTTAAATATTGCAACCAAGGCATTTTCAAAAAATTTCAATTGTGTTATATTTATTTAATTAAAGTATAAAGCTTTTTAAAATTAAAATCACACACCTAGGGATACACCTGGGCCTTTCAGGGATAAATGAAAAATAATCAGTAATGACAGAAAAAGAGGAAGTTGCAATCAATATAAAGTTATATTTATTTCTGTGTTATGAATATTGTAAAATTAAATCTATGGTTTGTACTTTTAGTGCTATAATTTTCCTTTCCCAACTCATTACCTCATTTCTATTATTTCATGTTAAGATAGACACTGAACAGAAGTATCAATATTTAAACAAACAGCTATTATTTTAAAAACAGGATACAATTTCTTGAAATTAATTTAAAAGAGATACACAAGTATGAAAAGTTTGGGAAACAATAATTTAGTCAATAATCAATGTTAATATTACATATAAATGCCTTTTTTTTTAAAACAAAAAAATCAATCAATACATTTTAAATCAGGCAAAATTCTCCATACATTAGTGCCACTCTGTACAAGCCAGAGTAATCAATGGATGCCAGAAGGCTTGTGCATAAACTTCCTGTCTAGTGCCTACTTATCCAATATCCCCAGACTAGTTTCTAGCTTGTGGCTTTCATCAGTGAGGAGCCTTGGATCTAGAGCACTTCACCTAGATCTTAGGATCTATCCAGAAGCCACCTTTTATCTCTACTTAATTACAAAACTAGTCTGAGGATATTGGATGAGTAGGCACTAGATAGGGATTTTATGCACAAGCCTTCTGGCATCCATTGATTATTCTGACTTGCACTGAGTGGCGTTACTGTATGGAAAGTTTTTCCTGTTTTAATAACAGTTATCAGCAAGTATAAGAAATAATGATCATTTGATGTTTAGTGGTTCAATACATTTTATTTAAAAATTTTCATAAGATTAGCAAAATATATTGCTATATTTTTAAATTTTAGGTTAAAATATATTTATGACTTTTTTTAATGTTTTAATATGCTATTAGTAATATTTTTAAAATATATAACATTGCTTCAATGACATGAACTTTGACTATATCAATTTCCTTAAGTGGCTTAACTCTTTATATTCCTTTAATGTTTTCAGTACTATTGTTACATTTACATCCATAAATTACTATTAATTCAAATTATCAGCTTACCTTTTCAAAGCCATCTGAGATGATATTATAACAATGTCTAGAAATAGAAGGACTTTAAAAAATGAAGCCAGAAATTTGAATTGGTATTAGTAATTATTATTTTGAATCATTTGAAAATGCTATTGAATGCTGATATAAAAATTAGCAGTAAATTATAAAAATTGCAGAAGAAAAAACAAAAACAAACTAAAAGTAATAGTTTCTCAATAATACTTTAATTAAATATGCATTCAAAAAGTAAAAATCCCTTTTGGTATTTCATCTGCAGAAAATCTCAAATTCAGAGAGAAGCTGTTTTTTTATTTTTATTTTCAAGTAATAGAACTCCCTATCTATCTATGTATGTATGTATAAAAAAAGGTGGGGTGAGTAACTAAGAAATAATGTGCTAAAACTAAATAATAGCATTTGATCTTTACTAGCAAAAGTTTTCTATTATTTGCAACAACATTAACATAATTTATTATAATATTCCAATTTTACAAGTGCATCATAAACTTTAAAAAGACCTTTATTCAGGATTTGTCAGTAGATAATCTTAGCCAGAGAGTAAAATAAATCAAATAAATGAGTTTTTATATGTAAATTTAAAAAAAAAAAAGCAAATGAAATATGACTAACAAGGCTGATTTCATGTCTATTTTAATGTTTAAAATTGGCATACAATATATTCTAACCCAATAAAAGATGAATCCTAATAAATTAAAGAGTTCGGAAATCTATTAAATCAGAATTCGGAAATCTTAAACGCTTCCGTATAGGACGGGTAACAAACCCTATATTTTACCTAATAACTCTAAGTTAGGTTAGTTATATAATAATTCAGCTACAGCGATATGCATTTCAGACAGAGATAGAATTAAAAAAAAATTATCATTCATAAAATAAATTTAAAAAGAAAATTTAGAATAAACTATTATTCTATCTCTATCCAAAACACATTCTCTGAGCTGTAAGTATTTGCACTGTTCGACAATGATGATGATGATTTCATGTCATTGTTAATCTTACTGACTAAAACAAAACATTCATTAATTTGCCAATATGATCTCAATATTTTTGTTATTATACAATTAGAAGTTTCAATCTCTTAAGCCATGCCACGCTTGTAATATTGATCATAATTGATCAATTCTTAATTTAAAAGCACTTATAATAATGACACTAATCTCAGGGTTCTCTGTTATTTTTAAGAAAATGCTCGGCAGTATTGTGTTGTCGCATATGACTGACATTCTGGTCGGCTATAGGAAACATTTACCTTATTTAAATTCCAGGTGTCTTCATCCACACATCAACTATTATAATATTTAGAGAGATGATAACCATATTCAATAATAACGCATAATTTTGAATAATATAGCCCTTTTTATCCAGAATCTCGGTCGGAATGATGAAAAGACAAGGGTGCTTTTGTGTCCTTCCATTATCCATGACAACACAATAATTTAACTAAGATTTATTACTTAGAAACTTCACTTAAATGTGTATGAAACAATGTGCAACCAAAGCTAGTAGTTTGGGAATAAAGTAATTTTACACACATATAAAATAAAATGTTTTGGTCTGAAGTTTTCAATTCCATAAATAGTTCTTATTAAATTAAAATATAATGAAATATTCTGATCTGCTTACAATTGTCTATCTAGTGTATTGAATTTAAGATTTCATAAATGATTTTGGACTCAAGAAAAGTATTGCAAGTATTATGCAAATCTTTATTCAAAAAAAAAACTTTAAAGCTATAATTTATTATAATTTTAAAATTCTAATTATTTTCAGTAAATCTTTATATTAATAATAAAAAAAACAATATTGTCCATATGATAAAAAATATATACAATTTAATTTCATATTTTTAGTGGTTCGACACTTCTTCATTTCTTTTTTAAGAATATAAAAAAAATATTATATCCAACCACTAGTGTATCTTATATAGTACAATTCAATATCATTTAAAAAAAAAGTTACATATTTATTATCATTCTTTAATTAAAATAGTTTATTTAGTATTATTATATTTAGGTTATTTATCCTATTATTTTAATATTACCTTAATAACAAGGTATACGTATTCCTCATATAGTTATATTAATTAACCAGTATTTGGCCCTCATTGAAAAAATCTAAATCCGCAATTTAACTTTCTCTCCATTGATACGTGTGGATTACCAGCACTATTCCGTCGCAATCCAACATTGATCATATATACTAGCGCTTTTTTATTAAATGGATCTTAGAATTAACCTCCAATATCCCGTTATCTTATAACTTTCTAAAAAACCAATATTAACACCTTCCGTGGTGGAATTATCTCTATTTCTCATAGGAATATGGAATAACAAGGTCTGTAGAGTTAACTACTACATTAAAAAGTTTGGTGGGTCCTTGCCTCTTACTTGGCATAATAGGAAACACATCAAATATAATCCTCTCCTGGGATTTTAACGAATGAAATACACTAAATACGATATAAATTACTTCGTCCTAACTCTGAGAAGCGTCCTTGGTTATAAACATACCCGAATACTAATTTATCTATTCCCCTCATGAAAATAAAGCTGGGAGATCATTTCCATCCAAATAGATACATTACAATTATTACTTATGCGAATATTAAGCATATACCGTGCTATATCGGGGCAGAAACAAATACTAATTACCTAAATTTATTTCCAGGGTATACTTAGATCAACTCTAAATCAATGGATATCACAAATAAAACATAATAATTTTCACCTTTAAGAAACATTCAACAAGTAATTGGTAGTATAGTATCTTGAACTAAATCAAGTGAATCGTTAATAAAGAATAATTGGAATAAGTTCCTCAATTAAATATATAAATTTGTTTAAACTTAAATAAGTAATATTTTGTATAGACTTCTCTTTAATTATTTCTGATAATTTTAACTAGATATTTTACCTATTAAGTATCTAAATTTTTCTTCTTTTATCTAAATATAAATTTATAAATTGATATATAAGTAAATTTTTTTATAAAAAAAATTTTTCAGTCGAATATAAATAACCTAGAATAATTACAAAACAACTTTATGATTACAAGGTCATTTAAATATTACTGACTCTACAGCCTTTACTTTATATAAAAAAAAAATTTAAATAGTAAAAAAATCTTACTTAAAAGTATTATCTCATAAAAATGTTTTTCCGTTGGGCATTATCTAGATAAGAACTATATTAGAGTTCAGGCAATTTAAAATAAAAATTTTATTATTTTATATAAAATTGCTCATTCTGTCCTTAATAAATTAGCAAAAAAATAGTTGGTGTTAATTCTTTTTTTGAATTAACCTATAATTTTGGATAAAAAATACATATTTTAAACAATATTTGCGATAGCGCACATATATAATTCTTTTCTTTTACTAATGGTGATACGTATCATTTTTGCTAGCTGCTTATGAATAAAATAAGGCAATTTTAAAATACTATTCTTATAAGGACTGCTACTTACAGTGGATATGAAGTTTTAATGAATTGATGTATAATATAACTATTATATTATGGTTATAATTAAGTCACTAATGTTTGTAGTTTTTATTTTCTCTAGAATTTAATTTTTCTTTAATAATGAATTCTCCGTAAAACAAATAAATTTTGATATTTGTTAGAAATTATATTTTCTTTTAAAATAACAGGTATAAGTAAATATCATTGATCATAATATTATTTTTAGATAATTTTCAGTGAATAAAATATTTTAAGTGGGGAACTTACTTATCTTCAAACAAACTTCTTTTAGAAAAGAAATTTCTAGTTAATTTCTTGGCTTTTATAATATGTCTTTTAATTATAATTTTTCTTTTATACAAAAATTATTAAATAAGGTAAAGTTAAAAATAATTGATTATTTCCTGGAAATGTCTTATATTGTTATTTTAAATATAATGAATTTCGTGATTGTAGTTAATGGGTCATTTGATTTAGCATAAGATAGCAATTTTTAGTATAAAAGCTTAAATAGGTAGAGAAAAGATTAGGTTCTATCAAAATATTTTAGCAAATGATATTGTTAAAATTTTACTTGACTTATATTTATTTTGAATAAAAAATAAAATTTGTTAGAATTTAGCACTGCTTTCCTTGTAAAATTAATGTCAGACTAACTTTCTTCAAAATTTACTTCTTTTAATCTTAATAATCATTTAATTATAATAAAAAAAAGGAAAAAAAAATATTACAGTATATATTTTATGATTTAAATGATTAAAGTAATTTGAAAATAATGAAAAATAATAAATATATTAATTAATAATTAGTGATGTATATTTCTTTTAAATATGATTTTCTACAAAATAAATTATCAAAGTTATTGTTTTATGATAAGAATTCATCTACTCTCCCTCTACCATAAATCAATTACTGTTTATGATATGTGCTTTTATACTATATTAAATTGCTCTGATTGTTAATATTTTAATTAAATTATTTATGCTCTTCTTCAAAATGACATTGGATTACCAAATTTATTAGTTATTTGCTTAAAACACGTTAAAGTGAGTAAATAGCATATTTTATTAATCACTTAATATTATTATTATTTTATCTTTTTATTTTCTAAAAAAGGATAGCATTGTTTTCCTGTGGAAACAATGCCAAATTAACCAAGTGTCAATAACACTAGGTTACAATATAAATTATTATTCTGATTATCTAAATTAATGCATACTATAGATTTATCTTTTATTAACAGGATGATTATAAATATGCTATCAGGAGCATTTCTCTTCACTCTATTGTAGAGTAATCAATAGCACTATATAGGAGTATAATTAAATGCATTATGTTCAGCACTGGATCCAAGCTCACCACTAATGTGGATGTAGCAGTATACGTTATATATAAGCAGAACTTTTTATGTAATGTTGATGGCTATAAATTAACAACATTATAATATATATAGTTACAATAAATAAAAGAAACAATAAAATAAACAAATGTATTATACAGACAATTTATTTATTGTAATTATAAATAAATACTTTTTAAAATATTATAATAGATATTTAATTTATAATTTCAGTAATAATAAAGCTAGATTTTACTTTTTCATTTTAATACAAATGTTTACATCTTAAAATATGAATTTAAAATAATAAAAAAACACTGGCAACATACACCAACAAATATAAAAACAAAATTAAATTGAAACACTCAAAAATGTGTTTACCACCCTGAAACTATAGTTTCTCAATTATTAGGTTAGTGCTAAAAAATTTTAATATTTTTTAATATAAATCATTAACAACAGAAGCAGCCACTTATAAGCAAGTACAGACATTCTTTCACTAAAAGAAAAAAACAAAACAAATAATAATAATAATCCTACACTTGATAAGAGTTTTGTAATGATTACAACAATCAATCTGTGAAACACAAAGATATGGAATATCCTTATGATGCAGTCTTTTAAGTATGCAGGAAATTTTTCTTTCTGAAATATTTCAACAACATATTTAACTGTAGATTTCTGATTATATTTAAAAGCAATCACTCATTTATATGGACAAAATGAAATTATTATTAAAATCTTGAACTGCAAACAATAATAACATAAACCACCACTTTAAAGAACTATTTGAGAGTCAAATGTAATTTTTTTTTCATGTGCCAAAAGCATTGGCCGTGAAGCAAATCCGCAAAACCAGGACAACTTTTTGTAAGGCGGCTGTGCTGATCACTAGACCACCAATGCTTGACAATGTAATTTTTTTAAAGTAAGATTACTCACTTTTTACACCATTTAATTACTTCACCAATAACTAATACTTTTGATAATTGAACTATTTTTATGTTAAATATTTCTTTAATACATTCACATTTATGGTAAACATTTTGAAATATGATCAGATCATTTATTTTTTATTATTATCAGCTAATTTAACATTTAGTTTATTATCAAACAAGCACACATGCTCAAAGCCCAAAGGAATGAAGAAATCATATAGTCTTCTTTAGCTATCATGCCAACATTAACTCATTTGTCACCAAACACTATTTAAACTGAAAAGTTTTATAAAATACAAATTTGGGTATTATTTATGGGGGGGGGGGGATTAAAAAAAGTATAAATTTTCAACCTCTTAATACTTTTTAAGTTCTAATGATTTGTAACTTAAATAATGCAGAAATTGAGGCTAATGGATACTATCATCTAGCTTCAATCAGATATTGATTTGGCCAATTAATTTTTAAATTAATGTTACAATAACTGACACAGGTTTTATTATAAATTATATTTAGTGTTTTGAAAATTAATATGATACAGAGATATGGAAAGAATAAATAATAAAATGTTATCATTAAAATTCTTGTCTGAAAGGGGGGGGGGTAACCTGAACCAGTTTAGCTGAGATAGAATCTCCTTATATATCTATTACTTTGAATAATGAATAGCAATCATTTACTTTGACTTGGTGATATATAAAAATAATCACCAGAAAACTTTTAGCTGGTGAGCAAAAATTTCTGATTTGATGATCTAAGAATTATATTTTATTATTGTATTGCTTATCACTTTAAATTTTTTTATCTATAAATAATTTTCTACTTTTAAAATATTTTTCAAGTTTTTACTTTCTGATGCAACAATTAAAAAATAAATAACTCTAATCTTAAAAATCTATATAAATTTAGCTTACCATAATGCACTATAGTCAGCACAACTTGTTTTTAGAATGACTGCCTTATATTCTACACAAATAATTTAACAACTCTATAAATATATATATATAAGGTTATTTATAATGCTAATTATAAATTATAATAGTAAATAGCTATGAAATGTATTCAAAACATAGCCCTGAAGTGCCTATATGTTACATAATAGATAATTACTGAAAAATAAACAAAAAATAAAATTTATAATACAGATATTCAGAAAAATTGTTATCATTAGCTGACTCTACCTTTAACCCTTATTACCTACAAATCATAATAAGTAGATTTTGGGTTGATGAATAAAACAGATGTACATAAAAGTATAAACTATTACATGTACTGCTTTATTATAATCCCAATATATTTGTAAAAGAGCTTACATTTAATACATGCTGGTATTGGCAACATATATAGTTTCAAATATAATTGATTCTGGCTAATTATTATTTGTGATTAGTGAAGGAATGTCACAGATGTTATAGAAGTTTCTTTAAAACTGTGCTACATAAGTCTTGATATGAATAGTTTTCTTTTCAGTAATTAACTAGTAGATGATTATCTAAAATTTCATATTTAGTTAAATACAAAACACTATTTTTATTTACAATTATCATTTTATATATAAGTACTATATATAATATTTAAATATATGTATATTGTCTATACTGGACTTAACATAATTATAAAGGACTTGAACTCAGACATTCAAACTCCCTACATCTATCCAATCCATCTTATACAACTGATACACATGACCACATACATCTGAAAAAGATAAATGATCTACAATATAAAGTATTTCATGCTGAACCAGCACTCATCAATTGGTCCAGATCTCCCACACATATAGACAATCAGTGCTCAGTTTATATTAAGATAGCAAATCTTCAAACTTTAATGGACAAGCTTCAATATTATCCACTCTCCAACTCGTCAGCCATCCATTTCATTGAAAATCCAAAGATGGAATGCTCATATCCCTTAAGGAGTCCAATATTATTGTCATACCCATGTTGACCCTAAGTCAATCTGATCTCTCACTCATAGGACCTTCATATATCCATTTAATTATACAGAAGAGGGATGGGCAAACAGGTTGAATATGTATTATTTAAATATAAATATGTATGTTATATTCTCTGTTCTGAAGGGTATATGGAGATAACTTGGCAATTAGCTAAATAAAGCCAAAAATATTATCATCAACTGGTAGTGTGCCAGTATTTATCAATTTTTAACACCATTTTCTACATAAACTTTAATGAGTCTTTAAAATTTTTCAGATAAATATATCAATAGTTTTAAATTTATTCCACACATAGGACTATAACATTTACTATATAAAGCGTTCTGACAAGCACAGGAAGTATTAAAATATCCAACAGTATAATAATAAAAGCTTATTAAATATATATATCACACAAAAATGAAATCTGTGCAAGCAAAGATTTTTAAGGAATAAATGGATTTATAGTAAATATATTGCCCTATAAATTATATTCACAACCTACATTTGTTTTGTATTTTAAATTTATTTATTTAAAAACAAAAAACAGAAGCAATAAAAATTTTAAAGCTTTTTAATATGTTTAATTTCCCATAAACAAAACTAAATTCTAAAGAGATATTAATTAATCGTTCTTGTCACACAATTTAATATAAAATGCAGTACTGAACTTTTTCAAGGAATTAAAGTAATAAATATAACCCAAAATTACACATCTAAAATATTTTTTTATTAGATATTCACAAAGTAAATAATTTTTTTTATTTATCTTTTCCAAACTGTTTATCTTAAGGACTATCTGCTAATAAAATGAAAATTAAAAATTCTGGTTACTGACCTCCATAAAAATCCTTTATGATTAATTACACCACTTTTCAATATATCCTGTGTAAAAGGGAAATAAGCTTTTAAATTCAAATTCAATTAGCTACTTGACTTTAATCAAGAAGTTACTCCAATCTGATAAAAAACAAAACAAACTGTATATTTATGACAGCAATGCTATTTTGTTTTGGTACATGGCTGTAAATAATTCAAGTATTGATACATGAAATTAACATATATTATAAATAATTTGTTTGAAAGGAGGTTTTATCAAAAAGACTCTAGATAACAAAGAACACTGTCACTAAGCAATAAAAAAAACAATTGAGACTATTTTAAATGAAGGAAAAAAAATTTTATGCATTTATTAAAATGTAAACTAATTTACTCAGGTATGAGTATGTGCTAACGCCTTCATGGTTAAGAGTGTTGTACTTCTATCTATTAGGCACATGACAAAGGGTTAAAATTCAGACTATATAAAATTTAAATTTTTTTTGAGATCCTATTCAAACCTGGGATTATCTAACCAATCCATAGCTAAACCAGTTAATCACTTGATACTATTTAATAAATGAGTATCTGGCTACTCATAGCTAAAGGATAAATAATGATGGAAAATCATTCAAATGCTTACCAATTGAAATTTGTAAACTGTGATGAACAATCCCCTCTTTTCCTCTATTGGGGTAGGGGGACTTATCTTTACACATACATGTGTGCATGATAATGATCTTTTTTAAAAGCAATTTCTTGATCTTGGAGAGAAATCAAAAACGCTAAAATCAAAAAATTTGATTTTTAAACACATTGTAATCAAATGATGATGATAATAATAATAAACAGCCTTTTAGCTAACTGTTATATACAACAAATTTAATTTTTTTCCTTTGCTATTAATGGCACTTTTAGTTGAACTTCAATACCATAATATAAACAATCAGTAAATAAAAGGACACTAAGGACCAGATATATATGAGTAGTATATGGCAATAGCATAGAACTGGTCTTGTGGCAGAAAGCATCAGATTGGAAGAGAGATATTGCTAGAGTTAACTGGCATTAGATAGATAGTAAGTACATAATATAGATTTTTTTTTCTTAAATTGTCAACAGTGAAATATTCAATATAATCACATTAATATAAGATAGTTTACTCTTTATCAATTCACTCACACCTAAGATTCTGTAAATATTTTGTATATAATTTGATGCAGAAAATCTTGCTGGCCTAATATCTTTAACAGGAGAACTTTAAACAAACAGTTTAGATTTATTTTTTGATAGAGAATTGAATTATACAAAATTGGCTATATAAATAAATACAACATTGAAAAGAGTGTTTTCAAATTAAGTCAGAATTTATAATGATAAATAGTTGATCCGTTTTTTTTTTCAATACACAATATATCTATATAAACATTTACATTCATTTTAATACATGCTTTTATTTTATGCCAATCTTTTTTATTTTTTTTTAATTAAATAGCAGAACATCTGATACCATATTATAATAATTGTTGTTCCTGGCAATTTTTATGGCAGTGTTGCCATATGTCATCCTTTCTTTTAGAGAGTTATCAAAATGGATATCTATATTTTTATCTCATAAAATCCAACTAATCTACCAAGAAATAGAGAATACCTATAACAATTTTGACAATGAGGTAAATGTTTGGGGAATTGTGCACATGAAACACAGTATTTCAAGATGAAAAATATTCTGAATGTGCAAAAAACTATCAATGCTAACCTCAGTGAAAACTTTAAAACTGCCATTTTCAGCATAAATATTTATTATTCAGCCCTAACTTCAATTTCTTTTTTTTTATTCCTTCTTTCAAAAATTGTCTACAAACAAGCAAAGTTCACCTAATAACATGGATATATAATAATTCATACAATTCAATATAAATAAGTCATACAACATGTATACAAAGAAAAGGTTGTTTAATACTTTAAAATAAAAATATTTAATACTGGTATATCAACATAGTATACTGAGCATGCTTTCGGCTAACTAGTAGACATACTCATGGCTATAGTTATCCAAGAGGATTGTGAGATTTATAGAAGAATCATAAATGTGATTTACATAAAATTTGATTATAAGATGTAAATGAATTTATTTAAATGAGCCATCTTTTTGATAGGGGCATGTAAGATTCCTTCTTGTTGATTGCATGCACATTGTTGGCAATGTGCTAGGTCCCTTTAACTTTGTGTTTAGCATCAGTTCTTTCAGAGCATATAATACTGGTAAATGTGACTTCAAAGCTGTGACAATGTTTAGAAAGAATCCTGCATCCCTCTATCAAAAACGTGGCTCATTAAAAAAAAAATTATTTACATCTTATAATCATTTTTTAAGTAAATCACTATTTTGGTGATTCTTCTATAAATGGTGCAATTGTCTTGGATAATTATAGCTATAAGTATCACTACCAGTTAGTTGAAACCATGCTCAACAAATTATGTTGATATTTAACATTTTTATTTTAAAGTATTAAACAAGCTTTTCTTAGTATACATGTTATATGTATTATTTATAGAAAATTACATTTTTCCAAGAAAAATTTAAAAAAATTGGAATTACAATAATTCATACAGTTTTTGGGAGTACATCAGCAAATGTTTAAACAATTATTTTCAAATTCAATAACAACAAGCTTGTGTTTCTTTAGAAGTTGCAGATTAATTGAGTCCAGCCATAATCCCAGCATTGCTGCCTAATTTTCAAAATTTTGATCCAAAGAAAAAAACTTTTTGCAATTATGAAGAGTAATTTAAAAATTACACACAGAAGAAGTCTATCAACAATAAACAACCATCTTATGCTAAGCTGTTGATAAATTTATTTGGTCCTAAAATGTTCAAAATTTGACAGCATCAAAGTTCCTCCAAGATTTATACACTGAGTTAATGAACTTACTAGAAGAATATTTGATACCTAAGAAAAATGCACTTATTTCTCATTATCAACTCTCATCAAAATATCAAACTAAGCAATAATCAACCACAGATTTTATTGCAATGTTATGTATTGACTTGAAAGAATGAAAATTCAAGTCTCCATGAGTGTAAATATCAATTGCCAACTTTTTCCTCCAAGCACAATTAATTAACAGCATCAAAGACTAAATAATATTGTAACGGATTTTCTTAGAAAAAAGAAGAGATAATCATGAGTTAGAAGTTAACAATTAAAAATACCTTGACTAAATTATTAATACAAATGGAAACATAAATGGTGACATTAATCATAGAATTAATGGAGAGCTTTTAGTAGAAATAATATTAAAAGGAATATGTTTGTATGAGTGAAAACGAAGATTTTTAACAGGTGTTTTATGAATTCTTAGTTATGGATTTGAAACTTATATGCTTGCACATAAGAACAATGTAGAGCCTTTAGAACATTCACCAAAGTATGGAAAGTGTATGTTAAAATTAATAAGACAAATTCAAAAATGAAATACAATGATGAGATACATAGCTGAGAGAAATAACTTGTCATTAAAAGAATTAAAAGATTGAAATAGAGCTGAGCTGGACATACTGCTAGAATAAAATAATAATAGCTGGATGGTAAAATTGTAAAAGATCCAGAAAGAGACCACACGAGATGGATGGATGAAATAAAGTTTATTGACAAATTGTGGAGAGGAGAGGCTAGAGACAAGAGAAACTGGATTAAACTTGGAGAAACCTTTATCTTGAGAATGATGATAAATGATTTAAAATGCAAAGTAATATACTTATTTAATCAATGAAAATATCTAATATATTATACAATTGATCATATTGTCTATTAAGTTGTAAAATAAGGTTCTTGTGGTATATAATAAAAAAAGGTTTTATGATTTTTACTTAATTTGAATCAATTCTTGACTACCAAAGTTTAAGTAACTGCAATCATCATCATCAACCATTATCAATCCACTGCAGGATGAAGGTCTCTCCAAGTTTAATCCATCTTCTCTGATCTTTAGCTTCTCTTTTCCACAACACCCCTGCACATTTTCTTATTTCATCCATCCATCTCACATGTGGTCTCTTTCTGGGTCTTTTACAATCTCTTGGAATCCAGTTTAAAATTTCAATTATCCATCTATTATCATTTCTTCTAGCAATATGTCCAGCCCAACTCCATTTCAATCTTTTAATTTTTTCAATAAGGTCAGTAACACCTGTTTGTTGTCTTACCCATACATTGTGTTTTCGATCTCTTCTTGTTACTCCCAACATACATCTCTCCATACTCCTTTGAGTGGTCTGAAGTCTCTGTATTGCTTTTCTATTAAGTGTCCAAGTCTCAGATCCATAAGTAAGAACTGGTAAAACACATTTGTTAAAAACCATTCTTTTCAAACACATAGGCATATTTCCTTTTAGTATCAAGTTATTTCTGCCAAAAGTACTCCAACCAAGTTTAATTCTATGATTAATTTCCTACATTATGTTTCCATCTGTATTAATAATCTGACCAAGATATTTGTAACTGTTAACTTTTTCTAATTCTTCATAATCAATCTTTATTTTCATATTTTGAGCAAATTGATTAAACATTACTTTAGTCTTTTTAACATTTATCTTTAGTTCTACTTTTCTACTTTCATCTGCTAACTCCTGCAACATTTCCTGCAGCTCTGAAGCATTATTTGCAAAAACAACTACATCATCTGCAAAATCTAAATGACTTAAATACTCTCCATTTACTTTCCTTCCTTTAGTTTCCCATTTTAATCCACAAAATACTTCTTGCAGCACTGCTGTAAAAAGTTTTGGAGATATGGAGTCACCTTGTCTTACACCTTTCTCAATGTTGATTTTTCCAGTATCATTATGTAATCTAATTGTTGCTGTTGCATTTTTATAAATATTCTTTAAAATATAACAATATCCTGGATCTATACCTTGATGATCCAATGCTTTAATCACTGAAGAAATGTGTATAGAATCGAATGCCTTTTCATAATCTACAAATCCAAAACATAATGACAACTCATATTCATTTGTCCTTTCTATGACTTCTCTGATCTATTGTACTAAAACCACTTTTAAATCCAGCTTGTTCTCTTGGTTGGTGGAAATCTAAAGTTCTCTGTAGACGAGTTGTAATTATCTTGGTAAAAATTTTATATAAAACTGATAAAAGGCTGATAGGTCTGTAATTTCTAATATCTTCTTTATCACCTTTTTAAAATATTAATATTATTACTGCATTCTTCCAATCTTCCAGTACATCTTTATCATTTAGACATTTGGTATATAACTTTGCTAAAATTGTTTCTATTTCTTCACCTGCTTCTTTTAATATATCAATTATAATTCCATCATTTCCTGGAGCCTTTCCTTTCGTCATACATTTAATTGCATGTCTCACTGCTTCATTTAAAATTCTGGGCAATTCGGAAGATGTAATAGATATAGGAGGTACTTGTTCTTTATTACTATATAATTCTTGATAAAAATCTTCTACCAACTTCATGATGTCATCTCTCTTTTTAGTAATAATTCCATCTTTTTTTCTTATTGCAGATATAAATTTCCTACCAATACCAAAATGTTGTTTAACATTCTTGAGACTTTTATTTTCTTCTATAGCTTTCCTTGCTATATCACAGTTATACTTTCTTATATCATTTTCAACTCTTTTCCGTACCATTTTACAAAATTTGAGATATTCAATTCTTTTTAATACATCATTTTTGTATATCTTCATATTCCTTCTTTTCTTCATAAATTCTATATATATATATATAGCATAATTATATGGAAAGAATCTAAAAAATTCATTTATCGACTCAAATTCAACAGCTATCTATTACTAGTAGAGAGAATTTGTTTGTATCCAATATAAAATTTCTGGAAACATTTTTCTAAACTTAGCTGTCACTAAAAAATACAGAAAAATAATAAAGTAATCTTAACCTTAATATAACATGATCAAAAAAATAAATGGATATTAAATAAGATAGAATCAAAGTCCATGATTGACAAATTAGCATATCACTGATGTTTAGAAAAGATTATTATAAAAATCCAATATACTGTACTTACACTTGATATAAATATCAATTACAAATCAATTATTATATAAGGAAAATGCTCTTTGTTACAGTTGAAACCATCAGTAATGACAGTAAAATATGAATATTTTAGAATTATAACTGTTTTGTAATTTCTGTAATATATGTGTTGTCGATATGAATACTGGTCTACAATGTAAAGATATGACATATAGTTATAAACCTATTATTAGATTAGATTGACATAGAATTTGCAAGTTTTAATATCACAATGATAGGAGATTACAAAGTTTTTTTAGATCATTTGTTTAATATTAGATCTTAATATATTAATTAAACCAACTATCTACTTTTATTCTTTAAACTTGTAGTTCTTTTTCAGTTTCATTCAAAAAGTTGACATACGAATAATTTATGACATATCTAATGTAGACTTTGTTACTTGATGCCTGTTTTATATCTATGATCTCCATCTGACAATGTTCATGTGTATAGTTAATATTTTGGTTACTTAAAATATATGTTGTCAACGAAAAGATTATTGAATTCATAAAAGTATAAACTTTAATGAATTTGCTTAGCTGCTTTATTTCTACCACCAAATCAATACTTACCTTCTTTGACCTTCTAGACAATAATCACTAAAAGTCTATTTTGTCTGAAAGTTTTGATAAATTCTTGCATGTTATCATAATATTTTTAACCCCTTCCTCTCTTATATATTTGAAATGTTGGAATATAAACAAAAATTATGACAATGTTGAATACAAGTCCTTGAAATTAAATTGATATCATTTTTAATCATTAATAGGATTATATCTAAAGATGATCATAGTAATATATTTCCTGACAATGAAAGCCACACCATTTTTCTGAGGTGTCCTTGACTGAATAACAGATAGTATGTTTTCTTGATCTAAAATTTAATCCATTACATATTATTTCAGTAACTTCTATGGAATCATTATATAACAATCTATTTTAACTTCAGTCCAAGATTTCTTTGGCTTTTCCTTTCCCATATTATAGCAGCAACTAGATATGCAAAAGGCTTTAATATATGCATATGACATAAACCTGAAATATTAGAAAATATCATACATCTTTCATCCATAACATACAGAGTGCAGTTACGAATCTTATTTCAAAATTATATCACCATTCTATTTTGAATATTCCTGCTACCCAATATATTGCAGTATAAGTGATGAAATAAATATCATAAAACAAACAAATAAAAAAGAATGTAGTTAAAATTTGTCCACAATGTTGCCTTCTATATGTAAAATTAAAAATAATCAATTTAAAACAAAATTGAAATAGACAACTCACTATAAATAAAAATATTACTTAATACATCAATCCAGCTTTCATTCCTTAATGCAGCCTTTTCAAGATGTTTCTTTTTACACAATCACATGATCAACTACCCTACAGCAACTCCTCCCAATGGACATTATTTACATTACATTACAATAAATATAATTATTAACATACAATAAATAAAATTATTAACATACATACATTAAATATAATTAGTAAAATACATATATGTACATAAAACTGATTAAATTTATTACAGTTCTTTTTTCCCCCTCAAATAATATATACATACAAATAATCTAAAAAAACTTTAGAGTTATGATTTTAAAAAAAAGAAGGAAGGGATTATTATTATTGTTTTTTTTTTTTTTTAGATTATTTGTAAATATATATATATATTATGAAAAAAACTGCAGTAAGTTTAATCATTTTTATGTACATATAGGTATTTTACAAATTATATTTAGCATATATCTTTTAATAATTATATTTACCATGATGTAAATAATGCCCAGTGGAGGAAGTTGCTATAGGGTAATTGGTCATGTGATTATGTAAATAAGAAACATCTTGAAAAGATTCCATTAAGGATGAAAGCCTGATTGATATATTAAATAATATTTTTATTTACAGTGAGTTGTCTATTTCAATTTTGTTTTAAATTGATTATTTTAATTTTAATGATTACTATTCATGCTAGGATTTTCTTCATGCTCTACAATTACTCTTTCAGGAAATGATATAATTTATTTATTTTAAATTAATATTATTTATTATTACAATGTTTTTTTTTTTAATATAAAATATGACCAAAGGAGAATAATAATAAAATAATGATTAATTTATAACATAGGTAATAATAGTTTTCCACTTTTATTATCCACTTTAATACAATTTAGTCTAGCACAAGAGTTCCCAATATCGACCTTCAAGGGTTGATTTGAACTTTCTAGAGATCGACAGTTTCAATAAAAAAATTTGGGGGTCCACGACAGCAAAACTAGACCCCTTTACTACTGCTATTTATTTGTTACTTCAAAATATCTATGATTCCAATAGGTAGCTAGCTAATTAAGAAATAAAATAATTCAAAAAAACACTTTTTTGCTAAAAATACATTATATCCCAAATGAGAAAAGGTAAAATGTGTCATTAAAAGAGTCACATGTAATAATGCATGAAAATACATGTATCACAAAACATGTCTCTGCATTATCTTATCGAACATATCAAATCACGTGCGGATATGAAAAACTGTTGCATGTACGCACTTGCTTATGGTGGGAATGAGATGATATTCGAGATTAGCAAAATCTATCAGTCTTGTATGATCATACTTTCATAAAATACTATAAATTAGTTCATTTGATATAACATGTACTTATTTGTGATTTGAACTTTGAATATAATTATTTATTGAGGAGCAGTACTATAGAAATGAAAATCAGAGGACACAGTTTATTTATTCAAATTTGAACAAAAATCTTCTGTTTCAAGGCAGTACATAATTTATTGTTTTTTTTTTTTATCACAGAGGCTGTCAAAATTTGTTTGATAAAAAAAGTTTTTATTTCTTATGATGATAATATGACTGAACTAAAAAAGAAATGCAGATAGTATAGCATAGACTATTTGAAGCTAGTTATTTGTCTCGTCGACTATTAAACAAATATTTATCAATGTGCCTCATATGCAAAAAAGTTTTTAGCAACAACCAAAACTAGATCACTTGAACAGAATTCACCCTAACAAAAAAGAAAAAGATTTGTCATACTTTCAATCACTTAAAGATAAAATTCTGAAGAGAACTATGATAGATAATGTTTGCTTCATCATCAAAGCAAAATAATGATCGATTAAGGACATCATATAACATATCTCTACTCGCAAAGTCTGGTGAGCCATTCACTGTAGGGGAGAAATTGATTCTACCAGCCATCATGGAGGTATTGAATACTGTACTCCACAAACCTGCCCAAGATGTTATAAAAAAGATTCCTTTGAGCAATAACACAGTTCAAAGATGTAGTGACAAAATGAGATAACATGAAAAACAGTTTGTGTAATCATTTGCAAAAAAACAACATTTTTTTCCTCCAATTGGATGAGTCAACATTACCCAATAATGAGGGTTTATTGCTAGAACTTTAGAATTTGACACCAGAGGCAAATCTATTTTTAATTTAATGGAGCTATTTTTCAGGGAAAAAGTGATTCCATTGACAAATATAATATCTGTTGTGACAGATGGAGCTCCAACTATAGTTGGTCATTATCATGGTTTCATAAATTACCTGAAACAACAAACATGTACCTGAAGTGCTTGCAGTTATTGCAAAATCCATAGACAACATTTAGTAGCCAAGAACCTTAGTGACAAATTGCATCAATCGCTTCAGTTTGTTATAACAGTTGTGAACAAAATTTGAAGTAACGCTTTGAATGCTAGATTGTTGCCAAGAACCTTAGTGACAAATTGCATCAATCACTTCAGTTTGTTATAACAGCTGTGAACAAAATTTGAAGTAACGCTTTGAATGCTAAACTGTTCCCTCTATTATACAAGAAAAGCGATGAAGATTTCTATCAATTAGTTTTCCATATTGAAGTCCACTGGCTTTCAAAAGATTCATGTTTGGCAAGATTTTTTTTTGCACTTTTTCAATCTGTTTTAGAGTTTTTTGGAAGACGAGGATTTCAGTTTGAAAGAAAATTTATTTAAGAGTAAAACAGATATTGCTTATTTAACTGACTTATTTTTTTCTCATGTGTCATAGCATCAGCCAGGAAGCAATCCCACTAACCCGGGACAACTGCTTGTAAAGCAGCTGTCGCTGACCTCTCGACCACCAATGCTTGACTTAACTGACTTATTTGGCAAAGTTAATGATGTTATTTTCCAACCCGAAGGAGATAATTTGAGTCTCATCAAAGAAAACTTGATCATATCAGCTTTGTTGCCAAATTAATGTTTTTTAAGCAATATATTGCAAGATCTGAGCTTTTCCAGCTCCCCAATTTATTTAAGTTAGCACAATTCAAGAAGAAAACATCTTTCTGTAGGTCAACCATTTGGAGGCTCTTCACTTATATTTCAAAACTAGATTTGAAAATATTTTATCATTGGAAATACCAGACAGGACAATAAACCCATATACTACTAGTGCAGAACCAAATATAATTTTGCAAGATGAGTTGATAACCACCAGCATGAATGAGGATCTCAAGGTACAATTCAAACAGGGTTATCAAAAGTTTTGGCTACAACAATATATTCTATTTCTGTACCCAGCTCTATGGATGGTTGCACAAAAGTATTTTCTGACATTTCCATAGTCATATCTGGTAGAGAGAAGCTTCAGTGTAGTTTTAAACCTGCTTCAGAACAGACATCGATTGCATATCACTGAACATGGAGATTTGAGAATGCAATTCACTAATTTAAAACCAGACTATATATAAATTGTTGACAGATCATCAGGTGCACTCATCTCATTAAATTCAGTTTTCCAAGCTAATTTATTTGATATTCTTATTTTTATAATTCTGATTAAAATCTTTCGCCTTCATAATTTTGTTGATGTTTAATTCTGTCTGAAAATGTTGATTTTTTTATTTCATTTTTATGTTTAATAAAGTGATTTCAATATTTGTATTTATTTTGAATTTACATATTTATTTCATAAATGTCTAAAATTAAAAAAAAATCTGTTCATATTTTTTTACTTTAATTTTCATTAGTGCAAGTTTTGATATTAAATGTTGCACAAGATAATGCCATATTTTGTAGTCCTTTTATCTTTTTCAATCATTAATTATAAGTGATTAAAATGAAAAGTTTGATATCTAATGAAATATTTAATATTGTACAAATTTATTAATTTGAGTAAGAAAGTAAATGACTAAGGGGTCAATGGTTTTAAAAGTTTTTTGTAAAGGAATCTGAGGCCGAAAAAAGTTTGGGAGCACTTGGTTTAGCGTATCAGTTTAGAATTGCACCATAAAGAATCCATATATATGTTTTACTATTTTACAATAGTAATTTGCATATGTAGATTATCAATATGCAGCACTCAGATTTAAATTTCAAAATAAAAATGTCTGAGTATTTTTGAAGTTTCTAGTGAAAGCAAATTTTGAAATATCCAGGATTGGAAATACATAAATTCAATTATTACTAGATAATATCCAAAGATATTAATTGTGCAAGATTCATGAAATGTAGAATAATGAATATAATAGAAAAATTAGGTAAAAGCATTATTATCTATATATAATCCTTTTAAACCCTTGCCTTCTTCCTTTCCTTTATTTCTGCTACCTTCATAAACAATATTGCAATATTAAAAGCATTATTAAAAATAAAGGTTTTAAGTTTCCTAAATGACTTGGGAAAAGAATGAAACAGATGTAATTATAACTTAACTGTGTCAGAAGTAAAGGATAGTAATTTGAATCAGATTTAGATTTGCATGCCAAATGGTAAATTTTGCATTTATGAATGCATATTATAATAATTGAAAACAATATTACAATAAAAAATAAATATATAAACTATAGAGGTATAAAGTAAATAGTCAAAAAATTGTTAGCAAAATAAATATTAAAAAATAATTGTCTAATTGAAATATATTCATTATTTAATAACCACCATTAAATCTGAATATTGCAATTTATATTTTAAGTTATTATTTTGCTTTATTTAGAAATATTAAAATAATAACAAAAAATAGGCAAAACATTGTACATAGAGGAAAAATATTATCAGTCTGATACTTTCATTTCCTGAGCCTGTTTAAATTAGTGTTTTATAAAAATGATAAAATGCACAATACACTTCTTCCTTCTTACTATAAACTTCCAGGCTTTTAAAAATTGCCACACTGGAATGAAATTTAAATATTAACTTTAACAACATATATTCAAATTTTTTTTATTTTGTATTAAAAATAAATATGCAAGAAGTAGTTGTAAAAAGATATATGCAAATTCATACATAGATTTATGCCTACCCCCACTCCCGCACACCATTTATTAAATAATACATCTATAACAATGAGCTTTAATATCTTCCTAGACAAAATTTATATCATAGTACCCAAAGCATAAATAGATAGGAAATAAATTTTCACCTCCATTCCACTTCTTATTTAAAAGCAGCATATATAATGAGTCTCAACCTCCCCTTAGTTAGCTTTAAACTTTTTTAAATCTTAACTACAAAAAGACTTTTTCTAAAAAAAAGAAAGTCAAAATCATAGAGTAAATAGAACCACTGAACTTAAAAAAAAAAAAAAAAAATGGCAATCACAATAATTAGATTTATTAATTTGCAGAATAGTTACTGAATTAAGTAGGTATGCAAATTAATTTGCTATACTATGCTGTACTATTTTTTTTAGTATGTTTTTATTAAAAAATTAAGTTAAAAAAATGTTACTTAAGCAAATCATAATTCTTGCTACAATAATGAAATCTGGACGTTGTGTAGATTAAAGATCATTTTTATAATTTGATCTGAATGATAAAAGTTGCTAAATCCATGAGAACTAAAATTATGATATTCTATTTGTGTAATAACTAATAAATATTTTTTTAAAAAAAAAAAGATCTAAAGGTAGAATACCATTAATCTAATTTTTTATAATTCACTAATTTTAATTATCTAAAAAAATTACAAGGTATCTTTAAATTTTTATAATTATCAGACTATTATTTTATTAAAAACTATGATTCACTAAGCAACATTTTATTATTATTAAACAATGAATATATGTACATAAAAAGTATAATACATGCAATATGATAAATTATGCAATATGATAAATTATTTATTTAAAATAATAACCATTCTTAAAAAAAATTGAAATAAACAAAAATTTATTCAACATATTAGATCAGACTTTCGTTCCTTATATGAATCTTATGCAGATGTTTCCTAGTTTACAATCACATGGTCAATTGTTCTACAGCAATTCCATCTAATGGACATAATTTAAATTATACTACAATAAATACATAAATAGTAAAATATATATATATACAAAAATGAATAAACATAGAGACTTATTACAATTTAATTTCTTTCAATTTACATAAATCTACGAAAAAATAATAATTTAATTACAACTTTAAAATTTCCAATAATCCAACAAAACCTCTTGCCCCCTAATTGTACCTAGCCTTTAATCATGTTTACACATTTGTTTAAATTTTCTTGAATATATAAAGTTTCATAACATTTTTTCCCCTTATACTTTTAAACATACTTTATTATCTGAATATTTTTCTCACAATTCATTCTACAATCAGTATTCAAAAAATAAATGTATGCCGCTGATTTTGTATCCTTTTTATTAATTGTCCTATCATGCTCCTTACATCTTTCAAAGGCAGTCTTTCCTGTCTGACCTATATATATATATCACATTGCAATGGTCATAATTTGTTTTACAAACTAACTTTACCTTATTTTTAATATTACATATATTTTTAGCATTACTAATCTATTTCATCAACGTAAACATGTTTGCCATATGTATTAAGATTATATTTTATCCAACAAATAATACACTTAGTATGCTTTCAACTATTATATTGTCATATTCTTACCACACTGAAATTTATTTCCCTAAAGATTTATTATTTTTCCATTCTAACTTACTATTATCAGTCAAAAGAAGTTAAGATTAATTCATAAAATTGTGACCATTGCAATGTGATATATAGAGTCAGTTGGGAAAGACTGCCATTGAAAGAGGTAAGGAGCATAATAGGGCAAGTAATAAAAAGGATACAAAATCGGTACCATACATTCAGTTTTTGGATATGATCGTAGAATGAATTGTGAGAAAAATATTCAGATAGTAAAATATGTTAAAAATTATAAGGAAAGAAAATGTTATAAACTATATATTCAAGAAAATTTAAACATATGTAAACATGGTTGAAGATCCAGCACAATTAGGGGGAAAGGGCTTTGTTAGATTATTGGAAACTTTAGTTATAATTAAAATATTATTTTTTTGTAAATTGTTTTGTAAATGAAAAGAAATTAGATTGTATTAAGTCTCTATGTTTATTCATTTTTAAGAATATATGTCTAAGTATTTTCTATTTCTGTATTTATTGTAAATAATGTCCACTGGGTAGAATAACTATAGAGCATTTGGTCATATGATTATAAAGGAGAAAATATCTTGATAAACTTCCTATAAGGAACAAAAGCCTAGATTGACTTGAAATTTTTATTTATTTTTAGGTTGACTATTTCAATTTTGTTTGACTGATTATTTTAAATTTTAGAAAAAAGACAATATTTTTAAGATTGAAATTTGACCATTTGAGGTATAAATTAATACATAAACATAGAGATATTTTAAGTAAAATTAAAGAAAAAATACATTTAAATAAATACCTGAAAATAAATAAGTCTAATTAATGATATGAACAGTTTGTTTCTATAATTTTAATAAGTTTTAGTTGTTTAATTAATTAAAAAAAAATTATTTCTACTGAATATACCAAAATGAGAATTTGTTTAAAGACAGAAAGAAGTGGTCAGAGAAGATAAAAAAAAAACTTAGAGCATAATCAACTTTTGTCATAGAGTTGCAATAGTTTTAACAATGGATGTCAATTAAATTTAAAAAAAACAACAAGGATGAAGACATAAATGTATGTATATTACTTTTAATATTAATGCTATCAACACTATATACTTACTTTGATTTTTGATGAGGAAAGAACAGGAAGTGTATTACTGAATTATTCTTAATATGAAAAAAGTAATAATCTAGCAATATTTATAATTCAGTGTTATCATTTAATACTAAAAGAAGTCATATGACTGATAAAAACAAAAAAATGAATCATCAGAGGAAATTCCATGGGATTCAAATCACAGTGGAAAGTGTAATTCAAGAATTGATTCAATATAAATTTGGTGTAGATAATTGCCAAATACTATTTGTTCCTTCAATTGAACATTTTAATATAATGTACTCACTATTTTTTTTTTTTTAAAAAAAAAACAATTTAGTAATTAGAAACCCACTATCAAACAAAAAAAAGCATGTAATAAGTAAAAAAGTAAAAGAAAATATATTTCTATTAATTTATTTTATTAAAAAAAAAAGACAAAAACATTTTGATAAGAACAGAAAAAGTAAATCATGCTTGTAATATACATAATCCTCCCTTTAAAAAAAAATTTTTTTTTGAATTATATATTAAAACTCACAATAATGCTAAGATTTTAATTATACATTTGAAAATTATAATCAAGTTATTCTTATAAGAAATTATCTCATGAAACATATGCAAAGTCATCTGGAGGGATGGCTATTTAAATATCATTTATGTTCAAACATTTGAAGGCTAGAAAATCCAAGTTAAACATCAATTATCTCAATTATGGTAATTGTTTGACTTTAACATTAGTATTGGAGAATCCATTGTAATGCAATTCTATTTTACTTCATTTTTATAAACAGTAAAGCAATTTTCAATAAAAAAGAGAGAGAGAAAAAAAATACATCCAGGATTTATTAAATATTCATTAAATATGATTGCCTACCAAATATAAAATTAATTATTAGGTTAGTTCTCTTTTTCTGATAAAGATTTACATTTACAGATAAAAGTTTTACTAAAAAAGTATAGTAAAACATTTGCAAGTATAATTATACAAAAATACTATTTAAAACAAATTAAGAAACCAACAAAAATGATATGTTTCCATGAATTTTATCGCAAAACAACATTAAAAATAAAGATAAAATTTTCCTATAGAATATATTTAAGAATCAAAGGTGGATATGGGGAGAGAGGGATTCAAACTTGGAAAATCCAATTTATCACAAATGAAAATAAGAAGTGATTATATTTAGTTGTAGATTCAACATTATCTTCTATCACAAATAATTACTTTTTTTCACTCTACTATATTCTCTACTTTTAATTTATTTAACTTTTTACCATAATTTAACAATCAATTACTTTTTTTAATATTCCATTAGAAATAAATTTGTAACATTTTTTCATAATTCTAATCCTATTCTTTTATTTCTTAAATAGTAGATTTTTTTCTCATTCATTTCATTACTGCTAACTTTATATTGCTGGTTTAAGTTTTTCATATTCTATCTCAAAAACTTTCAAAATATTTTCCTTTTCATTACTCACATCTTTACTTCAAAACTTTCTACAGATAAGCTAAAAATTAAGATCAACACTGAAATCCTATGCATTTTAGTACGTTTGTAAAGTTAGTGATTCACAAACTAAAAGTTCTTGGATTAATTCTTAGATGAGTATAATAATAAAAAAATAATACTTTTATACAATTTCTGCTTTTAGAATAAAAATCAATGGTTTATTAACAAACAAAAAATATAGCAGTTAAAAATAAGCCTTTACTATACATTAGAAGATCTAGATCCCTTAAAATAGTGTATTTACTATATAATTGAAATATAGCATATTAAGATAAAAGAAAACCATGTCAAATTCGAACAGTGAAGCTGTGCTTTGTGCTTTTTAACATAATAATAGAGAAGTGGAATCAGATACTAAGATTCTTAAATCGATTCTTGGCTTAGAAAAACAACAATTCACTATTATTGATTAAATGGGATTGTTGTCACAACTTCCCAAGCTCTAAGACTATATAGATATATATTGAAAAATATTCAAGAATGGCATGTATAAAATATAATATAAATATTAGAAAAGCTGAACATTAAGTCACTTTCATGCAAAAACAGTGTATAATTGGATTAAAAAATAATGCCAGACATCAGTTAACTTTTCTAGGAAAGATCAATACTTAACAATTCATCAATGTTATATAATTTCCAAGATAAATATTGAACCATGACTAGAAAAAGTGCTGCACTACATCTCAAAACCCATTGAAGTATATTGAATTCATTTATCTTGCATAAATGCATTTATATAATAAACTTGCCATTAAATGATTTTAATCCCATTATTTCAGTGATAATCTCAATTATCATAGATTTGTAATTCCTATTCTTTTGGTGATACTGACTGATTATTATACAATTTTAATAGTGATACAATATACTCCTGAATTGTTTGAGATGGCACATACTATTCTAAATAAAAATAACCTCCTTCATTTATTGGAAGAATATACAAAAAGCATTTAACTAATTAACAACCAAAAAAAAAAAAGTTACAAAGTAGTAAATAATATTTATTACTACCATCTATTTTTAAAGGTATCCCATTGCAATTCTCCAACAAAAATATTGGTATTAAAAGTTGCCAGAAATATACTGACAAATTAAAAATATTAGTCGTCAAAAAATGGAAATCCCTAATTTGTGTATATACACCAATCAAATTATTAAAACAAAATTAAATGATTTATTCTCTTTATTGCAAAAGTTTTCATTTGTTATCATTAATTTTATGCTTTCTATTAATTGTTAGTAAGATCAAATGATTATTCAAGTTTTATTATAAAGAATATTAATAACACAATAGTTTCATTTAACAATTCAGGCAGGCTTTTTTTACTTTACTCACATCATATATGAAAAGATATTTAAGAGAATGGAATGTGTTAGAGCAGTTAAACTTAACCCTACATATACAGATATGTAATAGGAGAGTGGTGGCTGTGGTTATTAAAGAACTAAAGACACCAAAATATACGGGTACTGAACTGAGTTCAGACTCATATGACTATATAAGCTAATGGGCTTGGATTGAAAACATTAAGGTGTTTTCAGTTTAAGACTTATAGTTTTGTAGTTAAGTGGAGATAAAAGGTGGCTGCTGGAGGGTTGCATTAGATCCTAAGATTTAGGTGCAGTGCTGTCAGATTCAAGGCTGCTCATTGACAAAGGCCACAAGCCAGAAACTAGTCTGGGGATATTGGATGAGTAGGCACTAGATGGGGATTTTATGCACAAGCCTTCTGACATCCATTGATTACTCTAGCTTGCTGTGTGTGGCAATATATATAGTGAGTTTTGCCTGTTTTAACAACAGTTATACACAAGCATAAGAAGTGATGGTCATGTGATGTTTATTGTCATATACAGATATCTGAGCTCAAATAAAATTGAACAATACACTAATGAAAGTTTATATCATTTGTTACTTTAACTTGGCAAGCATATATTAGACAATAAATCTAGTGCAAAATGGTTGTTATATGAATAGTCACATAGGTAAACAAATACTGACGTGTGCAAGTTACAAAGTATGTGACAGTAGGACTTAAACCTCTAAACAACCCATGAACACCATTCTTTAAGCTTCACAAGCTGTTAACTGAGAGGCAAAAACTCTCCATACAGTAGCACCACTCAATACATGCCAGAGTAATCAATGGATGCAAGAAGGTTTGTATATAAAATCCCTATCTAGTGCAGACCCATCCAATATCCTCAGACTAGTTTCTAGCTTGAAGCTTTCATCAGATCTGAGAGCACTGCATCTAGTGCTTAGGATCTAATGCAACCCTCCAGCAGCCATATTTTATCTTTTTAGTTAACAATAAAAACTTTGAGACCAAAATGAAAACACAATAATGTTTTCTATTCAAGCTCCCAAGATCTAGGTGCAGTGCCTTCAGATCAAAGCTCTTTACTGATTAAAGTCACAAGTTAGAAAATAGTCTGGGGATATTGGAAGAGTAGGCACTAGATAGGGATTTTATCACAAACCTTTCATCCATTGATTTCTCTGGCTTGCACTGAGTACTTTAAGAAGAGTTTTGCCTCTGTGTGACAATAGAACTTTCTAAATACATATAGAAAAGAAAAAAACACAATATTTTTAACTAAGATTTTACTATATCAATACTATTTTTACAGATGAACTTAATAATCACTTCATCATACCTTTTTGAAACAGACATATAAAAAGATATATTTATAGCAGTGTTAGTGCTTTTTAGAAACATACTGTTACATATTTTAGAAATTTAATATATTTAAAAAAGATAATTCTCACCTTTTCATTAATTTCTTTTAATCTGAAGATTGTCATTTATAGACAAAATCAAGCTTCAAATCAAGACTCCACTCCCTTTTTAAATTTCTCAACCAAAAATTCCTTCAATCATGCAAAAAACTGATTACTTGTTATGCCCTAACACACTTCTTTTACCAGAATCAATAATGAGGCCAGCCAAATTTGATCTTCACAGACATTATGGCAGCTACATAACAGATTCATGACCATCAAAGATCACTGCACTTTACTGCTTCAACAATGGATTTATGTAGTTGTGGAAAATACAAACCATCTTGTTGCTAACTGCCAAATTTATACTATAAGAATGGCAGAATTGAAGGATTTAATACTAATACTCATGAGAATCTATCTCAGCAGCAACTCTCTCCATATACTAGTGTCACCCAATGCAAGACAGAGTAATCAATGGATTCTAGAAGGATTTGTACATCTTATCCCTATCTAGTACCTATTAGTTTCTAGCTTATGATCTTTATCATTAAGGTGCCTTGGATTTGAGAGCATTGAATCTAATCTTTGGATGTAATGCAACCCTCCAGAAACTATCTTTTATCTTTTTAGTTAATTACTGCTATGTAATCAGGGGTATTTTCAATAATACGAACTGAGCAAGAATTAATTTTTAAGTAAATAACAACTAAGACAAAACTTTAAAACTCAACAAGTTTATTTAACAACCACTAAACATCACATGATCACCACCATATCTGTATGGAGAGTTTTGCCTGTTTATTTAATTGTACTGACAAATGAAAATAATAAAATAATAGTGGTCTTTATTTTCAGAAAGTGATCAATAACAATTTGATGTGTGGGGATAAATTATCCTCATACACTGTAAATATATAATATAGTCTGTTGAAATTGAGTTCTCATTCACTCATACTTTACACACAATGAAATAATTGAGCAGATGATATTTTAACACAATCAGACTTTTACTTAGGCTATTTCATTTTCTGTACACTTTACTCTATATGCACAGCTTTGACTAAGCCCATGCGTTTGATCTTTGCAAGAAAATTTCATTATAGCTCAACTTGTCATTTTTACTACTGTTAGTACATATTTAATACATATGCTGATCAGCATATTTTAGCTTTAATTATTATGTTATGTGCTAATTTTCTAGAGTGCATATTTTAGTTGAGATAAATAATAATAACAATGTACTGTCTGCATACAATTATAAATTTTCGATACTTTATTCGCAATAAGTATATCTATGCATAGACAATTCGCTTATAAAGCTATAGAAGTGAATGAACTTGGATTGAAAACATTATTGTGTTGTTCATTTTGGATTCATATCTTTATAATTAACTAAAAAAAATAAAAAGTGGCTGCTGGAAGGTTGCACTACATCCAAAGATCTAGGTCCAGTGTTCTCAGATACAAGCCTCCTCACAGATGAAGGCCATAAGATAGAAATTAGACTGGGGATATTGAATGAGTATGCAATAGCACCCATAGGTTATTATGGTTTACCCTAGTGTATGGAGTTGCTACTGTTTTAACAGCTAGTGTAAGCATAAGAAAAGGTGATCACGTGATGTAATGGAGCCTATCTCCTGGTTGAAAATTTCTAGATTTGCTTATGTATGTTTAATAGCTATCTGTAAAAAAAAAAAACATTCCTTACGCTGATCTGAAATTTTAATTAAATACCATTTTCACTCATTAAAATATTCATAAAGCAAAACTATATTTAAAAGGGGAATCGAAGATGAGCTGTCCCTGAGTATATAGCTATTTACAAATGTCAATACTACAGTTAACTTTCCCCCTATATTTCTCTTCTTTTTTCCCAAAGTTGAATTTTAGAAATAAAAAATATTTTTAAAACAAAAATTATTTTTTTTCTTCAAAACATCTTAATGATATAACGGATCATTACAGTTCTTGATGTACAGAGGTGGGACATTTTTTTTAATAAGAGAGCCAACCATTTTTGTTTAAATCCCAATCCTTTCCATTTATGACCCGTAAGGAAAGAGGTCTCCCCCGACCCCTAATTAATTAACGAGCCGCAAGAAAAGAGGTAAAAAAAAAGAATGGCTGTGGATATATTTGAACATTTATTTTCGTAATAGAACATAATAATCTGTATATATACTAATGAAAATAAAAATTCTTTTAAAAATAAATAAATGAAAACAAAAGTTTACTTTCAGTTTGATGGTATTTATTCACAAATTTCTAATATTTAAATATTCATCATATACAATAATTATTATCCTATAATAAGGCTCAATTCAAGAAACAACATTGCAAGGAGCATTTTCTTCACGAGTCACCAAATAATTTAAAATTTACAAAAGCAAATAAAAAATGTGTTTATTATGATAAAAAGAGGCATGCGATTAAGATCAGAGCTACATTTGACTCGCGAGCAGCAATTTGCCGATCCCTAATGATGTAGATCAAAAACCGACTGTTGGAAAATGCTAAGAAATGACAAACTCCCGCTGACAACGATCAAATGTTATCGCTATGTTCTATTGCTTACTTATTTTTACATGCATACTTACATAAAGTTAATAATAAAGGAAAACAGATAAAAATAACTTAATAACCAGTAAAATAACTATAGAAATATATGCATTATAAAAAAGACATATTGTGAATCACAAAGAATTTCCATGAAATAATGTAAATTTTTAAATATTAAACGATTTTTCACGGTATAATATGAAAGAAATATATTTAAATAAAAGTAGCGCTTTGCATAGGATAACTTTTAAACTTACCATCCTCCCACAAAGTTGAAACCAAATTTTTAAAATCAGTATTATTTAAATAAATCATTAATGAAAACAATAATTTTTTACTGTACAAAAGATTATTCCAATTGAATGTATAAGAATTTCTGATTTTATATAGAAATAAAAGTTAATTAAAGTACTTCTTCAGAACGGCAAAACTTATTACAGCGTTGAATAAACAAATAATTTAAAGTTCAAGCACTTTTGTTGATCTCGCGATTACCGTGTTTTCAGTTCATACCGTATTAATGTTCTGAAACAGTGATTTTTTTTTTTTTTCAAATAAATTTTTATAAAGAAAATATTACGAACGACTATCTAAATTTTGTAATGGATATATTAAAATCTCAATCAAATATAATAACTTTTTTAAAATATAAAAAAAGTAATTTTTATAAAACAGATCTATAAAATTATAAAACTACTGGCAGAATAAACAAAAAAAAAGTATTTCACGAAATAAAAATATTTAAAAATTGTTATTTTAGAAAAAAATAATACAATTATTTTTACTGTTATTATTAAAAAAAAAAAATCACTGTAAAATTTTATTTATTATTTGGCAGTTTTTAATTTAGTGCGATACTATCCTCGCATGCTTCCGCTTTTCTAAAAAATTTCGTTACGGCATCGGAATTTTAAATATAACTTTTTTTTTTAGATTTGAAAAAAAAAATAGTGCAAAGTGTAAATAATAGAAATGCTTTCCGCTCAAGATGATGTTAATGGTAATATTTGATTTTAATTATTATGTTTAGAAATTATAGATGTAACGTAATTTTAAATTAAAATTTAGAAAACATATTCCCAAATCTTACATGCTTATGAATTGAAACTATATGATACATTATTTACTTATTGGATTTTGTTAAGAATACATTCGTATGTGTCAGTATTAAAAGGAATTAAAGATTGCCGGATTGTTGATTTTAAATCTGGTAAATTGCCATACTGTTAACATTTGGTTATTTATTCCATTGCATAGTTTTATTGTACCTTTGGAAAGAGAACCATATCAAATAGAATGCTTACAAAATCTATTAATTGTAACAAGGATAATAGAATGCTGATATTCGATTAAGAATCACTGTCATTGTTTACACGTAAATATAAAACGGTTTTTTTTTTTTTTAGCAAAATATTTTTTTAAGGTAACTAAAGAGTATAACGAATTTAATAATTTCAAAATGTCAAAAAAAGCACATAAAACACAACTGCTTATAAGCCAGATAACATGATTTGGAAAAAAATGATTACATAATTATAATACACAAATAAACCTAGAGACTAAACGTTATTGCCAGCATGAAAAGGAAAACAACTTATTTCCTAGCTTCCTTGGAAAGTGTAAGGTTGTAACGCACTTTCTTTGATGTGTATTTCTTGCATGGAAAGTTTAATACTGTATATATATATGTATTTACATGTGAGTTAGCTGTAGTTGGTATATATATTGATATTGAACAAATTGTAAATATAGTAGTACACAGAGGCTAAACTCTCCATACACTAGCGCACTCAGTGCAAATCGTAGTAATCAATGTATGCAAAAAGATTTGTGCATAAAATTCCGATCTAGTGCCTACTTAACCAATATCCCCAGATTGGTTTCTAGCTTGTGGCTTTCATCAGTGAGGAACCTTGGATTTGAGAGTACTGCACCTAGATATTAGATGTAATGCAGCCCTCCAGCAGCTACCTTTTACCTTATTAGCTAACTATAAAGCTTTTGAGTCCAAAATGAAATCAAAATGAGTTTAGATCTATCTATACAACTATATGAGCTAATGAGTTTGAATTGAAAACATTTTTGTGTTTTCATTTTGGACTTAAAGCTTTATAGTTAGCTAATAAGGTAAAAGATGGCTGCTCGAGGGTTGCATTAGATTTAGGATCTAAGTGCACTGCTCTCAGATCCAAGGTTCCTCACTAATGAAAGCCATAAGCCAGAAACTAGTCTGGGAATATTGGATAAGTAGGCACTAGATGGGAATTTTATGCACAAACCTTGCATCCATTGATTACTCTGACTTGCACTGAATGGTGCTATTTTATGGGGAATTTAGCCTTTGTGTAAACAGCTTGTGTAAGCATAAAGAATGGTAATCATGTGTTGTTTAGTGGTTTAAGTACAATGGTATCTAATTATTTGTGACTTGATTCAGAATATCTCATGGTTAAATAATGGGAAGATTATGAAAGTCAAATGATAATTTATTTATTTAAAAATCTAAATATTAGCATGAATGCATAACACTTCATCATCTATAAAAAAAAAATTCTACCAGAATATATACCAAATTACTATATATATAATCTTGAATCTATTGACATAGTTGTCTAATCACTCTTTAATTAATATTAATTTCCCCATATCTGCTGTCATTTGATATTTTTCTCTTAAATGCTTTAAATTATGAAATAATGAATCCTACATTAAATACGTGTTTAACATATGTATATACATACATGTATGATGCAACTTAATTTAAAAACAAGTATGCATTTAGATATAGAATAATACAGTCATGAAAAAGTATACAATAATCTAAAAGAGAGCAATGGTGATGACACTCTACATATAGTATGTATGTGAAATTAACTCAAATTTTCAAATTTTTTTTGGTTATCGTCGATTAGCCACCAAACACCACCTGATGTTGCTGTTGCTAGTCAAAAACCAATAGTTTTATATAAAGTTTTCTCATATATGGTGGCTAGTAGAGTTGTAAAATGGATGGAACGGAATAATGTAGTGGGGGAAATGCAAGGAGGTTTTAGATTAGATAGGTGTATAGGAGATAGTTTATTTGTAGTTACGCAACTTATGGATATGAGTAGGAATTTAGGTAAACCAGTTATATATGAGTTTTATAGATATAGAGAAGGCATATGATAGAGTGAATAGAAATAGATTATGGATAAGTTTAGCAAATTTGAGAATGGACAAAGCTTTAATAGATATTATTAAGAAATTATATGGAAATAATTATTATATATATCAATTAGGTAATATAGAATCAGTTAAAGTTAAAAATGGGGTGGGACTAAGGCAAGGATGCCCTAATGTCACCTATTTTGTTTGTGTTGTATTTGAGTGAAATGGAAAGAGCAATAGAAAGATTAGGAAGAGGGATAGAGATACTATTAATAGGTAGTAAGGGAGTATATATTTTGTCAAGTCTTTTTTTTGCAGATGATATATTTTTGTGTGCAGAAAAAAGAGAAGATATGGAAGTTATGTTGAGGACATGTGCAAGGGTGGGTAAAGAGATGGGGATTAAATTTAGTGAAGAAAAATCAAATATAATGATGGTTAATACTGGGGAAAAAGAAGATGTAGAATTTTTATTGGGAGATATTAAGTTAAGTGTGGTGAATATAGTTATTTGGGAATTATTTTAAGTAATCAGAAAAATTATTTGGATGAATGGGAGAAAAAATTGATAAATGAAGCAAAGAAAAGAAAGGGATTGATAAAGAAATTAACAGTATTTTCATATAATAAATATGATGTAGCTAGAATTATATAGAAAGGAGTTGCAGTAGCAGGGTTAACATATGGTAATGATGCATTATATGTTAGTAAAGAGATATTAAATTATTTAGAAAAAGTTCAAAGGGAAGTAGGAAGACAGGCATTGGATGCAGAAGTATGGACAGCAAGGGAGGCAATTCAAGGAGAAATGGGATGATCAAGTTTTCATATGAGAGATGCAAAAAGTAAAATGAAAATGTTTGGTAGATTGCAGTTTATGGATAATAAAAGAATAGCCAAAATAGTATTTAATTGGGTTATGAGTAAAGGGCAGGTAACAAGATGGGTGAGAAAGGTAATGCGGTATGCAAAAGACTTGGATAAAGAATTTATATCAGTATATTTGTACAAAAGATGGGATGATTGTGTTAAGAGGATTGTTGAGTGTTATAGTAGTAAGGAATGGGATAAAATAATAGATTTATTAATAAAGAATAGGGAGTTAGAGAGATGGAGAAATAGTATGGAGAGTAAAAAGAGTTTAAATATATATAGAAATAAACAGAATATTAGGTGTGAGTTAATATATGATAAGGAAGGTAGTTTATTTTTAAGGCTCGAACATGATCTTTAGCTACAAGAGAATATACATGTAAATGGAAAAATATGGATTTATTTTGTAAATTATGTAAGGAAGGAATAGAAAATATTAGGCATTTGTTAATTGAATGTAAATGCTTGAAAGCAGAAAGGCTACATATAATGAATTTATGGAAGAGTAAATATGAAAAAAGTGATTATACAGAAAGTGAATTATTGGTTTTTATGCTGGGTTTAGGAAAAGATAATGGGGATTAGATATAAAGGTTATAGAGTTGACAAAGATTATGTTGTGGAAATGGGATAGAGCAGATTATGGAAAAATTTAGAGTGGGGAATGGAAAATAAAGTGGCTAACAGGTTTATCTGGGCATAATTGCTGAGCTATTCTTGACTTCGTTTAAGGAGAAGCCACAATACATCACATCACAATAGATATAACGTTACCGGGCTAATTTACAATACTACATGTCAGCGCTGGAATTCGCAGAGAGGGGGATTCAATGTCTTTGCTGATCTGAAAGATCGTCCGTCATATGCGAGACAATTTTTAAAACATCCATCTCACACTACTACATGTCAGCGTGTAGCGCTGGAATTCTCAGGGAGGGGGATCTGATGTCTTTCACGATCCAAAGGATCGGCCATCACAACATACACAACATTTTTAAAAACAAAATTATTTAATAAAATCTAATATTTCCTTTTTTCAATTAACGTCTGATCAAAAAAAAATTTCAACACTATTTTAAAACAATTTACAAAACACAATTCGATTTGAAAATTCTCCTTTGATCAAGCCAAGCTTATGCTTTGAAAGTCTCGTAGCTGTCCCTGCACAAAATACGTTTTATGCGTGATTTCTATATAATGACTGAAACATACACTTTTGAAATTCGTTTAACCTTAAAAATATGTGTACGGAAGCACGTCTTTTATCTTACAATTAATACTATCTAAAACTACATCAGGTATATAAAAAATAAGTACTTCAAATGCACATGCAAAGACTTAGGACAACTTGAATTCTACACACTCACATCATACTGTAGCGATCTGTGAAGTGTGCAATAGTACCGCGAAGCACCAAAATTGCTTAGCAGCCAATATGAACAGAACTGTTCTATAGGCTGCGTGAACAGTATATTTCTGTGCGTTTGCATGGAAACAGTGACATCAGGCAGTGTGGTGGCTAATCGATGACAACCTTTTTTTTAATTTAATACTTCTTCAAACATAGAAAATCCATGGAAATGATGGGAGGGGCTAACCTTTTTTAATGTACAAGTTATAACATTTTTATGCCAATACATCTTTGTTTACATACTTCTATTTTATAATCATATCTTTTATATTTATATATGGTCTTTGATAATCACTGCAAAATTTAGTTTGGTTTTTGAAATGACAGATAAACTAACTTTTAAAGTAACTAATTTTTTTAAATATAATATGATAATTAGTTTTGATATACATTTGTCATTATTAGATATCTATCAAAAAAATAGATGTTGCCCATCAAACCAGAAAACTTTTCTCAAACCTCTTTCTATGTTTTCACTATTCCACTTCTTAATATCATCCATCAATTTTTTCTTTTTTTTTTTTTTTCACGATCTATAACCTGTTCAACATTCTTTTCATAATTTTTTTTTTAAAATTATATGTTCAGTTCATTTTCTCATTCTTATTATTTTCTCAAGAAATATTTTTTTATTTAATCTTTTCAAACACCATTTTTAATCTTATGTTAAAACTTATTTCTTACATTTTTTTAAAATCTGTCTTTGAAATCTATAATCTATTTTTTTTTTAAACCTTTAAAAATAATATGATCACTATTTCCCATGCTTGCTCATAACTGTTGTTAAAATAGACAAAACTCTCTCCATACAGTAGTGCCATTCAAAGCAAGACTGTCTTGCTTTGAGTGGCACTACTGTATGGAGGGAGTTTTGCCTATTTTTTTTTTTTCTAATTCTCATCTCTGCTCCATATAAAGTGACACTTTAAAACCTATAATTTTCTATTTTTTTTTTTAATTCTCATCTTTTTTCCATATAAATTGACATTCCAAATGAAACTTCCTTAAATCTAATTTCAATGGATTACAAAATAAAATATCTATTCTTTATAAACAAAGCAAAACTCTCCATACAGTATTGCGACCCTGTGCCAACCAGAGTAATCAATGAATGCCAGAAGGCTTGTGCATAAAATCCCTATCCAATGCCTACTCATCCAATATCCCCAGATTAGTTTCTGCCTTGTGGCCATCGTCAGTGAGGAGCTTTGGATCTGAGAGCACTGCACCTAGATCTTAGGATCTAATGCAACCCTCCAGCACCCACCTTTTACTTCTACTTAACTACAAAACTATGAGAATGAAATTGAAAACACAAAAATATTTTCAATCTAAGCTCAATAGTGTATATAGTCATATGGGTCTGAACTCAGTTCAGCACCCATACATTTTGATGTCTTTGGCACTTAAACAACCATAGCCACCACTATTCTATTAGGCAGGATTGGTGTTAAACCATGATCACTATCTTATAATAGCACATAATTGTTTATAAACAAAGCAAAACTCTCCATACAATAATGCCACCCTGTGCCAACCAGAGTAATCAATGAATGCCAGAAGGCTTGTGCATAAAATCCCTATCCAATGCCTACTCATCCAATATCCCCAGACTAGTTTCTGGCTTGTGGCCATCTTCAGTGTGCTTGTATAAGATAATGATCATGTGATGCTTAATGGTTTAATACCAATCCTACCTAATAGGATAGTGGTGGCTATGGTTGTTTAAGAGCTAAAGACACCAAAATGTATGGGTGCTGAACTGAGTTCAGACCCATATGACTATATAAGCTATTGAGCTTAGATTGAAAATATTTTTGTGTTTTCCATTCTCATAGTTTTGTAGTTAAGTAGAGATAAAAGGTGGATGTTGGAAGGTTGCATTAGATCCTAAGATCTAGGTGCAGTGCTCTCAGATCCAAAGCTCCTCACTGACGATGGCCACAAGCCAGAAACTAGTCTGGGGATATTTGATGAGTAGGCATTGGATAGGGATTTTATGTGCAAGCCTTCTGCATTCATTGATTACTCTGGTTGGCACAGGGTGACAATACTGTATGGAGAGTTTTGCTTTGTTTATAAACAATTATGTGCTAGTATAAGATAGTGATCATGTGATATTTAATGGTTTAATATCTATTCTTATTAGAAATGTTTAGCAATTGTAATTCCCATTCTGAATTTTTATCATTATTTCCATTATTTATTATCCAATTAACTATTAAGGTATTTAATCTTCCTTTAAATATTTGATATTCAATAAAATATAATATAAATCTTTATTATATTATAATAATAACTTATAAATACATTAACATATACTGTATATAAAAGCCTTTTTCGGTAATTCTAAATTTTTTACCTGTTTCAATATAATACCCCCTACTTGTGCCATAAAGAAATTTACTCTTAATGTTTTTCTCACTACCTGCTTTTAATTTTATTTGCTTTTATTTTTTTTCCTTAACTTTCTACAAATTTTTCAGTTCTACATACCATTTTATTAAGTTTATTCTCTTCTGAAATTATTGAATTGTCATTTGAAAACCTAATCCAATGAAACTTTAACCTTAATGCTAACTACTACATTATTCAAACAGCAAATATACTATCTTATTTATATATATATTAAATTAAACAGGACATAAATAGCATCCCTGTTTCTGTTAATCATTCCAATAAGAATGATATGCTTTTTTTGTGATATATGAACAAATTTCCTAATATATTGCGACGACCACGTAAAGTCGTCGACACACATATATATTTATTAATAACATTAGATAAATTCGCTAACAAGAAGTAATAAAGGTGAAATAAATTAGCTATTAAATTTTTAAAAAAAGGAAGGAAAAGAAAAAATTGAAATTCTAATGTCAAAATTTACTGTGGATTTGTAATAGTAAGAGAAGGGGAGGGGGGTGCATAAAGAAATGCGTCTCTTTCTCTCTTGTAAGTCAAATGCTAGAAAGTTATTTTTGTTTATTGTGGGAGAGGGGAAGGGGATGCATAAAGAAATGTGTTTCTTCTCTCTCATTAAAAACTATATAATAACAAATTAAAATAAAATGTAAAACACAAATGTGAAAAAAAAAATGAATTGTAAACTTTAAATAAAATGTAATATGTGATATATAAAAAGAAAAACAATATGGCCGTAGGTGTGAAAGTCTGTTGGACAAATTAAATTCCACGGACAAAGAAAATGTTAACAACGGAAGATCTTTGCCTGATCTGTTAAATTAATTGGGACTTACATTCCAGCCACTAATTAAATAAAGAAACATAATGATAAGAATTGGTTGGAAATCTAAGTCTTAATTAAAAATTTTAAAAACAATGAACAAAAGAAAGAGATTAAGAAAATTACAATTTTTATCTGGCATTGCTAGTAGAGACTTTGAAGAAGCAACAGCTCAAAGAAAATGAAAGAAGTGCGTGGCTAGTGGCGTTAAAGGGACGTGGGTTCGGATTCAAGCCGTCTCATCACTGACTCACAATGTAAGATCTTTGCCTGACCTGCTAGAGGGACCGCCGCTTCTGTAGCTGTCAACTGAAACTCAACCTAAAGAATCAACAAGCAAAACTGGAACGAGAAATAACCCCACAAACTGAGGAAGTTAATCAAGAGCGCTCGGAAGAAATACCCATGGGACAATTACAACAAAGCCTAGGTAAAAGCATGCATGCATTTTAATCTGTTTACTACTCATAACTAAATACACAATTAATAATTTGATAAAATAGAACTCTATCAACAGGACTTTAAGAACTTTAATATTTGATCTGTTTTCATATGTTTTATTATAGCCATGTATTTTATAAGTGTGTGTTTTTTTTTTATTATTATTATTATAATGTATTTTTTTTATATAAAGTGTGAGTATTATTATTAAACATATTTATCATTAAATTTCGTATCCTTGCTTTATTCTCCTATCACCAAGCTACGACAGGGGGGAAACTGTAATTAGTGATTAAAGGGGCATGCTGATTTGTTTAAGGTATTCATGTGCTGCTTGTTCGTGCGAATTCCCAATTCTAAAAAATAAATAGCAAGCGCTGGACATTCGTTAAATTTCTTTGAAATAGTTTGCTCTGTTCAGCAGCCGAGAGTTCTTGGCCGGGAAAAATAACGCCAAGATAATATGTACGTATTGCCTTGGGGTTCGGTCAAGGGTATAGATATGAAGTTAAATTTGTATCTGTATTAGCTCTCTGCTTGTATTGTAACGGCGGTGGTTAAATAAATAAATAAACAATATCCATTATAGTTGGAGGCTAAGCCGGGATATTTCGGTTAGCAAAACTGATAGTAAACAAATAAGAAATAAGAATAAGCAAATGCTGAAAAAATAAATGTATAATAAATAAATAAATGAAAGGAAGAATCAAAGTTGTGAAAAAATAAAGTATAATAAATAAGTCTAAAATATAATTGAAAGTATTAAAGATTTAAATCAAATCAAGCAACCGTACGAGTAACCGTTTCCGTTATAATTGGGGGCCAGTCCGGGATGTATTGTCACATTTACAAGTTCAGCCCATTTGAATTCGAGTATAACAAAATTAATAGTTTATGCAATAATTAATAAACAAATCAAAAAATAGCTTGGTGGTAGACAAAAGCAAGAAATAAAATAAATATTAGAGGGTAAAAGGAGAGAAAGAGAACGTGATATAATTTGGGAAGCTAGGTTGTAAATTGGAGACAGTTGCGGAGGGGTCTTGAAGGCAGGCGTGGGTGAGTGATGATTAGTGAGTGAGACGGGGAGAGTCGAACAAACGTACCTAGTGTCAGTGAAATATAAAATTAGTAAAGTAAGATAATCCTATACGGATAGGGTTAGAATAATAAAGTCGTAGAATAAAATATAAATGATTAGTGTGCATGTGTGTTAAATAAATTTGATGCACACGATATCAAAAACAAAAATGGACGCTCTAGTGGGCGAAATAGGAATTAGCAAGAGAATGGAGACGAAGATTAATAATAAAAATAAAATAGAGAGCTGCATTATAATGGATATACTTATGAAAATAATGGAAGGCCAGCAACAGTTGATTATGGAAATGAGGGAAAGAAATGAAAGAAATAGGAAGATAGAAGAGTTGGATGAATGACTAAATAAGAATTTTAGCCAAAAGATTGAAGAAGTGAATGAAAAATGTGAACAAACCTCAGACCAAATGAAGGTTGCAAATGAAAGGCTGGATTACCAGGAGGAACTACTGGAGAAAATAGAGCAAGTTAAACTAGAGCAAGGGGAGAAAATTGAAGTAATAAAAAATGAAAACAGAAAGGTTATAGAAAGCATACAACTAGAGGTAACTCAGTTAGCGAACACAGTTGAGAGGATAGAAGTGAGAGTAGAAAGGGGTGAGAATAAAATAGAAAATATAACAGAGATAATAAGAGCTAACAGTAAAGAGCAAGAAAGCACGAGCAAGTGCTTGCAAATAAATAGCGAAAGTAACAATGCGGAGCAAATGCTTATAGGCCCAGAAGGAAAGACTGTCGGACAGGTTACTGAGTCGCTAAATGCGTTTGACAGCACTAGGCCTAATTACAAGGCGGAGGATCGGGGATTTAAACCCCAGCCCAATGATCCACACATAGGAAAGATGCAATTCAATCCTCACCGCGATTATTGGGAAGGAAACCAGGCGTTTCCTGATAGATCAGAAAGCGCTAAATTGTCCGAACAGATCGGAAGAGGTTCAAATATAAATTACCCAGATGAGCAAGCCGACTCTAGTGGACATCGGAACATTGCTCCAGTTCCAAGCAAAAGTGGAAATATGTATGGTAAAAAGCATAAGAAACCTCCAGACAAAAACTAAGCCTAAAGGAAATAAACGGACGGATATGTCAGTTCGATGAAACGGATAACATCTTGGAATCATGAAAAATAAAATTGTTTTTTTTAAACGTATGACAGGTGGGGCAAATCGTCTCACGACAAATAATTAAAGTCACTATGATAAACAACAACAAAAAAAAGGGTAGTGTTCACGGAGTGAAATTAATGATAAACTTAATGAGTGTTTATGTGCAGTCAAGCACAGCAAGACAAATGCAAATAAAAGTAAAAAAAAAAAAAAAAAAAAAAAAAAATAAATAAAATTTAAATATATAAAAAAAAAAAAAATAAGATAGAATTAACAAATAAATAGAAGTAAAAATAAAAATAAGAATCGTTTAGGCTCATTAAAGAGCCAGTTAATAATTAATAAAATAAATAAATGAATAATAGTGATAATGCGTAAATGACAGATATCACTAGTAGGTATATGAGGTTGCAGATTGAGGCATATATGTGTGTGTATGCATTATGTTTGGGTCGTATTTTGAGCTTGTTTCAGCCGTCTCTTCGCACTTTAGATTCTCACGGCTCTCGGTGGTAAAACTTTTAAATGAAGCACCAGTAAGAATCCTGGACTCATTGTATAATAAGAATTAGTGTCTCAATATAATAAGAATTAGTGTCTCAAAATAAATAAATGAAGAAATAAGAATTAGTGCCTCGAATAAAATAAATAAAGAATAAGAATTTGTTGTTTGCGCAAGATGAACAGGCAGTAGAAATATCCTGCTGTTCACACGCTTTAAACCTTTTATGTTTTGATAGAGTTAAGTTATGCCATGGTCTCGTATGCGTAGAGATTAAATTGGTTGATCAGCCAAAATCGATGGGAAAGAATTGTGTAGTTTTACCTAGCTGTCTCTCTGCAGTCATCCTCATCATCTTCATCACTCATCATGATAGAGTGGAAAAGTCTGTAATAAAAGCAGAAGTAAGGGTTGAAAGCAAAGAATTAAAATAAGCTCTCATCTCAGACTAAGATTCGACCCGATTTTAATTCTCAAAAACGGGCGGAGTGTAATGTGACGACCACGTAAAGTCGTCGACACACATATATATTTATTAATAACATTAGATAAATTCGCTAACAAGAAGTAATAAAGGTGAAATAAATTAGTTATTAAATTTTTAAAAAAAGGAAGGAAAAGAAAAAATTGAAATTCTAATGTCAAAATTTACTGTGGATTTGTAATAGTAAGAGAAGGGAGGGGGGGTGCATAAAGAAATGCGTTTCTTTCTCTCTTGTAAGTCAAATGCTAGAAAGTTATTTTTGTTTATTGTGGGAGAGGGGAAGGGGATGCATAAAGAAATGCGTTTCTTCTCTCTCATTAAAAACTATATAATAACAAATTAAAATAAAATGTAAAACACAAATGTGAAAAAAAAAATGAATTGTAAACTTTAAATAAAATGTAATATGTGATATATAAAAAGAAAAACAATATGGCCGTAGGTGTGAAAGTCTGTTGGACAAATTAAATTCCATGGACAAAGAAAATGTTAACAACTGAAGATTTTTGCCTGATCTGTTAAATTAATTGGGACTTACATTCCAGCCACTAATTAAATAAAGAAACATAATGATAAGAATTGGTTGGAAATCTAAGTCTTAATTAAAAATTTTAAAAACAATGAACAAAAGAAAGAGATTAAGAAAATTACAATTTTTATCTGGCATTGCTAGTAGAGACTTTGAAGAAGCAACAGCTCAAAGAAAATGAAAGAAGTGCGTGGCTAGTGGCGTTAAAGGGACGTGGGTTCGGATTCAAGCCGTCTCATCACTGACTCACAATGTAAGATCTTTGCCTGACCTGCTAGAGGGACCGCCGCTTCTGTAGCTGTCAACTGAAACTCAACCTAAAGAATCAACAAGCAAAACTGGAACGAGAAATAACCCCACAAACTGAGGAAGTTAATCAAGAGCGCTCGGAAGAAATACCCATGGGACAATTACAACAAAGCCTAGGTAAAAGCATGCATGCATTTTAATCTGTTTACTACTCATAACTAAATACACAATTAATAATTTGATAAAATAGAACTCTATCAACAGGACTTTAAGAACTTTAATATTTGATCTGTTTTCATATGTTTTATTATAGCCATGTATTTTATAAGTGTGTGTTTATTATTATTATTATTATAATGTATTTTTTTTTATATAAAGTGTGAGTATTATTATTAAACATATTTATCATTAAATTTCGTATCCTTGCTTTATTCTCCTATCACCAAGCTACGACAGGGGGGAAACTGTAATTAGTGATTAAAGGGGCATGCTGATTTGTTTAAGGTATTCATGTGCTGCTTGTTCGTGCGAATTCCCAATTCTAAAAAATAAATAGCAAGCGCTGGACATTCGTTAAATTTCTTTGAAATAGTTTGCTCTGTTCAGCAGCCGAGAGTTCTTGGCCGGGAAAAATAACGCCAAAATAATATGTACGTATTGCCTTGGGGTTCGGTCAAGGGTATAGATATGAAGTTAAATTCGTATCTGTATTAGCTCTCTACTTGTATTGTAACGGCGGTGGTTAAATAAATAAATAAACAATATCCATTATAGTTGGAGGCTAAGCTGGGATATTTCGGTTAGCAAAACTGATAGTAAACAAATAAGAAATAAGAATAAGCAAATGCTGAAAAAATAAATGTATAATAAATAAATAAATGAAAGGAAGAATCAAAGTTGTGAAAAAATAAAGTATAATAAATAAGTCTAAAATATAATTGGAAGTATTAAAGATAAAAATCAAATCAAGTAACCATCCAAATAACCATTTCCGTTATAATATATATATATATTTTAAAATTTGTATCTTTCAAAAAATCCAACAAAATAGCCCCATTTATTCCATTAATTGCCTTTTTAAAACCAATACTTTTCTTCCTCTCTCCATATGTAATTTTTAAAAAGTGTTCTTTATTCCAGTTGCATCTTGTTTTTTTATCTTTTTTAAATCCAAATTGATCAGCAGATATAAATATATTTCATCTATTAAAAATCATGTTTTCAAGTACCTATCTTTATAGACAATTGTGACATTTTAATATTTTCTTGGATAATCATTTTTCCATTTTAAAATAATAACTTAAAAGCTAATGACTATTCTCCCAATGTCATATAAGTGTTAATTAATTCTCCAAAGTAGATATCCTCAAAACTTTATTTGTATCTTACTATTTATTGGGAGTTTTTAAACATTTATAATTTTTTTGGAAAATATTTTATGAAGAAAAAAATTAATTAGAAAATTATTTTGAGAAAAAAAACAAAATAGCCAGAGGAGTGATTTGACGATTATGGTTATTACCATGTGGAAACATTGTAATTGGAAGATATTTAGCTTTAGAAAACCAAAAATTGTGGAGATTTCTCTGGTTTTCAGATGTATATTTTTCGTTTTATATGTTCTTATGAGGATATTAAAAAATTATGATGATAAAACGCATACATACACACCTCAATTTTGCTTGTATTCTGATAAAATTTATTATTTTTTTCAAATTTATTAAAAATGGTAATATTATTCCATTTAAATTATTTTGATCATTATGTGATTTTAATACAATGTCAGAGTGATGGACTCCAGAGTTCAAAGTTCCATAGATCACATTTCCAGTTCTTTTATTCCCAGTGTTCAAACTTCTTATGAATTCCTCAGCAGTAAATCATTTGATTTTTTCCCCTTTACATATTGATAATTGTATTTTGCAACTGATGTTTCTTCTTTATTGGATTACAATCTTGAAGAAATTTGACTTAATTGCAAATTATACTTTTGAATTTTATTATTTTAGATAAAGTCAAAATTGGAAAGGAATAAAAATCCTTATGCTGCTCATATAAATTATTATTTGATTATATAGCTGTTGTAAAGAATTATTATTATTTTTTGATTATTATTTAGATAAAGTGCAGCTATTTGTTAAAATTTTAAGATTTTATTATTACTGTTGTTGTTTTTGTATAATTATTTCATAGCAAGTTATTGTTGCTTTATTTTATAATTTATCAAAATAAAAGAGACTAAAAATTTATAAAAATATTTGGGTGATTATCTCAAGATTTATAAGGATAGCATTTTATTTCTAGTTATATGTTGGAATTATTTCTATCACCTAGTTGAAATATTAAATGCTTTTAGAAAAATTTGAGCTTTATTTATAATTTTTCTCAATACATTCAACTGTTTATAATGGCAACAAGTTAATGAAGCAGTAGTTTATAATTAGAAAGATATAGATAAAGTTTGTATTTCTCTAAAATATGTAACAATTCACCTAGCTGATAGAAATAGTCCAGCATATAAGTATAAATATTTGGATATGTAAATATTCTAGATTATTCTGTAATATTTTCATTTACCATACAATTCAAGGAATGGAGAATGAGAATAAAAACAAAGAACTCTTGTTTTTAATTATATGGTAGCTGGACATATAACAAACTATTATTTTAATTACTGTATGTCCACTGCAAGTATTGATAATAAATTTATCTTTAAACTTTTTTTTTTTTATTATACATTAAATCAATTGTAAGTACAAAATTGAAGGTAATACATCGAATTATTGAATTATAATTGTGTAAAACTAAATGTGGATTAATAATTTTTAAGATAGAAATTGGCAAAAAAAAAAAAAGGATATTATTCATGTTCTTTTTTTAAATTTTAAGCACATTAATTTTCACTACCTATAAATAAAAAAAAAACCAAACAAAAATATGACTTTATTCTTTAACCTGAATTTGCTGAACTCTATCCTTCCCCATTTTGATAATTTATTGAGTTAAATGTCATAAAGTTCCCTAAACATTAAAATTTATTCGCTATTTAAAAATCGTCATATCCAAATTTGCATAAAAAATATTTAATATTTAACTTAAGGTTAAAATTTCACTGGATGGTGTAAAGTATTTTATCTTTAAACAGTTATTTTTTACATTTTGACATTAATATATTAGAAAAGTAAGTGATTTAAGAAATTCCACAAATATAAATATAATACACATATATAATAATAGAAATAAATTCATTAAAAAGTAGTTGAGCATTTTATGTTCCATAAGTTTGAGATGATGTTAAAAAAAAAAATAAAATTACAAAACATTATACCTCATAAAAAAATGATAGTCCTAGAAAACAGTCTTAAAATGATAGTAAAAATTTTTAAGCTGCTAATAAATTTTTTTATAAAATATATATTTTTAAATAAATAAATGAGTAAAAAGAAATGTATTTCAGCTGTAAATTGCTTAAAAGTTATCAGGAAAAAATTAATATATAAAAAATAAATTATTGTAAATAATCAGTGAAAGTAATTAAGATGATGGAGAAAATGCTTCTTTATTTTCAAATTATAAAAGATAAACAGAGAATGAAAAACAAAATAAATAAGTTTTGCAATAATTATTCAAAGCAATCTTTGAAATATATCTCCAGCTTCATACATCACACTCTGGTTTTAAATCTTATTTGATATTTATGATGTTATCTTGACTACTTATGGGTAGACTTCTTTCTAAAAGATTGTAAGACCATATCCTCTTCATTGTCTTCCATCATAAGTCACACCCAATAAAACCAGTTGATATTGCATTTTTAAGAATACTTTTAAGATAATTTTCATAATGTAAATGACATTTTTATCTCACAAAATTCATGCCCATTTGACTATAAAATACTTTTTTAGAAAGTTTACTACTCTTTATCCATTTCACATTTTCAATCCAAATACATTGTTCCTTTAAAATTACAGATTTAATTTTATGTCCAGCAAGATTAAGAACAGACTGACTAGTCTTCATGATTTAGTCATTTTATTTTCACAATACTGTATTTCACTGAATGAAAACTTTCTAATGTTTTTATATTAAATGAATAGGGATCTATCTCACTTTAAATAATTTACTTGAAGTAATTACATCACTAATGAAAATTTCTGTTTTTTTAACGTTAACTGTAATAACAGCTCCTCTAGCAGACTAGTGATCTGCATCTCAACATTCTATTTGCCTTTCAATTTAAAAAAACTACCAAGATATTTAAAAGTTTTTTCACAATATCAAGCTAATATCTATCCAAACTAACAAGTTATTGAAAACTTTTCTTACATCATTGGCTGATACAGTATTTGAGGTTTTTCAGTATTAATTACTAAATCAAGTTTTTCATGGATTGTATTCAAAACACTGAAAACATTCTTTAGATCATTCTTTGAATTAGCAAGAATAGCACAGGCATTAGTATCTTCATAAACACACTATTTCTGCTTACATTTAACATATGCTGTTAAGACTAAGTATTTCTCCAGAATTATCTAATGTATGCTTGAATAGATAATAACACTATTGTATCCATATCCATTTTCATCACATCATTTTTTCTTGATTAGTTTTTGGCTAATGGTCTTCAATAGTGAGGAATTTGAACATATTGTACTTCTTATCCAGTAGTTACCTTCTATTCTTTTTTTTTTTTTTTTTTAACTATCAAGTTATTAACCTAAAATTCAAACTCTCCTTAATGAATGGGATCCAAGTAAATATACTGTAAAGGTGTGATTGCGAAGTGCATTAATTCAAGGAGGTTCAAGTATGATTAGATCTAAGCTCTTTACTGATGAAGGTTGTAATCCAAAAAATAATCTGGAGATTTAGATATGATGATACTGGATATTCATTGATTACTGAAGCTTCAGTAAATGATTCTGGAGTAGAAATAAGTGCTTTTAATAGTGTATTACCTAGGTGGGGAATGTGTGGCCTTAATAGAAGCTAGATCTTGTTTTAATTGATATTCACTTATTTAGATAACGACAATCTGAAAATTTATAGAATTAAATAAAGAACAGTATAAATGTAAGTTTCAGTGGTTACTTGGTGGTCATAACCAATTGTATATTTCAAATGATAGAACACCACCTATTGTAAAATGGTAACATTATAGGACATGTTACCTGATCTTTACACAAAAACTGTTTTACTATTAATGTTCGTAAAAAGACGATTGTGACTTGTCATTTGTCAAACTTGTGTGTAGTCATACAATTGTTATTGTTATACTTATTTTGTGGTTTTACTAAAACACAGTGTTATTGTATTTCTAGCAAGTATACGCTTTCTTAAGATATTATTTAATATTTTTTTTACCCATCGTCAAATTGCAAGAAAAGAAAATTAAATGAAGAAAATAGAACATTTAATGTAGAAGAGAAGTGGGAGTTAGATTTTTTCTTCATTTCTGTGAAAGGTAAAATGGTGTGTTTGTTGTGCGATACAATTTTAATTACTTAAAAAAAAAAAAAATGCAAATAAACACTATTTGACACATAAAGAATATAAATTCTTCAATTTAGAAACCGAATCTTGACAAGTTGCACTTCAAAAATTGAAAAATAAAAAGCATCATCAAAGAAAAATACTACTGCAGTTGATGTTACCTACAAAATAACACATATATTTGGAAAAAGAGGCAAACCATTTAGTGATGTAGAATTAATAAAAGAATGTATTGTTGACGCAGTGGATATGTTAGATCCAGAAATAGTTGATAAATACAAAGTAGCTCTTTCAAGAAAAACTATAAAAGTAGCTCTTTCAAGAAAAACTATAACAGATAGCACGAATTAACTCAAAATGTAACAGAGCAATTTCGTAACATTATACAAAATGACTATTTTTCAATTGTTTTAGATGAAAGAACTGATAAAACTGACTCGGCGCAAGTTTTGTATTTTATTTATGCTATAATTAAAGATTTTCAATGTTACAAAGAACTTCTTGCACTGGGTACACTAACTGGAAGAACTCGTGTTGACATTTACAAAAACTATATCATCGATTACAGTTAAATGTTAGTAATTTAGTCATTGTTTGTCCCGATGGTACACCTTTCATGAGAGGCAAAAAAGAAGGATTCGTTGGTTTATTAAAGAAGGTCAACTTAAATTTGATATTTCACTGCATTTTGCGATTGCAAACTATATTCTTGTAAATACAATGCTTCATCGTAAATTTCGGCAGATGTTAACTTTAGAGAAGGAAATTTATACTGTTGATCTACCATACTACTGCAAGGTTTGCTGGCTATCAACAGGACAGGTTTTGATAAAACTTTTAACTCTTCGACAACAAATTTTAAACTTTTATCACTCTTTGACAACAAATTTTAAACATTTTATCAAGAACAAGAAAAACCATCTGATTTATCAGATGAAGCATGTTGCAGAAACATTGCTTTTTTTGTCTGATATGACAAAACAAAACAATTTAAATATATGTCTGCAAGCTAAAACGAAGCATGTATATAAAATGTGGCAAAAGATCCAAGCGTTTCGAAAAAAATTAATATTTTTTAAAACATTGCTCTCTTGCTCAGATATATCTGCAGAACACTTCCATGAGCTAGCAAAAATGTTAAATGAGCAGAATTCTGAAAATAAAGCATTTGATGAATATGCAGGTGTTTTGGATTCTTTAATAGAAGAATATACTGGAAGATTTTCAGATTTTGACAAACACACTCCTGCTATGAAACTGGTATTTGAACCACATTTAGTAGATATATCCAAGGTTCCTACGAAACTACAAATGGAGTTATTTGAGTTAGGGGAAGGTATTATCCTGAAATACCTTTTTGATCCTAAAAAGAATCCCATAGAAATTTGGAAAAATGATGTTGAATATCCATGTCTATGAAAGCATGCACACCGTTTACTTTCCTGCTTTGGAAGTAGAGTCAACATTTTCTCTCATGACAAAAATTAAAACTAGTTTAAGAACACAGATTACAGATGCTCATTTAGAGGATCAATTAAGGCTACGCATTATGAAACTTAATTACTTTTAAGCAAAAAACAAATGCAAACATCCCACTAACTTAAATTTTCCATCGGATTGTAAAATTATTTTTTGTATTGTTGCAATGCTAGATTTTTATGATTTAATATTATAATTTTTTCTATTGTATTTCTTTATTATCTAATAAATTTAATTATGAGACTTATGTTAATAATATTTTTATTTGAAGTGGTATTTAATATAAAATTTTTATTTAAAATTTAAAGATCTAAATATATTTATATATATATGCTAAACGAATATAAAAAATTAAAGCAGCCTCCTTTATTACTGCCTAATAAAATGTGGCCTCTAATGGTAAAAAGGTTCCCTACCTCTGCTGTATTACTTGAATATAAGACACTCCTCAATTTAAGATGCAATAGGATTCTAAACTTGGAAAATTGGGAAAAAAAAATTAAAAATGATTTTATTGAAAAATGAGAAACATTTTTATTTACTTAAATAGGAAGTAATATAAATACAATAAGCTCACCTAATTTATTGTGAATCTTCTTACAAATATTCACTTTCTATATCTTCACTTTCAGAACTTGAATTTTCATCTTCACTATTCCAGCAGGGTACATCATCTTCAAGTCATTTAAATTGTTAACATTTTGAGAAATATTTTTTTGATAATTTTTTTTAGGTATATCTTTCCAAGACTGTAAAACCCACTCAAAATTATACATATATTGTTTGCATTACAAAGTCTTTTTTTAAAGTATAAATACCATAACGTTTTTTTTTTCCAAAGGAAAAAAAAAAAGATTTATAATATGGTATTGACATTTAATGTTACTGGTAAATCCTTTTTTTTTTTTTTTTGATTAAAAACCTTTTCTAAAATGCAAATTAATAATTTGCAGATTATTGAAGTAAATGAAAGTTTTTAAAAATAAATTTATCTTTATAATTGGCAAAAATAATCTATAGCGGTCAACATAAAATATATTTTTGTCATCCAATTATAAATTGCAGCTGTATGTCATTGATTTCTCTCTTAATTTGCTTTTGTATTAAAGCAAATTTTTCTAATAAAATCTGAGTCATTCTTCTAAAATAATTTATATTTTTAGAAATATTTTCCCAAAAAAATTATAACTGTCAAAAAAAGATTCTAAAACATGTTTTCATTTTGAAATCAAAACGATTATATCAAAACTGTCAAAATTGTTGACAAGTACTCTCTTGTGTAGTGAACAAGAAACAACCAATTACAGCAAAGGCAGGTTCTTATCTCATTGTTATATTGATTTATTAGTTGTAAAAAAAATTTGTAAAGGTTATTCAATAGTTTTTTCGATAAAATACTGGTAAAATCAGCCAAATAACATTAAAAGATTCTAAAACATACGTTTTCACTTTGAAATCAAAATGACGATATTGGAACTGTCAAAATCATTGATAGGCACTCTCTTGTGTATAGAACAAGAATAATTGAAAAGAAAATAAGATGTCCATTTGATTGAAAGGTAAAAGCATATCAAAAGAGCTTGTTAAGAAGTGACTTTTGATTAACTTGTTGAAAATTCTTAGAAATATCCAAAACAGGTAAAAAAAAGTCACTATTGAATATACTGTATTAATTAAAGATCATTTTGGAAAAAAAGAGATCTATAAGGATAATAAAGTGATAGTTAAAAGGAGCAGGTTGATTTTTTTTTTGGGACTGGATTGGTTGAGCAGTGGAGCAAGTTCAGAAGCACAACTATTTAAACAATAGCTGGAATGCCATTTGAACCAGAAGCATTTTCAGAATTAAAGTTTAAAAAGTACATTGGATAGAAGAGTGATGGAAACTATAGTGACATGGGGAAAAAACAGAGAAAAGGGAGAGAATAATATCTTCTATATAGAATTTAAATATAAATAGCATTGAATTTGTTTTAGAAGAAGCCACAAAAATTTGCAGTTTTCGATTACAGTTGGAAACTATCCAAAAATTGCAATTTATGGCTTTGACAAAAAAGCAAAAGAAATAATATCATTAGGAAAGGATAAATTATTACAAATTCTCTTTCTAAATATTTGCAGTTGCTTAGTATGTAACATATTTACATTTATTACAGCAGTCAGTACTGTACCAATCAAAATTATATGTTAACTCAACACGATTCACAGCCTGGGTAAAAGTATCTCGAATCCAACCATATGCAAGATCAAAGATCAAGAATATTTATGGATTCTGCCCTGTTTACCCACTCTCTAAATCTACCAACTAATTAACAACATTTTCGAGGCATTAATCTTCTCTAAACTCTGGCCGGTAGCATCAACAGTGGAACATGAGCCTCGATTAATTCTAACGTTTAACTCTAATATTTATTTTAATTATCTCATTAATGAACTTAAATATAGGATTGGTATGTGTTTGACCTTGAGTCATCAGATCTCAGCACAATAATTAAATAGAAATGCTAATTTTAGAATAAAATTAATGGAAACGAACCATAGGTAGATGAAATTCACATATATATGTAATAAAAACATCTTTATAATGTCTCGCTGATTTATTCATTATTTGTTAACATCAGTTTCGATCATATCATTCATTATGCCTTGTGTAAGGGAGCAGTATAGTTTATATGCCAATTTAAACAGATAAAACGATTAGAGTTCTATGGTAGACGCCCACTCAAGTATGTGATATAAGAAACATATTTAAACAGCCCTATTTTTAGTAACTTTAATATAAGTAAAAGTAAAAATGATTCTAAGAGAGAAGTAATTTGATCATATTTTTAGGAATTGACTTCGAAGAGGAATTAACATGCTTAAATGTAAACGGATTAAAATATTCAGAACTAAATACTTCACTTTTCGATCATATCATTCATTATGCCTTGTGTAAGGGAGCAGTATAGTTTATATGCCAATTTAAACAGATAAAACGATTAGAGTTCTATGGTAGACGCCCACTCAAGTATGTGATATAAGAAACATATTTAAACAGCCCTATTTTTAGTAACTTTAATATAAGTAAAAGTAAAAATGATTCTAAGAGAGAAGTAATTTGATCATATTTTTAGGAATTGACTTCGAAGAGGAATTAACATGCTTAAATGTAAACGGATTAAAATATTCAGAACTAAATACTTCACTGATAGTAAAACATAAATAATATGATCAGACCATCATCAACCCACCATGATGTGAATCAGAAACAAAAGAAATTAATCAGACCCAGCATTTGACATTACATAACCAGCATAAACTCAATTCCCCTGCCCCGGTCTAGTGACACCAAGAAATAAACACGAATGGTCTGCGCAATTAGCAAACCTCAAGATATTTCAGGTGAAAGAATGGGAATTGCCAAGGTTTGCTAAGCTCAGCTTGCCCCGGGTCTTTCCAATTTTGTCTTTCATATCCTGACCGAAATTTTTAGTCCGTGAATATATCACGTGTCATAATTCTGACTTAGCAATCAAAGACAAAACAGGCTATCAAGCAAAGTGCTGGCAAGGCAAAATATGAATATTGGAAAAATATATTTTAAAATTAAATATGAAACTTATACTGAGCCACAAAATATTATACTGATATACGGATTGACCAAGATCGGATCAACACAACAATAACCTAAATAATATTACGAATATCATTTTTCTGGGCGACACGTCTCTCCTTTCAAAACAAAATCCCATCAATATTTTAAATTTAAACATTTATACTCTCATAGTTTACAAGAAGAAACTTTCTATAGCCCCCTCCCTTTCATTCTTTTTAAAATCAAATATAATTAAATAAAATTTCATACTTGACCCAGCATCTTCCCCAAAACAAAACCGTATATGCATAAAATATTTTCAAAATATATAAAGTAAAACAAAATTATTTCATCTCAACAAAAAGGATGCTCCAAGTAAAAACCATTTAGAGCAAAGGAGTTATATATTTATCAACAGACGTTGGTCGTGAAATAGGAAGCAAAATTATTTTAATTATAAAACTTTTGTCGAGATGGAACAAATTGGCATATTGATATTTTAAATCAGACATTTGTAAATCTTTAACAAATACGTTCATAAATAAATAATAATAATCTTTCTAAACCACTTTAAGAGAAAAGTTTTGCATTAATAGGGGCATAATTTTAAGACAGTTTAGAGTTAGAGCAGAGTCTTTAAATTTATAGCAAGTCAATGTTATAGAGTTTAGTTAATAAAATAGCTACATTTAATTAATGGGAATTTCATTTAAGAAGACATTTAGAAGTAGCGAAATTACATTATAAGGTCAACTGGAATTTGAAGAATAAATCAGGCGGTTAGAAATGAATAATTGAAACATATTACCTAATTTATTCTGAGTTCCTTTTGGAAATCTAGGGCCCACGACGAAATAAGAATTTGGAGTGGTCTTTCATAATTTCTGCACAGGCATAACTAGCTATGAGTTTGACTTAAGAGTTCAACAGTTTGGCAGTTCAATATTTAAACATTTGACAAAGTTTCTCCGGCTTATGGTACTTTGGCGATTATACTTGGGAAAACGGGCAGGCTAAGGACCGTTAACCCACTACCATGCTGTTACACATATCTATATGTATTTGAAAATTAAACACGTGGATTTGCTATAAACTCTGAACAAATCTATGACTGGTTGACTCCTATTGTTCTCGTGGGCTATTTATGCCCTTTCAGAATACTTTTTGGAAATTCCCCTTTTCATTCACCTAAAGCTAAGTGGATATATAAAATTTAGGTGACCGTAATCATCGATCTAAATTACTTTTGTATTCTTAAGATCCACTCTCCCAATAAACACAATGATTTTATTGTTTCAAATCTATTTTTAATTTAATGTAGATTTGAATAATTTTTGTTTCAAATATCTTTTCTGTTTTACTTTTAATTTAATTAGAAATCCCATTACTATTTTGTTAATGGATTTTATTTTGTTTTACACTAAAGAATATTTGCAGGGTTTATCACAAAAGTAAATCTCTAGAATAAAATACTTTGACTTAAAAAAAATAGAATATTGAAAATTTATTTATTGATTTTTATAAAAGTTTCCATCTGTAATTATATATATGTATTTGCATATATATATATCTGGGCCCCTCCAATATTTATAATTAAAATTTTAAATAGAAATTTTTTAGATTTTATTTACTTATTTACGGGTCTAAAAATTAAACTCATACAAGATGGCAGACGGAAAGTTTTATAAACATCATTACACACATGGATCTGATTCGATCCTTGTTTAGCAACCTAGAAAGATTGAAGCGTGGATCTGGTCTACAGATCCATTGCTTCAGTACACTTCATAAGAATTATTGGATTGTTATCTGTTTCCCATGTAATAAAGGTTTTAATTTGTAATAGACACAATTGATTGAACATTGTTTATTAATCCTGGGTTTGAATTTGGAATTTGATCATGATTTACTTATGATACATCAATTAGTATATCATAAATAGAATTATTGCAAAAAAAATATGGAAGTAACAAAAACTTTCCAGTTAGTTCATGTGAACTGTCGTATAAGTTGTAAAAGAGTGCTATTAAAAAACATTGGATTATTAGTGATCAGAATAGTTTAGAAACTTGATAGGAAAAAAGTCAAGAGTGCTAGTGGAATAGATAGTTATTTCAAAGATATGAAAGTATGTGTAAATATAGATAATTCTTTCTCAATGTGCATTATTCTCCATTTTATCTCTTTTTTTTTTTCAGTATGTTTTGTTTATATATTATTTAACCATTGTTTTGCTTCTTGCCAACTCTAAAGATCATCTCATTGAATGAAATATATATATTTTTTAAAAAAGTTTCTACTTTATTTATATATATAATTAAATTAGTCTTTGTATGATTAAATGTAACAAAGAAAAATTAATGAGGTATTTAGCTTCCTGTAAAAATTTGAACTTATAATTTAATATTAATATCTTGATTTTAAAATATTTTGAATATCTTACGAGAAATATTATCAGTTGTCAAAATCTTGTCTCACTAAATGCCAAGTATTCAATAGTTGAGATGCACTAAATAAACAATCATAAAAAATAGCTAGATAATAAACAAATAGATTTCCTGCTTTTTCCAGTTCTTTAGAATGAATATTGGAAAAAAAGTGATAATATCTTTGTATGTGTTCATTTTAAAATGAGGTTTTATCCAGTCTAAATGAATATCAGATATTCATGTGTCATATATAATTAAAAAGTCTTAACCAAAATGTAAAATATGCACTATATTTTGAGAAAAGCTGATTCATTTAAGTTGAAAGTAATTTAAATGTGAAATTTAAAAAAAATTATTAGATGAGTGCTTTCCAAATTGAGTGCTAGTCATAGGTTTATTGCATTTAAATAAATATTTAAAAAAATCTTTTATAGTTAGAAGTACTATAAATAAATATATACAGATATTTTTCACAATTTTTCTTATATTTTTGTATATAAAATATATTTATGAAATGTAATGTGATTGCAATACCTTGCATGGTTAAATGAAATGGTAGAGTGTCACCAAGAATTAAAATGCCAGGATTGAGGCTCAAGTCTCATTTTCAGTTTCAAATATCATCTAGCCTTTTAACAACAAACCATTTGATTATTTATTTTATTCAAATATATTATCTATATTAAGTTTTATATCTCAATTTCATTCATAATTAAATAATTTTTTGAATATATTTTATTACCTACTCATCATGTAATTTATTTTCTTGCTAACTATTTTCATCTTTTTTATTTTCATTTATAAACATGATTAACATAATTGTCTATTTTTTTTTTTGTATTGATATTGTTTTATGAAATAATTAAACTAGTGAACGTTAAATGTTATTAGAGAAATTACATATTTTTATCTATGTGACAATTATTTTTTATGTCATGAACAGTATTATAAGGAAAATAAAAAGTACTTATTTATCATTATTTAATATCACAAAACGATAAAAGATTCCACATACCTGCAATCTTACCCAATATTTTACAGGAGCAGTCTATTTCTGCTATTTCACTTCTGCCATCTTAAATTAACAGTGGACACCGAATGATATTGCTTTTAAATTCTATCTGATGCTATCATATCTATATCCCACAAAAGTTTTTGGCTTAGTGGTTTTTGTCAGTGAGGAGCATGGACTTGACTTTTTTGTATATAATGCAGTCTTCATTCAGTAGCCACCATTTTTCTTATTTTATACCAAGTTCCCCATTGATGAAAGCCTTAAACTAGAAACTAGTCTGAAATGTAGATATAACAGTACTGCTGATGGATTTAATATTCACTTCCATCTAGTATCTCTTCATTACAGCAGCAATGGAGTACAATAAATAAAATTTGCTCCTGCAAAGCAATGTGTAAGGTATTTGGATGTTATAATAATCTTGGAAAAAAACTGATGATTCCAAAATATATATTAAAGTGATGCCTGAACTGTGCAATTATGCAAGCAAGATTTGGATTCAATATTATTATTGAAATTTAAACTGATAACTAGATAATTTTAAAAAAAGTAAAACTTAATTCAAGAAAGTATGTTTCCTTGGATATTATTTTTTTGGATAATGATATCCTATTTATCTCCATTCTATAATTTTAAATATATAACTATTAAATATTTAATGGACAACAAATGTGATGTAAATAGTATTTAAAATTTGTTTTTGTGTGTGTGTTTGTGTTCTGATAGTTGTACATTATTGCAGCATCCATTTACTAGCCATATTTCATGTTATTTAAACTAATGTTTTGAAAATTAAAATTATATCTTATGATTGTAAATCTAATGTTTCAAGTTTTTAATGTGTACACACTAAATGCACAAATTACTTTTACAATTTTGATTCAAAATAAAAATTAAATTACAAATGATAGAACTCTTGGACTTCATCTAATAGAAATATATAATTTTCTTTGAAAACATTCGATATTTCTATAACTCACCATAAATCTATAGAAGAAAATTTGATTTGTTAAACAAAATCTAATATACAAGTTAAACACAAAGTTTAGAACATAAGAAAATAATGTCATCATGATGATCAATATGTTGTATATTGTACGAGAAAGTCTTGAAAAATCTAGGTATAAAGTATAAGAAAAGAGATAGTTGGCCTCAAATATCTAAATTTTTAAAGAAGTAGATAAAAATATTTTTAAATTTGGCAATCTGATAACTCTATTCTTTAAATAAATTTGTGATAAGAATTTGATAAACAAAACTGGTTTCTATTCTGCAAGCTTGATTAATTACTAGATACTTTTTTGTATTTAAATCCACATACTCATATCAGTTTCTGGCTTTTGACTTTATTAATGAGGCTTTGGGCTTTAAAGTTGGAGGTAGTGCAGTTAAGCACTCACAGGTTATTTTTAATTCCATTTTCCTATTCAAGCTAAAAACCTAACATTCTTGTCAGCCTAAAGTTTTGAATCCAAATCAATCTGGTTGAATAGTTGTCTAGATCTGATTCCAGTTCACTATCAATATATTTTAGTTTTTTATTAACTATAGACAGTTTATAATAATAATAAATCATTTAATTTTTCATTTTACACAATATGATCAGCAAATACAGCTTTTTATTGTACTGCCACCTATTATAAGCTTGAGTAATTAAAATAATTACCAAACATTTAATTGATTTTAAATTTCTGTCCTCAGACCATTTTAATTAAGAGATCTACTATTATTAATCACAATTAAAAAATGAAATTAAAACTTTATTTTCATTTATTACTTGACTGAAAGTTTAAGATGATGACATTTATTTGCAATTATATATTGGATTATTTTATCATCTAGTTTAATTGTTAAATGTTTTTAGAAAAATTTAAAATTTAAACTTATCAGATACATTTAACTATTAGTAATAGCACACAACTTAGTATATTTTCAGTGATATTATTCTCTTTTCTTCAGGTGATATTGGTCTGATCAATGACAGTACTAATTTGAGAATCGAACTGGTGATTTAAATTTATGAGTAGTGAATTTAAAATGATGGTTTATCCAATTTGACTATTCTAGCAAAGACAACACTCAGAAGAAATTTTATTTTTATCTATGAGGATTTTTTTGGTTGGCAAACATTGATTGTCACCCTAAGTTGACATAGAGTTACTTGCCATTGTCATGTGAGCAATTTCTTGAAATTTTATTTTTATTTTTTCATCTCTGTCCAATATTCTTGTCTATTCCCAATTGAATATATATGTGTATTGTACCTACTGACATTTGAAATCAATTTCTATATGTGGTGAAATGTTAGTTGTAAAAATTTTTTTTTTCTTATTTGATTTGAATACTGAATATATTAACATGGAGAGCATTGGAATATGTTGCTATGGCAACAATAATATTGGAGCAAGAAATGTTTATTATTAATTATAGTATTAAAAACTTGTGAATTGATTTTACTCATTTTAAAAGGAAAAATGTCTAAACTGAAAAGATTGTATTGATAGATAAATGTGAATTCCAAAGATATAGATTCCATTAGAGAAGAAATTTAATTTAGAAAACCAATTAAAGAAAAATTAATTAAAATGTAAAATAACGGAAACTAAACAAATGGCATTGGTCACTATTAATTAGTAAATAGAATGTAGAAAAGCAATTAAAAAGGATATAAATAAAGAACTTTGTTCATTCTCTTACCCTTGCTGAAGCTCCTGTTAAAGACATCTTATGTTTAAAAAAATTTTTTTGCTGAAGAAAATCTGTGCAGAAAAATCTTAACTGAAGATCTCCACGAAGCTCTGCTACACTGTACCTTGAACCATTATCCGTTGGTATTTTACTTATCTGAAATTTTTTTTGAAATGTACGGTACTATAAAAATGCGTAAGTAGGCCTCTTTGTCTCCACTCTCCCACCCGTCCTTGGGCCAGAGTTGGAACAATGTAGCCAGCTGGAAAACATGGGAGAATTGCCTGACTGATGGCTACTACCTACCTGTGAATGACTACCACCTGGAAACTTAGAAAGACCGACAATGGATCATCAATAACTTGCTGTATCAACATATATTTCACCACACACCTTCAGTTATTGGTAACTTTTAACTTTCACTTGCATTTTAATTTTCATCTTAACTTAAATCATAAATTTATGTCATTTATGTGTTATAATTGTATTTATATGCATTTAAATTATATAGTCTGATATTTTTAATAGTGTTATTTTTGATAAATATATAATGGTGATTCTTACTTGTATTTGTGTGTACGAAATCATTCGCTTTAGTCGATCGCTATTATACTCCCTAGATTTATATACTTACCTTTATTTTCTCTTGTAAAGAAAGAAACAAGATGATTTCTTTCTTATAGCGTGGAATATACATATATAATGTGTCTAGGAGAAACTGGAATGGAGAAATAATAAATTTAAATTAATTTTTTTTACTTTACTTATTTGACCCGCTATAATGAATATGGGAATATTTAAATTTTATAATCAACTTTTTTGAATAAAAGAAAATCACTCAATTCAATTCCATCCTACCGTATTTGTTCTATTAATGTATTTTTGTTAGTTTTTTTTATATATGCATTTTATTATAATTCATGTGTGAATCAGATTAGATTTTTCCTAATAATGTTAACTGCTCAATCTTGAAAGATTATTGGAGGGAAGGATTTAGGCCAGTTGTATGTTCGTCAATAAACAACACTTGAATCTTATGTTGGAACATGGTGTAGGGAAAATGGATGCCCTGATGGTTGTAAGGAAATGAATGACACACCGTTCATGGAGATTAGAATAAATTGTGTAACATTAGAAAGAGAGAGTCTGAGTGTTGCCATTCGGCACATTCTTATTAATAAGTCTCCCTTTTGTTCACATCTACTTGTTCAGGGTTTCCTGTTGTACATATGACAAGTGATGGCACATGTTCCCTCGAGAAAAGAATATTAGTTAAATAATTTGTACCGTATTTTAAAAAATTGATAATGTTTGGGTTTAATTTAAGCTTGTATTTGTTTTTTTATAAAAAAAAAAAAAAGATTCGAGTCAGTTAGGAATACTATAGGAAAAGAGAATATGTTTTTATTAAAATTGAAAATGAATATAATAAAATCTATTAAATGTCATATTTGAGTGTCTGTTTAATCTAGTTTAGTAATTTAATTCAGTGTCCATTTGGTTGAAATAAATTCGCACAAGATTTCCTTTTAAAAATATATTTGGTGATTGCTGTTTGTAAATAAATAAACGACTGTGATTATGGAAACATTCACAATCTAATTTCAAGCTAAAAATGTTTGGTGGTGTCCCTGAATGGCTGCTGTATTTTTGTAATCTTAGAAAATTTGCAGATAATGTCAAAATGTTACGGCACAATGTAAACAGAGATAATCTTTTGTCTTTTGTTGTTGCCAGTAAATCTATCAATTACTAATAATTAATAATCTCTGAGGCTAAACAAATGATTCTATTAATCTATGATAGCTCTTTTTTTTAAAAGTAAAATGTCCTCTTTTACTTCAAACCCAAGTTGTTAAATGGATTTAAACCCAGAAAGCTAATTTTTATAAGTGTGAGAATGGGAAATAATATCATCTTTCCTGATATTCTGCAGATAGTATTTAACTTTTTTCAGAGGGTTGTGTATGTTGAATTTAATATTTTTATGGATTGTTATTATAATAAAGAATAGAAATAAGATTATATGCATGTAAACAGAGATAATTTGCTGTCGGAATAAGATTATATAAATGTAAATAGATATAATTTTCTGTCTTTTGTTGTTTCCAGGAAGCTATCAATTATTATTAATTAATAATCTTTCCAAGAGTAACACGTTTCTCCATTAATCTATAATAGCTCTTTTTTTTGTTGTTGAAGTAAAAAGAGGTTCCCTTTTACTTCAAGTTGTTAAATGGATTTCTGTTCTCTATTCAAATCCTATAATGTAATGTTTAACTTTTTTTTTAAAGTTAATATATCCTTAGATCTAACATGGAAATGAAATTTATTGTAAACTCTTGCTCTATTAAGAATAAAACTTTATTAAATTTACAACTTTTAAAATCTGGCATAATCACATTGATTGACTATTGTAATTATGAAAGTGATTTCTCTAAATTCAGAGCTGAGATATATTGGAATATTTTCTGTATAAATTCTATTAATTAAACAATACAAGTGCAATTTTTGTTTCTGTCCCATCTTAAACCATTTAGACAATTTACAGATATTGGGTTACTTGAAAGAACTTATATAAACTATAAAAATATTATTGTGATGATGAAGACATATTGTAATAATTATTATGTGATATCTAATAGCTGTAATTACATATCATTAATGATACTAGAGATTGGAGATTAGAATACTATGGAGGACAAGAAAGGAAGAAAAAAGTATGTCATAAGAAATATGAGAAAAAAAAGTTTGATCGTTTTCACAGGGAAAATAATTCTAATTAAAGTTTATTATGTAGATTTAAAATTTTAGTGCTAGAATAAATTGAGTTAAGAAAGTGGAAATTAAACTATCACTGACAATGATTAAGTATTATTGTTTGGCCTAGTTATTCTATTTAATTTTGGATGAGCATTTGCATATAGAGAATTTCAGAAATAGATTTCCGTTAATTATTGTTAAATATATAGAATATATATTCTTCCTTTTTCTTTTTAAAACTTGTTTATTCAAACTATAATTTTATTTTTCCTCCATAACAATATTTCAACTACATTCTATAGTCATTATCAAGTTTCCTTAAACAAAAAATAAAAAATAAAAAACATAAAAATAATAACACAAATAAAGAAAATATTAATACATAACAAATATACATAATATTCAAATAAAACCACAATATTATTACATCTACAAATAGAATTATTTACCTCTTTTCCTATATTTAACTATTTCTTTTAAAATACCTTTATAATTTAATATTCTTATATAATTTTATTATTTATTCTCTAAATCTTTACCCATTATCATTCCTTTTAATACCTTTTTATTCCTATATTACAGGGGTCCCCAACCTTTTTGCACTTAAGAGCACATCCTATAATACCGCCAGGTGGCAGGCACCATTTATTTTTTCAATGTAAATTTATAATTGGATATTGTTAATAATACACACAATGTATAAAAAAATATTTATTTCAAAAATAAAATTTTAACGTATAATTAACGTTTATATTTTTATGTAAATTACTAAATTATATATAATATTACAATTCAGTGTGATCTTTGGCATTGCTCTTCATTGGCAATTGCTTCATAATTAGGGGAGTAGGATGATATTCCTGCTCATAAGCAATCATCAAGATGTTCGTCACTCAGTCGAGATACTCTTTTATGCTGTAAAAGTATAGTATGCCCTACAATTTGATTACAATATAATACAATAATTTATAAGAAATTTTAAAAATTAAATTTATTTGTATCAGATAAATAATTTTTCATCATGTTCGGATGGCGGCGGGCACACATAAAATGGTCTGCGGGCGCCATGGTGCCTGCGGGCATAGGTTTGGGGACCCCTGCTATATTATTTTAATTTTTTATTTTTATTTATTAACATTCTATTTAATACTGGTTTATACTGATCAATATATGCTTCCTCTTTTTTTATTCTCTCTTTAAATTTTTAAACACATTTCAATGGCCTATCTTTATATTTTTCACACATTTTTTTACCAACATCCCATTCTTCATATCTTCTAACATAATCATTATTATTATATTTTAATTCATATTCTAAATTTTTAAATTCATATCTCGAATCATTTAATAACAATTCCTTATATTTCCAAACATAACCCAAACTATCACGTTTATTTTCAATCATTTTTAATTTTGTTCTAATCTCAATAGCTTTTTATTAATATTAACATATTTTTCTGGTACATATTTTAACCCTTTTTCTAAAAATTTCAATTCTTCATTATTAAAATTATTATTATTGGAATGTGTTAAAAAATTTAAAGAGAATAAAAAAATAGGAAGCATATATTGATCAGTATAAACCGGTATTAAATAGAATGTTAATAAATAAAGATGAAAAAAGTAAGATAATGTAGGAATAAAAAGGTATTAAAAGAATGTTAATGGGTAAAGATTTAGAAATAGATAATAAAATTATATAAGAAGAATATTAAATTATAAAAGTATTTTAAAAGAAATAGTTAAATATAGGGAAGGACGTAAATAATTATATTTGTAGATGTAATAATATTGTGGTTTTATTTGAATATTATATATATTTGTGATGTATTAATATTTTATTTATTTGTGTTATTAATTTTATGTTTTTTATTTTTTATTTAAGGAAACTTGATAATAACTACAGAATGTAGTTGAAATGTTATGGAGGAAAAATAAAATTATAGTTTGAATAAACAAGTTTTAAAAAGAAAAAGGAAGAATGTATATTTGATATATTTATTATGTTGGAGCTATAATTTAAAAAGAGCAAGAAATGAAAAGTTGTGTATATAATTATATTTAATTATTGTTGATCATAGTCAATTTAAGAAGATTTTTAAGAGTTCATGTTTATATGCTAGATCTGATAATATAACTTTTGTGAATTAAGAAAAGAATAATAAATAATATGATCAAAAAGAAATAGACTATTATTAAATTGTAGAGAGAATTTAAGAAAAAAAAAAAGTATGACAAATCAGATGATAAATAAGTTTGGATTATACATTTTAATAGGGAAATGGGAGTTGTCGAAGAAGAATTTGAAAAAAAAAGATCATATAATTTTTTATGAAGATACTGAATGGTATTTTATGTGAATTACTAGACTATAAATACAGTAATAAAATTTTATAAACTTTTTTAAATATAAATTTATCTTACATAACATAGAATTTGGACAATTAAAAACTGGAGGAATAAAAATATCAGGGACTTGAGATGTGGGTTTTGAAGAAATTGGATATATTGAATTCAAATGGACAGAATTACAAACCTAAAAGAAAGAATAAAAAGAATATTTATTAAAGAAATTAAAAAGGATCAAAATAGGATTGGGCATTCTTTTAAAGGGAAGGTGAATATTAGAGAATTTTTTTCCATGATGAAATGAAAAGAAACAGTGTTGTAGGATAAGAAAAGTTGATAAATGATTATAAGAAAAGAACAAGTATTTAAAGAATAGAGCAAAATATACAGAAGGTTGGGGGAGATAATAGAGAATGATAGTCCATCTAATGGCTAATAAACGATATATTTAATAAATATTCGACCATAGTAATCTTTTTGGTTATATAAATTAATCTTGAGTTTAAAATGTCTAATCGTAAACCGTCTTTTTTGATACATGATTTCTTATTTATATATGCAGTTATGGATTTATATTGAACTGATATAATCATTTCATATGATTTTTGCCATTTATTATTTAAAGTATAGTGCAGAATAGATATTTATTTTTTGGAGAAAAATTAAATAAAACAAGGGAGGAATAGAGTCATTTAAATATAATAAAATAAAACAGATTTATGAAATAATTGATTCATAACACTAATAGTAAGCATGTTTTACATACATGTATGTGTGTGTGCATGCTTATGTAATTGATTTAAAATATTTTATTAATTAATTTTTAATATTGTTTAGAGTGATTTAAATTATTAACAAAGATAATATTGTTAATTAATATTTTAATTTTATAAAGCACTAAGTAAAAGTTTGTTAGTTTGATTATACATTATTGTTTTAAAAATAAAAAAATTGAAAACAGTGCTTGGGAATTAGATAGTTTGTATGTTTTAAAAATTGAAAAGAAAATTGTCTGCAATAAGAAAGTAAAAATAAAATGGCTATAATAAAAAATTTTAAGATGGATTTTGCTTTGATGGCAGGATAAGATATACCGGATCCTTGACTAGATCTATAAACACCAGGAATTTTCACCCTCTACAGCAGTTTAATAGATATGCTAATAGAATTATATACAAAGTGATTGGCAGCAGTGAATGTTTTAAATATAGTTCAGACATTTTGATAAGGATAAAAAGATTCACAGTCAAGAACTAGAAAATACTAGACCTCCAAAGTAAATAATCCATGCATATTTTAATTAATAACTACAAGATTATTTAAATTGAAAGTAAACTTCTATTAAAGACATCTCTATTGTGTATAAGTTTTGATAATTTAATTTGTATAAATTTTAATATAAACTGTCTCTTTAACTTAATAACTTTTGGGTACAGAAATATTGTATTGAGTTATTTATTATTATTAATGTATTTTAAAGTGCTTTATAAGTAGTACATATATATTGTAGAATATTGTGATCGAAATGTATTAAGTTTGCATACTATTTAAATTTTGTTTTGATAATAATATAAAATTTTCACGTGAGTTTATTTACTAGTAATAAATTCTTTACCATTCATATAAATAAAAATACACAAAGAAAGTAAGAGTATTCCTCAGCTTTGTAAATTCATACAGCACATGTAGGGTGTGATTATTTCATGATTATTACAAATAAAATCACAGTGCTAGATAAATAAATAATAAGTTATATATATTTAATATTATATAGATGTAATAAATAAATAAGAAATTTTTTATTTATTTTTAGTTTTTCCGGAACCAATGAGTTTGGGTTCTCCTGGAAGTCCTCCTGGTTCTGTAAGTGCTTCTTTTCTACCAAGTTATTTAATGGGTGATGTTATTACTGGCAATTTATCTGTAAGTAAATTATTTAAAGCAATATTTATTTTAAAAATAGTAATTATAAATTTTTTTAGTATAGTACAATTTTTATTTAAATTTTACTTTTCAGCCTGGTCCCCGATTTTGGTCTTCTGGTTCACAAAATGTTTCAAAAAGTTCTCTCAATAAATCTGTATCTTTTCAAGTTCCTTTAAATTCACCATCATTTACTTCTTCTCCACATCCAGATAGTCGAACAAGGTATTTTATTTTTAATTTTTATTATTTTTGACTGATTAACTTATTTGATAGAAATTTATTTATTTAGATTAAATTTTTTTTTTTTATCCATATATATATAAATATTGGAATAGGTAATTTTGCTGATAGATTAACACACTATTTCAATTTAATTTTAGTAATTATTTTAAGTTATTTTAAATGTCATAACAGTTTTTATATTAGGTTGTTTTATGAGCATATTATAATTGTAAAGATCGGCCTATAAAATGACTCATTGTTATCTGAACATCCCACCCATGACTTCTAGATTAGTACCTAAAAAAAATTCCATGTGACCTAATTATATAATACAGTAATGGAATTGCCCAAAAAGATAAATGCAATATGTATGAATTATTTTAGTCTATGGGAATATGATTACCAATGGGAAATTGTATACATGGTAGAATTATTAAACAATTTTTTTCTTCAAATCTAATTTGTTAACAATCACAGATAATAGTCAGACTGGAGTTTACATTAAGTACAAGTATTTATGTAGATCCAGCCATATTTCATGTTTATCATCCTCGCCACATTTATAGTATTATTCTGATGTAATCTAAAATAGTATATGTGTAATTCAGATGAGAAAATTTATGAGAAACAAAATTCTTAATTATAACAATAAATTTATTTAATACAAAAGAATAAAAAGAATATAACTATTTTATATTTACATATTTTCACGATTAACATAATGAAATATGGCATATACATGACAAAATATTTTAAATTATTATTTATTCAATGAAAGTCATTTTAAAACAGGCAAAACTCTTCATACATTAGTGCCATTCAGTGCAAGCTATAGTAATCAATGGATACCAGAAGGCTTCTGCATAAAGTCCCTATCTAGTGCCTATTCATCCAATATCCCCAGACTAGTTTATAGCTTGTGGCTTTCATCAGTGAAGAGCCTTGGATCTGAGAGCACTGCATCTAGATCTTAGGATATAATGGAACCCTCCAGCAGCCACCTTTTATCTCTACTTAACTACAAAACTATGAGAATAAAATTGAAAACACAAAAATATTTTCAATCCAAGCTCATTAATTTTTAGGTCTGAACTCAGTTCATACATTTTGGCATCTTTGGTTCTTTGATAACCATAGCCACCATTATCCTATTAGGCAGGGTTAGTATTAAACCACTATACATCATATGATCACCATTTCTTATGCTTGCTCATGACTCTTATTAAAACAGGCAATATTCTCCATACATTAGTGCCACTCAGTGCAAGCCAGAGTAAAAAGAGAGGGTCGTATCTGATTATTGTCGGATCTAAGATCTTTGAGTAGGTTGCTGGAGACAATGCGATGAAGTACATAATCTATGATTGCACCTATTTTCAACAAACCAGCTTAATGTTCATTTATTAAATCCAGATGCAATTTGGATCAGTTCATTCACATCTCAACTTTTCTTTCGGTTCCGTTATTCACAGATTTCAAATCCAGGGAGAATTTGCTCTTTGACTCTCTTAACAGGGATGTGACTACTGTACTTCTATATAGATTACAATTAGTATACTCTATCTAGAAATTGACTAACTAAATTTCAATTTTATTATGTAAGCATGTTCTATGTGGGTGTATAATTGAGGCTAAAGATTAATGGTTGAATACTAAGTTGATTTAATAAACTAGAGAGATCAAATTGATATTAATAAATTCATTAACATTTATTGGAGAACTAGACAAAAATAAGTTCAATATGTTTTTAACAATATTATATATATATAAAATTATAGTTATGGATGTCAGCAATGGACTTTTATCGTATCAGTACTTTATTTTGATGACACCATTTATCTACAAAATTCAAATAACAAAAGAAAGAAAAATAAGCTTTATTTAACATAATGCAAGTCTAAATAATTAATTTATAAATTTCCATTGACATATCTATTTATATCATACTCCATATCTAATGGTCTAAATTAGAATTCTTTATGAACCCCCTACAAAATATATGTATAACTTATCATATGACACCAAAAGTCATTCACAAAAAGGGGTTAGTCGTTCATGCTGAAAAACAAAAGTAATGATTCTTAGTCAATATATAATAAGCAACACAAATTCTGTCTCATTAAGGTGTATGTATTTAATGTAATAATAATAATAAAGTCTTACCTTATTATGTAGTTAATGGTCAAAGTCAGTTGCTATGGGTGGAAAAAGATTAATCTAGATTTTATTTACAAAAGAAATTTCAAATAAAATTAATTATCCTTTCCCTATTTTCGACTTCTATTTAAGATTGACTTTCATAAAAAGTCAAATCACACATAAAAAAAAAATTACATTTCCAAGTATGAGACAAAATGAAAAAAATATATTTACAACAGTAATTAAAGATTTAAAACATATAATTAAAATTTCATAATTTCTTTAAATCGATTGGATTTAAAATTGATGAATTGACAAAAGTCCTTGGATTTAAAATTGATGAGTTGACAAAGTCATGGATTTAAAATTGAAGAGTTGACAAAAGTCCTTCATATATATATATAATCATGTCTTACAGAAGATTCTCTTTAAATGAAGTACAGGCTGTTTATTGGCATCTGCTTATTGTGCACTCAGAACAGTTATATCTTGGCCCTCACTTGGTTTTTCCACAGATTCATCATTAAGCATTTCATATATGACAAAAGATGTTTCTTCGGCATTTCAAGAATAGATAAAGGAAATTCTTACACTTCCATGGCAAGGGAAAACAACGATTCACCTATGATATCGTCAATTTAGCAAGAAAACATCACATGGTGGGTAATTATAAATGATTTTTTAAAATTAGCTATAATTGGCATTATATAGGTCTTACATACCATTGAAGATTATTTCAAAATTATACTTTGATTACTGGCAATTTTTAATATTTTTCGATTTGTGTTCGACTAGAATGGTTATGATTATTTGATTTAAAATATAGTTAAAATGAGTATCTGATTTTATTCTTTCAGGTGAAATCCTTTATTCTTCTTTGCTTTAAATATTTCTTTTACTTATCACAGTGTTATATGAAAATTATATGTCCTCAAATAGCAATTTTCTGAAACAGCACATCCGATTTTTCTTGTATTCTAAAAAAATGTTTTCTCTTTTTTTTTTGATATTGTCTTTTTTTTTTAGCGCATAAGTAATTCGCAAAGATCATGCAAATAAAAAAAAAAACATTTTATATTTTTTTATTTCATGTAATTCCCATTGTTTAGTGTATTAATTTTTTTTTTTTTATAGCTGTATTTGCTTATTATTATATGTATTATATTATCGACAATCGATTTAAAGTGATGTAATAAATTTATCATTTTGTTTTCATACTTGACTTCTGTTCATTTCTAAAATTGATAAATGTCAGTCCATGTTATACTGTTTAGATTAGTGACACATGAGACAATAGAGACAAATTCATTATAGGTTGAAATATATATATATATTTGTATTAATTTTTTTAAAAGTATTTAATTTTGTGCATTTTCATTAATAAAGATTTGCCTAACTATTTATATATATGTGACAGGAGAAAAAATAAATATTTTCTCGCAAATTTAACCTTTTGTCATTTGTTAAAAATATATATATATCACATAACCACATCAAGTTATGTTTTGAGATTGTAGATTAACACGTATACTATGTATCATTTAAAATTGATTATTTGAGCTATGTGTAAGTTAGGAATGGGCACAATCAGTGATATGAGTACTCATGGGTTGTTTGGATCAAGCTTATAAGCTGCCCTTACAACTCCCCTTCCTTACAGGGTTAAAATTTTATTTTACAATTAAAATTTTAACACTTCATGAATGTAAATGTAAGCATATTAAATTGGGCATTTTATTTTTTTAGATGTAAAGTTACAGAGTTTATCTTTATTATTTTTCTAACTTCTTGTTATCCGCATTATTTTCTAACCTTTTTTCTCTTTCTGTTAAACATCAAATCAAGAAGGAGATTCATATATATGGTTCCTTTTTTTTTTTTTATTCCTTTGATGGCTTTATTGTAATGTGTCTCATTTGTAGTTGGCACATGTGTTTATTCAATAGCCTCTGTTCTGTTTTTCTTACGAGACTTATTGGACTCTTTTGAGAACTACCTAAGTATAAGAGCATCCATTATTCAGCATGGATTAATTCTTAGAATTGGTTTAGTTTTCAGGTATCCCAACAATTGTTTTTAACCACTTACTAAGGCATATCCTCATCAAAGAAAGTCAGTAATTCTTTTTGTTGATATATGTATTTATACATATATATACACCTACATTAAACAAATTAATAAATAATTCTAAAGATAAAACGTCATTTATAAATAAAAATTGTATCTGGATATGTAGATGTGGTAGTGGATACATAGATGAATCGAGATGTACATTGGAAAAAAGAACTAAAGAGCACTTGTTGTTAAAAAGAGTTCAGAAATCGAATCAAAATTGCAAAGTAGATAATAATGTTTCAGCATCCGTTTTTCACGACCATAATAATTGATATATTTATGCTTTTAACTTCAATTACAACAACGTTAAAATATTGCAAATTGAAAAAAATGACAAAAGAAAAATAAAAGAAGCTATGCTAATATATAAATACAAACATGACTTGCAGCAAACGTTAAGATCATGGAATTGTGGGAGCCTTTCAAAGTGTTAGTTGACAAAGACTACAAAGATAGTCGAAAGGGCTACTAGGTGGATAAAATTTTTAAAATATATCTGATTATTGTATTTATGAATATTCAATTATATAATTACATATATATACACCTATATATATATATTTTGATGTATTTCCCTTCTTACTTATCTCAACTATCATTTCTATTTATCTTTCCATTTATATACATGTGTAATGTGGCAATCATGGTTACTTTAATTGGCCGAAATAACGTTTTAAGATCCAGGCTTATAAGTGCCCCTGATATCTCCCTTTACATCTATCCAGAATGCATTGGGACCCGTTTGTTTCATGATAGTATAAGGCCCTTCTTATGGATGATAAAATTTCTGATATTTATTTTCTTGACGTCTGCTCATATGAGGAGTTTTTATAAAAACCTGATATACTTTGAAGTTGTCTGTATTTTTCTTCACATTTTTATTTCTCTAATTAACCCTATTCATGAGTTGCTCATAGGCTTTTATTCTATTCTTTTCCATATCTATTTCTGAACATATAACTGAAGGCTTGTATTTTATGAATAGTGTCAGCATTGGTCAGGTATAAATTTGTAGTAATACTGTATATTGCATTAAAAATTTGAATTTAATTCTGTAATCTTTATAGTATCTTTATAAATAACAAAATTTTATGTTTAAAGTTGTTTGGTACTCATACTTATGACAATCCATCCCACTGAATGGCGCTGTTGCTAGTCAAAAACAAATAGTAGGTATAATGTTACCGGGCTGATTTACATTGAAATTTTTTTTAAAATAATGCTTTCATTGGTTTCTTTTCTTTTTGGGGATTTACATTTTTTTTTAGATGTAAAACATTGAATTTCTTTCAAAATACATTTACTTTTTTTTTTTAAAACATTATTTTCTAAATTACAGTTTTTAATTACATTATATATTTCAGCCCATAGCGCTGGAATGTGCACGGGGGGTGGGGGTGGCGTGTGTGACCACTGTTTTTGCCGATCCAAAGGATCGTCCAATAAATTCACTACTCTGATCAAACCAATCTTAGGATTTCTAAAACGACTTGCAACCTCAGACATTTGATTTGTCTCGTAGTTGTTCTTTATGAAACAACATTATTTAATACAATGGAATAATTACATTTTAAAATTACATTATACATTTCAATACATTAAAGATCAGCCTTTTCAAGCTATTGTGCATGCGCTTTTACGAGTGTTAATAATAAATGAATACTTTCACTCCCAACACAAGATATAGTATTTATGAAAGAATAAAATGAATCCACTTATTCTTTCCAATCTTAAGTACTGGAAATGAAAGCGTGAGGATAGACCACTCTCTTTAAATTACATTAAAGATCAGCCTTTTCAAGCTATTGTGCATGCGCTTTTACGAATGTTAATAATAAATGAATACTTTCACTCCCAACACAAGATATAGTATTTATGAAAGTATAAAATGAATCCACTTATTCTTTCCAACCCAAATGCTTATATATGGGCAAATCTTAAGTACTGGAAATGAAAGCGTGAGGATAGACTACTCACTTTAAATTACTGTTTACGATGTCTGACTGAATGACGTTGACGAAATTATCTAGAATTTACTAAACATCACTCTCAAATGAAACTTAAACGCGCTATAAAATAAAAACCTATTTACATATGTTTAAGCTTCATTTGAGAGTGACATTTAGTAAATTCTAGATAATTTCGTCAATGTCATTCTGTCAGACATCGTAAACAGTAATTTAAAGTGAGTGGTCTATCCTCACGCTTTCATTTCCAGTACTTAAGATTTGCCCGTATATAAACATTTGGGTTGGAAAGAATAAGTGGATTCATTTTATTCTTTCATAAATACTATATCTTGTGTTGGGAGTGAAAGTATTCATTTATTATTAACACTCGTAAAAGCGCATTTACAATAGCTTGAAAAGGGCTGATCTTTAATGTATTACAATTTATAAAACATAGGTTATAAAATAAATGCTTATTATACATTTCAGCGCATAGTGCTCCATCACAGCCATTTTAGTAGTTTCATAGCTGTTCTCGACGTGACCTTTCCCATGAATTCTCTGAAATGGTACTGGAACCTACCCTTTTGAAATTAAATTCATCTTCATAGATGTGTAGGGAAGCGCGGCGATGGGCTTACAATTATTACTATTTAACAGTACGTCAGGTAGGGTGTAAGATCATTACGTTGAATGCACATTAAAAGAGTTATGGCCAGTTGAATTCTATTCACCCTCACATCGTACGGTAGCGATATGTGAAGTGTGCGCTATTTGTATAGTGTCGCAAAGCACATTAACGGGCTGTGTGCAAGGCAATCTAGACCTGCAACGGATAATATGAAAACTGTTTTGTAGGCCATAAGTTTATCCACATAAACGGTATATTTCTGTGCTTTTGCATTGAAACAGTGCCATCGAGCGGGATGGATTGTCATAAGTATGAGTACCAGTTGTCTTTATTTTTTTTGGAGGGAGTGGGGAATGACAATAATTTCAGTAAACAACATAATTAGTGAAAAAAAGTACTATATGTGTTTTAATTTAGTGGTAAAATGATAATTCTAGAACTAAACATTTATGAAATGATTTTTAGGTTAATAAAATGAAAAATTATATATTTATATATAAAATATTTTATAATAAAATCTTTTATTTACTATGTACTTAAAATTCAAAAGACAATTGCTTTTTTCAACCACAATTGGGATTTTTATATTTAACTTGAAATAAAAACATGGAATGTCCAGAAAAAAAAAAAAAAATCACTTCTTGTAAAAATTAGTGATTTAATTAATTAATTTCTGGATAGCCCATGCTTTTATTTAAAGTTAAATATAAAAACTCTGTGATTGAAGAAAGCAATTATTTTTTGGCTTTTTAGTATGCCATAGATAAAACTGTTTAAAGTATTTTTATATATATTATTGTAATTTTTTACTATTTGGATTTTTTTTGTAATTATTTCTATTTAAAATTAGAGAATGGAAATTATAAATGCATTCTGTTTAACATTTTAATGGAAATTTGTGGTGTATTAAAAATCAATTCCAATATTATTTTGTTTGTGAAAGAAGCATTTTTAAAAAAGGAAACGTTGCAATCAATAGAAATTAAAATTTACAGTGAATTTTACAATCAAGAGAAACCATGATTTGATTTGATTTTAATTTTTTTAAAAAAAAAATACTATTCTCTTATATGAATCACTAAAAACTTACTAACCAATATTAACACATTAGAAATTCAATCCATCAACCTGTTACAGTAAACAAACCAGAGATGAATCTGAAATATTTCATTGTCGTATTGCATTATCATTGATTTCTAATGTACAAAATTTTTAGAAAATCCATTTGATAGATGTATGTTAAAAGTCGATAACAAAATGTATTTTAAACAAACATACACAGTTTCTAAATGAAATAAAAGCATTTAAAAAAATCAGTTTAGTCCATTTAGTGGAATTATTGTGCACAAACAACATGGTTTCTCAAGCATAATAATCATAAGATTATTTTAGTGAAAAAAAAGTTATTTCAGATGTGTAGTGATGAAAGTTTGTTTTATAATTTTATTTTTCCATTGCTTAATTAAAGGCGCATTTTTTTTTGGGTTGTATTATGTAGAAAAATATAAAATAAATCATGCCAGAAATAACTAGTCATTGGATAGTTTATTTTTATATATAATAAGTAACCAGTAAGAAACTGCATTTTATCATTCAATACAATAATTTATCATTGTTAATTTTTATTTAAAAATTATGTTATTCATTTAAAACTAAAATAATATATATGTATTGTACTATTATATTTCTATTTAAGCAATATTATATGACTAATTCATAAATAGTAAGTTGGCAAATTATTGTAAAAGATCAAAATGTGGTGATGACACATGATGCCATGATAAATCATGTTTAATGTCAGATAATAGAAGGCTAGATGATGAGGATCATACTGCAATAACACAATCAGTTGTAAAATATTTTAATTATTATCAAATTTAGCATATTTTCTGCTATAATATGTTCTCTCTATTCTAAATATAAGGTTTATAGAGTATTGTATATGATTTTATCTATGTAAATCATAATTATAACATTTTATAGCTCAGAATAGATGAAATAATGTGGAAGGACTGGAATCTCCCAGTGAGCTGTATGTACACTTTAACTGTCAGTAAACATAAATGTAGAATGAACCCACATACACTTTAGCTTTTATCATATGTAAACATATTATTTATTGACACACATTACACGCAGAGCCTTGTCCTCTCATTAGTTTTAGTGATTTCAGAATAGCTTATAGTTGTTTTGAAATTACATTAGAATATGTAAATTACACTCTGTGTGTAAGTATATTAGTAAATGGTATGCTTACATACAATCAAAGCTAAAGAGTAGGTGGGCTCATTCTATATTTATGTTTACTGACAGTTAATGTACACATCGCTAGCTAGCATTATTTTCTACTTGTGTATATATAATGGGAATTTCCATATATTTACCTAGATAATTTGGAAATTCCCCTACTTTCATTATTTACATCTATAATATCCCTGAAAATTTTTAAATTAATATATGAAAGTTTTTTATAGAAGAGACTTGTTTACTTTTATACATATAAAGTATATTTAACTGACAGCCAATCAGATGTTATGATAGCTGTCCGAATGACAACCAAACTTTAAACACATGACAAAGATTTTACGAGAAAAGGGCGGCCACCCTTCTCTACTTTCTATATTGGCAGTATCTCAATTTATTTCAGTTTCAACTATCTGCGTTTCGCAAATTAAAATATTATTTACATATAAAGTATGTAAGTTTGAGTTACAATTCTTAGAATATTTAAAGGTGGTACCACTTCTAGTTTAAAAGTAAATCAGACAAAAATGTTATTACTTTGAGGTACGATTTCAGTTTATACTTATCAGTTTTTATTGGTTGTTTGCCTAATTCTATTGTAATCAAAGTCTATCTAGAAGAATACACAGAAATTTTTATAGTTTCGATATTTACTTTTATAAAGTCCATGAAAATCTTATTAATTTATTTAACTATTTACAGAAGAAATTTATTTATTTGCAAAAAATATTTAGGCAGTTCTTTTCTTCCAGTTTTAACAAATATAATATGTCTGATTTACAATTTACATAATATCTAAACAATAATATTATTAGTAAATGGTGTAATTTCAGTTCATAGTTGCCAATTTTAATTGGTTCTTTGCTAATTAGATCATAACTGGATTTTTTTAGGTAAATACATAAAAATTACTGTTGTATTAAACTAGGTAAATACACAAAAATTTCTGTTATATCTTTAATGTTTACTTCTATAAAGTCCATGAAAATATTCTAATTAATGTACATGTGTATTTAAATGCATAAATCACATGGCCACATCCAATACTTAAATCAATATAATATCAGCAATCTGCTGTTAAGGTAATACTCAAATAATGCATGGAAGTATTGCCTTGAAAACAGATTACTGATATTCTTTTGATTTATTTTAAGCATAGGCTGTGATGATAATCAATTAGTTTTGTGCACTTATTGTTTAATATATATATAACATTTTATTTGTTATAAAATATTTTAGAGGATTTGCAACAAGAACATCAAAAGATAAATCAGGAGGTCCTCCAGTTCAAGGATTATTAGAACAATCGTCATTTTCAATTTCATCTCTTAATACAGTATCAGACAGGCAGCAGCAGGTATCTGTGTTATAAGGTTTTATATATAGAGTGTTAATCATGACTTCTGAAATTAGTTAATTATTTTAATAATAATTGCTGTTTTTGTTCATTAATTCAATGTTAAATTTCTTATAAATAATGCTTTGAATGAAATTTATGAAATTAATAAATTATAAACAATAAAAGTTTTTGGCACCTTGTGTTCCATTTTGTTATATAATGTATAAGTAATCAGTTACTTATTTTCATAGTAATAGTATTAACATATATAACAATATTTTCACTATAAATGATCTTTATTAATGGATATCTTTTGATTGTTTCAAATCAGTGACCGTTTGAAATAATAAAAAATCATTATAATAAATTATAATGTTCTCATTATGTTATGCATTTACATGCATGTATACTTTGGAAAAGTTTATGAATCTCTTAAAATATACAAGTATAAGATTGTTATATATATGTACTAATAATTAAGATACTAGATTTATTTACATATATTTATGTTTTTAAGTAAATGCAGTGCTGTAAATTTTATTTATCAAGAAAAAACAAGTACTGTATATTATGGTTGTTGACTGGTAAAGTTAAATATATTGAAAGCAAGTGTGAAACCAATCAAATAATATTTTTAAAATTGCACCCCGTATTCTAGTAAGCTATCGAACCACTGAAAGATATCAAACTGACTCCTCTTACTATATATATATATATGTATCACTAATACATCACAATCACCATTTTTTATGCTTACACAAGTTGTTAATACAATAGCAACTCTCTCCATACAGTATAGTAATAGTAATCAATGCATGCTGGAAGGTTTGTGCATCAAAATCCCCATCTAGTGCCTACTGATCCAATATCCTGACTAGTTTCTAGCTGGTGACCAAATTATATAGATACTGAACTTGATTTAGATCTGTATGTCTAAAAAAGTGAACAAGCTTGGATTGAAAACAACATTGTGTTTTCAGTTTGGGCTCATAGCTTTATATTTAATTCAGAGGGTAAAAGGTGACTGCTAGAGGGTTGCATTAGGGATTTTGATGCACAAATCTTTTTGCATTCATTGATTACTATGGCTTGCATTGGGTGTCACTACAATACAGAGAAAGTTGCTACTATTTGGGAATCATCTTAAGTAATCAGAGAAATTGCTTGGATGAATGGGAGAAAAAATTGATTAATGAAGCAAAGAAAAGAAGAGGACTGATAAAGAAATTAACAGTGTTTTTATACAATAAATATGATGTATCTAGAATTGTATGGAGGGGAGTGGCAGTAGCAGTGTTAACATATGGCAATGATGTGTTATGTGTTAGTAAAGGAGTGTTAGATTACTTAGAAAAAGTACAAAGAGAAGTAGGAAGACATGCATTAGATGCAGATGTGCGGATGGCAAAGGGGGCAATTCAAGGAGAAATGGGATGGTCAAGTTTTTATATGAGAAATGCAAAACGAAAATGTTCGGTAGGTTGCAGTTTATGGATAATAAGAGAATAGCCAAAATAGTATTCAATTGGATGGGTGAGAAAGATAGTATGGTATGCAGAAGATTTGGATATAAGAATTTATGTTAGTCTACTTGTACAATAGTTGGGATGATTGTGTTAGGAAAATTGTTGAGTGCTATAATGGCAAGGAATGGGATAGAAGAAGCATTAATAAAGAATAGGGAGTTGAAGAGATGGAGAACTAGTAAGGAGAGTAAAAAGAGTAATGTATATAAAAGTAAACAAAATATTGGGTGCGAGTTAATTTATGATAATAGCAAGGGAAGTAGTTTACTGTTTAAGGCATGCACAGGATCTTTAGCAGCAAGGGAATATACACATAAATTGAAAAATGTGGGTGATTTAGTCTGCAAGTTGTGTAAGGAAGGCATAGACAATATAAGCATCTGTTAATTGAATGTAAATGCCTGAAAGCAGAAAAGATTTAAATAATTAAGTTGTGAAAGAATAAATTTAAATAAAGTGATTATACAGAGAGTGGGTTATTGATTTTTATGCTGGGTTTGGGAAAAGATAAAGGGAATTTAGATATAAAGGCCATGGAATTGACAAAGATTATGTTATGGAAATGGGATGGAACAGAATAGAGAGGAAGGTGGGAAAAATTTAGGGTGGGGAATGGAAAAGGAAGGTAAAGTGGTTAACAGATTGGCTGAGAGATTCCTAACTCCGTATAAGGAGAAGTCACAGTGCATCACATCACTACTATTTTATATAAACAGTATATTATAATGATAAGAGTAATATGGTTGCAGCATTATGTAAATGCCCTTCTCTCAATATTATCATTGGAATTATTTATAGAAAGTGCCACAATCAACCACACATTCATTTGCACCACTAACATTTTTTCATTCAAAGACAGAGCACATGAAATTTCTCAATATTATATAATTACCATGGCATACTCAGGATATTATTGTGGAATTAAAGATAATAGTGAGCATCTGATTCTCTGCTTTTTCACAAAAGGAACAAAGGATATTGGATATAAATTTTGGGTTTTATAAATTGCCTTCGATAAGAAGTTTTCTACATTTGACAGATGTAATACTATGAATTTCTTAAGGTGTGTATATAAAAACTTTGGAATATCTTGTACTCCAGGGTAACGAGTTCTGGCTTTGTAACTATTTTTTGACCAACTTCGCTAAAAATAAATTTAATGTTATCTTCAGCTTTCCCAAGAAAGTGAACAGAAAGCTGAAATATTCATCATCTTGTAATTTATCTTTAAAATATAAGTATATGGGCTCTATCATGAGCTCTTTTCAGATAATTTCTGACTGAATTTTAATAGCAACTGGTATCTTAATCAATGGGGATTGATCCATTGTCATCAAATATAATCCCTAGTTTAGGCATGAGATCGGCTCAAGACCCCCCCCTCCTCTTTATTGCTATGTATTCTTTAATTGAATCTGAACTATTTTTAAGTATTTTTCAAAGGTAACAACCTTGAAAGGTCATCATCAGATAATTTTTTATATATGTGTCTTAGTGATACAGTTAATATTATAATGTTAGAAATGCAAGCTAGACTTGAACTGGATCCATCTATATGGCCAAAGTTTATATAAATAAATGTAAATCTCAAAGAAAAAGAAATCTGATTTGCATACTGATTGTTCTGCCAATATTAATTAGAGAACTGTCGTGGGTCTAGAAATACCAGAAACGCTGTTTAGTTGGAAAAGAGGATGAATTTTTTAATGAGATATTGATCATATGATATAATACTGGGAAGTAAAAAACTATGAATCTCTGTGATTATTAAAGAATATAGAGTTCTCTGCTAGGAACCCGTTTCCTCTCATTAATGGAAATGCCGGTATATGCAGTCACTTTCTTGATAAATTTAGTTTAAGGAATATTAAAGTTTCCCAGTTGTAAAAGAAGATAGGGTGAAGATGCTAACTTGGAATTTAAAATTAATATATGTCTGTTAATAAATCATTGAGCCAGGAATAATGTATACAAAAGCTATATTTATAATTGTTGCTTTATGATAGAGTGATAATCAGCATATGGACATTGCTATAAAGGACAAAAAAAAAGAAGAATGGGCTTTTTTTTATTGATAATAATCCCTATCCTGCTGATATTGTTTCTGTTGTTTTTGAAATAAAGCTACAAAATCTTTATTATTGAGATGAAGTGATGGATCAGTTTGTGATCCATTGTAAATTTTAGTCTGTAGAAAGTTAAGAAGATGTTATTGAATAATATCGTAACATTTAGAAAACCGGAAAATTTTTTTCGAGTTCATGCCTTTAACATTAAATGTTCCTATTTTGAATTGCATTATTTTCTCTTTGTTTACATTATTAAAAAAGATCAAAACAATGTATATTGATTAGAATTAATAAATAGTATTTTAATAAATAGTAATTTAAAACATTTAAAATTTAGAATAATGGTAACTATCTCTAACCTTTAATTATGGTGCTCGTCAATTAAAATGCACTCAGTTATATGACATAAAGAGAAAGAAACTACTTCATTACATGTATGGACAAACTTATGCTAAAGAATTTTGTCCCTGATTGATAATTCTAGAAAAATAAAATTTTTATTCAAATTGAATGAACTAAGTACTATCTGTTGACACAGCTGATTCGTCATGTGACACTTTCATCACCGTTTGCCTTCTGAACAATGCAAACATGATATACGTATCTCTTTTACTGGGCTTATGTCTTCTTCTGTAGATAAGTAGAGTCTGATTCTTCAAAAATAGTGAAAGTTATTTTATTTTTGACTTTATCGCATATTGTAAGTCTTCCTCTTTGCTACCTTCTATTATTGAGCCCCTCAACTTACTTCTATATTTTTTATGTAGGGCTTTACCATATTTACGATTAATTTGAGGATTTCTATTATTTATCTATCTCTGGCAAACAACCAGTTAGTGAGTCAATGATATCTGGAGATGTTTTACCACAGACACTTGCTATTAATTCTCTATAGATAGGAAGTTTATGACTTGTCTACTTTGGAATTAAAAACTTTTTGAGAATTATTTGACTGTACTGAAAATTTGTCAACTAAAGATAGATTGTCCGTTTTAATTCTGTTCTGTTTTTTTTTCTTTTCTGTAAATAAATATCCAATTTAACCATTATTTCCTATTCTTTCAATTGTTTTTTTTAATTATCTCTTTATAATTCCTAAATGCTTTTTTTTACTTTTACATTTTCTAAAGTTTTTCTCTGTTCTAAATGGACATTCTTTTGTAGGTTTGTCACCACATCCGTTCACTCTTCATAAATTTTAAATTCATCTTTTATATTGCTGTTAAAGTATTACCTACTCAATCTCATTGCTTACTTTTCTTCTACCTATACTAAAGATTATTCGGTTGTTTTCTCATCCCTGGTGTTCGCCTAGAGATGTCGCTACTTCTAGGTCAATTCCTAGAAATATACCATTTCACCGGTCTTCACCCAACAAAAGAGGAAATTTTCTACGTTATAAATGCAGAAATGAGTCCTCACGTTATGTTGGACCGAGGCGGTGGCGGCGACAGAAGCCAATACAAATGAGACTTCTTTCTATGATAAAACACAGAAAGAGTTCCTGATGGCTGCCGGTTATGGCTTTTTTTTTTATGCTAAATGCAAAGAGAAAGAAATGCCTTGATTGGCTGCCATAGTAGATGATTTTGTTCATCATTTTCTCATAATAGTAGAATATATATTTTCTCTGTAGTTTCGTGTGAGAGTGTGTGTATTTGAAGTAGTCGTAGTTTTTTAAAATTTGATAAGACGTCTATTTTTTTTAATGTGTTGTAACTTACTTTACTGTTGCAAGTTTAGTAATAATGTCCTGAAGATTCCATTACGAATGGGTAACCCTCAAAAATTGCTTTTAAGGGTGCGGAACGGAAAAAAAATTTAAGGATCACGCATAAAGTACCATTTCGCGAGAATTCGTCCGTGACAAGTTACTTTTGCTATATATATATATACGCACAAACAAAAACAACCCAGTGTCTAATTATTAGGAATTACTTGTCCAAAAAAAAATAAATTAGATTAGGTCTTGCATTGGTGGTCGAGAGGTCAGCGCGACTGCCTTTCACTAGCAGGCAGTTGCCCGGGTTGCGGGTTCGCGTCCCGGCCGATGCTATGACACTTAAAAAAAAAAAAAAAAGAAAATTAGTCGGGTATTATTATTATTATTATTTTTTTTGTTACATTTATTATTTCAAAATAAGTTTAGTTTTTATATCTACACACTAACAAAAACAACCCAGTTCCTGCTTAATTACTGTCTTAAAAAAAAAAAAAAAAGAAAGCAAATTCAACAGGGTTTAGTTTTTTTCAATGGAGTATTTGAATTACGGTATTTTTTTTTTATATATACACACAAGATTTACCAAAAAAAAAAAAAAAAAAAAAGAAACCCACTTTCTGATTAATTACTGTCAAAAGAAACGCAAATTAGTCGGCTATCATTTTTAAATTTAGTATTTCAATAATGGTATCCTTTTTATATAGACAGAGTTAATAAAAACAACCCACTTTCTGATTCATTACTGGGCCCCCCCCCCCCCCCCAAAAAAAAAAAGAAAACGGAAATTAGTCGGGTATCATTTTTCAATTGAGTCTTTCAATGACGGTCCTTACTAATAGTAGTCAGGTATCAATTCTAAATTGTAGTATATAAATGACGTTACTTTTGATAGATTTAGAATTACGTATTACTTTTTTAATAAAAATAATTGATTTTTACTCTTGTCCAAAAATACCGTAACTTTAAAAAAAGACACACATAAAGTCCAAAAAAAAAAATGAGAAAAAGCCCCGTAACTTTAAAGACACACACACAAACTCAAAAACAATATAAGATTAATAAACATTGACTTATTACGTCTTGCTTTTGAATAAAAGTATTGATTTACTCTTGCAAAAAAAAAAACAACAACGTAACTTTAAAAAGACACACATAAAGTCCAAAAAAAAAAAGTTAGAAAAACACCGTAACTTTAAAAAGACACACACACACAAACTCAAAAACAAGATAAGATTAATAAACATTTACAAAAATGAAAAAACTAACATCATATAATAGTATTAGTTAGTAGAATATTTTATTACAAATCTAAGAAATCAGATCTTTTTTGATCAAATCAATCATTTAGGTCTGGCCCTGGAATCGTTATATGTATATGTTTTTGATTAGCATCAACGCCATCCCGTGGCAAACACCAGGGATAAGAAAACAACCTCAAATTCTTTTTTTTTGATTTCTCAAGAATTTTTAATTAATACATTTTTCTTGATTCTTGAGAATTCCAAGATCAGTTTCTCAAGATTTTCAGATAAAGAAAAATTTGAATAGGGAAAATTTATAAATGAATAAGTCACTGAAAAAATTTTTTATCATGAAGAGAGGAAGCAGATTGACCAATTCATTATTAAAATTTCTTCAAAATCCTAACAATCTCTAAACGAATGAGATAATGACTTTTGTCTCTTGTTCAATATCAAGATAATCATTAAATTAACTAAAATCTGTATGCAAGGTTGTTCTAAAATAATGATACAGATTAGTTAGAATATTATATTTCTGATTCAGGGTTAAACATGATAATAACAGACAATTTAATAAATGCTACAATGTTTAAAATAGTAATTGGAAGAATCAGTACAAGTTGAATTCAAATATCATCAATTGTTAACTAATAATTTTTTTTGATTGATGAAAGAATTTAACTTATTTGAAATAACTAGCAAAATGATAACAAATTTGAAAAATTTAAAATCATCTTTCTTGGCAATTAAGCCTACATCAACACAAAATGAAAGGAATTGATAATTTCAGGTCATATTGTATAAAAAAAAAAAGCAGTTGAAAGACTGTTGACTGATATTTTTTATCTTTTTGAAACATTTCTTTTTGAAATAAAAGACATGAACAATATTATTCTTTCTATTTAAATAATTTTATTAATAAATCCAAGAAATTAATCTATTTTTCTATTAAGAATTGCATTACATTTTCAATTCTATACAACAGTTCTTTGATCAAAATACAGTATATTTTTAATAACAGAAATAGAGAGTGAAGTTATTAAATCAAAGGATGTGTTTTTCATTATATATTTTATTCTCTAGATGTAAAACAAAATTTTAAATTTTTTGAGAACAAGATCATTAACAGAAATTCATATCTAATTCCTATCAACCTTTCTTTGAGTTTCATTACTTCATCTTTCATATGCCATAATTTTATCATCTAAAAATTATGATCTCTGTTATATCTTTTTACCCCCTCAATCAAACACTTTCTTTTGTCTTTTCTAATTCTAATTTTCTATCGACTCATAATATGTTTCAGATTCTGCCTCCATTATATAAACTTTCCATCTTATATTTTATTCAAATTCATCAGTCTTTCTCATACATTCTTTTTAATTCCATTCCATTCATATTTTCATTTCTTCAATTTCATTACTATGATTAATCACTTCACCTACAATCATTTTTTTACAATTATTCTTTCTAAACTTATATCTCAGTAAAGTATAAACATTCCCAAATATTCTTATTCTATTCTTTTACATTTTCTTCATTTTTAGCAGTTAAATATAGTATGTCATACATTCATTTCTTTTTACTCAATTACAATTTCACTTATATATTTTCTTCAGTTTTTTTTTTTACATTCTTTTTATCACCATCACATCTATTTAACCCATTCCATTTTAAAAATGTAGTTTTTATTCATTCATTAAATAAATCTGAATGTCTGCTTATAAATTCAATTTTTCTCTTTTAAAAACTTCCAACTTTCGTGCTTCTTCCTTGCATATTTATTATTATGAATGAGAACTTTAAGCATCTTCTACTTGTTCATTGTTTAACTATAATATAATTTACTGGAAAATACTTAAATATTTTCATTTGCAATAATATTATAAAGTTTAGATCTGTAATATATTTGTTATATAATTGGTTAAATTGGAATGTATAAATTTTGTATATTATCCTTTTGTATTTAAGACATATCTAAGTATTGAACCAAAATTGTATTTATTTAAACAATTAGAGTAGCTAGTTTGTCATCACATTAATTGTTTAGAAACAATACTGCTTTCCATAACAATATTTTTACTGTTTTCTAATGTAACAGTTCCCAATCTGTGCTAAGTGTACTCTTGGAAGTATGTAGCGGATTGGTTGGGTGTATGTGAAAGTATTTGTAATAGCGGAAAGCAAAAGCAATAAGGTGTTAAAAAATTAAATAATAAAGTTTTTAATAATAAGTTTTTAAATGAGAGCTTTCAAGACCATGCACATTTTATATGGAGATGAGACATCCGTATATTATTTATTTTTGCTGAAAGTGTAATAGCTTGCTTGGGAAGTGAATAAAAAAATAAATAGGCACGTTTGTAATAATTGGTGTCACTAGCCAATTATTATATTTTGCGATTCTGCATGTGATCTCTTCCTTTCCACAGAATTTTCTTAAAGAGCAATTGAAAGCAGGTAATTATTTTTATTTTTTGATTAAATTTCATGTGATTTAAGTGCTTAATTGGCTTTTTTTTTTTCAAGTAATTTTTTTTAATACTATTTTGTGTTTTAAAATGGATAAGTAGATGAAAACAGGAACTTTTAGAAAAGTTACAACTAACTTTGAAAATCAATATATTGAGAAACCAGTAATGTTGAAGCATCATGGTGATTTAGAAGCACAAGATAATAAGAGTGTAGAAACTGGTGGACCTGTTATGATAAAAGATAAAGTTAGCATTATTAAAAATGCTAAAAATATCAGTGCTCCACCTAAAAAGGGGAAATATTCTGATGAATAATTGAAATATGGGTTTCATTCACAGGAAATGCTGACTATTCAAAGCCACTGTGCGTTGTTTGTGGAGAAATATCCAATAGTGCCATGAAATCATCTTTATTAATGCGCTATTTACAGGGAAAACATTCAATATATGTAGAAAAAGATGTCAGGTTTTTCCAGTGACTATTAAATGGCCAAATCTAACTTCTTTTGTGCTATCTGCAAACAAAGACAATGAAAATGCAATTGAAGCATCATACAGAATAAATTACCATATTGCTAAAAGCGGTAAAAATCATACAATTGCTGTAAATTTGGTATCTTCTTGTATCAAAGATTCTGTTCAATGTATGTTCGGTGATGAACATGTTCAAAAAATTAACAATATTCCATTCTCAAATAATACATTTTCTCGGTGAATTAAAAAATGTCTGATGAAATTGAATCAACAATAATTCAGATAATAAAAAGGAGCCCCATTTCTATACAGATGGTTGAAAGCTCTAATGTTTTCAATTTGTCAATTTTGCTTATTATTGCACGATATTTAAATGATAACATTCTTGAAGAAAATATTTTATTGTGCTATTCCCTTTCAGAAAGATGTATAGGTGAGAAAATATTCAATGCTATTCAGGATTATTTTTGTAAAGAAAGAAATTGATTGGACCAATTGTTGTAGTGTTGTATGAATGGTGGACATTCTATGTCTGGACTATTATACAAGCTTACACATCAAAGAATCACTCTCCATATAGCTTGGAGTCATTGCTGTATATACAGATGAAGCTTTACGAACAAATGTCTGTCACATTCATTGAAGGAGATGCTCAATTAATATGTAAAAGCTGTTATTGTTATGAAACCAGTTCAACAAAGTCCAGACTACTCAATTCCTTATGAGAAGAGATGGACAGCTTTCATACAACATTATTTTTGCACACTGAAGTGAAATGACTTTCACAAGGAAAAGTACTCATGCAATTGTATGAATTGAGACATGAAGTGCAAGTTTTTTTGAAGACCATCATTTTGAATTAAGTTAGTTTCATGAAACTGAATGGCTTCAACAACTTGTGTGCTTATCTGATATTTTTTCAGAAATAAATAAAACATAACTTAGGATTACAGAACAGTTTCATAACCATGTTTAAAATATCAGATAAAATCAAGGCTATGATTAAAAAATTAGATTTTTGAAAATGTATCGATAAAGAGCACTGTGAAGTTTTTAAGACACTTCTCAGTTTTTTATCTGAGAGTGAACTGAAATTGTCAAAAGAAGTAAAAATTAGTATAATAGCTTACTTAAAAGGACTAAAGATGTCATTCAGGCAATACTTTCCAAAGCAAAAATAGTAAAAATAATTGGATTTCAAATGCATTCAATGAATTGTTCTTTCAAGCTGGAAAATTATCCATATCAGAAAAAGAAAAATTGATTGAATTTTTGACTGATTCTTCTTTACTATATGACTTCACAAAATGTTATTGTTTTCTGCCAGGAGTGATGGAAGAGTATCCAGATCTCAGTGATAAAGCATTAAAGTATTTATTACCTTTGGATAAATACAGTTTGTTGAATCAGCCTTTTCATTCTATGCCTTTATTAAGAATAAACATCACAATAAACTTAATGCGGCTCCTGATATAAGATTGTATCTGTCTTTATTTGAACCTGATTGCATTGAAATTATTAAGAAGAGCTACATTTGAAGACTTGTGTATATTAAGAAAAATCATTGACCTTTTGTATGAATTTTTATTATAAATTAATGCGATCATAATTTTATTTTAATTGTTTTTTATTTGTTTTGCTTTTATAAAAAACTTAAATGAAGCATAATATGTAAAATAAAAAATAAAAACCAAAATTTACCTTTAATTTGACTTGTTAATTATTTATTTAACCTAAGAACATTATACAATATAATAAAAAAAAGCCTTTTTGTTTGTGTAGACATGGGTGGGGTCTATGAGAGGAGGGGATATTCTTAAATGAAAAACTTAGTCAAGAGGTATCAAAAAGAAAAAATGTTGGGAACCCCTGTTTTAATGTGTTTTTTTTTTTTTTTTGAAAATGTAATGCCTAAATCACTGCTTTCATTGGTAGAATATGGAAATCTCATAAATAACCACTACATATTTTCTAAATGAACTACTAATGTATTTTAAACAATTGGAAAATAAATAGACATTTTACATAGTAGATTTTATATTGCTTCTTTTGCAAAATGCTTTATAGGAACAGTACTTAAAAACATTATTGAAAGATATTTAAATTCGTTGAACAATTTAGCTCAGTGGGAAACATTGTTTGTTATTAAGTAAAAAATGTTTGAATGAATTCTAATTGAGGAAAATGAAAAAAAAAAATAGGGTGGGAGCTATCTGGTCAATGCAATGAATTTGTTATGCTTATACATTGGTGCTTAAATGTTGACTTAGATCATACAATGAATAGAAAATATTATTTAAAAAAATATTGTATTATTAAATATTGGCATGTGAACTCATCATATTTGTTAAATATGCTTAACGTAGGGAGGATATGGTAAATACAAAAAAGTTTTCATTACTTGATTTTCTATTTGAATTTCACATAAAATTATTACAGGCATCACATAGACACAGAATTCAGTTTATATTATGTATATTTAAATGATTCCCTAATCACATAGTTGCTAAATATAGATGTAAATATGTTGTATATATTATTTTCTCAAAATTCTCACATATGGAAATGTAATAATTGCAATATTGTGAAGCTTTCTTGCAATATTTTTATAATTGTTATCATACTTAATGCAAAGAAAAGAGGAACTATAAAATTTACAGAACTTATTAACAGAATATAAACAATCTAAAAAAGAAGGAAACTTCCTAAGATAATTTTAATACATTCTATTGGCTGTTTTCCCCCCTCAAACTATGTTGTTTTATTTGAATAGATTGCTAAAATCATTTTGTCAAATCAGAAAGTCAATTCCACATACAAACCAAAATAAAATAAATACTATCTTTTTGGCATATTAATTTGAAAAATGGAATTAATTCAGATAGAATTACAAAAGAAAAAAGAAATCAAATGGACTACAATTGATTCAGATATTGAACAAAAATAATTCAAGAAGTAGAAGTTAAAATAATTTTTAAACAAAAAAAAACAAACATTAGACATTATATGGATGAATTCTATTAACATGAAATGCTAGTTTTCAGAATTTATTTAAGTTGGTTTTATAATAATGAAAAGATGAAATATTAATAACTTGTAGTAAAATAAAAAAGAGGAAAAAATTATGATAGGCATAGTTTAAAAAATGTATTAAAATGTACTATGAAATAATAGGGAAGGAAACTAATTTTCACTCGTGGACTATGAATAGATACATGCTCCTTCATCAATAAATGTTTTAAAACTATGAGCTGTCCAACCATGCGTAAAGTTTATTCTTAAATAAATCAACATTCATTGACTGTGTTAGAAATGGAGCTTGATCTTATATTTGTTCAAATTATATATCACAAGGAAGAGAAAGTTTCATTTTTAATTTCTTGTGATAATGAACAACATTAGTTTATATAGATGTAATAATCAATAATACTATGATTTTTAAACATAAAATTATATGGAAGAAAACTAACCTTTACATATGCATTATGCATGAAGGTTAGTTTCCTTCCATATAATTTCATATGCTTAAAAATCACTATATTGTTGATTAGTTTGGTGCACTAATAACAAAAAATATAAATTACAGTAAAATATTCCCTCTTTTTTTTTTTTTAATTTAAAACAATAAATTAAAAAAAAAAATAATTAAAAAAAAAAATAATTAAAAAAAAAAATAGTTTGGGCACAAGACTGTAAACTTTGTAAAGTTTACTAAAGTATCAACAAATAAAGTTTTTTTTTTTCTTCATTAAATTTTCATCCATTTCTAAAATCCATTTGTAAGAACTATCCACTTTTTAGGTTTACTTTATATTAATTTTAAAATTATTTGTTTACCTGTTTAGTTTGTAAATGAAACTTATATAAAATAGCTATTTAGTTATTAGCAATATTATATTAATGAGCTCTCACTTGTAAAGGTGGAATCAATTTTATTTTTGAGTATGTTTAAACTTTTTTTTTTTAACTATTACTAAATATAAAAATCTCAAATAGCATATAATTAATTATAAATATAACTGAAGTTTTCTTTCAGAAATTACACCCATTCATATTTTTTTGCCAATTCCAGTGACTTATCACAAGGTGTTACTTCTTGGCATTTCTTTTTCTGTTCTACATGGATATTGTATTTAATATCTTGTCTCTCAAACAGGATTTTTCTATATAAATACAGTATATTTTAGTAAATTATGAGAATACTATCATTGAAATATAATAAAGTAGATGCAAATAATATTGTTTCTTATGTGGAGAAAATCTTGAGAACATTAGATATAACATTAATACATTTTGTACACATGTATTGTTATTGCATTAATATTAATAATTAAATGGTTCTCTTGCTTGGGAGCCCATAAGAAATTAGACCGGAAGGGAGTGATCTGGGCATGATTTATAGATCTTAAGCTTTAGAATCTGCCTTTCTACATCTGTACCTTATTACATATTTAATTTATGTTTATGTATACACACATACAACAGCATAATACCTCATTGATAACAAAATAAAAATTTTAATTTTATTGCTTTTACTTATTTTAGTTGGATTTTGTATCACAGAATTCTAAAACACCAAATTCTTCATTTATCGATGTCCAGTCGACTCCAAATCAATCAAATATGCTATTAGGTAAGAACAATGGTTTAGTATTTTCTTTTTTTAAGCAAAAACTTTTTACATCAATATTAATTCATATTTTTAAAATTTAATTGTGTATGACAGGATTAAAAAAGTGAGTTAATTTGATTTTAATATTTCCAAGTTAAATTTATCTATTAAACATATTGCATATAAACATAAATAGCACCTGCTCATACATTCTACGATGATTTCTATCAAAATCTGAAACCAAGATGGCAGGCACTTTCTCTGAAACAAAAAAGCTGTAATATTTAAATAATTAATTGTAATAACTATTCTGTCTAATCTTTATTTCATTTCACAGTTTTTTCTGAGCAGATAGTTTACATTTCCTGTAGCTATTACAGTCTTGTTAATTCTATTAATTTTAGATAAATATTTATTTGCAACCTTATGTGTTTCTATTCATTGTAAATTAATAACTGCTTGATTTAAATTCATTTCTTGTCTTCAATTTATCCATATTAATCCTTCTATAAGAGTTTGTATTTTCTCAGATATCCATAATTCATAAATAAAATTATGATCACTGCTACATTCATTTTTTTTTTCATCAAAAACTTTAATGATCTTTATTTTGTTTAATTTCTTTTTATCTACCAATATGGTAGCATACTTCAAATTTTGCTCAAAGTAAACTATCATACATTTTATTGAGATTTTCAATTTTCATCTTGTCTTTCTCACATATTCATTGCACCAATGAAATATTCTTATTTAATTTGTGTCCATTGATATGACATCATCTACCATCAACATTTTACTATTATTTTTACTAAACGCTTTTAAAATTCTTATTTGGATTTTTCACATCATTTCCATTTTCAGTAATTAAATATCTCATTACATACATCAATTTAATTCCATCAGTTTCAGTCTGATCTTCATATGTTTTTTATAATTTCTTTTTAAAATATCTTTTAATAATAATTCATATACTTTTATTCTTTGCCACATTTATTTATTTCTTCCACCTGAAGGTAAAATACTTATTCATCTTACAAATTGTTCTCTATATACTGCTACCATATCTTGTTTTAAAAAACATCTCTCCATAATCTATCTATTTAGATACATTTTTACCTTTTTGCTTATAGAATCAAATGCTTTTTCATAATCTGAAAATCCAAAGCATAATAGCAACTTATACTCATTGGTTTTTTCTATAGCTTCTTTCAATGCTTGGATATGATCCACTGTACTAAAACAACTTTTAAATTCAGTTTGTTCTTTTTGTTGATTAAAATCCAAAATTCACTGTAGATGAGTTGTAATTATTTTGGTAAAAAATTTGTATATAACTGATAAAAGAGTAATATGTCAAATTTCTAATATCTTCTTTATAACCTTTTTAAAATATTAATAGTTATACTATATTTTTTCAATCATCTAATAAATCTTTATCATTTAGACATTTGCTTTGTAACTTTGCTAAATTTTTTCTATTTTCTTTACCTGCTTTTTTAAAAAAAATATCGATTATAATTCCATCATTTCTTGGAGCTTTTCCCTTCTTCATAAATTTAATTGCATGTCTCACTTTTTCATTTAAAATCTTGGGTAATTCATAAGAGATAGAAGTTGTAAGAGATACTTTTCCTTGTTCTTTATTGCTATATAATTCTTGGTAGTATTCTTCTACATATTTCATGATGTCATCTCTCTTCTTAATAATAGTTCCATATTTTTTTCTTATTTCAGGAATAAGTTTTCTACCAATACCAAGATGTTATATTCAAAGATATCGTATTAAGTATGTGTATATAGATAATCACTAGTTATGTATATTTAAATATTGAAGCTTTGATATTGACTGCTGGATATTTGAAACCATAGGCAAAAAGGAATAATTTTTATTTTATACATTATATTGTGAAGCGTTTATTTAGAATGTATATGGTATTTTATAATTATTGTAGATTATCACAATCAAATGAATTCTTAACATCTCAATATATGTATATTCATGTTTTTCAGGTCCTCAGCCTAGCAATGTGTTTACTCCGACACAAAGCTTTTTGAATTTTAAAACATCTTCGTCTCCATCACAAATTGATCCCTTTTATACTCAAGGGTATAATTTATTTTATGTAATTTTTAGAATTATTTTAAAAATATTTATCAAGATTGAATGCAAAATTTTGATTTATTGATAATACATATGTAATTTGTGTGATCTCAAATTTATTAAAATATTATTGTCATTAATTATGTGATGTATACTCATAATTATTACATGTTATATATTTAATTAATCTTGCAAAGCTATTAACATGAAAAGAATTAAGATAGTTTTTAGCTATATATATATACGTATATTCATTACTTTGAGTAAGTGAATTTTAAGCCCCCTCTATTCTCTCATTATTTAATTAAAATCAAATGTATTATTTCCTTGTAATATAAACTATAGTAATATATTAATTATATAATTGGATTATGATAGATATATACTTTGGATTTATTTCTATTTTGATATACATTTACTGCTGTACCCTTTTAATTTTTGGTTGATGTATTTTTTTTTTTTTTGGTACTTGTGTTTTTATTATTAATAATCACTCCCTCACCCCCAAATTTGAGGATCAATTATTTTCATAATAGATATTGTAAATCTTATTCCAATTGAAGACACAAACAGTATCAAAATAAATAAGGGACCATTTAATTACATAATAAACAATTGTAGCATTTACATTTGAAAAATAATGATAATATAAAATAATAGTTTTGAACTACTGTGGAGCTAATTGAATATTATCTATTTTGTTTGCAGTTTTCCAACCAGAATAGTAACAATTTTTAATTTTTTTGATTGGCTATTCATTTTGATGTGAGAAGTACTTGTGCATAAACTAGCTTATAAGTTTTTTTATAGATGTTTTATCATATATTTTTCTTCTTATTTAATAGTTGATAAAAGAAATAGTGAAAAAAATTAGTAATTCAAGAAAATTGATGTATATAAAGAAGAAAATAAATTAGTATCTATATCTGAAAAATATCATTGGCATTGATTGTTAATATAGCTGATCATGAGCTTAATAAAGTACTTTCTAATAGAAAATTGACTGGAAATTCTCTTTATATAGAAAGCTGGTATCTTAAAAAAACTATTCCCACTAGAAGTTTATAACAGGACAATCATTTTTTTAGCAGTAAAAGTTTTTAAAATGTTTCATGACCCAAAGGCAGTATGGATGAGTAAAACAACAAAAATTATTTTCTGTAAATTTTGCAAAAATTATATTTGGAGGAGTAATTTTTTCTTTTACGCATGATTGCATAGATATCAGTAATTGTGGAAGCTGAAAGTTCAAAATTGAAATAATCCTTTTTTTTTTCATTATGCACATAATCATATTATGTAGAATTTTTTGAAAGAAATTTATTAATAAAAACTAATTTTAGAATTATTCCATTAACCAATGATATTTATCCATTATATATTTTCCTGTAAAAGAGCTTATCAAAACTAGGGAGAAAAATAAAACTATACAATAAAAGACTTTATTATGGAACAAAAGAGATTTCCCTCATTATTTAGAGAAAGGTAATTTATATTTCATCAGATATTTGAAGAAATATTTTACAAGTTTATTATCTAAACTAGAATAAAGGAAATACCTTTACTACTTTTTAGTAATGGAGAATTTTTTTTTTTTTTTAATATAGAACCAAGAATATTCTTGATTGTCAGTTAGTGCTTCTTCATCGCTTTAATTGATTCTAGAAAATTAACGTGATAATTCAATTCATAATCACCATGCAAAATTCTCACAGAAACAATAATATATAATTAGAAACATATCTCAATGTAATGCTCTATGTAATTATATATATATATCATTATCATTATTTATCTGCCAAAAGGCCATCTTGTATTCTTTCTGCCTTTTATTCTATTCTTCAAATAACCATTGCTATTTTGTTCCTTAAGATTAAATTATTATTTTTTTTACTTTTTTCCCTTACATTGTCTATAGTCATTTTCTAACATATTTTTCATAATTTTTTTGTCTCTAAATATACAACCAATTCAAAATCTTTTCAAAATTTTCTTTATTAGCAATTGTTTTTCCTTTATTTTCTTTCATTTTTCTCTTAATTTCGTATCTTTAAAAGCTGCAATTTTTTTCTTCTCAATTTTCTTAATTATCTCCATTTCTGTTGTATATAAATCTATATTCTAAACAATAAAGTTAACAAAACCTCTTTACTAGATCTAATTTTAATTAGTATGCAGAATAAATATTTATCTTTATTCAAAACCCGAGTATACCCTATATATTACATATATAGTTACAGGTATAGAATAAGCCTGTGTTTCAGTTATTACATTGTAAAGATGTCTGCCCATCCTTGCATATGTATTAAATGGATTATGTCCTGCACATGTGGGGTTCAGATTGACCTTAGGTCAACATGGGTGTGACAAGAATCTCGGCCTCAGGGTGGCCTTCGAGCACTCCATCATCAGATTTTCAATTGGATGGACTGTTGAAGAGTTGGAGTGTGTAGAAGATTGGAGCCTGTCCATTAAAATATGAGGATTGTCTATCTTAATATATATCTGAGCACTTACAATATATATGTGTGGGAGATGATAATCTGGACCAACTGATGATTGCTGGTTTAGCATGAAATACGTATATTGGTGATTATTTATCTTTTCAGCATATATGTGCTTGAGTGTATCAGTGTTATTAGATGGAGTGGAGAGTGATGGGACATCTGAAAGTCTGTGCTCATATAGCCTATATATTACATATATAGTCACAGGTATAGAATAAACCTGTGTTTCAGTTATTATATTGTAGATATGTCTGCCCATTCTTGCATATGTATTAAATGGATTATGACCTGTACATGTGAGGTTCAGATTGACCTTAGATCGACATGGGTGTGACAAGAATCTCGGCCTCAGGGTGGCCTTTGAGCACTCCATCATCAGATTTTCAATTGGATGGACGGTTGAAGAGTTGGAGTGTGTAGAAGATTGGAGCCTGTTTATTAAAATATGAGGATTGTTTATCTTAATATATATCTGAGCACCTATAGTATATATGTGTGGGAGATGATAATCTGGACCAACTGATGATTGCTGGTTTAGCATGAAATACATATATTGGTGATTATTTATCTTTTCAGCATATATGTGCCTGAGTGTATCAGTGTTATTAGATGGAGTGGAGAGTGATGGGTCATCTGAAAGTCTGTGCTCATATACCCTATATATTTCTAATACATTGTTTTTATATATAAAAAAAAAAACCAAAATTTTTTATATGTAAACAACACCATATTAGATTATTTTTTGTAAAAATGGAAACATTTTAATAAAATGTACCTTTATTAATTTGAGGATAATGTTTTTCTGTTATAATAAATAAAACATCCAGTAGTTGATGCATCACTATATTAAAAATAGATTGCTTTATAGTAGTGAAAAATGATGTACAATTTATTTCTATTTTCTTTAGACATATTAAAGTATTCATTAAAAATGATTTTTCCAGAAATACAACTTTTTTTCTAATGTCAGTTTTAAGAATATTTAAAAAATACATTTTTTGCATTTAAAAAAAAAAAATAAAGTTTATTATTTTATGACAGGGGTCCCCAACCTTTTTGCACTTAAGAGCACATTTTATAATACTGGCCAGGTGGCGGGCACCATTTATTTTTTTCAATGAGTTGGCAGGCACCATTTATTTTTTCAATGTAAATTTATAATTGGATATTGTTAATAATACACATAATGTACAAAAAAATATTTATTTCAAAAATAAAATTTTAACATATAATTAACGTTTATATTTTTACGTTGTAAAAGTGTAGTATGCCCTACAATTTGATTACAATATAATACAATAATTTATAAGAAATTTTAAAAATTAAATTTATTTGTATCAGATAAATAATTTTTTACCGTGTTCGGATAGCGGCGGGCACACGTAAAATGGTTTGCGGGCACCATGGTGCCCATGGGCATAGGGTTGGGGACCCCTATGATATATTTATGAATAAATGAACTGGGAGAGGTCTTCATCGCACAGTGGATCGATAATAATTGAAAATGATGATGAAATGACAAATTCTTTATATGCATGAAATAGTTTTATTAGTTCATTCTTTTATTATCACACTCATTATTACTGGCTAAATGTTGCTAAAGAATCTATATTGTGTTCAAGAGAAAATAAAATCTTTCTTTTTAATTGAATTAACAAAAAAAATAATTCATGCATACAAAAAATAAAAAAAATGTAGGTTATAAAAAGTGTCTGTTTAATAATTTTAATATATACAAATATTGTGAATTTTTATTGATAGAGTTATTTATGTTAATTTGTGCTGCAGAAATAGCTACTGTTAGATATTCGAATTAATTCAATCTGTAAAACAAAATCTCTTAGATATGAAAACTGATAACTTTTTTTCTTTGCCCGTAGATTTTAAAATCTATTTTGCACTTATGTTTATAATATAGAAGAAAAAAAAAAATCCTAAAATTAAAAATGCTTTAATCTAGGAGTTGGCAACCTTTTAGTGGTATCTTGTCAAACCTGTGTTACATTGTTATTCCGTATGCTAATGTGATTCTACCAATCTTATTATATATAGTATCAAAACTAGTCCACTTATAATGGGCTTCAAAATTATAAATTTTTGAAACCCATTACAATTGGATTTTATATTATTGGTCATTTAAAATACATAGTATCATATGTGAAAAATGTTTTAAATTATATTGCATTTGAAAGTCATGCTTATAAGTTCCTTTGGTATTAAGAAAATTCATCCCATTGGCATTTAAAAAAATGGGTATTGTTTATAAAATTAACTTAGTAATGTAATAGGCAAAATGCATGTAACTTTCAATGCTTTAATTTAAAAAGCTGATTAATAAACTCTAACAAAATAAAACAAGTATTTTTTTAGGATTCATCAAAAATGTTTCAAAGTAATTTGTTTTTGTAATATAAAAAATCAACTTGAAATTGGAAGTTTTTCATATATTCTTTTTTTTAAAACTGTGGACATTTGGAATTTTTCTCTATGAGAAATTTATTTTGATTATACAATAGATATTTAAAAGAGAAAAACAATGATTTTTAACTTGTTTGAGATCCGAACGATATTATCAAATCTTATTTATCCATTAACCTGACTCACTAACTATAAAGGGTTTTTTTTCAAGTAAATGTGCCAAAACTTAAAATGTATTATTATATAATTACGAATAGAGGTTTTTCAAATGAATTAATTGATATAATATTCATCCTGCATATAAATTTAATTTAAACATGCAATTGCGTATAAAAGTATCAAAGGTCAATTGACCGTGAAAAAAAAAAATCCAGGCAAATTAATCCTCCGTGGAGAAAAAATATTCCCATCTCACTTAGCTCTTATCTTGATTGAAAATAGCAAAGATTGAGTGTGTTTATTGTACAAAATAGTTAGTAAATTAAACTGAATCATGATTTCCATTTACATGTGAGTCGCATATGCAAAATGTAGGTGATGGCACAAACACATGTGCTGTAGTTAAAATATAATTTTATTATTATTTCAATTCAATCAGAGTTCCATTGATAATTGTTTGGTGTGCCACACTTGGCAGTCTGCCCTAGGTTGCTGTCTTCTGCTTTAATCTATACTATGCTCTTATGTCACAGTATTATTTAACTGATAAGTAATATGTGTAATTTACATTTCTTTTGTTTTGTGTAATCCACATTGTTTTCTTTTATATGAATTACTTAATATAGAGTTTTCCTATTGGATTTGAGAGAGAAAGGATTTGTTTATAAGCGATATTGTGACTGATAGCATAGGAACTTCCTCTTCAGAATCAAAGAGCCTAGTCATAATGTTAATATTAACTTAAAGATTAATTCAAGTTCTTATATAAGAAGGTTCTAAAAAAAACATTCATATCATTTTAGCCTAAATGTAGTTAAAGCTAATTACGGTAATGATAAGAATACAAATTTATCAAGAAATATTTGTAAATTATTTATGATTGTTGCTAATTTTTTTTGCTAGCATTAAAATGATGGAATCTGATTAAATGAAACAAATGAATCTTGCTATTAATTTGAATGCTATTTATTCATTTCCTAATGCTTTGGATTTTAAAATGACTCGAAAGTTTTATCAGAAATTGTTATAACAAAATCGCTTTCAAATTTACAAGATTCTAATAACATTACAACACATAAAAATATAAAATTAATGAACTTTATTATACTATAACAAATAAAAAAATTTCAAATGGTTTGTTGCTGAGGAATTCACATAAAGATTCACTTGAAGCTTGATCACCGGAAGAGACAGAATTCCACTGTAATCCATGGACTTTGAGCTGTGTACAAAGATACTACTATCCTAAACTTCACAAGGCATAATAAATAATAACACCAGTCTATATATTTTAATAAATGTCAATTTTAATCAGAAATCTAATAAATTATATCTCAAATTTTTGGCAAGCAACTGTTTACTAGCTTAATTACTTATGTGATAAAGGGTTGCCCTACACTATCTCATCCTTCTCTATTTTTTTTTTTTTGTTATTAAAGTGCAGAGATACTAATGAAATGTAATTAGAGAGGATTTGAATCTAGACTTTCAAGGTCTCTTCAGTCATCCACTCCATCTTATACAACCAATACACATGGCCAAGATAAATGATCTCCAATATATATATTTTGTACTGAACCAGCACTCATCAGTTGGTCCAGATCAGCACCTCTCACACACACATATATAATCAGTTTTTGGTTTATATAACAAATCTTCAAGCTTTAATGGACAGGCTTCAATCTTCTCCACTCTCTAACTCTTCAGCCATCCATATCATTGAAAATCTAATGATAGCATGTCCAAAGCTCTTGTTTGCCAATTTTGTTGTCATATCCATGTTGACCGTAAGTCAGTCTGACCGTGTTAAGACAACAAAATTGGCAAACAAGAGCTTTGAACATGCCATCATCAGAATTATATAGTTCAGCAATGAAAATATATAACAGGATAATGCATTTTTTCTTTTATAGTTAGAATTATAAGAAGATAGTAAGGAATATTTATAAAGTTGACATCAATTTTATAGACTTTGGAAAATAAATGTTGAAATTTGAGTTGAAAAAGGACAAAACTTATTAATTGGAGCATCAGTATCCAAAACTAATCTTTTGCTATTAATATTTCAAGATTGAAAGTTTCAAGTAATGAGTTCATTCACTAAAAAGGGAAAAATGATACCAACTAAAAGGATGGCGGAATGGGCAGACTGAAACTAATTTGTCAGAAATTGATGCTTCCTGAAAGTTACTAATGACAATTTTGAAGAATTGTATTCAAAAGTCATTGCAAAGATCAACACACATTTAAATACTTATTGTCATTCTAAAATATTGTATTTTTGCAGCCAGTAGTTTCTGATGTGAATGCTGTGGTAAGCAAATACTGTCACATGAACCTAATAGGTATTTGAAATTATGGTTAGACAAATCATTATTGAAAACTTTTTCTAAGTGCTGAAATTCTATTTAGTGATTGCTAAAAGAAACCTGCCATTCAGAATACCTTTTCATAACTATGAAATATAATAGCAAAACTGATTATGATTTAGTTATCATGCTTTTTTCTTTTATCATTACTTTCATGAATTCATCATGTTGCAGACTATTTACTCATTTTGGGAGAGCAGATTTATTTCATAATATTAACATTATTTTTGGATAATCTCGTCTTCAAAGTTATAGTTTATATAGCCCTTTGTAATGAAATATTGCTTTGAAGAACATGACAATGTTAAACTTTTTTTATAGTCTTCCAAATCCTGACATTTAAACTTTATTAAACTACTGTAGACCATTTTTAAACAATGGGCAAGAGATTGATAATTTTCAAATGTTATCTATCAGAAAACTTGATGCTTTTCTTGGTAAGAGATGGCTTAACATTCCCTCAGGCATTAATCATATGTGATTTAATTTTATTTTGATTAGAATATTAATGGCTCTTTGTGCAAATGGTTGTCTTACCCATATTAATATTATTGTAAATATATAGATATAGTTTATTTGAAATATTAGGAATAACTTTTCTTTTGTTTTCAGGGATGCCATTACACCAAACGAAACTCTTGATGAAACATGGGTATCTGTATTTGGGTAAGTTTATTTTTTAATAAGAAAAATACATAAATATTTAGGATATGATATTAAATGGAAGATGGAATATTGCTAAACTAGTTATAACTTTTTTGAGACTATTGTGATTATTGAAAGCTGACCATATTATTTTTCACAGAGACTTTCTGTGATATTCTATATTTGTCTGTTCTTGTTATAGCTGCATTTTATATCAAAAGGAGTTTCATATAGAAACATGCTTCATTGAATCTTTGATCTTCAGTCTAGTATCTCTTGACCTTACATAGTATTGCACAAATTTTCTTGTAAAATATATTTTTCCTATTCTCTTTTTTTATGATACCAAGAACTTTTATTATGATTGAAATAGTACATTATTTCATTTACTTATTATTTATTAAAAGTAATCATAAAGAGAAGTATCTATTATTTCAGAAATAGTAAGTGCTAAAAAAGTAAAAGGAATATATAAACAAAAGTAAAAATATATATGTATACTACACAATAATTTAACAGTTGAGATGTTACTACATGTCATCAATAAACTTTCCATTTTATATTTATAATCTAGAATTTCTTAATAGTCCTTTTAATAATTTAATAAATCTACATAATTCTCTATACAAGAAATCCAAATATTCATAATGCCACACTGTAATCATGTAAACAAAGTACGAAACAAACTAATGTATAAATTTTATCCAGCTGTGCTACCTAGATTATAGAGAAAATTACAAGCATATGAACAAATGACCTATTTTTTTATCTGCTATTAAGATTTTAAATAATAACTCGGGATACTGAAACCAATAGGATGAATGTAAATAGACTCAAATATTATCACATTTCTTATTGATAATCTTTACATTTATATGATAGAATCAATTTCTAATTTTTTTAATAATCATATAAACTTCCATTGTAACCTCTGCCTTCTTCCCTTATTTCACTTTATTAGATTTATAAATGCCCAGGCGCCAATTCTATACAAGATAGAATAAAATTTATAATTGTAATTGTTTTTAACTTATTTAAAAAGATTCTTATACTATAATTATTCTATGGCTTAGCTCAGTTGAGGTTATAGGATATGGTATTCATATAGGATGCAAATAAGAATGATAAAAACGTCTATAAACAATAATTCTGTAATGTTAATTTAAATATGTTCTAAGCATCTATTCAATAATAAAACTGTTGCAAAATTGACAATTATTACATTTATTACAGTATAGACAATGATGAGGATTGGGTACCTTTTTATCCACATCACCACCTATTCTAAGCAAAGTAGAATATATTATTAGCACTGTAATATGGTGATTTATCATCTCCAGACAGATTAAATAAATTGACTTCTACTGGCAAATCTATATATCTTATTGCTATATTATGTTGAGCATATGTGTGTGTGGAAATGGACAATCAAATGCACATAACAAAACAACTAATATGGAATATTACTTCTATAAAACATTTATTGAAAATCAAAGACAAAATAAATATTAAAAAAAATATTATTTTATGCACCTTGCTAACCAATTACATTTCTCCTATAGTAAAACCAAAATTGACTAATATTTAATATATGAATCATATATTTTCGAATATGTGCGTTTTTATAACATTGTAAATATAATGTATTTCTAAAACATATTTTTATTAGCTTATTTATAAAATACATAGTGCAACAAATTAATCATTTTTTTCTATACGTATTATAAACATTTATAAAACACTTATCTGTTATAATCAGTGTATATCATCTAACATTAACTATACCAAATTGAAGAAAGGAAGAAAAAAAAAAAATAACCAAACACACCTATATACGTGAGGGCTAAACAATATTTCCAAACTCAATCTAAATAATATAACCGTCCCTCGACCATTTCTACCTCCAAATACATTCAATACACTTTCTACATAAACAAACTTATAACAGACAAGGTTTTAATTCTTTATTTTTTTAAATAAACTTCATTAATGAAATTGAGGCATAATAAATACAATTTTTTTAAAAAATAATAATTTATAGCATCACGCACACACTCGAATATATAATCACCTATAATATGATTTCTAGATCATATAAAATAATAGATTATCATATTATAATAATAAGAAGTTACATTGTTTTTTTTTTTTTAAAAGAAAAACAAAAAAAAAAAAAATTGATTGTACATTTATTATAAGCAATAACGAAAAATACTTATCAATATCCAATCATTACATGTTAAGTTTTTTTAAAAATTTGAAAGTTGAAAGAAACATACATATCAATTTCAAAGACAACAGTAAATTATAACATAAAAAAAAAATGTCTATCCGATTGTTGAAGCATAATTTGTTAAGAATGACAATAGTTTTTTTTATATCCTAGAATTCAGTGATAGGCATTATAAATAACATTTGCATGCATTGGAATTATTTTATTATATATGCGTGAATAGCAAAGTTATACAGTATAAAATAATTCTCTTGATATAAGATCAAATGTATAAACTATTTCATTTTAAATTTTATTTTGCAGAATATCGATAGAAAATTCTTAAAGCTGAAATCACACATCAAGCGTTTAATTATAGTTCAATAAGAAAATTTTAGCTAGCTTTATTTTAAATAATTTTGTCATTCTGAGATTATTTATCTTTGGTAATACTTTAAAACAAATTATAACTAATTAGCTTACATAACATCCAGGCATTTTAAAGGTAGTGAATATGGATCATCATTTGACAGAAATTTGGAGCTGGTTTCCCTTGGGGTTTATCTCTCCATGGTTATATTATTCCAGTAGTATAATAAAAAAAAATCCTCCACAGTTATATTATTAGAATCCTCGCGATGTTTATTTATTTGTTCTAATACTCTTAGAGAGTTATTGACTCTTTTAGCTTTCTTTTCTTTTATATCTTCTTCCTTGGAATTCTTTTTTATACTTTTTCCTTCAGGTTTTAAACTTTCTGTCTTAGTTTTTTTTTTTTTTTTTTAGCCCTCTCACGCCCTCTTTTTTTTTATATTATGCCTTTGGAAGTGTGCCAGAATTTTTTTACTTATAAAATTTTAACAATACAATATTTGAACGGAATAAAACATAATAAATAAAAAAAATATTAAATATTAATTTAGAAATGTTATTCACTAATATACAAATAATCTTTATCATTTTTAAATATAAGATTATGAACAATACATAATTAGTAAATAATAAATAAAATATAGAAAAGAAAATTCTAATTAATAATATATCTATGTATCTGCTTATTATGACATGTAAATTTTTCTACTACATACAAACATCCCTGATGTTGTTCATCCTCCTCTTCTACTACCGAACATATATAATCCAAAACTCTACCAATCAGTACACCCAATTAAAGTTTTAATTTTTTTAAATCCTAATTTTAACTAGCAAATTACATCACAATTCATTTTTCTAAGATAATTAACTTTAGCCATTATTAGCACAAATGTGAACTTCCCACATTTCTTCCTGGTGCCAACCTGGAAAGTTACAATATATATAATACTGCATTGCATATTTGGACATCTTATGTAGTAAATTGTGGAGGTATATAAGATTATTAAAAAAACTAATAATTATATTTTCTTTGTATTATAAAACAGAAAGTTTATGTTATAATAACTTCTCAACTTATTTAGATTCGTATTGGTACATAATTTGAATTTCTATCTATTTAAAATGGTCAAGCAACAGATAAAAAGTAGAACTATTTTTAACATCTACTTGTCATTTAGATTGGAATCCAAGTGACTCAGTTTACTAAAATTTGTTATATAATTTGTTTAATGATTCCATTATAGCATTATGGTCATGATATAGAAGAAAGAAAATATTTATCATTGTGTTTGAAAAACTGAATATTATATGGAAGAAAGATATGGCTTGATAAAGTGTTCTGTAATGAAAAGAACATAAAAGAAAGAATGAATAAAAGATTGGAAAGTGTGTTTTATGTTAGGTTGGACAATCAAATGAATTATGAAAAAGTAAATTAATTAAAATATATTTTTTGAAACAGGAGAATTAGTGTAACAAGTTCAATATTGTAAGAGAAATCGAAAAGAAATTAAAGATCAATAATAGATTATTGTAATTATCTTATTTTAGACTATTCAAATTTAGCTTTATATAAGATAAGAAACTGTGAGGAATAAATACAATTTCTAACTCTAAATTTAAAACTCGCAAATTTGTGGGATACATGTCAATTATAAGAGATCCGATGTCGCCGCTGGACGTCATTTGAAAGTATAATGATTGATTCAATATTAGATGATTTTTGGAGATTGTGTCATTTGATTTAGGCAATTCTCTTTTAATGAGAAGAGACAATTGAGTTTGGGAATAATTTAAAACTGCTGTGATATGATTTTTTTGAAAATTAATACATTTAATGTAGGTAATTATTTGACTAATAAAGACAAACACTTAAAAGAGAAATGTATCATCAGCAACATTTTGAATTAGATTGGGTACTGCGAAAAGATAGTTTTCCAAGAAGAGGAGTTGGAGAAAAACATAATCATAAATTTATCAGCTTTTAAATTCCGTTTATTCTAACTTGAAAGGAATAATTAGGTAAAAAATCCTAGACATCCATGTTATAAACTTAAAAACTTACTAAGAAATGTCTTAAGATAAACTCAATATAAAAGCTTTAGAATTATCCAAAATAAGCTTGTGCTTCTTCAAATTTCTTAGATGATGAAATAAATGAGATATACAAGTTAAAAAATTCCATGTCGAGTGAATATTTGAAAGCCATACTTTGCTAACATTTAAAAAGCCTTACTTTTTAAAGACTAAAAATATAGATAATTAAAGGACTTTATTGCTCGGAAGTTTATAAGAAGTTTGAACATTTGAAATGACAGAACTGGGTGCAGTTTTTGGATTTTAAGCTCTTAAAATATCCACTCTACTATATTAAATTACATAGGGCATTCACAAAGCAGTGAAAAGATGGGATATAAAGGCAATAAGATGAAAGTTAGTAGATGATGATTTATTTCTTTGTTTATGGATTATTTGATTATGTGTAATTTTTCAGTAGTTGGGAAAAAGACCTAATTTGTAAGAGGTCAAAGAAACAAATATTATAATGCACAAGTTTTCAAAAAAATGCCAGAGGCTTTTCTAATTCATTTTGAAAAGAAGAATTGTGTAAGATTTAATGATAGTTTGAAAAAAAAAAAAGAATGGAAAAGAAAATGTCACAAAAGTATCATCTTCGATTAGAGATATTAAGTATACTAATATGTCTATTTACCAAACAGTATTTAAATAATTCTATGTAAGTATTTTGAAACAATAAATTAAAATTCATGTACTATTTAAATACATCAAATGTAAAAATATTACAATAGATTACCTGTGAAATGTATGTATTTTATTATTATTAAATGTGTTTAGTCTTTATTTGATAATCAAAAGAGTATTTCTTCAGAATGATCTATCCATGTTAGGTTTTTAAATCTCACATATTCATTATTTAGGATGACTGAGACCATTCATTTTATTGCTGGCCACCTTGCTTTTTTTTTTTTTTGCTTTCAATCTTCTTTTGAGTATTATGATCCAATTAAAATACTTGCATCCTATTCATTTATATTTTACATGAAAATTTAGATTAAATTTGTGCAAGTATATTTCTTAATATCACTATTCTCATGCATTAATTTCTCTCTTTTTTCACTGGACAATTTTTATATCCATATAAAACTTTTGGAAATACATAAACATTTTTTTTCCATGATGTTCATTGCAATTCTGCTTAGTATTATCCTATGACAAATTTCTCGAGCAGATTTTGAACAATTCAAAGAGCAAAAAAAAAAAAAAACTTTTATGCTTTCACTGGCAGTTTAAGTCAGATGCTATACCTGCTATTGTATTTGTCTTTAGCTATAATTCCATCATTTCTTTCTCTTCTTAAGTTTCTTAATACATTTCTTTGTCTCTTTTACATTTTTTTTCTGTAAGTTTAGTTTCTTCTTATATATTGAAAGTTATTTAATTTTTACAAACATCGTTCTATATTTGTTTTCTTTTAATATGCTACCATCCTCATTATATATTCATAAAATGATGCACTTCATATTTTGAATGCACCATATAATAAAGACTTTCTTTTAGTATTAATTTATTATCAGCCAGTGATAGGAAGCAGAAGGATGTTATCTTGAAAGAAGCTTTTTAAATAAAAAGATGGCTTAAGATTTTGAGGTGCAGCATAGATATGCTGCTGCAATTTTTAACAATTTAAAAGATAAGTATTTCATTGCAATGGTATAACGATTGCAATTAAATTAGCTTTATATAGAGCTATTACTTTATGAAGTTTTTTATTTGGGAATGAGACTTAGATTTCCTTTCCACGAAACATAAAGGCATTAGAAAAATTTCATTTAAGTATGCCGAGTAAAATTTCCTAAAATGACATGATTTTATTGACAAGAAAACTGATCCAGGAATACAATAATAAGGCTACAGAAATGTAAACTTTATGTATTTGTATACATGTAAATAGTTTGTAATGCATATAAATATAGGGTGCGTGGGTGTGAATCTATTTTTATATATATGTACACGCTCAAAAAGTTTTCACATTTTAAAGATGAATTTAAGTAGACTTTAAGGAACACTGTGTAGAAGATAGTACATAGTATTTCTGAAATTGCTTTTAAATATAAATGTATTTATGTTATGTTTAAATTTTTCTATATAATTATTGTTGATAAAATCATAATTTCTCACCAATAATAATATATTTCTTATTGAATATATTTTGCGATTAAGAAGTCTAAATATCTATCATCCTGCAAAAATATTTGTAATTGTTTTAATTACTAGAAAATTAGTTTTGGATTGAAATAGATTAATTCAAATTTTTTTTCAAAAACAAAATGCAAAAAACAATTAAGCAGGTTATTAGTAAGCCAGAAAATAACCTTAATAGCTTTTCATCAAAATATTAGAATACAACCAGTATAGGATCTCACATGGTTTTCATAAATTTATATTTGCAAACATTTTTGTATATTTTTAGATTTCCTCCTGCTGCTGCATCTTTTATTCTTCAGCAGTTCTCACAATATGGCACTATTTTACATCATCAGGTAATATTGCTAAAAAATTGCCTAAATTTTTTCCTATGCCATTTTTTTTTTTATATTAACATTAAAATAGTTTGCTGCTAATGTTATGAATACCACATGATGTGATTAACTTTGAATGTATTTTTATTTAAAAACATTGGGAAAATATATATTGTCGGAACTACTTTGTTCATAATACAAGGTAATTCTTATAAACTGGAAAAAAAAATATTAAGATAAAAGTCTCATGAAATAATTAAGATTAGCCCATTATTAAACTTTCATCTGTGAAATCTATTTAACATATGTTTAATTCCTTAAGAATATTTGTAATTTTAAAATTAAAGGTTGGTTCTGTATTGCATATAAAAACAGATTATGATAAGTTTTTAATGGTATAACATATTAGTTCCAGTCACATATATAGGTTCTGCTTGCAACTATTTAGCAAAATTTTCATTTGTTTTAAATTAGCTGTATTTATAGGAGTTTAAAAAAAGTAGAAGTTATTATTTTTTTTAGATTGATTTGATTTATATTAATTAGCTGAAGGTTAAAAAAAAAATTTTTTTTGATTTTGTTATTACTAAAGTTTTATTACACATTATTACCCATACATGTTATATACTTTTAAAATATGAAAAAAAAAGCCTGTGTGATTTGGGTCAGTGGTAGAATGGTAGTCTCTGGAGCTGAAGATTTATGGGTTGCAGCCCAATTCTGTCATATCTGATACTCAAATTTCTTATGAATTCACAAACAATAAACTATTCACTTATATGTAATTTAACTTAACAATACAAAAAAAATAAGATGTCTTTCTTGCATTTGTCAGTAGCAGAATAAGCTTTACTAAGTATAAACTAATTAATTACAGTGCATTTACTATTTTAAATACTATTAGAAATATGATGTTGCAAGAAATATATAATTAATAGAAACATTTTCAGTATAATAATATTCTATGAATATAATTATTTAAAGAAGCATATATACTTCAGCATTGAATTAAAGATTTATGAATTTTTTAAAGTTTGGCATAAATTTTGTTACAATGAAATTTGAAAAATGCCTATATGTAGTATTGTTAGATTAGAAATTGTATATATTTGAATATAAGGAGGTACCCAAAAAAAATTGAAATTTTATAATAAAAAATTGTGTATTTATTTTTAGGTATTACAAATTAAAATCTCTTTCAAAGTACTATGATTCAATGCACTTTTCAAAGTAGTCCTGAGACCTGCAAGGTAATGCCTTTTAATGCCTCTGTTGTTTCCTTAATCGCACACTTTCATGTCTGCAAAACTTTTCTTTTGAAACATTTTTTTCATTCAGAGGGAATAAAAAGTTGTATGGAGTGAGATTGGGTGAATATAGGGTATGAATAAACTGACAAATACTGTTTTTGATTAAAAGTTATTTCATGCCTAAAGTCTTTGTGTGCTAGTATATTGTGGTGAAACTTGCACTCCTTTATCATAAATATACACCTTTTGTTTTAATGCATCATGCAAGCAATTCAGAACTTGTAGATAAAATGCCTGTCTATTACAAATGAAGTCTGTGTAAACAATGCCATAAAAACAAAAAACAAAACAGCATTATTTTGACATTGATTGGATTTCACTTGCCACTTTTTTAGAATGAGGTGAATTTGAACTCTTCCATTAAACCACTCAAACTTGTCCTTTACCTAGAGCAGTTTTCTTGTAAACTGTTTCAACCATTACAACTGTTACCCTTAGCAGAAAACAGAATTTCATGTTCTAACTTTTCAGTCATAACAAAAATCAAACAAAAATAAGCAAGATTCACTTAATAAAAAAATTTACTTCACAGCACTGTGGCTTCACTTGGTAATGGTGGTTGGCAAAATGATGGAGGGGTCACAACGAGGCACATAGCAGCAGGCATGTAATACAATGGAACCACCCAACAGAGAACATTTTCCTTTTTTTGGGTACCTACTCATATTTATTAATTTATTTTTGTAATGCTAATAGTTAATATTTTAATAAATCAGTTTTTTTTTACTTTTCTTCCCTGATGTATTAATTGATTAGTGGTTTTTTTTGCAGAATGTAAATTCGACTATACATTATATATAGGTGACATAATGCTAATTTTATTTCTGAATAATATTACTAATCTGTTAAAGGAAAAGATTAAAATATTGAAAAGAAATGCAGAAAGGAAATTAATGTATTAATATTTTTGATATTAATATCACGTTATAAGCTACTGGATGCTTTTTCTTTGTAATCTCTTACCAGAATTTCATCATCAGTTTAATATACTGATTGCTTATGAGAAATATTTATAGAGAATACTTGAGAGTCACTTAATTTTTTATCAAGTTATTCATAAGATAACTTATTATTAATGGGAATTTGAACCCAGACTTTTCGAATTCCTTACATGTGAAAAAGATAAATGATCTTCAATATACGTATTTCATGCTGGTTCAGCATTAAATATATATAGATGTATGTAGTTGTGTGCATCGGTTGTACTAGATAGAGTGGATAATTGTAAGGAGCTTGAAGGTCTGGGTTCAAATCCCTTTTAATTACATCTAGATTAAGTATATACATTGTACTTGTATTTGAAGATAACTTATAGAGGATAAGAAACTGCAAGTTATTTTATAGTTGCAGTTTTATTTGTAGTGTATTTAAATAGTTTAATTATCACTTTAGGTTTCATTATAGAAAAATAAGTAATGCAATCAAAAATATTTTATTGAATAATTTTCATAGTGAAATTAATAACCAAATTGTGTAATGATGTAGATGGCTGCTAATGGTAACTGGATGCACATACATTACCAGTCCAAACTTCAAGCCAAAAAAGCTCTTAGCAAGAATGGAAAAGTTTTCGGTAATAGCATCATGATCGGAGTAACACCTTGTATAGATAAGGTTTGTGTAATCTTTTTAGTATATATATATATATTGTGATAGAATAGATATCTCACATAATAGTCATATGTCAATGATTAAATTTTAAATTATTATGATATAAGTAAGCCTTTCATTATTTCAAAATGCATCATGGTTGGGGTAGTACCTTGTATTGATAAGGTTTGTATAGTCTTTTGAATATATGTATATATTGTGATTGTGATAGAATAGACAATATCAACAATCAAATTTTAAAATTTTATGAGAATCATTTCTTTATTTCAAAATCTGAATACTTATGTGAGAGGCAATAGAATCTGCAATCTGTAATTATATAGATATATTTAAAAACAAACCTTTTATTTGTTTATTTAAGAGAGAAATCTGCACAAAGAATATTTATATATTTGTTAATTGATCTCACGTATGTATTTTAAAAAAATTAAGAAATTTAGTAGAAAAAGTTAATTTTTTGTCTAGAATTATTAATGGAAAATTAATATTAGAAATATAGAATATACTGGGTGATAGTAGTCAAAATTATTATTTTTTTAAGTGTAAATGATATCATTCAAAACTTATAATATGTAAAATGAAAAAATTATAATATGCAAATAAATACTTTTTTTGATATCAAAAATTATATTGTTTAGGAAATTGATTTTCAATTTAGTCTACAAATCTTAAGGATACAATTATGTTTGTTTACTGATTGTTAGAAAAATATGCATTTAATTAATTAATGCAGTTAGTTGATGCTTTTAATTATGAAAGAATGGCTTTAATTATGTCATAATAAATTATTTAAATATGATTTTTAAACACTAGAGAGATTCAATAGTCCTGTGTTTTAATAATTGCCTATTTAATTCATGTAGATTATTTTTATAAGTAGGCTTGGCAGCAAAAAAAATTCCAGAAATTTAAGAAATAATGATGTTTAAACCAGAACATCCTGGTAATTCATATAGAAGTTATATTGTTACCATTGCAGCACAGAAAAGTTATATGGCTGATATGAGGAGCTAAATTCCCTAAATGTACCATTTGTAGTAGATCTTTTTCGAGATGAAATCTGTCTGATCTCCAGTCTTAAACCTGCCTGCCTCTCTTACGGTGTGACTGATAAAATGTGTAATGGTGATATGTTATAAAATTGCAGCTGTTGTGTGAAAAAAATCCTCAAAGAAGACGTCATACATTAGTCTACTAGGGACTTTTTGAATGGTCTAAAGCAGGGATGAGGAACCTTTCTGAACAAAGAGCCACTTTATTAAAAAAATCTATGAAAAATAAAATTTAGTAGATGCAGTTTAATTCAATTTATTCTTTTTCTCTAGAAAAATTTAAAATTGTTGAAATCTTCAGCAATAAGATTTGAAAAACTCTTGTTTGCTTATAGTTATTTAATTTTTTTTTAATACAATAAATATAATGGCTTTTTTTTAATGTAAATTTTCATTTTAATCAGAAGGCTGTTTATTTAAATAAATATAAATTTATATTGAAATAAAATACTAGTTTTCTACTCACCTTTGATTAGTAAGTAATTTAGATTGCGCTTTATGCTAAAAAGTGAAGCTTGTCTCAATCTTATTAAAAGTTATATGGCTTAGCGCTTTCAGAGATCTTGTCTCCATAATCATAGCCTACTTTTAACTGAAGTTTAGCTTTGGTTTATGTAAAATTTTATGCAAATTTTATAACGACCATTTTCTGGAGATTGCAAAGCACGATTCTTTACGGTTTATTGCACAATTGTCATTTGCAATAAAGCACGCCTCTTTAATTTTTCGTTTCGTATCATTACGTTCTGTGCATAGTGCAAAATGTTAATTAAAAAAACAAAAAGTAACTTTACTAATTTTTAATACTGTATTGTGAAGTTGTGTAGTGACCATAATAGATTATTTTATTCTTTTTGATATCTATTTTGGCATATATTTATAGCTATGCTTCCATGATTGTAGTAAATTATACATATTATGAAATTTTCAGTGTAATGTAATATATTGTTTTAATAATAATTTCTCAGAAAAGTATTTTGTTGAAATACTTTGTGAGGCCATTGCAGATTTTTGTCAGTCATACTTCTTTCAGCAAACAGACACATGGTTCTGGAGCCATTGGTTCCAATACCTAATCTAGAATATGTTCACCAGGACTTTGAATTAGTGTACAAGATTCAAAAAGTCTTACACAAATTTGTGAAGTTCTATCAGAATTTAAAATTTCCCTAGGTGAGAATATTTATATTTACATGTTTAACCCATTTTAATACAGATAATGCTCCTATAACATGGTAGATAGATTCCTAAAAAATGCTGTGTTGTGTAAAACTATGTTATATTGAGATACAGAGCTAGTACAAAAAGGAAGATTAATTTCAAAAAACTTATTAAAAACAAATATTGTTTTTTAAATTCATACAATCTTCTTTTAACATATTTATGTATAGCACAAAACGAAAAGAAACAAACTGTAACTATTTTCATTTTAATAATTTTCTTCTTCATCACTGTTCGGTACAAATTTAAACATTTTTTCACTCAATTGATATCATCTTCACTCATTGAATCCTTTTCAACATTTGTCTTCTGCTCTCTTTAAAAAAATATATATAATTTTAATTTGTTTGCTGATCCTTACAAGATCAGAGATTTCCCGGTATGGAAATAGGTAATTTTGCAGCTTTCTTTTGAATTTTCATCTTCTTCCAACAGATGGATCTGCATCCAAGAAAAAATTATTCTAGATTTTTAGCTAAACTTAGACCTGCCCATAATTTTTTTCATGTTAATTTATTAACTTCACAATTTTCACCACTGTTCTCAGAATTGATTTGATTTACAACTTCTGATGCCATCCCCAGCAAATCCACCTCACCAATTTCTTTTTGCATCAATAAATCTTGAATGTCCTGAATAGCCATATCCTCAAAAACATCACCTCTCTTCGATTTAGCGAGTTCTAATATGCCATCAATTTCAGTTTCTGATGATTCAAGTCTGTTATCTATTTCAACTGATGATGGCCAAATCTTTTTCCAATGTGCATTTAACATTGATGTTTTTACTTTCAACGATAAGGATATAATTTCCATACAGCGCTTAACTGAAAATTGTTTCCAAACTTTTGTTACATTTATGTCTAATATCCATTATAAGGATTTTCTAATGTAGTAAGTTTTAAAGGTATAAATAATACCTTGATCCAATGGCTGGGGCAACTAAGTAGAGTTTGATGGTAAAAACACTATTTGGATGTTGGGATGACTGAAGTCTTATGGGTCACTGGGAGCATTATCTGATAGTAACAGCACCTTGATGTCGAAATTCTTTAAATAATTTTCAACCTCTGGCACAAAATACTTTAAAAACCATTTTCTAAATAAATCTCCTGTAACCCAAGCTTTTAAATTAGTTTTCCGATATGCCAGTAAGGTATTTTTATTTATGCCCTTAAATGCAGAAGGATTTGAAAATATATGAACAAGCAAGGGTTTTGTCAGTCTCCTGATGCATTACTACACAAAAATAATATTACTTGATCTTTACATAACTTCAAGTGTTTTTTCTTGCTTTGATATAAAGGTTCTATTAGGCGTTTCCCCCCACCAAAGCCCAGTTTCATCAGCATTAAAAACTTGATGTGGTGTGTATACTTGCTCTTCTATAATTTTTTCTGGATATATCCTGGCAGCTTCATGATTAGCCGATGCAGATTTGCCTTGAGTGTTTATGCTATGAATTGGAAAAAGCTTTTTGAATTTTCAAACCATCTTTTATTTACTACAAAATCTTCACTGACAGAAGATTCTCCATTTTTTTTAAAGATTTTTATATATTTTAATTTATTTAATGATATTTCCTTCCAATGGAATCCTTTTTTGGCAATCATTAATACAAATGCTGAGTGCCTTTTCCATTTTCTCAATTATTGGTGCATGGAGATGAGCTGCATATTTTGCAGATATCAAAGATTCTACAGCAACAGCACTTAATTTTCTTTTTATTTTTCTAAATGATTTGGACTTTATGTAAATTTAGAGTTTTTGCAATCTATGATGCATTTTCTTCTTTTTTAAGATCCAAAATTTGTATTTTTACATCCGTTTTTTTATTTTTATCAGACATTGTTTGGGATTGAAATTTAATTTTCCAAAAATTATTCTTAAAAATAAAATTATACTCTTTAACACTTAGCTAAAAAAGCTTAAAATTTTTATTATTTTTTTGTTAATGTTTAAAACTTTTATATTTCATTATTCTTAATTTTATAAACTATTTGAGTTTTTTGCTTTTATGTATAAGTCTTGAAATATTTGCAAAATCAGTCACATCTTTAGAAAATCTAGATAGTTTAAGCAATCTTAATTTGTTTTATTCTATTTATTTTTAATTTTAATCCACAAAATATTTCCCCATAAAAAGTTTTGGAGAGATAGAATCACTCTGATTTTGCTGTTACATGGGGATAAATATTCTTGAAAATCTGACAATATTTTGGATATCTGTCTCTGTGTTAGTGATTCAAATTTAATTATTCCAGAAGTGCTTATAGTCAAATGCCATTTCATAATCCATGCAAAATAGCAACTCATGCCTATAGATTCTTTCTATAACATCTGCTAATACTTGGATGTAATTTGTGCTAGAACCACTTTGTTTTTGATTGGCTAGAGTCCAAAATTCTCTGTAAATGAGTGTTAAGCCAATGAACATCATAACCACCATTTCTTATGCTGTGTGTGGCAATACGTATAGTGAGTTTTGCCTGTTTTAAATGAGTGTTATGATAATGTTGTAATATCTTCTTAACCACTGTTAAATATAGATATTACTAGTGCATTTTCTAATCATCTGGTATGCTTTTACCGATTAGATATTTGGTATGTAGCTTTGCCACATTTCTTCCAACTATTTAGATAGTAATTTGTTGTTCCCCATTACCTCCAACAGGATTATTTATAGCCAGATCACCTTCCATAATGAAAACAGTCCGATTCACTGAACATCATCATCCATAAGCCGGTTTCTCCTATTGGATATATGTTTTCTATTCATATATCTATTGGTCTGTGGTGATGAATGCTTAATTTGATCGAGATGGAACTTGGATTAGTCCATTAATTGAAGATAAGTTGAGATATAGCATTATCATTTTCTGGAGTTTTTCCATTCATCATAGATTTAACTGCACTAACTTCTTTACTTCAATATATTTGACATTGCAAAATATGTTGCAGTTATAGGGGCTACTTTATTTTCTTATTCTTTATTACATTATAGCTCGTTGAATTTTTTTTTTTTTTAAAAAAAATTGATATCATTTTTAGTTTTTAAGTAAGAGCACCATTTTATTGCTAAATTGACTTTCCTTGCTAATTGATAATTATATTTTCTTATATCATTATTTTTAGTATCAGTTTAATAGAATTTTAGATATCCATTTCTGTTAAATGGACTATTTTTAGATTCCTCCTTTTCTTTTTTCATTGCCGTGTCTTATTAGCAAATTACATTTTTATACTAGCTAATTTTGTAGCAATTTTTAGTAAACTATTTACTTTCTTATTGATTTCATTTAAGACTTAGTCATCTTTAAATATTTAAACAATGATTTGTAAATTTATATCGAAATGTATTTGAAAGTTAGGTATGTAAACTGTTAATATTGTACTGTCTTTTTTAATGTTTAATCTACTAATCACACATTACTCTCTTAATATATATAGTGTTTGTTGTAATCAAAATATAACCCAATTCTACTTTGCCTTCATTCATTTGGATGCTCCAAGGTTCATTTGTGCTCCCCCCCCCCCCCAATAATTCTACATTCTCACTCTTTGACTGTTATCAGATACTTTCATTAAAGTCTGGCCAGAATCTTGTTCTTCCATTTTTTGTTTTATAATGAATCTTATTTTACTTATGCTTTTAAAGTATGGATATATACATAACAATAGAATTTTACAGTGCAGATAAGTTTAGAACACTTATAATGTCAAACCTCCAATTGAAACTATAAAAATATTTTTGCAGGTTTAATATTTGTTCTTATGATTATCATTGCTTTAACTTACCCTCCATGTAAGATTTTGGACAGCAGATGACAATGGATTCATTTTTCATCTGTAACATGAATGACTTTGTTTCAGTATAACCAGTGCTTGGAAGTTTATTACTCTAAATTTTATGATAACATATCAGGTAATTCTTGCACAGTAAATATAATGAATGACATTATTAACTCTTAGATAATAATATCATCATGGTTGAAGTTTCTTTGCATTTTCATAAAAATCAAGAATATGTGTGAAAAGTTATATTAAAATAATTCAACCAGTAGAGGCAAAATTAGTATGTACAGAGAAGAATGACGTAAAGCGTAAGATTAAAACTTGTTTTATAGCTGGTAATCCTATTGCTATTAATAGAAAGGATTCTTGTTTTATTATTTCTAAAATATGGATGTTATAATATTTATTTTTATTGTATTTTATTTTTATGTTTAGATTTAGTTTACATTTTATTTGAGGTACGCATTTTGCTTTTGAATAAGTATTTACATTTTGTATTGGGCTATGATTATGGAGGCTTAAGTCCCCCGAAAGTGCTCAGCTTTATATTTGTAATTTTATGTTTAAAGCTTCAGCAACTGTGTTTTATCACAGTTAGTTTTTAATTTATTGATTTTTGTTGAAGTATATTTATACATTCTTTTTAATTTAAAGCTCAAAGTTTATATTTGGTTGAAAATTTTAAGTAAACAAACATTTATTTAATTGAGGGGGGGGGGTGATAACGACGAGGAGTTTTATTTAATTCATTAAAAATTAATTTTTTTGGTGTTAATTTATCAAATCATTTAAATTTTTATAATTTCATACTAATAATCTTATTTTTTAGTGTAAGATTTGTAAATATTTAGTAATATAATTGAAGAATATAATTTTACTTTCTGCCATTTTTTTTAAGTGCTTAAATATGTGTTTTTAAGCTTTTGATATTGTTACAACATAGAATTGATATGTATATGATATTTAGTTTTTAAGAATTCAGTTGACTTAATTTTTGTATTTATCAATCATAAATTTATATTGTGGATGAATTTCAGACTTTCACTTGAGGATTTCTTTTTCTATTATTGTTTTTGCAAAAAGGAACATCTTTTTTATTTTGCTAAGTTGAGGTATAATTAATAATTTTTACTATTAATATTATGTATCTTTTTACAGAAAGTTATGAACAAAGCTACTCAAGACATGACTGCATCATTTACCTCTTCTCCACAGATATCTGATACTACAGATTTCAAAGGCAATATGTCTTTTACAAACATTAGGCCATTATCAGTTGCATACAGAACTGCTATTAGTGACCATGAGGTAATAACAAATAATTTAACTTATATAATGTAGGATAAAAGAGCATCTCTCTAATGCCTCATATAGTAAGCTTCAGCAATTGTGATTATCTGATAATAGTGCAATTGTATCCCCACCTTCAGGCTAGTTTTTGCTTTTTATCACTGATTACTCAAGCTTAGTATAGATGGCATTAGAGTAGAAAGAATATTCTTGCTTTATCATTGTTTGATTATAAGATGATGACTCATCTTTATTCTTAAATAGCAACATAGAATAAATAAATGATTTTATTTTCATAGAGCATCACCATATTTATTATAAGTGTACAGTGATAATAATTTTTATCTAAAGTGAAATGAGCAGCAGAATACAAAAATAGTGAAGTGACAAACAAAAGAGTTACATAAATTTTGAATAAGAAATCAAATTAATAAAATTAAGTACACCTGTGTCTCGTTTTATGCGATAGATAGGTTCCTCAGAAAACGCGCACAAAAATAAACGTAACTTACGTTGGAAAATGGGGGATAGGTTCCCGTAATTTTTAGAAATTGGCATAAAAGCAAAGCAACAAGGAAAAATTACTTTAAAATTCGCATTAAAAAAATAAGAAAATAAAGTATGACTAATAAAAAATTTCATTTATATGAAAAAAATTAATATAAGACAAACTTTTTTTATTAACTATATTATTTAATTTTACATTTTTTCATATATATTTTAATCATTACCGCTATTTTACAATATGACGTGTTGTACCACTAGTGCCACTTCCAGTCTTGTGCTGTTTCTATATTAAAAAAATGAGATCGCAATCAAAACAAAAAGATTAGACATTGAAAGATTATTTTCAGTTTATAAAATCAATAAAATCTTCATTATTATTTATTTAAAAAAATATTTATTTCTGTTAATATCTAACAAAATACGTTTTAAAAGTTTAACATTTTTGAATATTTATTTCGATATTTTTATATGTATGTATAAATCTTTAAAATCGCATTAAAATAATCCGCATAAAACGAGACCAGGTGTAGTAATGAGAAAAAAAAACATTTAAGAAAGGTACTAGTGATTGTAGAATAAATAAATAAGGATGTAAAAAATAAAAAGCAAACAATATGCAGATAATTCAAAATATGGCAAGTAAATTCTGCATGCAACAGAAAACTTTTATATATATACAAATAAGTGACTGATAAGTTATGAGCAATTAATCTATCGTGAGATTTGTTGACACAAAAGCAAAGGAATTAAAAGTATTTGAATTGATATCCAGTTTTAAAAAAGAGGTTTGGATGCATGCAGAGTTGAATCTTAATTTGCCCAATTGATGGAACCATTGTTATTAAATTTAAATAGTTCATTGTTTCTTTTTAAAAAAAATGAATTTCCTTTATAACAGTTTTGTCATATATAAAAATAAATACCATGGGTAATAAAAATTATTTATTAAAAATAAAAGTGTACACACATATTTTTTTCCATAATGTATCTCAATCATCAACAATTGTATAATTGATATGTTGACACAATTCTTTCCTAAGTTGATATCATTTCACAACTCCATTTTGTAGTCGTAGGCATATAGCTATTCTAGTGAGAAACCATTACATATTTTTAGTGAAACAGATTAAAAATATCATTATTTTATTAAAAAAAAACAAAAAACATTAAGCAACAATTAATTAAGGAAAATATTAAATAGCTATTTAGTGATGTTAATATTAGATTACTTGCAAAAATTCCTTTGTGATTAAAATTTTGAAGGAGGTTTGGTAATGAACAAGGGAATAGGGCTATATTTACCTAAAGTTAATAATTTAAGATAGTAATCAATAAAACATAAAATGAAATATATTTCTTTTGTTTAATATTTATTTTATGAAATGTCAAATGACACAAATTATTGTGAAGATTTATGTTATTTGTCATGTGAAAGTTTTGTCAAGATTAAGTGACAAATTGGATAGGATCAAATACAGAATATCACTTAAATGAAAATAAGTCTGCTAGTTTCTTACTTTTGTTTTTGTTTATAATATAATCCTTGATCAATCATTTTTTAAGAGATCAGAGAAAATAAATATTAGATACAGAAAAATGATAATCTTGGGAATTGTTAAAAATTATATATAAAAACACTTTAATGATTACTCACTAAATTATAATGCAGATTTTATAATTCAAAATATTTGCAAAAGTGTGCATGTATATAATTTTAATGTCTCAGTGGACATGAACTGTACTGCAAAGGCACAAACATTGGAAGTTCGAATAGGATTCATTATAAATAAAAAGTAGCACAACATTGTGGAGATTGATAATATTTATCAGACAGTTACAAGATTAGTTATTCAACTTAATAGCAACTATCAAATGCATACAATTTAGGTTTATGCCCCAGCAACTTCTCATTGTGTTGAAGAAATAGAGGATTTTTATATAGAATAGATGTACATAAGGATTTTGATCAGACCAAACATTTTAAAATTTGTCATGGAAGACTTTAATGCTAGAATTGGTAAATAATTGAAAGTGCAGTAGGTAAATTGGTTATACTGATAAAAATGAAAGGACATGAATTGTGGAGTTTGCGAAAAAAGAAAAACTTTATATTATGAATTCTTTCTTTGAAAAAAATGTTAAATAGATGTGGAAGCATCCAAATGAAAGTACAGCAGAATTAGATTATATTTTGAAATATGTATTTCAAGATTGTAATGTTCTTAATTATTCAATACAGGAAGTGATCATCGTTTAGTGAGATGTAAGATACATCTTAATGCAAAACTAGAGGGACAAAAATTATTAAGAAAAACAATATTCACAATTGATATTTCTAATCTTTAGAAACATTCCAATGAATTTAAATTAGAACTTGCAAATTATTTCAAGCAGTAACAGATTTGAATGAAATCAATAGAAAGATAACCGATACTCTTTTAAAAACTGCAACAAAGATAGCTATACAAAAAAGCAGTGTTAGACCAGTAAAATTGCTAATAAGATAAGACAATTTATAAAGAAAAGAAGGAATATTAAAGAATACAAAAATCATGCATTAAGGATTGACTATTTCAAATTTTGTAAAATGATATGAAAAAGAATTGATAATGATATAAGAAAGTATAATTGCAAACTAACAAGGAAAGCTATAGAAGAAAATAAAAGTCTCAAAAGTGTAAAACATCTTTGTATTGGTAGGAAACTTATTTCTGCAATAAGAAAAAAAGATAGAACTATTACTAAAAAAAGAGATGATATCATGAAATGCGTAGAAGAGTTCTAGAAAAAAATATATAACAATAAAGAACAAGGAAGTACCTTCTACAACTACTATATCTTCTGAATTGCCAAAGATTTTAAATGAAAAGGTGAGACATATAATTAAATTTATAAAGGGAAAAGCCCCAGGTAATGATGGAATTATAATCGATATCTTAAAAGAAGCAGATAAAGAAATAAAAAATTTATTAGCAAAGTTATATAACAAATGCTTAAATGATAAAGATGTACCAATGACTGGGAAGAATGCAGTATTAATATTTAAAAAAGGTCATAGAGAAAATAGAAATTACAGACTTATCAGCCTTTTATCATTTCTATATAAAATTTTTACCAAGGTAATTGCAACTTGTCTTCAGTGAATTTTGGATTTTAATCAACCAAAAGAACAAGCTGGATTTAAAAGTGGTTTTAATACAGTGAATCATATCTAAGTACACCTGGGTCTCTTTTTACGCGGACTTATTTAACACGGTTTTGAAGTTACGCGATTTGTGTTTTACCGGAAGTCGACCTCCGATAATGCGCTATTACTTTAAATAATAAATTTTGCACACTTAACATTATATTGAAAGTAATAGCACATTATTGGAATTCTACTTTCATCTTAGTAATTTCAATATTTTCAGTGCTTTATAATAGTAAGATTTTATGCAATAATGAAATTAAAATCATGATTTCCATATTTTATGTATACACACATTAAAATTTACAAGATTATAATGTAAATTTGTTCAAACATTGTGCGTGTTAATTTTGCATTTTAAATCACATTCTGTTTTTGCTTTTTAAAAAAGAACATAATCAATTATTAATCATTTAGTGTCCACAAGTTTATTTTTAAAAGGTCAGTAATAGCAGTGGGCACAATTAAAAATTAAAATCTGATTTTTAATTGTAATTAACAATTTAAAAATTACTTACGGGCGACTTGAAATTAATGCGATGTAAAACGAAATTTGATTTTTAAACGGAATTGAAAATTAAAGGCAAAAATAAGAATTTAATTTTTAGTTGTTAATTTTAATTAAATTTTTCCCAGCAGTGGTGAATAAATGTCTTTTTATTATCATAAACAATTAATAAAATTATCGTTGTCGTCAACAGAAAACTATTAACACAACATGAGAGTGAACTTGGCGCTAGTTGTATTCCCTCTTGTGAGAATAATTGCTGAGATATTCTTGACTTCGTTTAAGAAGCCAAATACATCACACCACATCACATGAGAATCTGATTTTTTACTAGTTTGCAAACGAATGTGTTTTGGGGCAAATAGCGATAATAATTAAAACGTGTATAAAAAAATATACATTACTGTACTGTAAATTATGCATAAAAATATATTATTTTGAATAAAATTAAATATTTTAGTTAAAAAAAGTTTGTCTTGTATCAATTTTTTTCAAATTTGAAATTTTTTATTAGTCATATTTTATTTCCTTATTTTTTTTTTTGCGCAAATTTTAAAGTAATTTTACGTTGGTGCTTTGCTTTTACACGAATTTTGAAAAATCACAGACCGCATCCCCCCTTTTTCAATGTAAGTTACGTCTATTTTTGCGCGATTTCGTTTGCGCGCGTTTTCTGAGGAACCTATCTATCGCGTAAAACGAGACTCAGGTGTATTAAGAAAAGTTATAGAAAGAACCAATGAATATGAGTTGCTATTATGCTTTGGATTTGCAGTTATGAAAAGGCATTTGATTCTTTAAGCATTTGTTTAGTAATTAAAGCATTGGATCATCAAGATATAGACCCAGGATATTGTCATATTCTGAAGAATATTTATAACAATGCAACAACAACAATTAGATTACATAATGATATTAAAAAGATTAACATTAAAAAGGGTTTATGACAAGGTGACTCCATATATCCAAAACTTTTTATAGCAGTGTTGCAAAAACTATTTTGTGGATTAAAATGATAAGGTAAAGGAATAAAAGTAAATGGAGATTATTTAAGTCATCTAGATTTTGCAGATGATGTAGTTGTTTTTGTAAATAATGCTTTAGAGTTTCAGAAAATGTTGCAAGAGTTATCAAAGAAAATAGGAGTAAAGGTAAACATTAAAAAGACTAAAATAATGTTCAATGAATTTTCTCAAAAGAAAATAAAGACTGATAATGATGAATTAGAAGTTAACAACTACAAATATCTTGGGTAGATTATTACTACAAGTGGAAACATTTGTTGGAGTGTTTTTGGTAGAAATAATTTAATATTTAAAGGAAATATGTCTTATGTGTTTGAAAAGGGATTTTAATATGTTACTAGTTCTTACTTAGGATTTGAGACTTGGACGATTAACAGAAGAGCAATACAGACACTTCAAACCAATTTTCTCAAAAGAAAATAAAGACTGATAATGATGAATTAGAAGTTAACAACTACAAATATCTTGGGTAGATTATTACTACAAGTGGAAACATTTGTTGGAGTGTTTTTGGTAGAAATAATTTAATATTTAAAGGAAATATGTCTTATGTGTTTGAAAAGGGATTTTAATATGTTACTAGTTCTTACTTAGGATTTGAGACTTGGATGATTAACAGAAGAGCAATACAGACACTTCAAACCATTATGGAAAGAATTAAGACATTGAAGTGGAAATGGGCTGACATACTGCTAGAAGAAATAATAATAGATGAATAGTTGAAATCTTAAACTGGATTCTAAGAGATTGTAAAAGACCACATGTAAGATGGATGGATATGGAGAAAAGAGGCCAGATATTAGAGATAGATTGAATTTGGAGAGATCTTTATCATGCGATGGATTGATAATGGTTGAAAATGATGATGATGAATTATATATAATAGTTAAAAAAATAGAATATAAAGGTATTCTATAGTGATGTTTCATAACAATCGTTTTTAATTCTACACATAATGAATGTAAGTGAAATGATCTTTAAAATCATAGTTCAAAAGATTTTACAATTCTTAAGAAAATTTTAAGACACTATTTATTTAAAAAAAAAAAAATAAACATTGACATTGGTTAGTGAAAACTAAAAATTCAAAGTACAATCGTTCTAAAAGTAAAACATTTCTATGATTACAGTCATTAATGCAAATTATCTTAGTAAAAGCTTTTTACTGTTATCAACACTTCATGAATCTCAGAGAAAGTTCACTATTTTAGTTTACTTAATAAAGTACTGTAGTGTAAGGGGCAGAAAATAATATCAGGATAAAATATAATAAACCAGAATAAGGGCTGAAAATGATACACATGAGTAGACACAAAAGTGCCGGTAATTAATTACAGTTTAAAAGTGAACCTAGAAACCATCCTTGATGAAATACTACTTTTAATAATAGTATATCCAATTCTTCACTTAATCCAAAGAAAATAATCATGAGCTATGAGTATTGACTATCATTATTTGACATGATGAGTTTGAAGAATGGTATATCTATAAAAAAAAAAAAATATTTATTTGGTATTAAAAAAGAAATAACACAAGAAAACAAAATATGTAAGAACAATGGATCAAAATTGTTTGCAGATGTAAATAGTGCCGAACATTGATACCCATTTTTTCTTACATTAAAATATTAAGATGTAAAAATCCCAGATTATAAATATATTTTCTGCAGAATTTTTTTATCTTAATAGATAATTACTCCTAAGTTCTATTTGAACATTTTACTGCTGGTACTCATTTACAAATCAGTGCCAACATATTTGAAATTGCATACTTATGAATACCAGTATAAAGGGATGAATCAGTGCCAAAACACTTAAAATTGCTTACTTATGAATTAATGTCAACAGAAAGGAATGAAAACTCATATCTCAAATTGCACTTGTAAATATTTTAGCATTTTAACTTGATCTTCTGAAGGTAAGGGAATGTTGATTTCACAAAATGAATAATATTGAAGATAAGGTCAACTGGCCTCATCACTGTGTCCATCGCATCTCAAATTTGATTTGGTATAATTTTTCATAGTGAATTTTTACTGATTTTATATTTAATTTCAAGATCTTTTCCATGTATTTAAAATAAAATAATTTACCCCCCACCCTTCATTATATTCACTATTCTCTTGATTGTTATACTTAAAAACTTGAGTAATGCTTCTAGAATTTGTGAGAGTTCTTTGGCATCAATCCAACTAACTCTTAAAAAAATGCCCAAAGTTAAATATTGCAAATTGAGCAGTAGCTTTAGTGTAATTTTTATTACACCACTCTCATGCAAGATAGAGAATGGGGTTTATCCATTTTTAACACCTTACAGAGTGATATAGTCGTAAACATATGACCAAAGACATATGAAAAATATATGATCCCCAAGATGCACATTTCATGCTAATTAGCACTTATTAATTGGTCTGGACCACAATCTCTTATACATATCTTTATCATTGTTCAGTGGATATATATAGATAGCAAATTCCTAGTTTAATTGATGTTTCATATGGTACTGCCATCACAACATTAACACAATTCTCTTAATGAAAGGGTATTAATAATTTTTATTAGTCATTCTTTAAACTAGAGATTATCCAATAATATTTCTGTAGTGTAATTTTTACTCCACCACTCTCATGCAAGGTAGGGAATGGATTCTATCTACTTAGTGAAAATTACACTACAGATATATTCATTATTAGATAATCTCTAGTCTAATGAATGACTAATAAAAAGTATTAGTATCTTTGATATCTGTATTTTCATCAAATGCTACGAAGAACTGGATATTGTGGGAGTAGCCAGTTAAAGAATTTATTTTTTTCATATTTACTGCTTTATTGCCCATTTTGTCATTGAACTAATAAATGGACTTTTTCTGGGATAAAGATTATGTATAACTTTTTACAAAGTGTTCATCAGTAAACGACTTAATTATGTATTGCATAATTGGTTCATATATCTTTCAGATTTGATTTTGGAATACCAAACATTTTTTTAGAATTAAGTCTGAATTTCATCCTTTTTTGCTTGTCCATTCAATTCACTGTTTCCTATGATTTTCTTCATAATGTCTTTGATGTTGAAAATCCATGTTTTCAAGCAACACCCCCATGCCAAATGAGCATGGGAGGTTTGCCAAGCTTGGAAAAAAAAAAAACGGTTTTCTGAAAGACACTTTCCTGCACTTATTGCTATAGGAGTTCACTGGAAATAGTTAATTTGTTATATAACGTATAAACATAAAGAACAATAATTAGTTAGTACATATATTTGTATCATAGCTAGTTCAATATTACATAATTTAATACATTCAAATAAGGATCTATAAATCATTTTGATGTCAGATGATTGTTATGAAATAGTTGGAGGAGAGTTTGATCCAAATTTATGTGCTGCTAATAGAAAAATTATTTTGTTTTGTAATTTTGCTAATTTATAACTGTAATTTGTTATAAAATTTGTAAATTATTAAAAAGCAAATAATTTTCAAGATATAATCTGAATATGATAATGGGTGGGAAAAAAATAAAGCCTTTAAATTATTTTTTATTTCTATTTTATTTATATCATTTTTTTAACCTAGATATTTTCATACGATTTGCTTTTTCTGTCCTTCTAAGAATAGAAAAAATGATATCCATTTACTATTATTGGTTATGCTAATGTTATATAGATCATCCTGCAGTGGATTAGTAATGGTTGAAAGTAATGATGATGAATGTAGTGTGCAGATGAAAAGATGTTTAAGCATGTGATTAACAGATTAATATTTTGGTAGGCTTAATTAAATCAATATTGCAAATCTTATAGGGCCAAATTTCTTCCATTACAAACATTACCATATTAAACGTCAAAACAGATAAATATTTTAAACCAGTACCAAGTTATAGTGTACAGTAATTTATTTTTACATTAGTATTGTATAATTCCTATGAAAAATGTCATCCATAATTAATGGGTGAAATAAATTTGAAAAGTGATAGAGAATAATTAGTTTTATGACTGGAAAATCCAAATTTTAGTATTAAATAGTGTAAAATGTACAAACTGCTAAATATGGACTGTAGTATAATTGTTTATTTTGAATGGTTATTTAATACATTGGGTCTGTTATGTGATTCAAATCCAAAGTTATTTTTTAATAAATAAATTGCATTAGATAAATTGTAGATCTTATTTCTAATGCATGAATTAACATTTAAAATGTATTTCTTTATATTTATGTATTTAGGTTATTCCTCAAGGGAAAACACCACAGAAAAGTACAAACATTATAGCTAAAACCATGGAATATGTGTTTGGATGGTAAATTTAATGTCGCCATTTTAGCAATGCCATTAAAAAAAAAAAACAATATTTTCCAAAGTTGAACCAAAAGTGCAACACAAAATCATGATTTTATTGTACAGGAAATTCAAAATTGTAAATAAAAGTATAGAAGTAAAATATTGACAATAAAGATATTTTAATTTTATTCATTTTAGATAATGCATCTTAACATAGCAAAACATTCTTAAGTATGCAATATAAGCTAACATATATGAAAATTCAGCATCATGGTCATAAAGAAATGAATATTGCATAAAATTATATGCAATTATTCTTGATTTTTTTTTTTTCAGTTAAAAACAGTAAAGATTTTATGGTTATTGTCAAATATGTATTTACTTATAATTAATTTTAATATATATAAATGTATATTATCATATTTGTTATACATTCTAAAGATTGCAGTGGTTATCAAAACAAAGAAAAATAAATCTTTGAAATATTGTCCCAATCTCTATATTATTTAAGTAATATTTATATTCACTGGAATTTAAAAAAAATACATGGAAGAATTCGTAGAAATCATTAAATATTTGTATTCAAACATTTAAATGCTGTTATGATATTAGGGATATTGGATCCTTAAAGGGAAAACCGTAATAATTTGATATAGAGTACTAAATAACTTATTTAATTATAAGACATTTATCATATTTACATAATGTTAGATCAGAGCCCCTGACCCAGACAAGTTCAGATACTTCTCTTCCTTGCAGCGCTCTATAATATCCAATAACTGGCGATTCTTTTCAATATATCTATAATTACAGATCCAAACAATTGCCCATGTTTTAATTTTCTAAATTTGTTATTAATAGTTTGTAAAGCGCAGACTCATTACGTAAGTAATATATATTAAGGCTATAACCTTAAGACTATGCACCTACATTTGAAACAAAAGTTTTTTTTTTTTTTTGTTAACTATGAAAAAGCTCCTTCTAAAATTGAACTTTTTCTTTATTAAGTCTGTTTAACTATCATAATTGTCTTCTGCTTTTTTTATAACTATTTCTATCATAATAAATATCTAAATATTTAAAATGCTAATTTACAATTTCTGTCAAACCATTGTTGCTTTAATTTGAATTGAACAATGAATGACTGACATCATGTCATATGGCCAAACAAATAATTTACACCTTTTGCAACTACCAGAAAGGTTTATATCTGATAATAATAATAAAAATGTTATAAATAGATTGCTTAGGCAACTACTTTATAATATTCTCTGGGTCTAAAATTACTACTCTGCATGATTCACTTCAGCTGTAGATTTGAACTTTACAAGAATTATTTTCATCTTATGGTATAAATATTATTGCCGAACAACACCATCTTCCAAATTACTATTCCAATTCATATACCTTACATCAATATTAGTTTAAGAAATATGGATAATATGCAATTCTCATAATATAGTTAATCATTTTAATATTTTCGAATGATGTTCATATTTAAATCATTCTTGACCAAATGAAATCAATATTCTCCAATAATATCTGAAAATTTGCAGTTTTTCTTTATCAGGAATAGTGTAATATTTTTCTAAATTTTTAATATATTCATACTATTGCTGGCTCTATGACACAATAAAAATGTATTATATTGTCCAATCTCATTATATATTTATTAAAATATACTTCATAATTTTTATTTTTATGTATAACGATTTTACACATTTTAAGCAAAACTACTCAAACAAAAATCACAATTTCTATTTGTTTTATTGCTAGATGCATAGCAAAGTAAAATTACATCGGTTTTGTTCTGATCTATAGTGTCAGCCGCTTGATGGCACTATTTCTAGCTAAATTGCTAGAAATATGTCGTTTCCGCAGCCGCAGATAGCTTTCTATGATAAAACACAGAGAGTCAGTTTACTTGGCTGCCGGCTACCGCTGTGGCTTTTTTCTATGCTAAAAGCACAGAAAAATGACTTCATTGGCTGCTGTAGTTGGTTGTGTTACGCACTTTATCGTAATGCTGGGTTGTATATTCTCACTACAGTATCATGTGACGGTGTGTTGACTGCATCGTGTCTAAATAATTTAACTTTTCAGGTCGACCTTTTTTTGTTTCATGTGAACTGACCTACTGGTACTTTCTAATACTTTTAACAGTGTCATCACTGTTCCATCAGGACTGTGTTAGCGTTACAAATTGGATTTTAGGGTGGGGCACAGCACTATTTCTATAATCACGATGAAAATAACATCGCAAGAAATCGTCCGAGATAGGGAAGATGGCTGCTTCCAACTCTCATTTTAATTGCCAATTTCCAGACACCGGAGTCAGATTTCATTATAATAGTTTGTTATAATTATTAATAACTTTATTTGGTAAATTGCAATCGAATTTAATTCCCCCCATCCCAAAACGCAGTGTCTGATTAATTAGTCCAAAAAAGGGTAAAATGCGATTTAATTTTTTCTTAAAAAACTACTGTAACTTTTCCAATACATAAAAGCAAAAAAAAAAACCAAACCCGTCTCTGACTCCGCTATATTTACTATTATTTGTTATTAGTAAATAAGCAATTATTTTATCTAGCGCCGTGTTTACAATTATATTACATTCAAATATCAGCCTTTCAAGCTAATTGAGCACGCGCCATTTAAAGTGCTGATATTTGAATGTAATATTATTTGTTATTAAAAAAGTATGGTAATTTTATATATACACACACAAAAAGAGTGCAATATAATTTAATTTTTACCCCCTCCCCCAAAAACACGGTGTCTTATTAATTACTGTCTAAAAAAAAAAAAGGGGGTAAAATGTAATTTCATTTTATATTTAAAAAGTACCGTAACTTTTCAGATACGCAAAGTTACAAAAAAAAAAAGAAGCCCGTCTCTGATTAATTACTGTCCCAAAAAGGTCAAAGTCGGCTTTCATTGTAAAATTTTGTTGGAATTACTGTCCAGAAAAGTCTCCATTGTACTATTATTTGCTATTGGAAAGTAACATACTTTTATCCAGTCTCTAATTAATTCCTGTCCCAGGAACATTTTATCAATGTGTTTTTGCTTAGCATCAATGCCATCAAGCAGCTGACACGATAGATCAGAACACAACCATTACATTATTGATCACTGTCAAACAATTATTTTTATTTGCATTATCATTTAATCTAATACTTTTAAATGAAATATTTCTCATATAAAAAACTTAATGACTATGATAATTTTGTCAATGAAATGTAATAAATTAAAGGCAATATGGTACTTCGGTATTATTACTGCTATTACGAATTACTCTGACGAGTTTTTGTCCTGTAATATTTATTCAAGTTTGTATTTATGATGTCATGGCAACAAAAAATTCTGACAAGATTAATCCATGTCAAATAAACTGACCCTTTCCATTTTAAAAAATATTAAACGGTTCACTTCACCATAGTGACCCCCTCCCCCCACATAATACATCTCTAGCATCATTGTAAGTAATACGATTTTATATTTAAAAATATATTTACTTTATATATTCCTGTTTTTTTTTTTTGCTAAAACTTTTAATTTTTTAAAAAAAATATTTAAAATATAACTTTTTAAATTTGCAGCAAATGTATCGCATTATTTGATGGCAATTTTTATTTAAAAAAAAAATACAGCGATAAAAGTTATATTTGTTTTTTGCTAAACTTTATATATATTTGCAATTAAAAGCTGTTAATATTTGTGGGTTTAGATAATTAAAATATAAAGTAGGTACAACTTTATTTTACAGTTCACCATTTTGTTTTTTTCGGTGAAAAAAATAATGGAAATCTAAAACCTTGTTACATCTTGCCATTTAAAGGGTTTCAGGGTTGTTCTTCATATTTCTCTCTTTTTCCATAATGAATGTATCTCCATCATTGGAAAGTACAGGGTTTTTTTTTTTAGATTTGAAGTTTGTTATTACACGTGGAATATGATGGTACAAAGTGCCATAGTATGGTAGGAGAGGGAAGGATGGTTGGCCCATACAGTAAAAAACAACTCACAAGCACCTATTTTATTTAGTATTGTAATGTCTTTTTTCCTTTTTCTATAATGAATATATGTTCCCATTATTTTTTTTTAGATTTGAACATATATTTATTACTCCCGGTGACGTATTATTTTAAGTTTGCAATATGTTTAAAATAATGCCTCCACAAGATCTGTGAACAAATTTTATCAATTAATTTCATGGAGGTATTATTTTAAACATAATGCAAACTTAGAGTAATATGACACAGCAGGAATAATAACAAAGTGCAATACTAATATCGCTTGCCTTTAACAAGGATACTCAGCCCAAAAAATGCATTTAATTTATATTTTCAATGTTTTCTTCAAATTAGTACTGCCTTTAATTTATTACAATTTCTAATGATAGGTATAAAAATAGACCTAAGTTTAGAATATATTGACATGATAATGAACTGTAGAAAAAATACAAAAATTACAATAATGTCTTTTTTTTTTTTTTTTTACCAAGTTATTCAGTTAGACTCCCTTATCTTGATTTTCTCTTTTCTATTTATTTAATATTCTTACCTAATATTATTAAAAGTATTGATATATAACAATAACATTGGTCACTGTAAATAAATGAAGTAAAAACAATGTTTCTTAATTTAAAAAAAAGTTTATTATGTGTAGATGAAATTTTTTATTAAAAAAAAAAAAAAAAATCCTTACTATAAAAATCTTTAATTAACATAACATACAATGGAGATGGCTTGATAAAGTTTTAAATCAAAGCAATGTTTTTTTTTTCATTCTTGTCAACATTTTGGTGAATGAATAAATATTTTACAAATGAAAAAAAAAAGTGAATTTCTAAATTTTCATTAAAAAGAAATGGGATCATAAAATTCTACAATCTATTTACAGTCTCTCCAACATTTTTTTTTTCCCTTTCTGGACATTCAAACTATGTCTATGTCCATCAATCATGAGTTGATGTAATACCTTACTTTGTTTAGTAGCCAAAATAACTGTAATTTATATGGCTGCATATTTTTTTGTTTTACTTATTTGAAAGCAATACCTTTAAAACTGATTCAGTAATCTTGCATAGTCCATTCATTTCGGAAGCTCTTCAATAATACCTCTAGCTAAATCAGTAATTTTGGGATATTTCACCTTTTTTTTATCCAGTTCTTCTTGGGCCCATAAAAGTAATTTTAAAAGATTTGCAAGTTTAGGAGTTGATTCTCTGTTCTCCATTTCTAATATTGCAGAATTTAATTCACTTGCAACCTTTAAAATAAATAAATATATATTATTTGGCATATTAAAGCATTTAGAAAATAATAAAAAAAAATTCAAAGTAGCAAATTGTAAAAAATAAATGTATACTTCTGTTTTTTTTCTAAGGAGAGATATGATTTCAGATGATAATAATAATAGTATAAAATATTAGAAACGATTTCATAAGCTCTCCAATAATACCTCTAGCTAAATCAGTAATTTTGGGTTATTTAAACTTTTTTTTGTTTTACCTTACATAAATAACAAATTATAAAACAGTCACATGGATAATAAAATGAAAATACTATTTAGCAGTGCTATAAGCAATCCACTTGGTGCAAAATGTGAATTATAAAAATCTTTTGAAATTTTCACTTGTGTGGGCAATAAGTAATAGAAATAAAGTCATATTTAACAACCAAAAAATTTTAATAGCAGTAATCCATTTCTCATATTATTATTTGAACTTTAATGGATATTACACTAGGACCAAATACAAATCTCAGTCTATTGGAATCATTGTTTTAAAGTTTAACATTAAAAAAAACCCCCACTAAAGACATTTAACTTGTGTGGTCCTTGACCATAATGAATTTAAAAAAAAAAATAGACATGTAATATAAAATAATATATATCGTTAGAAAAAGCAAATATTAAAAAAAAAAAAACACTCAAAAATATTAGTTTTATATAAGTTCATAAATTCTAAATTCTGAGAGTAATATTTTTATAGATAGCTGCAATACAGTCTTCATAAAATCCTGAAAAAAATGATATATAACATGATTTACATGAAATAATTCATTATAAAACATTTAAATATTATGCTGATGACTTCCTTTTTTACTAACTGATCCTGATCTCAACCTTCCATGCAGGTATCTTCTGGAAATGTTTATAATGAAAAAAAAAATTTAACAATAAGTATTGTATATCAGATATAATGCAAAGAGAACTTTAGTAAATTATAATTTATCAAAAAATAAATATATAATATAAAAGAGCAAAGAGAAAAAGTGAGAGGATGAAGGATAAAAAAATTTTTTTTAGGGTGTATATGTTTCACATTTTCCCACATGGTGATAACTAAATAAGAAAGTTTTTTTTACCCCAATTTAGTGCAATATAAAATATTAATGAGAATAGTCACAATACTGATGCTCATTATCTGTCCTAGCTTTCATTTCCCCTTGTAGAAATAGCTATACTTATTAGGTAGATGGTTTTATTTTAGGAAAATTACTATCAATTATAATAAATATGATTGTAAAAATATCTTATAAAAAATTATAATATTTGTACAAAGAAGTAATAAAAAATATCCATAATTGCAAAAAATTAAACATAATCGCTTATGCGTAGACAACAGTGATATTTAATAGATACATACAAAACAGACGTGAGATATTGCTTCCAGCAGCAGTAGTGACAATGAAATAAATTTAATTTTTCTTTATAATCATTACTTGCAAAATATGTATATAAACGAGTAGAAAATAACTCAAATGAAAAATAAAACAGGTAAAATTGTTTATACAGTGCACAGAACACTATCATTATTCTACAACATTATAAATTATAACAAAAAAAAAAGAAAAATATATACTTACAGTTGATAGAAAATATTACCTCTGGAGCTTCTTATAAAATTACAATTGATTCTAAGTCTTTAAAATTACATATATATGCAGCTGATTTATATCCATTGTTTTTAAAACAAAAAAATCAACTCAATGTTTTCCATGAAATAAAAAAAATTAAAAAACTTTTATACAGAAAAAAAAACCCCATTGGAAATTGATACAATAACAAAAAAGAATGCTGTATTATCTACACATGTAATTCTTAACCATTCGCGTGATATATTGATTTAAATTCTGATTGGTCAAAAGCAGTCATCATGTTATTTCTAAATAAACACCCTTTTTAATAACAAAAAAATTCAAATAGCTATAACTGTGAATACTTATAAATGAATCACAAAAATTTAATTAGCTCGGTGGAGCTGCTTCTAGAAAGTCACTTGCTTCACAGCTCTCGTAGAAAGACTTTAAAAAATCAGTTTAACTGCAGTCAAAGGTATTCCTTATATGTACTTGTCCCTTTAAAGAACATTATTTGCTGTTTGTGTGCTTTTTCATTCACAATTCTCAGGTTTTAATGTATTTTTATCATTATTTCACTATCTGCAATAGACAACCAGGTTCCCCCCCTGTTTGATGAGTTAATTTGATTTTTATAAATCATAGAGTCTTATTATCTCTTACACTCTTGAATTCATTTCCTACTCCAGTTCTATCACTCAAAACATTTTTATCAAATTTTTTATGTGTTGTTCCAGTTATTTAGGTTACTAAAAACTCCCCCCCCCCCTTTGTGGTGGTAAACTGCCTAAAATTCTAATCAATTTTAGCATAAACAACTAAAATTAACACTAACAATCTCTCGTGTGGATTTGCTTCATTTTTTAAACCAAATTCATTAGTTTTCCATTTCAAAATTGTTTTCTTTGTATAATTCTTAACTCTTCCTAACAGTATAAAGATGGCCACCGCCCCTAGCGGCAAAAATGTGCAAAAACCTAATTCACAACAACAAAAACCTTCAAAACTTACAAAAATGTTACCTAAATTAAATTCCAAAGAAAACTCAGACACCATCAGCACATAACCTAATTCAAGGTCTCCATCTCCAGACCTCTGGATTTTCCTCCCCTACAAGTGAGGCTTGCCCCATCAAAGGCAAAAAGTAGTTCCAAAAAATTAATCTGACCAATTATAATGTTGCTCCAAGCAAAACTGGGAACATTAAAAATTCCTCACCTAAGAGGGGAAAAAATCAGCCTGCTACACCTAAGTTTAATGCAAAAACCTCAGCAATCTCTGAATCCTCTAAAAACCTAACACACAATAATTACTCCAAAGATGATTTTACTCATGATTCTCCATCTCGATCTACCAGCGCAACCAAATCTGCCCACATTACATTAATATCAGTCGGACTATAGAGCCATCCTTTATTACCCATCCTACCATAACTAGCTCCCTAAAACCACAGCAAAATCTTTGCTAATTTCTATGCTCAGGCTGCATCCAGCACTGTACCAAAAGATCCCAATATAACTACACCACAAACATGCCAAGCTGAGCTCCTTCAAAATCTGTGGGGCCTTGATGAGGAAAATCCTAACAATCAGGGCCTTGATGAGGAAAATCCTAACAATCACAATTCACCACCTCAGAAACCTTCATTCCTACTAAACAACTCTCACCAGAGAATCGGACTGCGATCTCAGAACAATTTAACCACACAGTTCCAGTACTACTCAAGTAGCTTCGATGCTACCAGAGTGATAGTTCGGTCATTCTGGTGATTACAGATTACAATGTGGACTCCACAAGTTTTCAGCTACATACTGTACCTACTCAGATTAGAGCTGTATGTTACAGTATATGAAAAAAAAGTTTATTGATCTTATTTTATTTCATTTGACTTGATCTATGGATAATGGAGGTGTTAAATTATAAATGTTAACTGGGTAACCATGGTAACTTAATATTTTAAAATAATATTAGCATCAAATTATAAATTGGTTGTGATCAATTTTGGGGAAAATTATAAATAAGTGAATAAATAAATAAATACTGGAAAATATCAGACTAATTATTGTAAAAAAAAAAAATCCTAGAGATGTACTTTACGGTAGATTGATAGTGGATCGTGAACAAAAAAAACTATACATATATATTAAGAAGATAAAGATAACAAGGAATAAATAAATTCTGTATTGTTTTGATGAGAATAGTGTATTTGAAATTTGTTAAATTGACTTATTAAATATGTGAAGATAAGGAAGAATGGAGGGAATAAATGTTCATGTATATTAAGGTGAAAGATTATTGTTGAAAAAAAAAAGAAGAGAAAGGAAAAAGGATTTTTTTTCTTTTATTGGTTGGGAGGTATTGTACCTGCCAGATTTGAGCTGTATATTGAAAAAGCAGACATAATCTAATCTCTATAAAATGTAGTAATATAATCAATAATCTCTAACCTTGTAAAATGAATATTGGGACTCTTAAATAACTGTAGACCTGTACAATGGCTAATCAATGGAATAATCATATTAATGTAACTCTTGTAAAATGAACATCAATAAATACCATTTTGAGACTCCTATCAAAATAACTAGAGACATGATAATAAAATGTGCTATGCTCAGTGGTCGGTTAGCTATTAAGAATTCAGCTGCAGAGATATGCAGTTAAGTTAAAATAATAAAATAAATTATAATGAGTAAAATAAATGACTTGGGAAGAAAGAACAACTGCAATCATTCCCTAATTAATAATTTAGAATACAATAAAACTTCCTTTATCAAAAACACATTCTCTGAGCTATAAACATAACAGTATTATCTTCTCACTAATTCTTGCGTCTTCTTTAATATTTTATGAAATGTTATATAAATAATTTCCCAGTATGATCTGAAATGAACTCTACTCTTACAGAATGAAAGTGAAAATACTTTTATGGTATAATTGAAAATAAAACTCTTGTGCCACAACTATAATACCAATAATAATCAATACCTTTTAAATAAGGAATAATAATGATGATGATGGTCTCAGGGTTCTTCTGTTTATCTTGGGAAAGTATTCTACAATATTGTGTTGTCACACATGATTGACATTCTGGTAGGCTATAGGAGACATTCACTTCACTTAAAAGCTAATGTGTCCTAACGTATAATAACAATTATAATTACTTATAAAGAAATGATAATATGACTAATAATGAAACAAAATAATTGGATAAAATTTAGAATAAGTCAGTCTTTACCCATGGTATCAGCCAGAATAATAGAAAGACAAGGATACATTTTATATCCCTCCATCATCAATGACAACGCAATAAGTTAATTAAAACAAATTATTTCAATAATTCAACAAAGAACATAAATGGAATAATAAGCAGTCAGAGTTAATAACTTGAAATAAAATTCATTTCACTATGAAATAAATGTTTAATTTGAAATTTACAATTCTCATAAAACAAATATCAAAAAAAAAAAAAAAAAAGATATGTTAAGATCTGCATAAATTTGCTTATCTGGCGTATTGAGATCTCTAGAGTTTGAAATGGTTTAGGACTAAAGAAAAACGTTTAGCAAACATGCACTTACTTTGCATATAGAAAATAAACAGACAACAATGAAGATTGAATAAAATACTATAATTTATTAATAACACAAAATAAGAAAAATAATAACAAATTTGTTAAATGCTACAAACCAATATAGGTGTTGTTATCACAAATGCGTAATTATAAGAATATAATTAAAAATAATATATTTCTATTAAGTTTGGGATTAAACTTTTAAACTGAAGTAATTAGCTGAAATGCATAGCTGATATATTACTTCACAGATTTAAAATTTTGGGAAGCTACATTAAACAAACGCTTAATGTGAAATAGACAAATAATAACAGCTTCAATTTAAGTCTCATAAAAGGCTCTGAAAAATAAATCCCTTGCTTTAAATTATTGTCTAGCTATTTTTATTACGATATGAAGTACACAAACGGAACTAAATATTATTTGTTTAACTAGTATAAACTGGGTTCAAATACAACTCTTAAAATATTAAACTCTATTGTTATTGAGTTGACTAAATTATAATTTGTAATTAAAATAAATTATGAATGGGTACAGGTCATTCATCAGAAGTCATACACACAAATTAATGCTTAATGTCCACATAAAAATAATAATACACCTGGATCTCGTTTTATGTGGTAGATAGGTTCCGCAGAAAACTTGCATTAAAAAAAATCGCACAAAAATAGACTTATCTTGAAAAATGGAGGATCGATTCCAAAATTTTCAAAAATCACATAAAAGCAAAACAACAATGTAAACTTACTTTAAAATTCACATAAAAAATAAGGAAATAAAGTATGACTAATAAAAAAATTTCAAATATTTGAAAAAAACTGATACAAGGCAAACTTTTTTTATTAACTATTTCATTTTATTCAAAACAATGTTTTTATGTGTAATTTATTTTACATTTTTTCATACATATTTTAATAATTACTGCTATTTAACAATATGTGTTTCATTTGTGAACTGGTAAGAAATCAGATTCGTCACAAGAGGATGTACAACTAGCTCCACCTTCAGTCTTGTGCTGTGTTAATGGTTTTCTATCGACAATGTAATCGGCGATTGAACTTTGATATGATGATTTTACTAATTGTTTATGAAGCTCGTGATATCCAGACTGCTATGTCTAGCTGTTAGAGAATGCACTTCCACTAGTGCAACTATAAATATAACACGCTTCTACGAGTATGTTAATAATGACTAACGGTTAAATTTTATTTTATACACATGGAGAAACTTTTAGACAGAAAAAAGTTACAAGTAAAAATTTTTAAAAACTTTTAAAGATACGTTCTTTTCAAGTAGAAATTAAAAGTTCTTAAATATTTTTACTTGTAATTTTTTTCTGTCTAAAAGTTTCTTCATGTACATATGTGTATAAAAGAAAATATAAACATACTTTAAAGATACAAAAGAAAATATAAACACACTTTAAAAATACATTCTTTTTAAGTAGATAATAAAAGTTATTATAACTTTTTTGTCTAAAAGTTTCTCCATGTATATATGTGTATAAAATAAAATATAAACATACACATACATAACACAGACCTACAACTACTATTTAGCTCTCGTTGGAATTTAAGAGCTTGTTCATTTCAGCAAACTCAGATTTCAGCATTTTGTCTCGCACATCAACATAAAATATATTAATAAATGATTATTACTGACCAAAAATTAATAAATTTGACATATTTTTGTTTACTACTGAAATAAATTTTAAATGTTCGCATTTTGTTTCTATAAATATTAAAAAAAAATGAGATCGCAATCCAAACAAAAAGATAAAGTTATCATTTCTAGAAAGATTATTTTCAGTTTACAAAATCTTTGTTATTTCTGATTATGTATTTTTTAAAAATCTAAAAGAATATTTATTTCTGTTATATCTAATGAAATATGTTTTAAAAGTTTAAAATTTTTGAATATTTATTGCGATATTTTTACACTGTAATTATAAGTAGATTGTTTACCTAGAAGGTAAATTTCTAAATAGCTTCAGGCCACATTCTTGATATCTAATAAATACAGTGAAATATGAACTTTTTTATTGCATAAAAGAAAAACGCATAAAAAGATATTGAAAAGAAACATGAATCGCATAACTTCAAAATCGCATTAAAAAAATCAGCATAAAACGAGACCTGGGTGTATATATTTTAACTATGGACAACTTACACTTCCAGCGAAGAATATTTCTCAGCTACTGATGAAAATAAAACTGTGTTTGAATATTTCTTTAATAACTAAGCATTTTAAAATGCACAATTTTAAATTAATTCTATTCAATTGGTTTACTTATGAACTACTAGCAAGGCTCAATAGCACAATACAGATATTGATCCAAATCACTAAGGCACTAGTGCACCCTGAGGAATTAATACCTCAAATCTACTATCTATCCTTGCCATAATTTCTGAACAGAACATGATAATCTACACCTTCTATGGTGGAAAAAGAATTTTAAATTCACACAAGGAACAAAATACAGAGTAACCTCTCCAGGTCAAATAATTAATTAAAAGATTGGTGGTCTCCAGGCCTATCTTTCAGGCAAAAATATGTAGGTGTGGACTTTGTCTCACCATCTAAGGAAAAAGGACCACACCAAAATATAATCCTCTTATGGGATTAAGCTATACCAGTTATATCAAAATATCAAATAAATTCTAGATAGTCCTCTCCATGGGACATAGCCACACCGGCCATATCAATAATCCACTCATGGAGAATACAACACACTGGAGATAGCACCTCCATCCTGCAAAACACAACAAATATCAAAATACGTTGATATTAAGCATATATCAACTCTAAACTTAGGCAAGATAGCAAAATACACTAATAATAATAAATCTATATCAAAAATGCATACTTCAATCAATATCTAAAACCAATGAATAAAAAAAAAATCGTATATATCTTAGCCAAACAACTGTAAAAAAAAAATATGCAAAATAGTACAACAAATTTAAATCTAAGCAAGGAATATTCAATAGCAATGTATAGCATAAAAGCTTATATTAAAATAAAGTGGACAAACTAGTAAAGAATAACTGTTAATAAATTAATTAACTAAAGAACAATAAATTCTGTTGAAACTTTAAATGAGAAATATGCTTTTATAGTATAAACACTTCTGATAAATTTAAAATACTGTTTACCCATTAGAGATATATAACACAGATTTTAAATACCTAACGTGAGATTAATATCTCCAGTTGTATGTAAAATAAACCAGATATATTTTATTGGTATAACCTTTATATCAAATATAAACTTATAATAGTAGGAATGCCTATCATTTGTTATAAACCTGTAAATATTACATAATAAAAGTAAACCTTAACATACATTAACATTATAAAAATAAATTTACCAAATAATTTTTTGGTAATTATAACGTAATCGGGCTTGGCCACTTGATGGCATTGTTGGCATCAAAAACAATACAATACAATGTTCGGGGCCGCGTTATTTTTAAATCGAATCGCTGTTTTTTTTTTTTTGGTTATTAATTTATTGATTGCTATAACTTTTTTTTATTTAAAAAGTTGTTTAACTTTAATTTATATAACTTTTTTTTATTTAAAAAGTTGTTTAATTTTAATTTTGGATTTAGTAAACGACAAGCTGTTTTTTATTTTTAAATTGTTGTTTTTAGAACTTTTTTTGCGATGTCTTTCCCTTAATTATTGCTTTCTACATAACATAACAACTGTGTAGGGTTAGTTTTAGCGTTAGTGTTCTGTTGTTTGTAATGCTAAAATAAAAAATATCAATATCGTAACCGTAGTCGGACAAAAGAAAGAAACTCAAACTTTTTTAAACAACAACAAACACATATAAATGTCTTCTTTACTTATCAAACATGTTTATAATATGTGCTTTCTATGAAATTAACAAAAAATCGTGTATATTTTTATTGGACAGCAGAAATACTCGGCTTCTGTTTTCGGTAACTGCGGAAAAAGTTACGATCGCCAGACATTCGATGAACTACGTGGTATTTCACGTGAAAACGAGATTTCGCATGCGAACACGGCCGAATTCCTTTGACATACTCTCGGAAAGCTTTTACACATTACACCTTCTCTAAATAAGGATGTGGCCATTTGGAAAATTACTATAAAGTCAGGTTTCTTAAATTCATTACAAATACAAAGATTGTGTAACGTATATTGTAAAAATTTGACTAATAAAAATATACACACATATATATCAAACTGTACACGAAAGATAAGTGTGTGGATTCACAATAACTGTCGCGAAGCAGAAATAGGCCGTATTATTTCTGCGTTACGTCATCATCAACGGCCTTCTAATGGCTAAGACAAACATTAGATGTTTTCTATAGCCATAATGAAGGTCTTGTAAATGGCATTTGTTAGGTGTTTTGGTGAGCCAGAACACCATCAAGTGGCCAAGCCCGATTAGGTTATAAGTATCGTTTCTTTTAAAAATCTTAGTTCTTTAGCAGGGCTGTTTTCTATGCTGAGCTATTGGTTAAGATAAAGAGAGTTCTTCTCTTAATCATTGTTCACAAAAGACAAACGCTTGAAGTTATAGAAACACATTTTTTTAAAATGAAGATTTTTTCCTTTGGTAGTTGCAACAATTTTAACAGAAATGTAGTAGAAATAAAGATTAAATAATCTTAACTATAATGTCGAAGATTTGGATCCAAAGAAAGAAATATTACGACAACAACGATAAAAAAAAATATTATGAAAATATAAATATGATATCAGCTAGCTAGAACATTGAAGAAGATTCGCACATTTTTCCAGAAATTATAGTATAATAACTGTGTTTGAATTGTAAATAAATGAAACTAATATTTAAAAAAAAAAAAATTAACTTTTATTTTCAAGATGTTAAAAAGGCATTATTAAGCTATTTTCATAACTTTAACATGCTAGTTTTAAATAGTTCATTTCTTTTTTTATTCAAAGAATGCATGTATATAACTTGAACTTTTAATTTTAAGTAGTTCATTTTCATCTTTCTTTAAAGAAAGCATACATATAATTCCCTTTTATAAATATACAGTATATCAATCCTTTCTCCAAATGATTATAAATTAAGTAAACAAATCAACAATTGACAGATGCAGATAACAGAATTTTTTTAAATGCAGCAAAATTTTTAAAGTTCTATTTGAATTACTACATGCTAAAGTCTTTTTTTTTTCTTCTTACACAAGAGAAGTATTAGTAAATAAACATAAATAAGTAAATAGTTTTAACTTTGAAAATATTTATTCTTCTCGGTTTGGATAAGTCAATAATTTTACTCATGATTTGTGTTAAACTTGCCATTTTAAGCTTTTTTTTAAAAAAATAAAAAATTTAGATTCTCTTGAGATGCATTAAATCAAAATACAGAGTTTATAATTGTAGAGAACAATAGAAAACAGGATGCCTTACACCTAGAAATTCATTGAAGGTTGAATTAATATTATATTATTAATTTATCACTTTTTTTAAGATTAGAAAATAAAATAATTATAAAAATTTAGTATTATTAATCATGAGGAAGGGAAGAAGCCAAACTCTCAAAAATAAAATCAACTGAGTATGTTATCGTCAAATTAATAGGTATTATCTGGTTAAGCCCATCCCATTGATCCTTAGTGACCTCTATGGTAGCCACTCAATTTACAACAACAACAAAAAATAATTACATAAAAAAATTTATGAGGTTTTTTTAAGGTTATTTGAAATGAATTACAAACCAGTTTAATAAATCAAAATAATAAATAAAATTATTATCTTTTTTAATTAAATCAACTCACCAGAAGTTTTTTTTTAATATTATTTTAATTGTTAATTAACTGACATTTATGTTAAATTTTTTTTTAATATTATTTTTTTAGAACGCTAATTTTTTTTTTTTTACAAATACTTCTGCTAACGCTTAAAAATAACAAATAAAAGATGCTAGCATGCATACTAATCTTTCCATGTACACACACATATGAACTTTATTTATTACCAATTATTTTACTACACTTTCAATAAACTATTTAAATAACTGACTTTAAGTAATTACTATAATAATACTATTACATATCCTTTATCTCGCTATGTTTCTTATATAATTTAAAACTAAATACAGCTTATTAAAAATGTTAAAATTGTATTAGCTTACTATCATAACACTATTTTATTTAGAATATCCTGACAATTTATAAAACATGACACAGCATTAGAATAATACTGACTAACTAACATAAACTATAGCTAAGCAAAGTGGTTAGCACACTTTATCAGTTAAATATTATTTTATTATTATTATTTTTTTAAGGATAACACCAATATTATGTACAAATAATACTAAATGAAACCAAGTGCCAAAAACACTGTGTTACAATATATATATATATAAGTTTATTGATCTTATTTAATTTCGTTTGACTTGATCTATGGATAATGGAGGTGCTGAAGTATAAATGTTAACTAGATAACTATGGCAACTTAATATTTTAAAATATTATTTATTATTAATATTAGCATTAAATTATAAATTGATTGCGATCAATTTTAAAAAAAATATAAATAAGTGAATAAATAAATAAATACAGGAAAATAATTAAGTGAATCATAAAATAAATCACTTGAATAAAATCATTATTATTAATTAGATGTCCATTTTATTATTACATTCATGATATAACTTATTTAGGTAATTATAACGTAGTCGGGCATGGCCACTTGATGGCGTTGTTGGCAGTCAAAAACAATACAATGTACGGTTTTCGGGGTGCGTGATTTTTAAATCGCTGTTTTTTTTTTTTTGTTATTAATTTATTGATTGTTATAAATTTTTTTTCCTGCCTTTTTATAAAAAAGTTGTTTAATTTTAATTTTGTATTTAGTAAACAACAACTTTTTTATTTTTAAATTGCTGTTTTTTGACAAATTATTATCATTCCTCTTTTTTGTTATTAATTGATTGATTGCTATAACTTTTTTCTTCCCTGTCTTTTTTAAAAATAAAATGTTTAATTTTGTCTTTAGAAATCAACAACTTTTTGATTTTTTAAACATAAATTTTAACTTTTTTTGGGGGAGGGGTGGGTTTCGGGATTGTTGCTACTCTGCGATGTCTATTTGGCGATGTCTTTCGCTTAATTATTGCTTTCTACATAACAAAAAAAACTGTGTAGTTTTCAAAGAAATAAAAGGTTTTTTTTTTTTTCACCCTTGCTTTTTATTTATTAATTTGTATCAAATGGAAAGGTTTTGGGACCACAATTTTGTCTCAACCAAAACAAACTTCCCCAAATCAATGTAATATTGTTTACAAACAATAACCAAAAACAAAACAAAACAAAAAAAAATACGTCAACTGATCAAATGGCTTTTTTTTTTTGGACAGCAGAAACAAACCTACAGTCCAAATTAGTGGTATTTTGTGATGTTGCAAATACAACACATACTCGGCTTCTGTTGTCGGCAACTGCTAAAAAGTTATGCATTTGGCAGCCATTTTATGAACTACATGGTATTTCATGTGAAAACGAGATTTCGCACGCGAACTTGGCCAAATTCGTTTTTACATACCCTTGGCAAGCTTCTACACCTTACACATTCTCTAAACAAGGGTGTGGCCATTTGGAAAATTACTATAAAGTCAGGTTTCTTAAATTAATTATAAATACAAAGATTGTGTAACGTATATTGTAAAAATTTTACTAATCAAAGTACACACACACATATATCAAACTGTACACAAAAGATAAGTGTGTGGATTCACAGTAACTGTCGCGAAGCAGAAATAGGCTGTATTAGTTCTCTGTTATGTCATCATCAACGGCCTTCTAATGGCTAGGATAAACATAGATGTTTTCTATAGCCGTAAGTCAGGCCTTGTAAACAGCATTTGTTAGGTGTTTTGGCGAGCCAGAACGCCATCAAGTGGCCACGCCCGACTACGTTATAATTACCCTTATTTATTACAAAATTAAATATTTCCTATTTCATATGTTTGTTTATTTATTATGTTTATTGGAATATATTATTAAAGATATGTTAAAAGTATATATTAGAAGGTATAGAAATTGTCATGTGAATTCTTTGTTTTTGGTTGAAAATGAAAAATAGTATTGAAATTGTAAAAGAGAATTTTTTTTATTGTATTTGCTGTAAAAAACAATTTTCGTGCATCAAAGAGACCAACTGAACATTTAGTTGCCTTAGTAACCATCAGCAAAGAGGTTATAAATAGAACTGAAATGCTTTAATTCTAGTTCTTATAACTTTTGTCATTGCTCTTTAGAATGGACGCTTTTTACATTTGTCTTTAAAAAATTATCAATTTTATTTTAAAAGTGATTAATTTCTAAAACAATGGAAGAATAAGAATTTAAAGTGTCTGCCCATTCAGTTTGTTGATGGAATTCCAAGGGAAATGGCAAAATGTATTATAAAAAAAAACCCATCAAAATTCATTGCATTGCAAATAAACTATAAAATATTCCGTTGTTAAAATATGGGATTTCATCCATATATTTGTGATAAATACAAACTCCACGATGTATATATTTTTAATCAATGAATTTTACAAGATTAATTAATTTAATCGTTCTACAACTTCGAAAGATCCACACCACTGGATGGCGCTGTTTCTATGCAAAAGCACAGAAATATGCTGTTTACAAGGCTGCTCATAGATCTTATAGCCTGTAAGCTGTTCCAACACTTAAATGTTGAGGAAGTCAAGACAGCGACATGTTGTGACAGTCTATATAGACGTTAGTATTGAATATTCAATAGCGTATCGTATGAGAGTAGCTGTATTTGTAATCACAAAAAGTGTAACAGTATGCATTTCAAAGTTTTTCGTTTTAAATGTATTGTAATTTGTATGAATAACTACAAATTATAACTATTTTGAAAACGACCCTAATTTCCTTGTTAGGTGGCATAATTTAATAAATGAGGAGTGTAAATCGCGATTTGACAAAGTTCACACGAAAGTCGCGCAATTTGCGAGAAGTTTTCAATGAACTATTATTGTTTGTGTATATATGAAATCAAAGTTAATTTTTTTTTTTTGGTTTTGCAAGCGTTATTTTAAAAATAACGAAATGGTTTTTTTTTTTTTAAAAATCAAAAAAAATTTAAATCGAAATTACAAAATATTTTCCACAAAAAAGCATATTATATGTATTTGTTTATGAATAAAAATAAATGTTTTTGAACCCCCGGTAAATCCAAAAAAAAAAAAAAAAAGATGAATGTTTTAATATATATATATAAAAAAGACAGAATGTTTTAAAAAGAAAAAGAATTTTTTTTTTATAAAAAAGACTGAAGGTTTTAAAAACCAAAAATAAAGTTATATTTGTTTTTTAAAAATTAAAATAAACTCAGTAAAAAAAAAAAAAAAAACAGTTATAGATTTATTTTGGGAAAAAAAAAACCTGTTAAAAAATGTAAAAAAAAAAAATTTCAAAAAATTCTATCTTTTTCTTTTAAAAAGCCTGATAACGTTATATCTATTTGTTTTTCAATAGCAACAGTGCCATCCTGCTATGTGGATCGTCTGAAGTTATAGAACCAATTTAATTTCTGTGATATTAAGCAATTGAAATTTCACACTATTGACTTGGAAAAACATTAGCAGTTAATACTCATTTGGATTGTAAATGAAATTTGTCAATGAAAGAATTCTCTTCATATATCACTACTAATAAAAAAAAAAAATAAAGCTAGTGATGTGCAGATTTTGCATTGACAAAGTGCTATTTTTAAAGGTTGGATATATCTACACTTGAAAGAAAAATATTGGAATTCAAAAAAAAAAACAACAAAGATAACTGAATTCAAATCTTCGATTATTATTATTTAAGCTTTTCTCTGCTCTACCCCAAGAATGATCATTTCTTTGCATTTGGGATCATAAACAACAAACCAGGAGCTGTAATGGAATGTAGTGGGTAAAAAGGAGAAATACAACTTTTGATGTAGATTATGCATTATATATAATTTTTGTTATTTCAAAAGAAAATAATGTTTGTTTATCTTTATTTTAAAATATAAAATTTATTTATGAATAAACAATGAGTATATTTAGGTGTTAATTGATAAACTATCTACATAATAAAAAGTTGGAGAGATTTTTTTTAAAGTTTAAACTCTTAGATATAAATTAATTCATGACTCAGTAAAATTTAACTTAAAGAGATTCATATAGAAGAACAGGTTGATTCTTTGTAGTGTGTCATTTGCACATCACAGCTGATTCATTGAAATTTTTTCTTCTTTAAAATTGTGAAAAAACTGAGAGGACTATGCATGCACCTATACCATCATTCTCTGTGCTTTTTTTCTCTTTTGATAGGTAAGTGCCATATTTTTCTCCAACAAAAAATGAATTTTTTATTAATTTTTTTATAAATAAGGTCAATTATTATAATTTTTTTTTCAATTTATTATATTACACCCGGGTCTCGTTTTATGCGGATTTATTTAATGCGATTTTGAAGTTATGCAACTCATGTTTCTTCTTAACATCTTTGTATGCTGTTTTCTTTTATGCGATAAAAATTATTAGATCAGAAGTCGAGCTCCGATAATATTAGCGCTATTACTTTAAATATTATAAATTTCGTGCACTCACATGTCATATTTTAAGTAATAGCGCATTATCGGAGTTCGACTTCCATCTAATATTTTGCAATTTATGCAATAAAGAAGTTCATAATTCACTTAAAATCAGGATTTCCCCATTTTATATACACAGATTAAATTTTACAAGATTATAATGTAAATCTGTTCAAACTATATAGATGCCTATATTATGCATGTTGTTGGTTTTGCATTTTAAATCACGTTCTATTTTTGCTTTTTAAAAAAAGAGTATGTAATCAATTAATCATTTAGTGTCCGCAAGTTTATTTTTAAAAGGTGAGTAACAGCGATGGATACAATTAAATTTGACAATTAAAATCTGATTTTTAATTGTAATTAACAATTTAAAAATTACGTAATGTGATCTCAATGAAATTTGATTTTTAAACGGAATTGAAAATTAAAAAGTTGAAGACAAAAATAAGAATTTAATTTTTAATTGTTAGTTTTAATTAAATTTTGTCCAACAGTGATGAGTCAGTGTCTTTTTATTATCGCAAGTCTAAGTTCTTATTTTTATTTTAAACTTTTAATTTACTCTAACGGAGTGGGAAAAAACACCCAAGAAAATGAATTTCTTTGGAAACAAAAATTTCAATTTTAGATTGCTTAGCGAAATCTGAAAGATCAACAGTGATTGGAAAAACATTTAGTTTGGGCGAGTCCACAATAAGAGCAATTAAAAAAATGAAGTTGGCATTAGTTGTATTTCCTTTTATGATGAATCTGATGTCTTAATAGTTTACAAACAAACTTATATATCGTCAAATAGCGATAATGATTAAAATATTGTACATGAAAAAATGAAAAATATTGTAAATTATGCATAAAAATATGTTGTCAAGCGGTGCTGGCCATGTGGTTAACACAGCTGCCTTACAAGCCGTTGTTCTGGGTTTGCTTCCCGGCCGATGCTTTGACACATGAAAAATATATTGTTTTGAATAAAATTAAATACTGTAGTTAATAAAAAAAGTTTGTCTTGTATCAATTTTTTCCAAATTTGAAATTTTTTATTAGTCATATTTTATTTCCTTATTTTTTTATGCAAATTTTAAAGTAATTTTATGTTGTTGCTTTTATGCGATGTTTGAAAATTACAGTATCTATCCCCCATTTTTCAAGGTAAGTTAAGTCTATTTTTGTGCGTGTTTTCTGCAGAACCTATCTACTGCATAAAACAAGACCCAGGTATATATGGAAAAAAAACCCATGTAAATAAAATCAATGGCAGAAATGGATTCAGAAACAGATTCTACCAGCTCCAATGAGTTCACTGTTTCTAGGCCCTTTGATATTGAGGATAGCATTACATTCAGCGATTTAGAAGAATCTTTTGCTTCGACATCGGAAGAAGAAACGCCATTACTAGCCAAAAGGCAAAGAAAAATCAAAATGTACTTCCGAAAGTTAGCAGTAGATCAGGCCCTTCATTCAGTAAAGACAATATGCCTCCGGATATATTTGCAGAACAGGTAAATGTAGAGAATTTTACGAAGAGTCTAGGTTTGAAGTTCTCTATTACAGGTGAGTATACTATTTTAGACTTTTTTATTTTATTATTTGATAAAAAAATGTGTGCAAAAATTGTTGAGGAAACAAATAAATATGCCATTAAAGACAAATGTATGCATCATTGAAAAAATATAAATCAGCCTTTTTTGGGATGGTATTGGGAATTTCATGCAAGTTTCCTGTCTTCCGATTGAAGGACATTTGGAGTTCTGATCCTAGTATGAGGAACCCTTATTTTGCAAATATAATGCCTTATAAACCATTTAGTAGTATTTTATCATGTATACATACATTTTAATAACGAACAATGTTGAGTAACGAAGTGAACATTTTGACCGTATCTATAAAATTAGACCAGGGATAGAAAAATGCAATGTAAATTTCAAAGCTGCATACCAGATGCACATAGAGATTGCAGTTCATGAGGCAATCACAAAATTTTTAGGTCCAATACTATGAAGCAATATGACGCATCAAAGCCAGTAAAGAGAGGTTTCAAATGGTGGATGTGTGCTAATAGTCACAATGCTTATGTGTATCACATGGAAATGTATGCAGGCAAATAATCAAATTCAAATGCTCATCTATGCCTTGGTACTCGTGCTCTTAAGTCAGTAGTAGTTCTTCCATACCTTGTAAAACAACATCACATTATTTTCTGTGAGACAGATTTTTTTCGAATATAGAGCTAGCCAAGGATCTTTATGAAAATAAATTATATTTCTGTGGGACAATAAATATAAGAAGAAAAGGTATTCCAAAGAGCATTGTCGAAGTGCACAATAAAAAGAAAATGAAAAGAGGAGACTCTCATTTTGTTATTGATAAAGATACTGGTCTTCCAATTTTTAATATGGATGGACAAAAAGCCAATAGCTATTATCACAAATGCTTATGCACCTTCAGGAAATGATGTTGTTAGCCAACGAAATAAAAATGGATCATGACAAATAATTCCATATCTACTTGTAATAAAAATGTATAATAAGCACATGGGTGGTGTTGATCTGACCAATCAAAAGCGAACCCAATATTGTTGGGGACAAAAAATCTCTGCGATGAACATTGTGACTATTCTGGCATTGTTTTGACACAGCAATTTCCAATGTATACATTTTATATTCCATTTATATGTCATTTAAAAATTTGACTGTCTTGTCTCATCTACAATTTTGGAGAACCTTATCCCATATGTTAATTGATGCAATTTCCATTAAGATAAAATATTCCCCCAAATCACATGTATTTCCACATCTGGCACAGTGATCATATGGAAACCATACACATGTAGATCTTCGTCGTGATAACATTCCCATGTGTAAGTTTTCAGTTGAGTGTCTAAAAAAAAAACAAAGACATGAAACTCACTTTGGCTGTTTGGAATGTGGATTGATACCTATTTGTAATAATTCACAAAGAGGATGTTTTGCTTTTTATCACACTCAAAATGTGACAAGTGATTCTAATCCTGTTGTGCCAGTTTTACCCCAAACATAACCTGCAGTTTCATCACAAATGGACTTGCTGGGATTGTAATTAACATGTGGAATCTGAAGATCTCCAAATGCAGATGCCTCTACTTATGCTCAGATGAGAGATATGACTTTTGAATAGTTCTAATGAGTAAGTTATATTTGCAATTAATTTTTTTGGTTATTGTTTTCCAGCATGATTAATGACTTTTCATATGGAATATTACTTGATATTCTTTTGATTTTATATTTTAGGTGAATACAACCTGACAAACTGATTTTTTACTCTGTGAAAGGTAGCACATAATGAAAGATAATGTTTTTATTATTGTTTTATTGGTTTGTTTTAGCTATCAGCACAATGGACGAATGGTTGACACCCTGATTCAAGACAATTTATTCCTCTTTAGCAATTTGGTTGTATATAAACCAATAATTTTTTATTCTTCTTCTATTTTTACTAGTTTTGGTTTTACTAACATAGTTTTCATTGTTTTTGTTTTACTAATTTGGTTTTCATTAATTGTTGTTTTACTAACTTGGTTTTTATTAACTTCATTTTATATGAGAGGCATACGACTGCCTGATTACCTTCCTTATTAGAATTTTGTAACAGCTTCATTACTGATTACTTTTTCCAATTGGTAAACAAGGTCTGGAATGATTTATCTTTTATTAATAACAATATTGAATAATATGAAATATTTTGCATATTTATATTAGATAATATTAACAGGTATGCTTCTCTGGAAGACATATCTTGAAAGAGGTAGAATATAAACATTTTTTTTTTTTATAAATATGTGCCTTAGAACCTTTTTAGTAATCTTTGACTGCCTCTTGAAATGAAAAATTTTTTCATATTCTAAATTTGTAAATTGTTTTCTGTATTGGCAATGATTATTCAGTATGATGATGTTATGAACAAGATTGGTTTATCCAAAGTCTAAAATCAAAATAGTTTTGAGCAAATAATGGAAAATTATGAACTCAAATTTGTAATGCATATTGTTTATCAGGTTATTGAGTTTTCATAACTATTAGCAGAAGAACTTGCACGATGCATATATTTACACCAGTTTTATAATATACATATATGTGTACTATGATGATCTTATTTAGAATTTCAAATTATATGACATTTTACTTTTTTATTGTATTTATAGTAGTAAATAATAATATCCCCACTATCTTCATTACTTTTACATTCTGATAGAGATTTAATTTTTTTTTTTTATCTTTTATTAGGAGAACATTTTTTCTGTCAGACGCCTTGAGATTTTTCAACTTCTGTGGTATAAGAAAAAATAGAAGAATTCTTATCTTCCTACTAACTTAAGTTCTGAAGCTATGGATTATCTCAGGTAAGAAGTATTATATATGGTTTGAAAGATAATTTTGTGAGGAATACAAAGAAATTATCAATAAAGATGTAATTTAAACTTAATTAATGATAAATTAGAAATTATGAACAAATAATGAAGTAATAATTAGCTGGATGTTGATATTTCTTTTTTTCCTTTGTCTTAGCCCTATTGCTTTCCTTAATTTTTCTTGTTTCTATCAATGTAAAGTTTTTTGCTCTAACATTATTAAAACTGAAGTTATTGTGAAAATTGTGTCTCAGGTCAGTTTTTTTAAAAATTCAATATGACATCTGGAGAATCAACCAGTTATATTAATGGTTTGAGTGGTTGCAGCGATTTCCCCCCTAGTGGCAGCTGATTTGTTGAAATTTTGTTTTCTTTTTAAAACTGTGTGAAAACTATAAGCATGATCTCAAAAGAAATCCCGGCATTCGGTGCTGTTTGAATTCCCCTTTAAGATGGCATATCATATGCTAAAATTTAGATTTTTTTATCAATATTTTTCTTAGTAGGTCCATTACATTTTTTTTCTTTTTTGCTTAGTTTACTAGATTGCATGAAGAAGACAATAGCACAATATTCATTTTGGCAAGACTCTGAAGTAAAATGGATTAATAAAATCTCAATGATTCAAGGATTTTAATCCGATAAAAACGTAATATCGTAAGTATTCAATTTAATTTTTTTTTTTACTATTTTAAATGTTTCTATTATTTGCATAGTATTATTTAATTTTTTATTATTTGATAAATTATAATTTATTAATGTGTTTGCATTTGTATTAGTATTAGTGTGTGTAGTATATAAATTGTATTTGTATTCAAATATAACATAATGGTTTATAAATAAATCAATTATTTTATATAGCGCGATGTTTATAAACTGTAATAGTTAAACAGCATTAAGCTGTTGCACATGCGCTTTGCAGATTTTAACTATAAATGATTGAATACTAACACTTCAAACACATGATAAAGTCTTTGGGAAAAGATAGAATGGCCATCTATCTTTTCGAACCCAAACGCTTTTGTATGGGCAAATCTCAAGCGTCTGAAAGTGAAAGCGTGAAGATATTAAATAATCACTTTAAATTACTTTTACATGCTCAAGTTGAATGAATGACGCTGGTGAAAATTACTAGAATTTACGATAAGTCATTCTTATTTGATTTATGTGTAATGTAATTTTGGGGTTCATAAGTATTCAATTTAAATTTTTTTTATTATTTGTGTAGTATTTAAAATTTTTCTATTATTTGCATAATTTTATTATTTTTATAAATTATAATTTATTAATGTGTTTGCATTTCTATTAGAGTGTGTAGTATATAAATTATAATTGTATTCCAATATAACAGTGGTTTATGTACAATGTAATTTTGGGGCTCTGATCCAAGTTTGAGGCAACCTTATTTTATAGACATAATGATTCTCAAAAGGTTTAATAATTTATTAGTATGTTTATATATGTATTAGTGTGTTTGTGCTTGCATGTCTGCATTTGTATAACAAGTAATAATTTTTATGTATATAAGGAATTATAGAACAGTGGAATGTAAATTTTAAGACTGATTAACAGATGTACAGAAAGGTTGCAGTTGATAAAGCAATCACACAATTTACTGGGTATAGTACCATGTGAAAATATAAACTCTTAAAACCAATAAAGAGAGGTTTCAAATGATGTGTGTGATGATAACCACAATGGTTCTATGTATCACATGGAATTGTATGCAGGCAAAGAATCAAATCCTGATTCTTGCCTATGTCTTAGTACTTATGATGTGAAGTCAGTAGTTTTGCCACATCTTGCATCACATTATTTTCAAGTCTAGCTAGCAAATGAGCTATATGCAAATAAATTATATCTCTGTGGGAACAATAATCATAACAAGACAGCGTTAGTGGTGTACACAAAAAATATAAACAACACTGGTGTACACAAGAAGGATAAAATGAAGAGAGGAAATTCGTTTTATCATTGATACAGCTTTCAATTTCTAGTTTTGGATAAACAAAAAGCCAATTGCTATGAAGACAAATTGCATGTCATTTTCTGGAAATGATTTATTTTGTATCTTTTATTAGGATGAATATTTTTCCTACAATCGCCTTGAGATTTTTTAACTTTTGGGGTACACGATAAAAATGAAGAATTCTTTTTCTTATTAAAAACCCTAGCAAAAGTGATCTAAAATAATATAATTAATAACTTTTATTTAAAAAAATGTAACAAAATTATTTTACATTTGTTAAATATTTAAAATAATACTCATACCTTCTGCCTTTGGGATGGGTGAAGTAATTCTCCAAATGGTGAATTTTCTGGATCTTCAAAAGCTAAAAGTGCTAAGGTTCTTTCTAATTCATGTAAAACCTCTTGATTTTCTTCCCCACGTTCAGCTAAGTGTTCTTGAGCAAACTTAAGAGCTTCTTCAATATTTCTTTCACGTATTAATTCTATTAAATGTTGTTGCTACAAAAATAAAATTTATTATTAAGTAATGAATAAATTGTTTTTTATATTCTCTTTATTTTGTTTGATAACTTATTGAGAATATAAATACAGAATTTCACATACAGCAACTGAACAACATAAACAGCAATTAATTTATTATTTTTACAATTATGTTTTTGAATTTTCCTGCATAAATGATGGTTTTGGAAAATAACTTTAATTTAGATTGTGGGCTAGAATGAATGGATGATATAATGAATGGCATTTTGGAATCAAACAAAACATTATAGCAGACTCTAATGTACTTTGAGTAACAAGGTAGAAGATAATAACTGAATGGAGAGCTGTGTAAATCCAAGACCTCCTATCAATATCATCAGTTAAGCTTGAAATTGGTTTTTAAAAGTTTTACCTGCATTATCAATTAGGAACCAACGCTTTCACACATAGATAACATTGGATTTCTGGAATTAGAAAAGTCACTAATGATAAGAAGTGGGGGGGGGGGATAAATAAAATGTATGAATTTTGGAAAAAATATACTCACACAGATGTATAAAAATACTTTTTGAAAACATTTGTAAGTGCTAAAAAGTAAGGTTTTTTGGATGTACACTAAGGGTTATTAAAAAAGTTTTAATTTAAATTACTTTGTTATCACAAATATAATTCATTGTAGTTTATTTTTCTTTTTTGCACACAAATAAATAAATCTAAAAGAACTACACAACTGCAATATTATACTACTTAATACATAAAAACTTCTTTCGGCAATATTTTATTGACTTCCTCACTATAACATATTCTAATGAAAAATGTATTAAAATAGAAGAGAACAATACTAATGAAACAACATTGTCTCATTAATAGCAATATTCCCCTGCTGAATGAAAAAAAAATGTAACAGACAATTAATAAAATAATGGATAAAAGCAATGCCCACATATTTGAGCAAGCTAGAAAATGTAATGGAACAATAAAACATTGGTCAGCAACAATAATAAATAAGATTGTAAGTGAAAACCGACCAACAACAATATGGATAAAATAAAACTAACTGTTCACTGAATAGCTTGCAGATTTGTGTAATCATAATTATAATAGAAAATATGATGGTTGAGCCAGGCTAATTAGCTTGCAAGTGATTCATGGATTCACATGACCAGAAAGGTAATAGATAAAATTAAGAAGCAAATAGTTTTCTTCAACTATATACTACATATTTGGGCAATCTAAGATATGTCAAATAGACATTGCATTTAAGCAACTAAGAAATGTGACTAATAAATAAACAAATAAATGAATTAATCCATAAATGGCTCTATAATAGTTTGAATTTCCATCTGCAATGGACTCATAAATTTGTAAGGTGCTAATGGGTCCATAATAAGTATATCTGTTTAGCAAAAAAGATCAAATTCAATAAATAATATTTTATTTGCCAATAAAATATCATATGGGATATACACTTAAATATTTTAATTGTAAATAAACTGTATAATAAAATAGTTTTGTAATGATTTATGCAATAGGAAAATCAAAGTACTTAGGTTAATAATAATAAATTTACTGAAGTAAACATTAACTCATTGAGGTAGTTAAGACCAATAACATAGATCTAATTTTACCAACTGCAATCTAATATATATTTTTATAATTTATCCCTGCCAGATTGCAATTAGTAGAAACAGTCTATGATTAAAATTATTATGCATACAGTCATAAATGGTTAACTAGAAATTCTTTCTCACACCACAATTAAAAAAAAATGTAATAAAATGTTAATACTATCTTTTATATATATTTTTCTTTTAATATGTTTTATATCTTAGACTCAAGTATTGCTTTTTTTATAATAATTATAAATAATTTAAATTATATAGAATATTATTTTGATTTGTTTTTAAAAAATTTAATACTTTAACAATTGATTTAAGTCTTAATTATTTGAGTATTATTTCAGTCTATATCGAATGATAAGATAAAACTGCCTCATAATTAAGATTATTAACAATAATAATAATAAAAAGATGTTTTATCATTAAACTACTATTATACTTTTAACCATTATTAAGAAGTGAAATTTTATTTCATGTAAATAATTTAAAAGAATTTTTTTTTTAGCATCAATGATTATGTTTAGTTTATATATATAATTTCAGGTTAAATTCCATTATCCCATGATGTTTTCTTTGGGCACATCGATGATAAACAAAAATGTAGGGCTTCATGAACATTTTTATCCTTAAATGATATTCAACCATTCCTTTTGTTGATATTACAATCCATGATAAATTTGATAGTTTTATAGCTTTATGGTAATTAAGCATAGCAATAGTTATAATCATTCCATTTTAGTCATAAAGACATCAAATAATTAGAAGTCGGTGTTCCTTCGCCTCTAAATAATTTTTCTATTCACAGTACATATTTACTTGTTATAAGATCAGAATATATTTGTAAAAGTAAGATAAGATAAAACACAATTTTAAGCAAAAGAAAGTATGTGTGTTCTGGTTGAATTTGTTTCTGTAAGTATAGTAACACAAAATGCAGTCTTTTTTATAAATACTAACTTGTGAACATATGATTATCTTTTTTTCCTAATCTTAATAATGCATTGTTACCATTCGATATAACTTAATAAAAATTATTTCATTTTTAAATCTAATAAATAAAATATCGCCTTCCATTTATTCCAAATTAATAAACATTTATTAAATATAAATCATTAATTGTTTTGTTTAATTATACACTAAAAAAGGGAATAGATAGTTCCATGTGTACATCACAATATATATTAGCATAACCCATTATGCACAGCGGCATCTAATTTTTTTTTTTTTTGTAAATGACAATTTTTTTCTCTCTCTCTTATCCTAATATAATATATTATATACATTATACAAAGATGAAAAAAAATATATATTATACATTTATAACTATATCGACAATCTAAAAATAATGTTTATTTATTTCTTTCCATTTTATATATTTATTATATAATGCATAAAAATGTTTTAATTTACATATAGTTTTGCTTTACAAAATACATAAAGTTAAAGCCTACATTAGATAATAACATATTTTGGAAGTCTTTAAATAAAAACATAAATTTCTTAAAAAAAAAAAAAAAAAAATGAAATGAGAAAATGATGAGATATTTATGAATATTGTGGATAAATGAATTGCAAATTTTAAGAAAATGAGTTGAGATTATTGATAAGCTGCTTAATGATAGATTATTGATAGGTAAAAAAAAATAAATAAATACAAAAAGTAAAACATTCTCTCACAAAATGGAAATTAAAGTTTTATTTTAAAATCAGCTTTGAAGTGGCAAATGATTTTCTCACTTTTTTAAAAAAATAGTATGAAAATTAAACTGTAAACAGCATTAAAATTAAATCTTTTTTAGAAAAATTAATAAAATTAAATAGCTTATATATAGCCCAGTAAATCATTTTTGATAATATCTAGTTGTGTACAAAGATTTTTACACTCATTTTCTCCTAAAATTTATTAAATATTCATATACAATATTCTTTAAAACAATAAGTATGAGAAATATGTAGCTCAACACAACTTGTCAAAAGTAAAGACATATACAATAAATCATTTTATCATCCCAAATAGTTAAGATTTTATTGAATTTTAAAAGAAAAATAATTTACTTGCACTCATCATTGCCTAGCTGTGTCATTACAAAAATAATATCATAGCATTAATAAACAATTGTTAAAGACACAGATTTATTTTTAAAAAAGTACAATACCTGAAGAAGAAAATAAAGATAACGATCATTGTCTAACAGTTCAGGATGTAATTCATTAACTAAAGCAATAGCTTCTTGAATTCTACCATTCTGAATAGCATCTCTGATTTTTATTCGTTCATCTAAAGTGTCTAAATCAACTGATGGCTGAACTCCAGATTCCATTCTAAATTTTTCAGCTGCTTCTTTGAATCCTTCTACAATCAAAAATTATTTTAAAATATAATAAAAAATTAAATTACAAATATATAAGAATTAAATAAAATTACTTCTTAAATAATAATATTAGATTAAAAAAAAAAATTATTCAATTTAATGTAAGATTTCAAATGCAAATAAATATAATTTAGGTTTATATATAAGCAAATTATCATTTTGATAAAGAAATAGAGAATTTTATTTAGATATGTATAATATTTTTCAATTTTATTTAGAAGATAATAAACTTTCCTCATTAGTACCGACTTAATCAATGATGTTAAATACGAGAATGTTCTCATTCAAGCCCAAGATAAAGACTTTGAGAAAATATGAATGACTGTCTTATTTTCAAACTTAAATGCACTTATATAGACCAATCTTAAGTGTCTTAAAATGAGAGCATGAATATATTAAATTGTTCACTTTATAACCAATTCTTTTGATAATCTTATTAAGACGATTGTTCTTATTTTCTCCAAGTTTTTATCTTGTCGCTGGAATGAGAATATCCTCATGTTTAACAGTATTGATTTAATCTTATGTTTAGCACTAGTGAAGAAGGTTTATTACCGTCTAAATAGAATTACAATCTAACACTGTGCTAGTAAAATTCATTGATTATTGCAATACTTTTCAATAGATTAAATAGCATTTTAAAATTGTCATGGAAAATTTAATCTTGGAATTAAAAAAAATTTGAAGGATTAAGTGCTGTGGGTAAATTTGAATATTCAGACAGAAATAACTACTTTACGAAATTTACAAAAAAAATTATACATTATGTATTTTTTGGGGCAAAAAAATCTCAAAGAGAAAATAAACATAGAAACATTTGAATGAAGACACAGAAGATGTGAAAAATATTTTGACTAGCAAAAAAAAAAAAAGATGGATAGAAAGAAGTTGATAGATTCATGAGTATAGGAAAAATTAAGTAAAGCAACTATAAAGGTTAAGAAAGTTGTGTAGGATTATCTGTAATAAGCGGAATAAATTTATACAAAAAATGATAATTAATAAAATGTAAAAATATATGTTAATGCAAAACTAGAAAAAGAATATTAAAAAAAAAAAAAATGAACAGTGTGTTTTTAATTCAGAAAATATGTATTTCAAGATGGCAATGTGCCTAATAGATAAAGATTCAGTACATATTATTTAAAAAAAAAAAAGTCAGTTAATTCTCTGGGAAATCAAATAACATATGAGCTCTGAAAATGACAGATTGAACTTCAATTCAGGGATCTTTAACTTTTGAGTTCACCACTGCACTAAATTGTACAGGTTGCGAATACTGATTAATGTAAAGCTAGGGAAACAAGTTTTTAACAAAGACAAAATCATTAACCATCAGAGATACTTCAATGAATTTAAGCTAGAATTTACAAATCATTTAAAAATACTAACAGATAGTCTATTAATAACAGTTGCAAAGATAGTAGAGACAAAAAAGCAGCAATTCTCCAATAAACTTTCAACTATATACAAGGTAATATAAGTGATAAAGAAAAAGTATGAAAATGATTGAAAAAAGTATGTTTGAAAGAATTATTTTGAGATTTTTTAAAATGATATGGAAAAAGTTATAATGATGATATAAAAAACCCATACATACAAAATAAGAAAGCTATGGAAAAGAATGTCTCAAAATTATAAAATGCCATCATTATTAGAAGAAAACTTATTTTGATGAAGAAAAATCTATAACATGAACAAACACATTTATGAAAAATTCAAAAGCTCCAGGAAATAATGGAATCATTGGAATAAAAAAAAAAAAAAAAAAGCAAATAAAGAAAACAATAATACATTCCACAGCTATATTTCAAAATGATAAAAAATATATCAGACAATCAGAAAAAAAAAAAACAAGGTAAAAAAAGACATTAAAACTTTAGTTTATATAAAATCATTAAGATCATTCATTATTCAAGCTATCCAAAAAAAAAAAAAAAAAAAAAGGTTAAAATTGAAAATTTTAATAGAATAGCAAAAGTAAATATTGAGATAAGTTATAAAAATAAAAAAGTTTGAGTAATCATTATAAAGTGGATTTGCACATTACGAAAGGATGTTCAATTCTGTAACCACTTCTGCTATGATTGAAGTTTTGGAACAAGATAATTACAGATTAAACTGCATGGAGAACATTATGATTAACATCAATAAAGATGTAAAACAACATTATTCATTACAAAAAATATTTGTGAATTAAAATGAAAAGCAAAGGGGAAAAAATAAATGTAAATTACTTAAGTCATCTAGATTTTGCAGATGATGTGTTTTCACAAATGATGTTTCAGAAATTGAGGATATGTTTCACAAACTATCAGATGAAAACAATAAAGTAAGACTAAATATAAATGCTAAAAAAAAGATCAAATAATAGTCAGTCATATTATTAATATAAATAAAAACAATAATAAAATTAATTGTAAGGTTATATATTCTATCAATGCTTATTGCAAAGCATAGAGCAAATTATGGAGAAATATAACAAGAAACGATGAAAAGGAAAATATATGGGTAAAAAAACAAAATGTATTATATCAATGTAATAATTAACTAAAAGGAAATTGATGTGGGCAGATTTCTGGAATAATATGATAAAAAAAAACTATGGATTAACAAAATTGAATTAAACTCAAAAGATCTTCATTTTGTAGTGGATTAATAATAGTTGAAAATTATGAATATGATCAATAAAGCTTATATTTTTCACAATGAAAAATTAGATAACCCTAAAACATTGATGAAACTTTTGGTAAAGCAACATTGAATAATGTGATATGGGTTAAATAAAAACAACAGTATTTTACGCCGTAGAAAGTTGCCCATACATAATAAACTTCAGCTTTTATGTATTTAAAAGATTGAGATGACAAAGTCTAAATCAACTATGTCTGCATTAATCCCTGACAAGATGACAATCAATAAAGATTGTTTATACTTTATTTATTAAATGTTTATAGAATTGATCTATAATTCGATAATAGAAATAGAGCTCACCACTTATACAAAAACAAAACTAATAAATTCAAATACCATACTTATAAAAGTAAATTGTTATATTATATATAAAAATAGGCATTAGTGAATATTTAGACAAGAGCTAATTAAAATTTTAAATAATTTATTCATTTTTTTAAAGTACATTAACAGGAATATAATAATTACCTTGCAATCTAAAAAATAATTTGAAGGCAGATGATCAAGATTACTAACTTTACAATATTTACTAGATACACAATTACAGTATTTTTTAAACTATATCATTTAGCATTGATAAGATAAACAGTTTGATAGCTGAAATCTGTAGTGAATTCAATTTTTCATCCTCTAACAATTCTTCATAAGGAAAGTATATAGCTTTTTTTTAAATTTTTTATTAATATCCATATTGTCTTCTGTTTTCATAACTTAATATCTGTACTAAGCAACAGCAATATAAAATGATATTGGCAATAAATGATTATAGCCTTATCATCAGCAAAACACAATTTCAAAATAAATAGGAGAAAGCAAACACAAACTATTCCAGTATATAATGTTGAAAACTTTATGAATAAATAGAATATCATTCACATGATTGCCAAGAGTAAATGTTGAACTGGCAGCACCTAATAACAATAATTAACACAGCTACATAATTCAAAAAGTCAGTAATATCATCTATTACAATAAGTTAATGGAATTTTGATTCAATATATGAGATAATTATCAAAAAACAAATTAATCAATAATGGAGTTATAGAAAAATGTCTAAATCCAATATAACTACTAAAATAATGATAAAGCACAATATTGTGTCTATTTATAACACTAAAATCTTGGCTTTCAAACTCTATTTAGGTAAATTATTATTTATTTATTTAGTTCACAGATTTTTTTTTTAAGACACCACAACATTATAAAAGAACTTATAAAAATTCACTAATTATGTGATTCACAGTTTGCATTTGTCCACATCTACAGACTAATTGCTATTGATTGTTCTTAATCTATTGATGAAATTTCAGTTGCACCAAAAAAAATTATTGCTGCAAATGTGTAATTAATATAGTTTCATTAAAGATGTGAGATAAAGCACAAGAATGTAATGACATTCCAATTGATTTTCTGAAAGTAAAAAAAATCTTTGAAATAATTATTTGATGTTTGTAATTTATTTTAGGATTTGGGAAAAAGAGCAAAAATAAGCTTTCAATAAATATAATTCCTTTATAGAAAATGCCTAAAATAATAAAGACTGTTGTACAAACTGTGTTTTGTAAAAATTATTAATAATTCACAAAGTAAAATGAAATAAGTAATTTATACTTATTTGTATTGCAGCATTATTGAAAATTTTTTATGGGAAAACAACAATTTTATTATAAAAGGAAAAAATCATCAAAATTGCTTCATTATGTCATGAACCATCAGAATATTTTTATGCTTTAAAATGGACATTACCTATATTCTAAAAACGAAATACAAACATAAGAAGGTATACAAGAGTTATATATACTTGCCTGAATAATTTTATTAGATCGAATGATCATTTTTTAAAAAAAATATGAATCAGTTTAATTTCTCATCATATCATCCTAGATAAAGCTAGCATCTATTCATTCGCAATATTTTGAAAGAATATTTGTTCATGAAAGGATATCTCTTCATATCATCATGAATATAAATTAGTACTTGTGTGTATAATGTTATATAAATTAAATTATTATTATTTAAAAAAATAATTTGGATATACACCTGGGTCTCGTTTTACGCGATAGATAGGTTCCTCAGAAAACACGCGCAAACGAAATCGCGCAAAAATAGACGTAACTTACATTGAAAAAGGGGGGATGCGGTCTGTGATTTTTCAAAATTCGCGCAAAAAAAAATAAGGAAATAAAATATGACTAATAAAAAATTTCAAATTTGAAAAAAATTGATACAAGACAAACTTTTTTTAACTATAATATTTAATTTTATTCAAAATAATATATTTTTGTGCATAATTTAAATTTTTTTAATACACGTTTTAATTATTATCGATATTTGCCGAAAACACACGTTCGTTTGCAAACTGAGGAAATACAACTAGCGCTAACTTCACACTCATGTTGAGTCAATGGATTTCTGGTGAACGTAATTAGTAATTAATCTTTGAGACGATGATTTTATTAATTGTTTATGAACTTAGACTTACGATAATAAAAAGACAATTATTCACCACTGCTGGGGAAAATTTAATTAAAACTAACAACTAAAAATTAAATTCTTATTTTTGTCTTTAATTTTCAATTCCATTTAAAAATCAAATTTCGTTTCACTGCTATTACTCACCTTTTAAAAATAAACTTGCGGACACTAAATGATTAATAATTGATTACGATCTTTTTTAAAAAGCAAAAACAGAATGTGATTTAAAATGCAAAATTAACACGCACAATGTTTGAACAGATTTACATTATAATCTTGTAAAATTTAATGTGTGTATACATAAAACGTGGAAATCATGATTTTAATTTCATTATTGCATAAAATCTTACTATTATAAAGCACTGAAAATATTGAAATTACTAAGATGAAAGTCGAATTCCAATAATGTGCTATTACTTTCAATATAACGTAAGTGCGCAAAATTTATTATTTAAAGTAATAGCGCATTATCGGAGTTCGACTTCCGGTGAATTTCAAAATCGCATAACTTCAAAATCGTGTTAAATAAGTCCACATAAAAACAGACCCAGGTGTATACATAAAACGTTGGAATCGATAAAATGTACTTTGAACTTAAAATTCACATGATTATATTATATCTTCTTTAAACAAAAATATAGTATTGGCTTTTAGTTTGAAATAGACAACAGAACTGTGATGTCATCCTAGAAATACAGTATTTAAAGACTCATTCAGGTCATTTATTTATATTTGTCATAATTATTGATATACATATTTGTTTCTCTTCATCTAAAATGTAAAATTATTTATTGACAAATAATATAATTTTAAGTTAACTAGTGATCTATTCACTTACCAAAATATAAGAGTTATGTTTTTCTAAGTTTAAACTTATATCTTGTGACATAGTAATTATTATTTTAATATTAAAATTATTCATTTTTATTTATTTATTGATTTTAAAATTAACTTCAGGTATATCATTTATATTAGGAGTTCAAAAAGATTTTATTGCAATAAGTATTCATTTTATTTTGTTCTCTTAAATAAGATTATTAACAAACAACTAGATTCATCTTTGCATATATATATATTTTAATAAAAATATATACTTATATAAAGAATATAAGATGTATATATTAAATTCTCTCATATCTTAGAAAGTATGAACATCGTGCAACTTATTTTGTGTTACATAGATATATGTTTCGTATTTGGTATTAAATAATCGGAGATTAATAGGCAATGATATATTTAAATATGGAATTAGTGTTAATTGATGATTTATTATACATTCAATTAGATTGTATGTGTATATATAGATTGTTTGTGATCTATTCATCACAAACATTTTTTATTATACAATTGATACTCATTTATTAATAAATTTTAATTTAAATCAAATAAATTTGTCTCATTATTGTTCAATTGTGCAAAATGAATTCATTGATTAATAACATATGAGTGAGACAAGATAAACTGTCTATACAGTGAAATTTATTTGAAATAACTATATCATATAATCCAGAAATCAAATCCAAGAATTGGTGAGTATGGTTATATATTTTTTTATTGAATCCAATAGTTATTATCTGACTAGATATAAACTTTATATAATAATAATAATCAAATATTTACGAGTTTCATCTAAATTATTGATTGAATAGATACTGTATTAAATTCATAGTTGATCAATAAGATCTTAATCTTATTCAATTATAAAGCTGATAGTAATATATTTAGTTCTAAGGAGAAATGATTTGCTTTAATTATATTTAAATTCAGTTGATGTGGATTGTAAATACAATTAGCTATTAAATTTTAATATTCATACTTGATTATAATAAATGTTAATATTTATATGTTTCAATCATTTTAATATAGTTTTAATTAATTTTGTTACAGGAAATTTAAAATAAATTAATATGATTAGTTAATTATGCTTAAGTAAATATCAAATAGAAATCTACTCTTTCTTTTATATATTGGTATGATTGAATATTATAAGTTCAAGAATATCTTATAGGTTTATTGATATTACATCATTATTAAGTACTTATCTCGTTATAAATTGCATGATTAGTAATAGTAAATTAATACATGAGTATAGCATGACTGTGTTAGAATTATTTATCATTTTATTAAACTAGGATTAAAATTAATTATGAAATCGTATATTTATTTAGATATTATGAATATTGTAAAGTTATAGGACATACTAAAGCTGTTATCTAAATCATTCATGAATTGTTTTATTTAGATATAACTATCATTACATTTTAGTATAAGTTTATATTATTATAAGTAATGCTTGATTCATTAGGTATATTAGAATTTGGGAATTAAATAATTTATTATTTTCATTTGATTACAAGTGAAATATATCTTAAGCAAATATTCTTGTTTTGAGACAGTGATATTTGATTTAATTGCTTTATTTTAATCTATTTTGATTAAGGTTTATATTTAAGATATTTGAAACGACAATTTCATTTGTTTTCTATTTAGTCTAAATGCTGTTTGAATTCATGATGCTATAATAAATATTATCATCACTGTTTTAGTAGAATTAACAGTCAGATATGTGATTAGATAAAGGATTGTTATATTAAGTAATGAATAATTATTTACTGATTAGTATTCATTTAGCTTAGTTTATTGTATTCATTTTATTATGAATGATACTATTATTCACAGGGCATTATAAAATTACTCTTATTTTTCTTTGATTTATAGTTTATTCAGTTACAAATGATGTCCAACTTCAGGACTCATTTTCATTCTATTAAATAGGGCAACCAACAATTGGGCTATATTTTATTCAGGCTATAATAGATTAGCATATGCATATATTTATTGTTATAAATGGCGCTGCAGGGCATAATTAAACAATATCACTCTATTATGGTCTTGTCATATCCAATCTGTTACAAATGGTTCCCAAATCTGTGGAGCATTAAAATAAGGGTATACCTCATTTTAATCTGTTACAAATGGCATCTTCAATTTAAGGGCGATAATAAAGATTATTTCATCATCATCTTTTCATGTTATAAAATGCTGTAAAAATCTGTAGGGCAACCTTTTACCCTGCAACAATATATATATACACATATTAGTGTTTTTGATTAGTAATATTCTTAATAAAACTTTTATTCATTAATTATCACTAATTCTCAATTTTAAGCTATTTTTATTTATTTATTATAAAAAACCATTGTATTTGCAATTTCAAGGAATATATTACCTTTGTTACTTGGGATGAAGATGCACTAATATTTAATGATGATATTAATAGTACATTTCCGAGTTTAATAAAGAAACTTGCATTAAAGATATATTTTCTTCTGCAAATCAATCCATATTTTAAATGTCATTAAAATATATATATATAAACACAAGTTTATGTTGCAAAGAAAGTCTAGTTTATTGCAAAGATGCTATAAAAATAGTTCAAGAGCATACACTTGTGAAGCGTTGGTGGCCTAGTGGTTAGCATAGCTGCCTTCCCCTTCCAAGCAGCTGACCCGGGTTCGCTTCCTGTTCAACGCATTTGACATATGAAAAAAAAAAAGGAGTAATACACTTCTATTAATAGCTTTTCCAACACTTTACAAGTTATTAAGAATGGGGTATTCCACTTAAAATATATTAAATAACATTTTCATATTCTGGAATTAAAATAATTGATTGTATTTAAGATTTTAATGTTGTCAGAATCTTTAAGATGTAAAAATACCTTTTTCCTTTAAAAAAATTATCTCCCCAAATGATTTGATAAATTTGGCATATAATATATTAATTACGCTTTCTAAAGATTCTAATGTTATGAAAGTGTATAGTTGTAATTATATTTTATAGAGCGTACAGGAAGTATATGTAAATACTTAAACACGGTTTTAACCTGTGATGACTGCACCTTAAAATTTTTAGCAGTAAAGCAATATTATTTTGCTGATAGAGGGACCTCACAAACCATGACACACAATAGCAACTTTTATAAAGATAAGACCGGCCGTCTTATCTTTAACCCAAATTTCTATTTATATAGGTCAATCTGAAGCATCCTGATTTGGGAGTGTGAAGTTGGTGTTCACTTCATTGTTTAAGTCCACTATTAATGCAATTTTAAAATGAAACATTAAAAAATAAATTGATAGATTAGTAAAGATATTACTGTTAATACCTGTAACAAGATAATTCATAATAAGCCTGTTCATATCTGCTCGCTGAATGTGTAAACTTTGTAACCTTTCCATCCAGTCATCTTTGGAAATATCTTCATGTTTCTCAGTAAAACTCATGGCACACTAAAATAATTTTTTTTTTTTTAAAAAAAAAAACAAGTTACATCTCTCAATCAATCATTTCATACAAACACATAAATAAATAAATAAAATTAAAAAGCAAAACAATAAAATAGCTTAAAAAGTTGTCTTTTTTTATATTTTAATTTGTAATTAATATATATATCATATAGTATTCTAAGGGCAATTTTTTTCATTCCTAATAGAGAGTCATATAGCAGAAGCTTAAATAAGAGTAAGCTAAAAATCATGTGATGTTTTGATGGTAATAAACAATTATTAAAAAAAAAATCTCATTAATTTTTAATAATAAATGTGATGATGGCCATCTACTCTACTAAAGAAGTAATTATATATTCACATAAATAGAACATTGTGTCACAGAATTAGTAGTAATTTTTTTTTGAAAAATGCTAAAAATCTAATCATGATTATTAGAGTTTAAAAATATTTTAAATGTTAGTATGGGCAACTGTAGAGTGCAAACTAGAACTCAAAATTTAAAACTTGTTATGAATTTCTGAACAATAAATTATTCAATTATTATTTTTCTTAAAATTAAATAGTAACACTTGACTTATGTACAACAATTAAATAGTTCGTGAAAGTCTGCTAGTAAAATTTATATTTGTGATTACAATTATCAATTCATTTTTTTAAAAGACAAAAACAATTTTTAAATCTTCATTAAACTCATTTTCAAACATTATTTGACAATCTTAGTAGAGAATCTTATGCAACAGTATGTCAATTTTGATAAGATTGGGCAAAACATAAGATTGTACTGTGTAATGTTCTGAATAAAATTTTCAAAATTCTGTAAATGACACCACAAATACTGATGAATTACTTGTTTGTTAGTTGAAATTGGATAATTGATAACAGAAAAAAATATGATTTTGTAAATTTTAATATATATCATAATTTAATAAGTCATCATCAATGCACATAATCAACACTATTGTGTTACTATAATTATGAGTAGATGCAAAAGCAAAAGCTAAAAAAAGGATATGTATAAGTTTTCAAACTATGTATCATACCATTTACAACTTTCTTAAACACTTTAACAATACTGTTCTTTATATCAAACTACATAATAGGAAATCAATAATGTTAAAAAAAAATAAAAACAATGAGTAGTCAATACATCAAAAATGTGAATGAATAAAATACAAGGAGCAATAAACAACTTGAATTCATAAAGGAAGCTTGGCATAATGAGTAATAGGTTGAAAATATTAAAAAAAAAATTATAATAATAACTTTATCATAATTTTTGTGGATGATTTATTCCATTGTAAAGCAATTGCAACTATAATTAACTTCATCTTTTCTTATTTTGCAAATACAAATGGCATAATTTAAATTACCATGTTTCCCAAAAATAAGACCGGGGTTTTATATTAATTTTTGCTCCAAAAGATAGTGTAAAGCTTATTTTCAGGGGGTGTCTTATTTTTTCATGCACAAAAATCTAAATTTATTCAAATACTTCTTTTTATAGAAAGCTGTAATATTCTTACTCAGGGAGTCCCCTCCCCCTCCCGGCAATTCCTTTCTTGTACTTCAGAGAATAGCTTTTTCTTTGTGCACTTATCTTATCTGGTGATCAAAATATTATTCCATTTAAATCTATCTAAGTGTTAATTGAAGATCTGTCAGACAGGAGTGGTAACAAAAATGATTACAATTAAGAATAGTTTGTCCACAGAAAAGCAATAAAAAAATGCAAGCATAAAAATTCAGAAAATGTTTCTGTATTTCACATGTGTATATTAAGTAACATAGGTGTATTGAATGATGATTCATATATGACACAACCATGTCCATCCATTATCAAGTAGACAAATTGCAAACACTTTCCAAATTCCTTGTAATAGCTATGTTTGGGTATTCTTTTTAAAAACATTTCTTTAGGAGAAGATTGATGATTTAACTTAAACTACTTATTATTTTAATAAAGTCTTTCAGGAGACAAAAAATGACTAAGATATCAAAATAATTTTCCTTTTATCTTGAACATTTAAAAGCTACCATGCTGAAATTCTAAAACTAAATCAAGCATTCTAAATCTCAGTATTAAATAAAATAAGTATCTAAAAATATATAAATGAAATTATAAATTATACAATATATTGATTTGCAGTAGATAAATTGTTTCTCTATACAGGTAGAATTACTTTTGTTGATAATAGTCGATGGGGAAAATACAAAAGAACTATATAATTTATATTACCATTTATTTAAAGCATTAATGTTAAATTGTTTCTCTATACAGGTAGAATTACTTTTGTTGATAATAGTCGATGGGGAAAATACAAAAGAACTATATAATTTATATTACCATTTATTTAAAGCATTAATGTTAATCATATTGTTTATTTATACATTCATTATTTTATAATTCAATATGTTCATCATATGTTTCAACGAGCAAACAAAAACCATTTATGAGGCTGCTGATCTTAATTAGGGCTTTTATTATAAGCATTCTCAAAATCATAGCACAGCTTATTTTCTGGTTAGGTCTTATTTTCAGGAAAACGCAGTATCTAAATACTAAATTTTAAATATTTGCCAACAATGCATTTGTAGAATACATACATAATATACTGATAATATCAAGAGTTTAGAATCAGTATCTCTGTTATTTTAGTTAGCTGAGAATTTTCCAACAAGTCAGTCATGTTGATTAGTAAATGAATACTTTAAATGATCAAATTTCAATGTTAAACTTTGTCCAAAATGTTGCCTTGTATATATAAAATTAAAAATAATCAATTTAAAACAAAATCGAAATAGACAACTCACTACAAATAAAAATAATATTTAATACATCAATCCGGCTTTCATTCCTTAATTAATGGAACCTTATAAAGATGTTTTTTTTCCACACAATCACACGCGATGCAGTGCATGACCAATTACCCAACAGTAATTCCCCCGATGGACATCATTTACATTACATTGCAAGAAATATAATTAGTAAAATACATATGTTTATAAAAATAATTAAACTTATTACCCCCCCCCCATAATATATATTTACAAATAATCTAATAATAATAATAATTCATTCCTATTTTTAAAAATTATAACTCTAAAGTTTTCAATAATCTAACAATGCCCATTTCCCCCTAATTGTCCTGCATCCTTAACCATGTTTATATATTTGTTTAAATTTTCTTGAGTATACAAGTCTCATAATATTTTCTTTCATTGTAACTTTTAACATACTTAATTGTTTGAATATTTTTTCACAATTCATTTTATGTCCAGTATCCAAAAAATGTATATATGGCCCTGATCTTATATCCTTTCTGTTAATTGCCTGATCATGCTCTTTACCTCTTTCTATGGTAATCTTTCCTGTCTACCCATATATATCATATTGCAAAGATCACAACTAATTTTATAAACCAACCCTATCCTTTTTGAGTTACACATCCATTTCTCTAAAGGTTTACTATTTTTCCATCCTATCTTAATATCATCAAGTAACTTTTCTTTTATCAATGTCTTATATAAATTATCTGAATATGGAAGTAAAAACCCACTTCGTATTTTTATATCTAAGCCTTACACTATCCTTTATATTACTATTATTATTTCTGAAATTTTTTTTAATATCTTTTCTTTTATATCCCATACTAACATAATCATTCTCAACTTCCAATTTCTGTTCAAATGCTTTTTTTATATTCAATGTTAACCAATCATTTCTTAACTTAAATCCTTTCAAAGAAAAATGAGGTATAATTGATCCTAATTCATATCAGCCATGGTTGCAGAAAATAACAGCTTTGAAAGTGTTTAAGTTAAGAAATGATAGGTTAACATTGAATATAAAACAAGCATTTGAACAGAAATTGGAAATTGAGAATGATAATGTAAATAAGATATTAAAAAATTTTTCAGAAATAATAACAGTAATACAAAAGATAGTGTAAAACATATGTATAAAAATAGCAAGTGGATTTCAGTTCCATATTCAGGGCACTTATATAAGACAATGATAAAAGAAATGGAAAAATAGTAAATTTTTAGAGAAATGGATGTGTAACTTAAAAATGATAGGTAATATTAAAAATAAGAGTAGGGTTGGTTTATAAAATTAGTTGTGATTTTTGCAATATAATATATAAAGGTCAGACAGGAAAGATGATCATGGAAAGAGGTAAGGAACATGATAGGGCAATTAACAGAAGGAATATAAGATCAGGGTCATACATACATTTTTTGGATACTGGACATGAATTGTGAAAAAAATATTCAAGTAATAAAGTATATTAAAAATTACAATAAAAGAAAATGTTATGAGATTTTGTATATTCAAGAAAATTTAAACAAATATGTAAACATTAGTTATAATTTTTAAAAACAGAAGGAAAGAATTATTATTATTGTTTTTTTTTTTTCCAGATTATTTGTAAATATATATGTATTATAAGAAAAAAAAAAGGATTGCAATAAGTTTAATCATTTTTATATACATATATGTAATTTTACTAATTATATTAAATGTATTTATGTTAATAATTATATTTATTGTAATGTAATGTAAATAATGTCCATTGCAGGGAGTTACTGTAGGGCAATTGGTCATATGATTGTGTAAAAAGAACATCTTGAAAAGGTTCCATTAAGGAATGAAAGCCGGTCTGATGTATTAAATAATATTTTTGTTTATAGTGAGTTGTCTATTTCAATTTTGTTTTAAATTGATTATTTTTAATTAGTAAGTGTTAGTCTTAAATGAATAATAAATTAGTTATAAAAAAGATGATGGGTACACTTTCTGTAAAAATAAATCTAAAATATAATGCAATTTTGATTAACAAAAAGGAATGTCATACATATACAGTTGCAATATAAATATATTCTTGCTGCTTTTAAGAAGCTGGATTGAACATATAAGTTATTTTAAGGAGATCAGAGAATATAAATCATATATAAAACTCTTAAGGACATGAACAAATACTACTCTGTTTTTACACATTAAGTATGAAATAATTTGAGTGATTAATTATTAATTTGAATAAAAAGAAATGTTTAGCTCAGAATAATATCTGGAAATGTTCCGCCTGCATTGCACATGCTATTTAGAAATGCACTTCTGAAAAATGTCCAAACTTATATTTGTTCTTATAAATATTTTTTTTTTAAATATTAATTATTAAGAATTATATCATTCAACTATTTACTATTATTATTATTCTAATTAATATCAGTTTACACTGAATCATCCAACAGAATATCAATAGCATATGAAGAATATTAGCAGTTTTCTAAAAGAAATGAAAGTAATTGGACAATTCACTGTCAAATATATTATATAAGTATGATTTGCGCTAAAGACGCATAAACACACAAAGCTGCCGTTTAAAAATCTTTATATATTAAAATAATAATGCAAGGGTAGCTGAGCGCTTTCAAGGGACACAGCTGCCATAGCCATATTGTAACTAACAAAATTAGTAATGCAAATGAGTTTATGTGTTCCATTTCTTGGATATATTATAGCATGTGTTTTTTCTGTTGATGGTGTGATTGTGCTTAGCAATAAAGTAAGTCTCTTCGACTTTTCTTTTCAAGTCATGGCGTTCTCTGCAAACAACCAAACAGTCAATCGGTTCACAATCATGTCCTGCTGAGATACAATGCTGGGCGAAAACTGAGTTACAAGTTGGGTCTGTTAGTGCTTTGTTGTACGAATATATATGCTGAGTCAGCCGTGTAAATAAAGATGCTCTGGTTTCACCGAAGTATGAGGCCTGACAATTTGATACAGGGCAGACAATATTGTACACCACTTGAGGTGTCTGCGAGGGTGGTAATCTGTCCTTGGTGTTATTGATTAACTTAAGTTGGGTGTGTGTGAAAGCACAAGTGGTGTTTTTTATTGAAAATAGTATACCCACTAACTCCAACAAATTAATCAATAACACCAAGGACAGATTACCACCCTCACAGACACCTCAAGTGGTGTACAATATTGCCTTCCCTGTGGCAACTTCGGCGAAACCAGAGCATCTCTATCTGTACGGCTGTCTCAACATATATATTTGTACAACAAAGCACTAACAGACCCAACTTGTAACTCAATTTTCACCCAGCATTGCATTTCAGCAGGGCACGAATGCGAACTGATTGACCTAGTGGTTGTTGAAGAGAATGCCCTGACTTAAAAAGAAAAGTCAAAGAGGTTTACTTTATTACTAGGCACAATCACATCACCACAGAAAAGACGCGTGCTACAATACATCCATAAATTTGCATTACTAGTTTGGTTAGTTACAATATAGCTATGACTATGAGAGCTGTGTCCCTTGAAAGCGCTCAGCCACTCTTGCATTATTGTTTTAATATATAAAGAATTTTGTGTGTTTATGCATCTTTAGCGCAACTCATACTTATATAATAGTTAACCGCAAAGTTTAATCATCTCGCTTATGTCAAATATATTCTATATTATTGCAATATAAATCATTCCCAATAAATGAACTTCATTGCTACCTTCCACAAAATATATAAAATTAAAAAAGAAAGTAAATAAAAGTGCAAATAATATCTACTTATAAAAAAAACAAAATACTGTTTCAATTTGTCAATCATCTAGCTCTAAAAATAAATTAATTAGTTGCTAAACTTGAGGCATAAATGGAACCACTTAAAAAAAAAACATTATTCATAAAATTTTCACCATAAGAGATATGCAGTTATTAAAATAATAAACAACTTTTTAGGGGTTTATACATATATATAAATACAATTCAATATGGAATAATTTACAATTTAAAGCATGAAAATGGTTTTGTTCTCTAAATGAATAAGCCAATAATAGAAAGTAAATATAAATCAATCATAACATCTACTCCAAAGAAAGCTCACTAAAAATAAAACTTGTAAAAATTCACTGAATATATTTTGCAGTTGAAGATATATTTAGCTACAAAAAGATTAGTGACTTTTGTTTTTATTAGTGATATCACTAATCATAAAACAATTCAGAAAATCATCAAATTTTCAACAATTGTCATCATTATCCCTCTTCACCTTACTGCTAAAGATTATCTAAAAATGAAATTATTAGCAAAAATGAAGATTTTAATGACATTGAATTTTGACAAAGACAACAAATAATATGTAGTATTTAAAATTTGTTACATTATTTAATTATTCTCCAACAAAAATTCCATTTTATAAAAAAGTCAGGAAAAAAAAAATCAAAAAACTTATTTTAAACTTATGATAGATTATAAAATATTTTAAATCTTTGTAAATTGTTTTACAAAAATTAAAAATAATCATATTTCTGGAAAAATATTTGAAATTGTTGAAAGTGTACTTAAAGCTCTTCAATCCTGAAAATGCAATATTAAATAATCATAATATATATTTTCTAACAAATGAAATTTTTTTAGCCCCCCCCCCCCCGCCCAGAAATATGAAGAATAAAATTAATTCTACTTAAATAAACACTGTAATTTTTGTTATACATTTAACTAACATAAATTGTTATAAAATTAATGAAGATCCCCCCCCCCCCCATCCCATAAATAAAAGTTAAACTATACAAAAAGTATTCTGGATAGTTTTCATAGGAACTGTATTTTAGAAGATATTAAAAATTTAAAAATATGAAATAGAACCTAATTCAAACAAAGAGAAGAAAAATGTAAAGCATCAGAAAAATATTAAAAAAGTTGTAAGTGATATAGATATTTCGCTGGCCAAACAGAAAATAATTACATAAAAAATTTTCATTACTGGAAAAAAAAACCAAGAGAATTCAATTAAAATATCAGGTTTTAGTATTTAACTTGAAAATACTTCAAAATGAATGAAAATTTTCAATATCTGTTTTATTTACTATGGCTTACACTGAGTGGCACTACTGTGTGTAGAGTTTACGACTGTTAGCAGCTTTTGTAAACATAGAAAAAGATGATCATGTGATGTTTGAGTGGTTTAATGTTTGCACATTAATGGTTTATGTTTTTTTGAAATTTAAAAATAAAGTAAAATGAATTTTATTTTTTACATTACTATTGCACTAATTTTTTTTAATATTCTGATTACACAGTAAATGTGATAAAAATATATGATTATATAAAAAATTCAAAAATTGCAGTCATTATACAATATATAATTTTTGAATGAATTATGAACAAATGATGTTGTAAATTAATTTTATTTATCTTTTTTTTCTTAAATATCATCATCATCATCATCAACCATTATCAATCCACTGCAGGATGAAGGTCTCTCCAAGTTTAATCCATCTTCTCCGATCTTTAGCTTCTCTTCTCCACAACACCCCTGCACATTTTCTTATTTCATCCATTCATCTCACATGTGGTCTCTTTCTGGGTCTTTTACAATCTCTTGGAATCCAGTTTAAAATTTCAATTGTCCATCTATTATCATCTCTTCTAGCAATATGTCCTGCCCAACTCCATTTCAATCTTTTAATTTTTTCAATAAGATCAGTAACACCTGTTTGTTGTCTTACCCATACATTGCGTTTTCGATCTCTTCTTGTTACTCCCAACATACATCTCTCCATACTCCTTTGAGTGGTCTGAAGTCTCTGTATTGCTCTTCTATTAAGTGTCCAAGTCTCAGATCCATAAGTAAGAACTGGAAAAACACATTTGTTAAAAACCATCCTTTTCAAACACATAGGCATATTTCCTTTTAGTATCAAGTTATTTCTACCAAAAGCACTCCAACCAAGTTTAATTCTATGATTAATTTCCTCCATTATGTTTCCATCTGTATTAATAATCTGACCAAGGTATTTGTAACTGTTAACTTCTTCTAATTCTTCATAATCAATCTTTATTTTCATATTTTGAGCAAATCGATTAAACATTACTTTAGTCTTTTTAACATTTATCTTTAGTCCTACTTTTCTACTTCCATCTGCTAACTCCTGCAACATTTCCTGCAGCTCTGAAGCATTATTTGCAAAAACAACTACATCAGCTGCGAAATCTAAATGAATTAAATACTCTCCATTTACTTTCACTCCTTTAGTTTCCCATTTTAATCCACAAAATACTTCTTGCAGCACTGCTGTAAAGAGTTTTGGAGATATGGAGTCACCTTGTCTTACACCTTTCTCAATGTTGATTTTTCCAGTATCAGTATGTAATCTAATTGTTGCTGTTGCATTTTTATAAATATTCTTTAAAATATGACAATATCCTGGATCTATACCTTGATGATCCAATGCTTTAATCACTGAAGAAATGTGTATAGAATCGAATGCCTTTTCATAATCTACAAATCCAAAACATAATGACAACTCATATTCGTTTGTCCTTTCTATGACTTCTCTCAATACCTGGATATGATCTATTGTACTAAAACCACTTTTAAATCCAGCTTGTTCTCTTGGTTGGTGGAAATCCAAAGTTCTCTGTAGACGAGTTGTAATTATCTTGGTAAAAATTTTATATAAAACTGATAAAAGGCTGATAGGTCTGTAATTTCTAATATCTTCTTTATCACCTTTTTTAAATATTAATATTATTACTGCATTTTTCCAATCTTCCGGTACATCTTTATCATTTAGACATTTGGTATATAACTTTGCTAAAATTGTTTCTATTTCTTCACCTGCTTCTTTTAATATATCAATTATAATTCCATCATTTCCTGGAGCCTTTCCTTTCTTCATACACTTAATTGCATGTCTCACTTCTTCATTTAAAATTCTGGGCAATTCGGAAGATGTAATAGATATAGGAGGTACTTGTTCTTTATTACTATATAATTCTTGATAAAAATCTTCTACCAATTTCATGATGTCATCTCTCTTTTTAGTAATAATTCCATCTTTTTTTCTTATTGCAGATATAAATTTCCTACCAATACCAAAATGTTGTTTAACATTTTTGAGACTTTTATTTTCTTCTACAGCTTTCCTTGCTATTTCACAGTTATACTTTCTTATATCATTTTCAACTCTTTTTCTTAAATATATATATATATATTTAAAATATTTTATGTTTATTAGCATTAGCATTCTGTAAATGTTTTAACCTACAATAAGTTTTAAGCCATATTTAAATAATAATAGAAATTTCCAAAACATTTTTGATCACATTAAACTTTATCTGCATTTTCACCTACTTTTACCTGTGTCAATTTGTATTCCTAAAACTTACTTTCAAAACAATACATGTTAAAAATGATGCCCTGTGGAATTTACCACAGCAATAGTAACAGATTAAGAACTAAAGTTTCTTGAATTGAAGTTCAAACCATAAAATTTTCTATGCTTGAATATTAGATGTCATCAAAAGCAACAAACCATTTAATTATTTTAATAATAACCATTAATGTTAATAATACAAAATATTTACATTTGAAAAATAACATTTCTAAAAATGGATATATTTTTGTTTGAAAATTTTGCACAAATGACATCTATAAATTTTTTTATATATATTAAAACATATTATAATAGGCTTACATAAAATAATTGAATAGTTATAGTACTGAGAATCATGAGAGATGCAAGTATCAAAGATAGAGTTTCGATTCTGGTAACTTATAGCTTTTGAATCTGTCACTTTGTAACATTATAATACTAATATTATAAAATAATTGGTATATTATCATTAGTTAATATCAAACATATTAGAATAAGATGGTGTAAATAAATTTATAAAATATTCTAATATACATTGTATTTTTTATGTTTGTTTAATTAATATCTAAAAGAATGAAACTGAATCTTACCATCAGACTATTAATCAATTAATTTAGTTAGGTTTAGTAATTTTTTTTAAAAAATTGATTTGATTATTGTCAAGAGATTTTTTTTCTCTAGCTTTCTGAAATATTTCTGCATATTATATAATACAACGAAATCATTATTTTTTCTATTTAAAAAATATAACTACTTTTTAAAAATACTTTTTTTTTTTTTGTTTAATTTCAAAAGTTTTTTTTTTAAAAATTCACACTATGCATTTGAATACACTGCTTTTACAATCTTTTATTTACTTACAGCTTCCTCTGATCTGTAATAATTTATCTGACCTAAAAATATAATTTTAATGTATTAAAATTTATTATTAATAATTTCACTTTTGCATACAATACTTGATTTAAAAATAATTTAACAATAAATATAATCATATATTTAGTAATTTAAAACATTCATCTATCTTATATCCACACACATATATATAATCAAAATTACCCCAAAACCACAATTTAACCAGACTAGGTAAAAAGAACCCCACAAAAACTCTAAAGCACAACCAATGGGTTTCACTTCTACAAGCAGACTTTTCTAAGTGTAAAGGACTATAAAATAACAACAAATTTAAACCAAACATTACCCACAATTCCACTTACCTCCCAGACCCTTTAATGTTAAAAATACTTTTAAATATGTTAATTGCTTCAGAATCACAAATATTTAATAAATTTTAATAGTAAGGGAGTATGGGAGATAAGTGGAATTGTGGGTAATGTTTAGTTTAAGTATATTACTTTGTAGTTCTTTACACTTGAGAAGTATGCTTATAGCAATGAAACCATTGTTGTGCTTTAGAGGGTTTTTTTTGGGTAGTCTGGCTGAGTTGTGGATTTGGGGTAATTTTGATTATTTATTGGCTAGTTTAGCTTTATGCTTTTAATGTTTATATATACCCAAAATTGTATGTATAAGTAACAATTAACATTGTTATGTTTATCTATATTGTTATGTCTATCTATATAAATGGATATAATATTAAATCATCTATGTTCTTTATTATTGTTTCACAATGCTTTTTTTTACAACCAACTATGATAGGTAGAGCTCTTACTGGAAAGTCATTCTCCTCACAGCTCACACAGAATGGCTCTGAAAAGTTGGTGTTGCAACAGTGAAAGGTGCCTTTTTTTTTTATTTATTTGGCCCTTTAAAGGCCTTATTTTGCTACTAATGTACTCGAGTATTCATGCACTAAACCTCAGTTTTAACACAATTTCCCTATGTTTACCTTGTGCTTATCAGCATTTAACCCCCCGTTTGGTGGGTGGTTCAACTGTTTCATGGACCATAAAGGGTTTTATTCCCTCTTAGACTCCCTATCACGCAAAATTTATTTTAAAAGTTTTTTGTGTGATGTTCCAGTCATTTAGGCCATTTTTAACGAACTTATTTTTCAAATACAGCCTCCTCTGGGGTAACTAACCACCTAGAATTCCACTCAATTTTCTCCTTACTCAACTAAAATTATTAATAACAAGTTTTCCAGTGTGTTTTTTGCTTTTACATCAATATATTTAATTTTTCCATTTCAAAAATTATTTTTCTTCATATTACTTTTCATTTTTTCAAACGGTTTAAAGATGGCCACTGTTCCTAACGGAAAAAATGTGCAGAGATCTAAACTACATGAACTAAATAAAACCTTCAAAATTATCCAAAATTTATCCAAACTGAATTTCAAACAAGACCTATCTAAAAACATCATCACCAAAGAACTTATTTCAAAGTCTCCATCTCCTTGCCCACTGGATCTTCCTCTCTCAGGCTGTGGTTTGCTCTATCAAAAATAAAAAGCAAGTCAAAAAGAACAACATGACCAATCATAACGCCATTCCAAGTACAATGGGAAAAACTAAAATTACTCATCTACAAAAAACAAAAATCAGCCTGTTGCATCTAAGCATAACTCAGAAATCTCCTCATTCCGTCCCTGAAACCTCTAAAGACTTAACATATAGCTATTGCTCCAAAATTCATGTCACATATGGATGCTCCTATCAATCCACCAGGACAAACAAGCCTATCAACATTGTTCCTTACCAAAGACTCTTCTTTGCCTGGACTACACACCCTTTCAATATCCCCTTCCCATTTCATATGTATTCACTTCCCCTTCACCATATTGTACTTGAATTTCATTTTGCCATGTAATTATCTCTTTGTAAACCTTTTTTAACTGTTGTGTATTTTATCTTTTTGATGAATAAAAACTTTCATCATTGAGAAAAAAAAAAAACTATGACAGTTTCGATTCTTCAAAACTATAACTATAACAAACACAAATATACATGAATATATAATTTTACATTCTATATGTAATACATGAACATATAATTTTACATTCTATATTTTAACAGGCAACCCTAGTATCAATTATAGTGTTTGTCTAAAATAGATCTTTAAAAATGGATACATGGACCACATGAGATAGTGAATGTAAAACTATGACTGTTTAGTCACCATAACACCTGTAGGCAGTATTTGACCACTGCCTACTGAATTGAATTCAAATATGAATCAATTTCCTTTATGAAATTTTATAAACAAAATTTCTAGTAAGACAAATAAACAAAATTTTTCCAGATAGAGTATATTTATGAGCGTCAGGTGGTAACTGACCTCAAGCGCCAATTTCACTAATGCAGCAAGAATTATACTTTTCCAAAAATTCTAACTGATCTTACTTACACTATCTCTAATTAGTGCCTAATCCTAACTTAGCTCCCTCTCATGGCTGGAAGGAAACCTATCGGATGAACAGAGGTACATGGAGAAATCTACGTATTTGAACAATCTCTTTCCTTCTTTCTATATCTCTCGAATTTGATTGCATATAATTTAAAATTAGCTGTTTTGAATTCCTTACCTTTAAACATTTATTCCATTAATAATCAATCAAATTTCTTCATCAAACTTAAGGTTTGAGTTTAAAACATATTTAATATATATGCCTATTCATGTAAGGCGTATTTAGTTAGTTTTGCGAGGCATTTTGACAGGAAAAAAAGTAGGCAAATATAAACAATAAATCTATTCATTAATGATATTCATAAGATAAAAAAAAATATATATAATTCACATATCAAAATCTAACATAAAAGAAAAAAAAACAAATTTTACTAAATACAATAGATCACATAAATATTGAGTAGGTTAAAAAAAAATACAGTTATATGCTACAGATTAAATTAATATTTTAACAGTGAATAAGCATTTTGAGGATAACGATAGGCAATTCTAAGTTCATGTAATGCAAAGAAAATTATATTTACCTTCAGGAACATGGGATTTTAATAAGGATAAATTTGCTTACACATAAGTTTATGTCATTCTGAGTTAATGATCCAGAAGAAATCTATATTTTTTTCTGTTGAAGAAAAAAAGGTATCTGCTATTGGTATAAGTCCGGCATGAGCTTCCATTTTGTGATATTAATTGGAAGCAAAGAATAATGACGATGGTGATTAAGAAATCTTTTAATGGAAGCTTGCTTGGCATATTAGGTCCAACATTTTTCCTTTCCTCTCTAGGTTATTTTATGCAGCGTATCTATATGATCCTTAGGGTTCTTGTACAGGCAGACAGTAAGCAGGAATAGGTATGTACTTGTAGCATGGGGTGATCGCCTTACATGTATCTGGTTTTTACCCCAACATTACGAGCATCGACATTTTATAAGTTAATTTCCTAAAACACATTTTCTTCGTTAGTTAATTCAGAGAATTTTAATATTTCATTTAAAACGAGAGCATAGCTGTACAAATTAATATATCAAAAAAATATTAATATAACTTTTCTTTCTCAACATGTCTCCTGTTCTCTATGGCTCTGACTGTCTAAATAATTATTTTCTCTATTTTCTTTTGATCTCCCAAAGACAGTTTATCAGCATTTCTATCTCTGGAATGCTTTTAACATTTTTTTATTTTTGGTATTTTTGTCCACGGTACATTCAATTACGGTTTCTTGGAATTTAAAATGGTTAAGTAATATAACAAATAACAAAGAACTGCCGAGAGGTATATAGCAAAGTCTTTTCAGTACCCTCATTAAAGTAAGACATAATGATAAAACAAAAAATGTATATTTGAAACAAGTAACAAAAAAAAAATTATATATTTGCGTATAACTGTATTTCTCATTTCCAAAACAAATAATTATATCCCTCTTTCTTTTTTTAAAAAAAAAAATTTCAAAATCTCTCTCTCCCTCTTACATATATATCACTCCTTGTATATAGTCACATATTGAAGCCAATTTATTGTCCACGCTTAGCTAGGGCAGTTGGTGGATCCTATTTAACTCCCTTGTAACAGGGTTTAAACCAGGCTACTGTTACTATATACATAAATTCTATATAGAATGTAAAATTATATGTTCATGTATATTTGTATTGTGTTTGTTATAGTTATAGTTCTAAAGAAGATTACTGGCACAATCGAAACTGTCATAGTTCGTTCTAAAAAAAAAGCAATGTGAAACATTAATAAAGAACATAGATCATTTAATATTATATGGATTTGGAAATGCAATAAAAAAGATAAATGGATATACATAAATAATTATTTAAATTAATAAATTTATGCTATAGCTCAGTTAAAACTGTAAATAAATAAAAAATATTATAAAAGCACTGTATTCAAGTTAGTAAAGAATAGATTTTAAAAAAAAAAAAATTTGAAATAATACTAAACATTAAAAAAAAAGGATTAGGTTTTAATAAATAAGTCATCTTTTGTTTTACATCTTTAAATTGATGAAAATTGGAATTGATATATATATCTAAAAAAACCCTTAAGGCCAAAAATAATTAAAAATAATAAACTATAGATATTATAACTTCTTTCAACAGTAAAAAATTAATAGCACCAACAAACTGCAGTATTAAATTTATTAGAATAAAAAAATTATAGAATGGTTTTAAAAGTAAAAGTAAATTTATCTTTATAAAGGCAGCCATTTTAATTATTTGTGAATTTAATATGTACACTTTTACAAACATTAAAAATTAAATATCATTCTGAATCCCTACATAAAGGATATGATATTAAATAAAATATAACAATTAATAAGGTAAAAAAAATGACCACTGCTAATTATTTATTGTTTAATGAAAAATAATCATTATAAAAAAATCCTTAATACAAAAGACTTTCACTTATAAAAATAAATAAATTGTATAATGTACATGAATAATTACAGTGATTTGTTGGATTTGAGAAACATCTTTATTAAATGCATAGAATGTGTAATTTTTCCCCGATAGAGATTCTTCAAGAATTGAATAAAAAAAAAGTGTTCCAAGTTAAGGATGTTATAAAGATTTAAGTTTACACAGGTGTTGTTAGCAAAATTAATCATCTAAAAGGAAGATTAATTGAACAAATAGAACTTTTTAAAAAGAGCAAATGATTTAACAAAAGAAAACACCATTTTAATTCCTTGTGAAATTCTACTTGGCACCTTTTATTATTGAAGTTTCTAGATGAATCAATGAAAGCTAATAATATTAAAAATTGGTTATCTATTCTATATCCATTTTATCACTGCTTATGATCCAACATTAAAGTTCATACAAAAGCTTTTACTTTTTAGTGGATAATATTGCATCAAAAGACAGAAGTTTTTTGTTGGAGACTTTAATATATGAGTAGGTCAGAATGATAGTGGACCAAGTCCATTTTTCACGAAAAAATTAGTATAAGTATTTCATACTCCATTTTCATGTATATTTTCAGTGTGAAAGTGGACTAAGTCGTCAGTTAAATATAACTTCAACAGAGTGTAGTAGTTTACTATATCACAGAAAGTTTGTTATCCATAGTCCACTCATTTCAGATTCGGTTTTAAAGTGAATCAAGTACATTAATGGGGTAACAGTTTTATAACCTTTTCTTTGTTTGTAAATTGTAAGTCATTAATAGAGTTTCTACAAAAGAATTGTTTCTTGATAAAAATAATCATCACATTTTTGTATACTTTTAGTAATTTAAAAAAATAGAAGCAAATAACAAAATAAGTGATTTGTCTTTCGGAAGTGACAATAATTATGAGCTGAGTGATGAATTAAATGAATCATCAAGTGAAGGTAAGCATATTTCTTATTATTTGGTTAGTTTTCTTATAAGTAAAAATATTATTATTATAAATTTATTCTGGATTACATTTAGAGGAAGAACATTTACTTAACCTACATAGAAGTAGACCTATAAGTACTCAGTGATTAGACCAAGAGAATAACAATAATTTGGAAACACATAACAAGGAAACAGGTAAGCTAATCAGTCAGCTAGAATAATTGGGTTATTATTATTGATGTACAATAGTAATTATTGCTTTTTTATGGTTTCAGATAAATCTAAGAAAATTAATCGCTGTGATACATCAGGTCACAAACATGTGTGTAGGGAGCAAAACATTAATAAAAATTTAAGAAACAATGGTAAACCTGATCCAGGTAAAACTTTTGATCCAAATTTTAATAATTATTGCGACTTAAGTACAAGATTTGGTGACCGAGGAGAAACTAAGAACATACTTCAAATCCTTCTGGGCACTGGAAAAGTTGAACGAGCAAAATACATTTATATGTGGTTGTATAAAACTTAAAACAATAAATAGAACGCGAAGGAATGGCATCAGATTGCACAAAACTCAAAATTTAAAATATTTTTTAAATTTTCCACATGAAAGTATTTTAGTGTGCAAAAATTTTTTCCTTAAAACTCTCAGTATCAGTTGGGGGACTGGTTTATAGATGCTTGACAAAAAATAATGTTGCTGATGTTGTAGATAGGAGAGAGAGAAAACTTTCCACCAAAATTATTGATGATATGGAAGTAAAGCAACATATTGAGTCATTTCCAGCCTTCAACAGTCATTATACTCGGCATTACAACCCATCTAGAAAATATCTAAATCCTGATCTTTCAATTGCAAATATATACTCCTTGTACAGTGAATTATGCACAACACAAAATAAACAGCCTGTAAAAAAGTTTTACTATCATGTATTCAAAAGTACAACTTGCCCTTCAAAGTACCTTACAAGGATACTTGTAAAAAATGTGACCCCTGGCAAATGCAATTAAATTTGGAAATTAATGCAGACAAAAGATTAGAGATAGAAAGAGAGAAACAGCTTCATCTATCTGAAGCTCAGAAAGTAAAAAAAATGATTTAAAAAATAAATCCGAGCTTGTGCCTAATTTGACCTACAAAAGGCGTTATCATTTCCTAAATTAACGACATCAGTGGCATATTACAAACACAACATGTATTTATACAATTGTGGCGTTCATCTAATCAAGGCTAGAGTGTCAACAATGTATGTATGGAATGAAATGCAAGGAAGTCGAGGATCGCAGGAGATTGCAAACATACTTACCAGACACTTAAAAACAAATGCCAGTAAATGTACCACAATAACTCTTTATTGTGATGGACGCAGTGGTCAGAAAAGGAATTTAAATATGAAATTAAATTTGCTAAAATTATATCATGATTCATCAATGTCTGTTGAAACAATAAATTTAGTGTTTATGGTCTCAGGTAACTCTTACTTACCAAATGATGGAGATTTTGGAATGATTGAAAAGTGTAGTAAAAAGTCAACAGTAATTTATGATCCCAGAGACTGGATTAAAATAATTAAAAGTTCTAAAAAAAAGGATGGACCATTTAAAGTTATTGAGCTGAAGTTCCATGATTTTTATCAACAAGTACCTTGCGAAATGTCATAACCAATAGAAAAAATAATACTGAAAAGACGGTTAATTAGCTGAAGATTAAAAAAATGCAGTTTAGGAGAGGATATCTGTTTTCTATTTTTTATACACAAAGTGCTCGTGACTTAATACCATTTAAAGAAATTAATATATTTAAAACAAAAGTCAGCCAACCAATTTCTAACTTGAATCAAATAGAAAAGATGAAGTTATATGACAAAGAGCGCCAGATTACATTTAAAAAAAAAGAAGATATGATTTCTTTGTTGCCATTTATTCCATCATGTTATCACAATTTTTTGCATAAATTATCAGTTGAAAGGAGCACGAGATTATCAAAGCAATAACCGCAGAAGATGCTGATATTGACCAATATGAATATCTATACGATGACTAATTTTTACTATTTTGATTTTTTTTTCTTTATGTTGTAACCCTTTTGTAATTCAATATTAAAACAATAATAAATTAATAAAACAATTTATTTCTGTAAAATCTTTTTATTAGCAAAAAACAACAACAATTTATACTCACTATTATGATGTATCCAAGAAAAATATTTTCAGTATGATAGTGAACCAAGTCCAAATTTTTACAATATTATTACTAATTATTGAAAATATCAGCTGTCAGTAGGTTTTTAAATGAGTTTTAAAAATATTAGTACCCCCTAGTTTTAAATAATTTTCTTGTAGAATTTTTTAAGACATTTAAAACTAAATTCCATTTTTCTCAAAATGTAAAACTTGGGACTTGGTCCACTATCATTCTGATCCACTCATATATGTTGTTATAAACAATAAAATACAGATAAAAGCAAATTGCAAATATTTGCTTTTTGAACTTTAATGATCAATTACCATTGATTTTTTTTTAAAAAAAAACAATATAATGAATTCCACAAATACTTTATTTAGAAAAAAAATCTGACTGTAAAGGATCTGGGAGGCATCCATGCTCAAAACAATGGCCTTTTGAGGTTAAAATTGATTTCAAGCTTGTCATGTTACTAAGATAAATTTTTTTTTTGGAGACTATAAGTTATAAACAATAAATTATAGATAAAAGTATTTGCAAATATTGGTTTTGTGCTCTAGTAAATTCAATTACTATTGTATTTTTATTTTTTTTCCATGTGTCATAGCATCGGCCGGGACGCGAACCCACAACAGTCTGCAACCAACTACTTGCTTGCATGGCGGCTGCGATACCTCTCGGCTAACAACGCAAGACTACTATTGTATTTTTGTAAAAATAATGTAATGAGTTCCACAAACACTTTGTTTTGAAAAAAACTTATCGTAAAAGACCATAGAGGTATCCAGCATCTTGAGGTTAAAAATTATAAATTTTGATTTCAAGCAAATCATGTTACTAAGACATAGAAATCTTTTAATGAATATAATTTGGATACGAATAAAGATCATTTTTTGATTTGAATAAACATAACTGTATTGAGAATGATTCTTTAACAATGATTGTTTTATTAATAACTTGATTAAAAAGAAATATAGGATATTCTCTGCTAGCAAAATAATAAAATGAATGTGGAACTTCACAAGCAATATCTTGATTTAAAAGCAAGTTCAAATAAGTTGCAAAAAAAAAAAAAAATGAAATGATTGATAAATAAAGATTGCAAAATAGATAAAGTCATTCCCTGGTGCTAATTTTAAATCTTTTTAATATACTCAAATTATTGGTAGACGATACTATTTATACTGATGTAGAAAGAGACTTTTGTATAATTTTTGAGTGATATAAGAATTCAGATGATTGCGTTTAACTACATATTCATCACATCATGCTTTTTAGATTTGATCAGATATATTCAGTTTAATCAAGTTAAATATGTCTTTGCAATTTTAAAAATGAAAAAACTGCAAACCCTAATGGGATACCTAGATAAGTTTTAAAACATAGTGAAATGTTAACTTCAAAATAAATATAATTTTTTTTAAGATATGAAATTGTACTATCTGATTATAAAAGGTTGACATTGCTACAATTAATAAAAATAGATAAAGAAACTGCTGTAACTATTATTGAACATCATCATAGTTATCCACAACAAAAAATATTTTCAAAAATTGCTATGAATGAATGATTTGCAGAGAGAAATTCAATGTGATTTTTGTTTATAGGCAATTAAAAAAAAGCAACATAAAGCAAATGTATGATTTGCCAAATAAGAATATGTATGATTCAGCAAAGGGAATGACTCAGCAACAGCTGATCTTGATTCACACCAAAATACAAATATATACAAAAATAAAAAACAAATAAACAATATATAAATGCACAAAATATATATAAAGAAAATAAATAATAGTAATAAAATATTTACAACTATACTATCTAAACAAAGGTAGTAAATCACCCTCCCCAGACTATGACTTAAAAGCACGCTATATGCTAAGCAAAGGAATTAAAGACAGAATGAATCCACCTATTCATGGTAGCTCTGATGTTTATAAGCATATCTTTGTCAACATTATTGGTAATTCAAAGTGAAATTAATTTATTAACCAGATGGAATATGGCAATTGAGAATTATTAAATTCATAATTACTTATACAAGGCTGGAAACAACATTTCACTTTTAACACCTCGATTGCTTTTAAGTCATAGCCTGGGAAGAGTGATTTACTCTCTTAGTTTACATATACATTGAGCTAAGTTTAATTTGACTATCTTTGACTATTTTTAATGCAAATCGACTAATAAAAATTTAGTTCATATTAATTTCGTTAAGACATTTGACTTAAATAATCAAAAGATTTATGGAATTATTGAAAGTAGCAGGTCATCTACCAATGGTTTTTTGTAATATAAAGTTTCGATATGATGGTAAAAAACAAAACACACACTCTCTAGTATTGATTGTTAAAAATCTGACGTACCTAAAATGGAGGTTGGTATAAATAGAAATATTTATTTTCCATTTTTATGTCAGGAGTTTTTTAGGCATTTCCATGAATCTGATTTCAAGATGAGATAGATATGATAATACAATTTTTAATACAAACTGAGATAGATATGATAATACAATTTTTAATACAAACTGATAAAAAGCAAAAACAAGAATTTCATTGTGATGGCTTTTAAAGTTAAAGTATGTTGATGATTGTGTTATTTTTGCCAATTCAAAGGATGATATACAAAAATGTTATGAACCTAATTCCAAGATTTTCATCTAGTAATTAATATATAAATAAATAAAATCAAGTAATTAAAAATGTTCAGAAAATATGAATCAATTTAAATATTTTGACAGCTTATTAAGTAGAAGGATGAATTTAAATGCAGCCTATTACAGACTCCAATATGCTATTGCTGCAATTAATAAAAATAAAATAAGAGTATTTCTCTAGGGGAACTTTCAACTTAATTAGTTGTTTATATTCTGCAAAATTTATTGTTTCAAAGTGAAAATGGATGTATCATTTATTATCATAAATGCATTGAAAAAATGTCATTTATGCTCTGTAATATTCTGAAATTATGATGGCAAGATCATAAACTAATCAGTATGTTTCTTAAATTATTTGATGTGTTAACATTGAATTTAAAATTAAAAGAGCTCATCTTCATTAGATTGAACAACTGAAACAACTGAAAAGTAATAGATTTTTTTTTTTTTTAATAAGTACTTTATGATGAAGTTGAACATGCTTTTCATGGATGAGAAAAATTTGTTTACATTACATTATTTCAAAAATATTACATATATCCAATATCAATGGGTTTCATAAGAGAATTTAGCTAAGAATATTCGGAGCTATAACTAAGTGAAGTTTTGAAGCTTTAAAGAAAAAAGCTTATTCTAGAAATTAAAAGATATTATAAAATGTAAATAAATAATTAAATATGATAACAACTTGAATGAAATGTTAGTTATTTAGAAATTAATTGGTAAAGCTTACCATCAACTTTTTTTAGTCTTTCATTTTTTTTCTAGAGTTAGAATGATCAATCTCATTTTCTGAGTAGAAGATAATGATGTCACACAAGCACCTGTTTATTAGTGTTATTATTATTTGTTATTATTAATTATTTTTATGTTCACATTTAGCTTCATTTGTTTAATTCTAAAGTGTTTTTTATTTTTATTTTTCTAATTTGTTTTTAGTAGGACATAATTTCATATTATTTTCAGTAAATTCAAATGCACTCTTATTTTATGAATATTTATAGGTGTTTTTTAAATCATATTCGTTAATCTACTTTTTATTAACTTCTCAATTTCATTCATATATTTTAATGGTAAAAACGTGGGATGAAACCATATTGATAGAAATGGTCATCATCTAAAGCAGTGTTTCCCAACCTGTGGTACGCGTACCACTGGTGGTACGCGAGTTGCTGGTTGGTGGTACACGAAAAATAATCAATAATGGCGGTCATAAAAAAAATTAAATCATAAAAATATCATAGAAACGTTTTTTCCTATAATTCATAAAAATTATTTTAATTAATAATATTATACGGTAAAGTTATTAATATGTACAGTCGATAACGATCTTTAATGTTAATGATAAAATTGAAAGTATGATTAAGAAATTAGATTTTTGGAAACTGTATCAAAAACAATCAACAATCAACCGGAAGTATTCGAAAATCGACTTATTTTTTTGTTTGAAAATAAAGTTAGTCTGTCTCAAGATATACGAGAAAATATAATAGCACATTTAACAGAATTAAAATTGTCTTTCATGGAATATTTTCCAAAACCCGAAAACACAAATGATAATTGTATTTCAAATTCCGTCTATGCAGAAAATTTAGAAAAAGCTACATCATTATCAATAAAGGATAAAGAAAATTTAATAGAATTATCATGTAACAGAACTTTACAAGTAGAATTCAAATGATACAATCTAATTAATTTTCGGTTAAACATTAAAGAATATGAACAACTTTCTGAGAAAGCTCTTAAAATATTATTACCGTTTGCTAGTACGAAATTAGTAGGAAGAGCTTTTACTTCATATATTTTTTTAAAAAATAAGTATCGAAACAGATTGAACGCAGTTATAGACTTAAGGGTATATATACCTCGCATGTTTGAAACCCAGTTTCAAAAAAATTATGTTGTTCAAAACAAGCACAAGGATTTCATTAAATTTATTTTATAAAAATATTTGATTATGATAAAAAAATTTATTAATTGTTTTTTTATAATTTTGTGTTTTTATTAAAACCATTTATTAGTAAACGAAATATGACAAAATAATAGATAAATAATGAGTCGGACCAAGGCAAATCAATCTAAATTATTTAATTTGAAAGAATGTATCAGAAAAGGATCATAACCAGAAATTAGACTCATTAATTCTTGATCATCTATTGTGAATTACTAGATGTAAGCTAGTATTTAATCATCAAAATTTTAATCCTATTAACTTCATGCAGAACAATATAAAGAAAACAAGAACAAAAGGTAGCCTGGTAACCCCTGAGGTTATTTTTACCAGGACTTGGGACATGCTGGATTTATCCTCTCCATGGCCCAACCAATAGCAAGATGCTCCAAAAAAGAGAAAACAGACTCAAATTTGGGAAAACCAAATGAAGGAATGAGAAAATACTTTGAACAAAATATGTACCAAATAATTTTTAATGTAATAATGTAATCTTTAATAAATATTTTGAAAAAAAAAAGTGAAACTTTGAACAAACACATACATATAAATATGTTACATTGAGTTTATAATTTCAATGAGTTTATAATCAGGCGTGACGGTTAGTCGTGTTTCAATGTAATTTGTCCCATTATGTGATGTGAATACATACATGTCACCTTATAATATTTATAATGCAAATAATATAACACACTCGCAATAACAAATTTCACGAAATACAATCATTTTTACGAAGTGGTACAATTTAGCGTGATGTACTACCAAGTGGTACGCGAGCCAAAAAAGGTTGGGAAACGCTGATCTAAAGCATAAATAATCATCCATAAAAACATCTTTATTTCTAGTGGGCATAAAAAAATGAGCAAACATATGTGATAATAGATATAGCATGACCGGCGATAATTATTAAGAGTCATCAGCCATTCATTGTGAATGAAATTAAGAAACCAATGACAAACTTAAAGCATAGTATTATAAAAGTAATCCCATATGGAAAATTTTGGGTTCATTATATCAATACTCCAACCACTAGCTATCATGAGTGTACTGGCCTTCAATAAACTAATCAAATCTGGGAAAAATAAATATGTGAACTTTAAAGATGATTTTTTAGACGTTAGTATCATCCAAATAATTCTACAGAAAATGATCTTATGTCCACACAAAGCACTTACATATATCTATTGTAAATATTATTATGTCTGAGTTAACTTTGGGGTCACAAGAATCATAGATCCTGTGAACAAGAGAAAATCTACATGCTCAATTTTATTTTAATATAAAATATTTTCACTGGAATAACCTACAGATCCCTTAAAATACAACTGTATGATGAAATCTGTCATATACACAGATAATTCATAAATAACTACAAAAATAAAGTTATAATTTGATATAACATAATTATTATTCCCATCTCATTCTTAATATTTAATCTAAAATTATTATTTCCCTACAATAATCCAATCCTATAAAAAATAATTCATAATAAAAAAACCCAAACCTTCCTTCCCATTTTTTCTTTTGAAAACGAGGATATCCCTATACAATTTTAACAAAATAAAAAAAATCTTTGGTGATGATATAGTACGCGCTTGGTGGCCATTTTGAATTTTAAAACACCCAAAAAGACTGCTGGCACATACAAGCGATAAATGTCATCGAGTAGAAGCACGTAGTTGCAAAAAAATAAATAGCCTAAGGCGCTAAAATTAAAAAAAAGTGCTAGAAAAGAAAAAAAAGAAGGAAAAGAAAGTCATGTCGAAAATTAAAACAATTACAAAAACCTTTAAAATAAATCAAAAACGCTAATTTATATAGTGATAATCAAACATTGTAATAGTAAATCTCAAAAAATTAACGCATGTACATTAAGGCAAAGTATTCACATGAATTGCAGTACATTAAAAAAAAACCCCATAAATGCTATTTACAAAAGCCTTTATCTAGTGATGATAATTAAACATTATTTACTTAGCGATAATTAGAAAAATAATAAATGCTACTTTCAAAAGCCTATTCCTGTCTTTCAACAGTATATACTAAACCAGTATTATAAATTAAAAAAATAATATTTAAAAAGTATAATGCTAAATCTCAAATGATGGGATTAGAAATATTGAACAGACTATAAATCAAACATTGTAATAGTAAATCTCAAAATATTAAAAAAAGTGAAGGAAAAGAATGTAACATGGAAAATTAAATAGTCTATGGTACTACAATGAAAAAAAAAGTGCGGGAAAAGAGAGTAACATTGAAAATTAAAAAAAATATAAAAACTTTTAAAATAAATCAAAAATGCTAATTTATATAGTGATAATCAAACATTTTAATAGTAAATCTCAAAAAATTAACGTATGTTAAGGAATTTAAAAAAAAAAAATCATAAATGATAATTACAAAAAGCCTTTATATAGTGATAATTAAACGCTATTTATTTAGCGATAATTAGAAAAATAATAAATGCTACTTTTAAAAGTCTGTTCCTGTCTTTCAACAGTATATACTAAATCTCAAAAATCAGTATTATAAATTAAAAAAATAATATTTAAAAAATATAATGCTAAATCTCAAATGGCGGGGGAAAATGAATTGCACTACATGTAAAAAAAAACTTCTCTGACTTTCAACATTATTTCCTGGAGTATCAACAAATAAAAAACCTAATTAAACTACTTTTAAAAATATATAATATTTTACACATGGCTTTGGAATTATCCTTCTAACTTAAGATATATAATAATAATTCACAAGCCTCAATAATAGACATATTAATACATATTACAGTTAGCATTTATTTAAATAATTTTTTACCAATATTATAAGATTTTTAAAAATATTACCAACTTTCTGGATCGGTTGCTGAATTTGGGTTTTTCTAGATCTCTCTATTAGTGCAAAACCATAAAGTCATTAACAAATTTTAGTTTTAAGATTTAAGTTTATTACTTTAAAGAAGACGCCAGTAAAATTAATTTGACAGCATCTCTTGAGAATTTATTTTTAAAACTCTGTGCTTGGTTCTCTCATAAATTAAACCAGGTATGTGTGACATAAGATAATTTCCAAGAATCAGGCTTGTGGATCGCCTTTTGTCTTACTAAGATAAAAGTGCTAAGTTAAGAAATTTAACAATAGAAAGCTAAACTTTCAAATTATAAAAAAGAGCTAACTGAAACACATGCTTGTTATATACCTGTGGCTATATATATGTAATATAGGGTATATGAGCACAGACTTTCACACCACCCACCTCTCTCCACTCTATCTAATAACACTGATACACCTAAACACATATATGCTGAAAAGATAAATAATCACCAATATACGCATTTCATGCTAAACCAGCAATCATCAGTTGGTCCAGACTATCATCTTTACACACATATATAGTATAAGTGCTCAGATATATATTAAGATAGACTATCCTCATAGTTTAATGGACAGGCTTCAATCCACTCCACACTCCAACCGTCTATCCAATTGAAAATCTGATGATGGAATGCCCAAAGGCCACCCTGAGGCCGAGATTATTGTCACACCCATGTTGACCTAAGGTCAATCTATACCCTATATTACATATATATAGCCACAGGTATATAACAAGCCTGTGTTTCAGTTATTACATTATAGAGATGTCTGCCCATCCTTGCATATGTATTAAATGGATTGTCCTGTACATGTGGGGTTCAGATTGACCTTAGGTCAACATGGGTGTGACAATAATCTCGGCCTCAGGGTGGCCTTTGAGCATTCCATCATCAGATTTTCAATTGGATGGACGGTTGAAGAGTTGGAGTGGATTGAAGCCTGTCCATTAAACTATGAGGATAGTCTATCTTAATATATATCTGAGCACTTCTACTATATATGTGTGTAAAGATGATAGTCTGGACCAACTGATGATTGCTGGTTTAGCATGAAATACGTATATTGGTGATTATTTATCTTTTCAGCATATATGTGTTTAGGTGTATCAGTGTTATTAGATAGAGTGGAGAGAGGTGGGTAGTGTGAAAGTCTGTGCTCATATACCCTATATTAAAAAAGAGCTGTAAACAAGCTAATGAACTTTTATGCCTCAAACCTAACTTGTAAGCAAATGCAATAGAGTAAAATTTATTATAAAAAATTTATAGTAAATTAATGATTTAAAAATATAATTACACTGTGACATAATTTGTACTCACATATATATGTGTGCCATTACATGTATTAGTTTTAAAATTTAAGTTTTAACACTTTAAAAAAGATGCAAGCAAAATTAATAGGTAATTTATTCTGAAAATATTGCAAAAACAAAAAACATAATTGACCTGCTTTTCATTAATATTTAAAAAATAAAAAAACTGAAATATAAAGGGTGTGTGTTCATGTGATCATATGATTTGAAAATGGGTATAAAAGATGAGTTTCGATACAAAATCTTTGATCTTTAATTTTTTAAATATTAATGATTTATGTTCTTTGACACTTGCTTTCCTTTATAACACTACTCATTAACTTCACTTAGCTCTTCTTTTGATTCTTTAATTTTACACTTTTGTGACATCTCTTGCTTATTTTCAATTTGAAGTTTTCTCCCAATTCAACTACATTTATTGGTTTCCTGTTTAATCTTTGATACCTGATCTTACATTTGTCCTATTACTTCTTCCTTCACTCTCTCAATCATTAATACCTTCTAGCCATTCTTTCTCCTTTTGTAAATTCCAATCATCAATCCTTTACTATTTGATCTATTCTTTCAGCTTTCTCTCATATTATATCCTGCAACTAAAATATATCAATTTTCTTGCCATGCTCATTATCTGACTCCATTATTTGGATTATATTGTGGGTTCAGTCATCTATCCTCTCTACTATTTGATCTATTCTTTCAGCTTCCTCTCATATTATACTCTGCAAATGAAATATAGCATTTATTTTCTTGTGCTCCTTATTTGACTCCACTGTTTGGGTTATATTATGGATAGCTTTCTGAACATTGGTTAATCTTTTTATTGTCTCTCTTTTCTGATAAATTTCCTCCAATCTTCCTCTTATTTTTTATTTTCCATAACATTATCTGATTTTTTTCTGTGCTCTTTTGTTTGTTTTCTCTTTGTTTTGTCTATTTCCCTTAACAGACTTATCTCTGTTCTCTATCACTTGTCTTCTCTTTTTGGTTACTCCTTTCTATTTTCTTTTAGAAGCATTTCATCTCTTCACTGATTGTCCTAGCAGTATCTGCCATATCAGGATTAATATGGCCATCTCTACTCTTTAAGTTCCTTCAGTTGAGTGATTTTTTCCTAGATCATTTTTTTTTTTTTTAATTTTGCCCTTGTCAATATACAAGTCTGTATTCAATTATTCCTATCCCTACACATATAAAATGAAAACTTAAATAATATTCATAAAATAAGCCTCACATCACCTCTCCTTCCATGCAACCATTCACTATTACCTATTATTCTTGATCTACTTTTCTTTGAACCTGACTATCTCAATCCCCATTTTTATTTGTTTAGTCAAAATTTATGTCGCCTACTTTATTTTCCATTTCTATCATGTTTGACCAATTTCCGCATTATCCTCTTTTCCATGAATATACATACACACATATATCATGTCATATATTCTATCCTCTTTCAGAAATTAGACTGACATTTTAACAATTAAAACAAATGAATAATGACTTACAATGCTGAGATAAAGAATTCTAGCACTGTACAATAAGTGTACAAAACCAGGAAGGCCTTCTCAATTTAACCATTTTAAGCTAGTTAAAATCTGAAATATAAAATGCTTATTCATCTTTTTTTAAAGATTTAGAGGCTGATTCTGATAAAACATACAAATACTGGCAATCGTTTGAAAGGTATGCCTTGATACTTTAAGTCTTGGGAGCATGTAAACATGAAAACTTAAAAGTTATGCCTTGCACCTTTTTGAAACTTAGAGGTTGATAAATATAAAAAGGTTAGTGCAGTGCCTGAAATAGAAAAATTCCAAGGAATCAGAGCACAACATAGCACCCTCAAGCCAATGCCAAAATTCTCCATCAATTGTCAATCATTGAATCTTTAACAGTCAAAAGTTTCCTCAATCTCTACATTGAATATAAATATTTTTTTTCAAGTATTTCAATATCACTATTTTATTGTCTATATATTAATAATGTACCATTAAAAAATCAAATCATCATATTTTCCTGACATATATTTCATAACAATTAATTTTTTTTCTACTAAATTTTGTATAAAATAATTTTTTTCTCAGTTGTAAAGTATATTCAAACTTCTAGTTTATGTGGTATCATTATATAATACAGGCCACCAGAACTTAATCATCATCAGGTCCCTAATTGCGTCATAATTTGTAATGGGATGGAGCATTACTGATGGAAATGCTAATCATCCAAAACATCCCTGATTTACTGAGCATGAAAAAAGAGAGCAAAAATCAGTGTCTGAAGTAAATAATATGCAATATGTTATAAATATAGTATCACCAACAATAATCATTAAGACATCAGTCATCATTTGTGATTGAAATTAAAAGAGAAACATAAAAGTGAAGCTAGTCATCAACTAACCAATGCCAAATTTAAGGTACAATATCATAAAAGCCATTAATATTTTAACTATATGCCTAAATGCTGAAAATAATTATAAAAGTAATCCTATTTTAAAAATGTTGTGATCATATCAATGCTCTGAGCCATAAAGTATCATGACCATACTGGCTATCAATAAACTAATCAAATCTGTAAAACAAAGTGAAGTACGTGGACTTTAAAAATAACTTTTTTACCATAGCACTGTCCAAATAATTATACAAAGTATGATCTGGATGTCCACAGAATATAATGTTCATACATATATATTGCAAATATTGTTATGTCCAAGTTAACATTGGGATTACAAAAACTGTAGGGCTATTAATAACACTATTTCGCTTATTATTTCTAAATAATACATGGGCAATTTAAAAGTATTGCATTAAGTAATGTTTTAGATGATTATTTATTAGTCTGCATTATAGTGACATGTTTATTTCATGTTTAAAGAGGTTTGTTTAAACTTCATTGTAACAATATTTCATACTTTGTAGTCAAGTTGCAATCTTTAAGTGTCCATATATATTCAATGGACCATTAGTAAGAATGGATTTCCATTCTTGCTATTAAAAGGTGTGAAGGTTGCCTTGACAGCAGTTAGAAATATTGGTTGCTATATTTACTGTGAATGTTTAGGTGGTTACTGGTTGGAAACTAATTATATCATTATCCCAGATTAACTTTAGGCACTATTTCGCTTATTATTTCTAAATAATACATGGGCAATTTAAAAGTATTGCATTAAGTAATGTTTTAGATGACTATTTATTAGTCTGCATTATAGTGACATGTTTATTTCATCTTTAAAAAGGTTTATTTAAACTTCATTGTAACAATATTTCATACTCTGTAGTCAAGTTGCAATCTTTAAGTGTCCATATATATTCAATGGACCATTAGTAAGAATGGATTTCCATTCTTGCTATTAAAAGGTGTGAAGGTTGCCTTGACAGCAGTTAGAAATATTGGTTGCTATATTTACTGTGAATGTTTAAGTGGTTACTGGTTGGAAACTAATTATATATGTGTATATATATATATGCTTAATTATTCCATTATTAAATATTTTCATTGTGACAACTTACAAATCCCTTAAAGCACATCTTTATGAGGAAATCAGTCTCATGCATTGGTAATTCAAAGAACAAATAATTAGAAAAATAAAGACATTATTATGACAAAGCCAGCCATAATTTTATATAATGCATATGCAATTATTATTCTCTTCTTTTTCTTAATTAATCAATACTTAATCTAAATGAGTTATTCCTTTAAAATAATCAAACCCTATAAAAATATTTCACAATAAAAAAAAAAAATTAATTAGTCTTCTTTCCAATTTTTTTTTTTTTTGGAAATGGTGATCCCATATAATTTTAACTCAGTAATATATATAAAAAAATCTTTTCATAAAACTTTAAAAAAAAAACAAAACAAAAAAGAAAATAATATTTTCAATTTCAATTCCCTACAAAATAACATTTATAAATGTGAATGTGTACACATTACAATGTCTCATTTTATCATGGAATTTTTTCTTTATTTTGTTTTTGTCCTTCTTTTATAACCAAATCTGGAAAATAGTGATTTAATCAATCTTTTGATTCTTTTCTTTTTTGTTACAGTCTTCTATTTATTATTTTCAGACATTTAGCTATTTTCATTTTCTTATTTGTAGTTACATGTTTCCAATTTAATAATTATTTTCATTTCACTTTTTACCCATTTAGTTTGTTTTAATTCCTTTCTAGTTTAACAATTATTTTCATTTCAGATTAACAGAAGTTGAGACAATTATGAATTTGAATAGTTCAATACATAAGTCTTACTGAAAGTTTCTCTCGGGATATTTTCCTTCTCAGACATTTCTTTTAGAGATTGGATGCATAATTGTGTAATGATCAGCTTTTAGCAAAAAGCTTAGCATATGGTTCTTGTGAACTCCATATTATTATAAATATTTTCAAAAATAATTTTTCTTTTTTAAAAGTGAGACCAATTCAACAACAGATTACAAAGCTGAACTTCTGATTATTGAACTCTTCCAAATTCTACTGCCCACAAACTCTCTTTTTTTTTAAAAAAAAAAAACCAACCCTGATATTAATTTTTCATTCAATCACAAAACAACCTCAGAAACTACTGCATTAAGTTCTGTCCAATTAAATTTATTTTTACAAGAAAAATATGATCATTTTTTTCTTTAGAAAATATTCTATTCGGTACTTGTGATTTTTGACCCATGTGGCCACCAGAGGCGCTGCTCAGGGTCAACCACAGAAATACTTAGAGTAGGGGCCCCAAATGCAGCAATGCAAATTCCAGCCGTTAGGTGGCACTATTGGTTGCAATGCGTAAGCCCATTTAGCTTACATCGTCTGCTACCAGCAGATACCAAGAACCTAGGTGGCGCTGATTGCCGTAAACACATCTAGCTTATGGGTCGTCTGCTAACAGCAACTGCCAAGATTCTAGCCCACTATGTGGTGGTTTCTCCACGGTTACACACAGAAAAACTACGCAATGATAGTTTATGTACATACTACTTAAAACATGAATGGCGTATAATATACAGGTATGATTAATTAAGAAGCTACAACTACTTAAATATGCGTTCAAACTTAATAGTGTCACATGCTTTTTCACAGTTTTATAAATGGATGTATTTTTAAATTATTTATTTTTAAAAATTGATCTTTTTTTTAAATTATTTACTGTAAAAGTGGTTTTTTTTTTTAAATTTAAAAAAATGTAATTTTTACGACAATCGTTTTTTTTTTTTTTTAAAAAAAAACAAACAAACTATTTTTTCCCCCTTTCTTTCAAAACTAGAGACATTCCAAAGATAAAATCTAATATATTTAATTAATAGGGGCTTTACTAATAAATAGCTATGGTCAATTAGTGAATTGGATTGATTTAATAATGAGACAGAAACTGATATATGATGAATTATATTTATTGACAATCTCATATATATTTGATTTAACCCATTACTTAGCGTTGGATAATGCACGCAGGCATTTTATTTACTAAACAACATTACTCTAGGCCATTTAGCAAAATAAATTTGTGGCTATTATTTAATTGCACTAATTTTATGCTATATAATAAATCATTACATTCCGCTTATTAGTTATGCCCTTTCATAATCAATTCGAGTGGCTATTACACAGCTATTATACATGTAATCAAACCAAGTCTGGAGTAAAGCTTAATAATACATCCGGTTATGATAAATTTATATATTAAACATGGGCATATAAAGCCTCACAGATAGCTTTAGATCGAACGGGTATTCAGGAATGCTTCTGTTCAATGCCGAAGATTGCATATTATAGAGGTAGAGTTGGCTATAAAGATTTTACTAATACGCTACGCACAAGTAAAATATAATAATAAAGTGGCTCCATCTTATATATATATATATAAAAACAGCACAACGATAAAATATTGATAAATTTCACATCCACCAAGCCAAAGTATATTATAAATTAAATACCATACATTAAATGAACACTAGTTTATCAGCTTGATCAAAAGAACAAACTCTTCTGTAGCATGAGAAATACATATATGCTACTGACGGGAATATATATATACACAAACTTTACTTTATCCCGTTCAATCTCTTAGTTATCTATAATTAATAAACTTTTAAAGGGGGAAAGTATATTTAAGGGACTTACGAATACTTTAATAAGAAAAATATACTTATGATTACACTCCAGGCTAGTTTAATCTTTAGTAACATAATTAAAGGTTGAAAGTTTGGATTTATAAGCCACAATTTATATTTACATTAATTATTTACTAAATGACAAAATAATAACGAGCACAAAGGGTCGCCATTATTTATAAATTAGGGTTTCGAAACGGAGCGCTAAATGATGCTATAATTAATACAATACGAAGATTTTAAATAATATCTTCAAAAAGAATATATTTCGTAACTAAATACGCGCCATTTCGAGACATAGGCATAATTAATAATAACTAAAATAAGCAAGAGAAAAATAAATATAATTGCAGTGATTAAGTTATATAGCAAAACAAAAAGTTAATAAAGGAAATTAACAAAAGTAATGTCATTTATAGAATTGAAATATTATTGATAAGACAATTTAGAAAGACTTTACAATATAGTTAGCTAACCTGATTTTGAAGCAATAATGATTAATTTGAATTTTACACAGAGCTCTGCGATTTTAATAATTTTAAAACAGTTCCCCTATAGCTGGACTGGAGATACTCGAGTTGGAACGAAGGTGAGTTCTTTGGCGGCTTATGGCATCTTCTCTTTAGTTGGTAGACGATTTAAGATGGTATTCCTATAGCTGGACTTGGGGTAGTTGAATATGAACGAAGGCGAGTTCTTTTAACGACTTATGGCATCTTCTATTTATTATAAACTTGTTAAGACAACGTTGGTTGTTGCTCCGGCCTGATTTAATGATAAAATCTTTTGTTGAAACAAATTCAATCAGTGAACTAGATTTTACTTTTACCCCAGGTGCGGTCACTAATTGATTTCTTGTTTACACAAAATTCCCATTTTTAATTATAAACCGATGACTTTTATTTTAACTTGATATAAATAACTTTTACATATTTTCTTTATATTGTTTATTAAAAAAAAAAAAAATTTGACAGTTTCAATTATATCTATAAAACATTAAATCAGAAAACGGTGAATATATTTTAAAGAAAACATTTTACATTATTTTTATTTAATCTTAAATATTATATGTACAAATCATTATGCCATAATTTCATGGTTTAAATTATCCATCCACATACGAATATAATACAAATATAAAATTTAGAATTGACTTATAGTTTAATAATAATATTTTATGAATAATTATGAGGATTTCTATGCTATAATTTTATCAAACCTGTCTAATTATAGCGTACTTTTGTATGTAAATGGATGATGTCATGATAGCAAATTTCGCGGCTCGACTTATACATAACATTTTGACATTTAGAATAGGTTCAAAACTAGTTCAGACGAGTAGGTCATAAGCATCAAACATTTATATCTATTTCAATGGACCCTCATGCATTCAGTGTTACTCTTAATAATTTAAATGCAATGTTTTTTCTTAATCTTTTAAACAATCCAAATTTCAAAAATAATTCCTCAATCTGTGTTTGTTTTATAGACCATGACATTATATTAAATGTATATATTTTTTAACCTGCAACTTAAATCTGTGGATGACCCTACACATATCTTGGATTACTGTTCTATCTTCATTAATTTACATCTTGTGTTGTTTCCTTCAAAACAGAATCTTTTTGCTATATTGTCATTTCTGAGTCTGTATAATATTAATTTTAATGAATTTATTATTTACCAAAGATAGTAAAACTTAAATGGTTGATAAATAATAGATGTATGTGTATACATAAATTGTACTGTAAACTTCCTTTAAATTTGAACTGAATAGATATTTAAAGAAGAGTTTGATTTGCTTTTTCTCCAGTAATTTAATCTTCGAATTATTGTTTGCCGTGTAACAGCTTTTTAAAATAACACGTTTGCGAAATATTAAGCGAAAGATGTATAAACCGAAATATAATTTGTATTACTTTAAAAGTTACTGGACCTTGATAGATTGGTTTTGGGCAGTGCAGATCTGTGCTTGTTACTTGTTAGTTTTTCTTTAGTTGGCTTTCCAATTCTGGGCAGTAGACTGAATGTGGTCGCTGCACATTTGGACTGCTAATTGGGAAAAAGAGGTACCTCTAATAATCTTGACATGGCTCGGCTGCAGGTCAAGAGTTTATTATCCATGTACAGATACACATTAATCAAAATTATAATAACCCTTTTATGGACATAATTTTTATCGAGCATATGCACTCTATATAAACCTTGTAACATTAAACACTTTGTAATCCTCAACGGGTAAAGTATACCGAAAATTTTTGTAATCTTTTAACTAATAAAGGTTACTTTTGGGGGAAAAAAAAAAAAAGTTATACAAACAATCATCTTTTAAAATAATACAGTTTTGAAAAAAGGAGAAAAAAATTAGCTTTTTTTTTTTTTAAAAAAAAAACGATTGTCGTAAAAAATACACTTTTTTAAATTTAAAAAAAAAAAAAAACCACTTTTAGAGTAAATAATTAAAAAAAAAAAAGATCGATTTTTAAAAATAAATAATTTAAAACTGTGAAAAAGCATGTGACACTATTAAGTTTGAACGCATATTTAAGTAGTTGTAGCTTCTTAATTAATCACACCTGTATATTATACACCATTCATGTTTTAAGTAGTATGTACATAAACTCTATCATTGCGTAGTTTTTCCGTGTGTAACCGTGGAGAAACAGTGCCACGTAGTGGGCTAGAATCTTGGTAGTTGCTGTTAGCAGATGACACATAAGCTAGATGTGTTTACAGCAATCAGCGCCACCTAGGTTCTTGGTATCTGCTGGTAGCAGACGATGTAAGCTAAATGGGCTTACACATTGCAACCAGAGCCATCAAGCGGGCAGCTTTGCTGCCAGCCAGCTGGTGTAATGTTCCTGTGATGTGATGTATTATGGCTTCTCCTTAAACGAAGTCAAGAATATCTCAGCAATTAAGCCCAGATAAACCTGTTAGCCACTTTCTTTTACATTCCCACTCTAAATTTACCCATAATCTGCTCTATCCCATTTCCACAACATAATTTTTGTCAACTCTATAACCTTTATATCTAAATCCCCCTTATCTTTTCCCAAACCTAGCATAAAAACCAATAATTCACTTTCTGTATAATCACTCTTTTCATATTTATTTTTCCACAACTTCATTATATGTACCCTTTCTGTTTTCAAACATTTACATTCAATTAACAAATGCCTAATATTTTCAATTCCTTCCTTACATAATTTACAAAATAAATCACCCATATTTTTCCATTTACATGTATATTCTTTTGTAGCTAAAGATCCCGTTCGAGTCAAAAATCACAAGTACCTTCTATTCATATATGATTTGAAAAAAAAAACATTCTATTTATACATTAATTGAAAAATAACTTTTAATTTCTTCAGTCATAAAGATATTAATCTCATCATTTATTTTTTGAAAAATAAAATATTCTATAACAAAATGAAAGTACATAGCAAAAAAAAAAAAATCTTTTCTATCTTTTTCAGCTATACATAAAAAAAATTAAACATTTGCATTATTAAAAAAATATCTTAAATTTTGTCATATATAAATTTCATATACAAGTTTCACCTAACTAAATTTTTATTTAATAACTAAGTTACCTTGTAGCAAATTACATCAGAAAAAATAATTCTTCTTAATATATATACATGTTACCATTGAATTTTATTTTATAAATTCTGTTTACATTATTTTTGTTACTTTTATTTGAGTTTATGTATTTAATTGTTAACAGAATTTTATTCATATATTTATACATTTTTACGGTGCTTGTCTTATAGATAAAGATGCTGTTTTCATGCTAAAACTATAAAATATGACCATTCCCGGGCCATTGATTATAATAATTTTGCTGTGCTTTTTTGTAATGCGAAAATAAAAACAAAACAAAGTTGTCTTTTATAAATATTATTTTTTATTAACGTATACAATTTAAATGATAGTAATCAATGTAAAATAAAATCAACAAATTACAATTTGATTTGTGTTTTTTCTATCGTATATTTTTTTAATTGAATTACGGCTTTTTTTTAAATCAATTTTCTATCGGATATTTTTTTACTTGTGTTACGGCTTTTTTTTATCAATTTTCTATCGAATATTTTTTTACTTGTGTTACGGCTTTTTTTTATCAATTTTCTATCAGATATTTTTTCTACTTGTGTTACGACTTTTTTTGTTGTTGTTGTTTAACTAAAAAATAATCGTAATAAAAAGTAAAATTTCTTAGTCTACTTTTTTTTTTTTTTTTAAGTCTTCGATTTACATTTTTTTTTTTTTTTACAGACAAAGAGATATTATGGCTATTTTTTACTTCAAACTGAATGACAATAAAAAGTAAAAGTTGTTACGGTTAGGGTACTGTTGTTTGTAATGCTAAAATAAAAAAATTCAAAATCGTAACCGTACTCGGACAAAATAAAGAAACTCAAACTTTTTTAAACAACAACAAACACATATAAATGTCTTCTTTATTTATTAAACATGTTTATAATATTTGCTTTTTATGAAATTTACAAAAAATTGTGTATATTTGTACTTATCTTACTGGATATTTTTTTGGTACCGCTCTTTTTTACTTCTTTGTCTCGTGGAATGTTACGAACAGTTCATGACTTGACGCATTACCTAATTGCAACTCACTAAAAACATATATATTTAACATTTTCCCAATTAAAACTTCAATACAGTACGTTGTAAAAAGTCTTAGAATTATTACTTTAAAAAATCTGAACATTTCAATACTTTAAAATAAAAAAAAATCCAATGAAAACATCATTTCCATCAAATTCAAATACAAACTCTCATCAAGCCGAAAATATTTTATAAACGGTGCGATATTCGGAAAATGTATTTGCTACGATGTGACATACATGCTATACTGTGATGCGACATAGCGGTCTGCATTCTGTAGCACAACAAAAAAGTTGTATTATAAAAAACGCGGGTTCGAACGTGTCGGCCGCGGAAACAGCATTTTTATGTGTTTTAGCGCGAAAAACGCGCCAAAGAGCGGCGTCTTTAGCTATAAGATGAGTACCATTTTTACAATGAGATGGAACAAATTGTTGATTAGTTACTGATAAAAAACAAGGGTAAACAAGATAAACAATTTAAAAACAAAAATAAATATAGCACTAACTTATTATTCAAATATCAAAATTGTATTATAAATAAATAAAAAAATTAATAAAAATTAACCAAAAAAATTAATAGAACAAAAAACAAACAAACAAACATAAACAACAGTAAAAACTGCAAATAAAAAAAAACAATATATATAAAATTTATAAAGCAAAATGTGTATTATGCCATGGCTTTTCTGAGAAACATGTATAAAGTATTTATCATTATCAGTTTAATAAATAATTGATTATATATAAATATTATCACCATTAATGGTCAATTTATCCAGTGTTTACTACCTAATTTCTATTATTTGTTATCATTCCATTGATTTTTCCATAATTTCCCTTTTATCATTGTTTTTTTTTATAAATATCTATTCTTTTCTTTTGATCAATCTCTTTTCATTTCTTCATTAAATGAGCTTGCTTTTGTTAGTAAAGCCACACAATAGACAATTTTATTTTTCTCCACTTTTTTTTTTAGCAGAAGGTAAAGTTCAAAAATATAATCATAGTTTATAATGAATTAGCAAATAATAAGTCAATCAGTAAACTAAAGAAATTTTATTAATGACATTTGTGTACACATAAATCCTGACTTTATTTTTATTTATGATATAATTTATTAAAGTTTATAATCAGCTCTAAAACTGAAATATTAGAATAAATTTGTGAATACTTACATATTAGTCTGGCAATATTTATTTAAAAAAATGATAACCTACAATTTTATTTTCTGGAAATAATACAAATGTCTACTAAAATGCATTTATGTTTTAAAAATTATTTTCCAACATCTAAACTTATAAAGATTTTTTATTTTGAAAAACATTTACCTATAACTTTATTTAGTGGAAATGAAACAAACATGCATTTACATTTTTTGTGAGAAATGATCTTCCAACGAGTAAACTTTTAAACAATCTAAATTCATTACAAGTAATAACAAAAGCAAAAAAAAAAAAAAAAAAAAAACAGACAAACAAAAACATATTTTCCTGTGCAATTGTCCATTTACAAAATGTTATTTCTTAGTATTACCATCTAAACTTATAAAGATTTTTTATTTTGAAAAATAGCCACCTATAACTTTATCTAATGGTATTGAAACAAAACATAAATTTACATTTTTTGTGATAAATGATCTTCCAATAAATAAACTTTCAACACTATAAATTTATTATGAGTGATAATCAAACTAAAAAAAAAAATCAAAAACATATATTTAACCATTAACAAAATATTGCTGCGGACTGAACTTTCTTACCTTGAACCACTTTCTGTTATGAATGGCTATTCTCTTTCGGCAATCCTGAATGAAACACTGCCATTGTTTGGCCATAAAATTAGCAGCAAAACCAACATTTTGAGTAATAACTTTCTCCTCATCGAAATATCTAATATTCATTTACAAAATAAATTCATTTTCTTTTTAGAAGATTGTAAATGTGTTTAATTCAATCTTTATATATGCATTTGTTTGTGCCAGTGACTTTATCGCTGTCAGACTAATATGTAAGTATCAAATTGTATTAAAAGAATGACAAATACTGGCAAACTATCACAGAAGATGATCAAGGTGTATTGCTTAATCATAGTTCTTAATAATTCATTTTGCCTTCAGGGAGAGAGTTTAATAAATATAATTTTTCTTTATAAATATGAAAAATCATACACAAAATTTTGAATTATTTTAAAGGGTAAAATAAATAATAATATATTGTAGGTGCAAGCATTCCATAAGAGAAATTTTGAGATAATTATTATGTCAATTCTTTAGTTGAGATACTAGATATTTGTATACCCCCCCAAGAACTTTACAGTTGAATTATATACTAAAATATATGATTAAAGATTTTAAATTAAGTGTATTTATATGCTAAATTGCTGTGCAAACAATACTGAAAAAGTATTAAATATAGGATTAAAAAAAAAAAAACCATCTAAGTTAGTGCAAATAAAAATTGCACGACATAACTAAGAAAAAACAAGAGTGACTCCTCATATGTGTTTAATCCAAACAAAATTCCATACAGCACATTTTAATTATTTCAATGATCAGTCATTTAAAACAGGCAAAACTCACTATATATATTGCCACACACAGCAAGCTAGAGCTATTTAAAATAAAATTCTTCATTCCAATGAATAAGAAAGCAAGATTTTAAGCTTAACAAAAAACAAATAAAAATTTAATTAGCACATTAGAAGAATAAAAAAACTTCCCATCAGTTTTTAATCCTAGATCAAAATATTCAAATATCAAAAGCAGCAGACTGGACACAAAAATTCTCCTTGAGATTTTTCTCCACTTTATTTTTTGAATTTCACATAGATGAATTGTTCACAGAATTCCTGGAAAGCAGCATAATTATTGTCCAAACAAATACCAATGTACATTTAGTTGACTGAGCATAGGCAAGCAACATACTATAAATTAATAAGATGTAATAGCAAATAATCAATATATACTGTTCAGAATAATCAACAAAAAATTTACAATTTACAATGTATTTTTTTTAGATGCTATAAAAATCAAGTATAACTAAGATTCTTTTTATTTATGATGAATTAAGTTATTAAAGCAATTCCAGGAAATTTAATAAATAAAGCAATGTTTTAATTTATTGGAAAATCAATAATAGTTCTGATTTAAATAATGAATCCTACCTAATATTATGTTAAAAAAAAATCTCTACACATTAAGCAACATAATAAACTTAGTAGAAAATATGTTGCTGAAACTCATAGAAATCAAATAATGGATAAAATATCATCTTAAAATGTGTGGGTGTATGCTTACTCAAAAACGTGCAATATTGATTGTTTTCATTAAAAGAATGGGTTGAAGATAGACAATAGTTGTGAGCCATATATAGACAAAGATTTTAAAAATATGAAAGAAAAACCCAAAAGTATACTGCAGAATTGAAAATACTTTTTAAAAAAACAACAACATTTAATTGACCAGCATGTAATATAAAATGATGTATTTATGGTTCAAAAAAAGATTGGTGTGAAAAATTAATTTTTAATTTTATATTGCCCCCCCCCCCCTCTTCTGAAGTTAGAATGGCTATATTCATTTATGAATGGCTGCTAATGAATGAATAGCTTAGAAAAAAAAAAAAAAAAAGGCAAACTTTTGTGATTTAAAATTTCTTTTATTTGTTTAAATATATTATAAATTTTTTTTCTTATTTATGTTAAAAATAAAAGGCACAATTAAACATAGTGAACAAAGCATCACACAATCTCTTTTTAGTTTGAAATTACTTCTATGTCCGAATGATTAATTATCAATCTTCTATTAAAAACACATCTAATTTTTTTCTATGTTGCAGGAAAAAACAACATTTCTGAATTTGACACTTTGTCATAAATGAATAAAAAAAAAATCCAGGAGGAATTTGTCTGACATGATAAAAACTACCAATTAAATTTTTCTTCATATGCATCATTTGTATATTATTTTGTTAGTAAAAAGTTTTTTTTTTTTTTGTGTAGGTTTTATATAAATTCTGCAAATTTACTTTGTTTTATACTATTGCAAAAGAGATTTCTCTAAATCAGGTTTTTTTTAAATATAGGAAATAAAATTGAAAACAATCAGTTCACATAAATGTAAATGAGTCTTTTTCATTTTCTATCAAAACAATTTCTAATATTTTATATTTCCAAAATAATTTTGATATTGGTTTTACACAACATACTTTTATTGCAATAGTGTATTATGTAAAAATTGACTAAATATGCCACAAATATTTGGGCTTGGTCTTTTATAAAATTTCCCATTATTTTAATCAATATTGTGGCAATTTTTGATAAATTAAGTGCAAATAGTGAGTTTAGTACAAAAAATTGTTGATGCTTATTATTTATTAACCAAAGCTTAACTTTCCAGAATGATAACTTTTTTCTGGAACAAATTTGAAACAATCTGACTGATCAAATGTTTACCATTTCTTAAATAAGTTTTTCCTCCTCATGAATTCAAAAAAAAATATTTCTGAATACTGATTAACCGAACAAATAATTTTTCAAAAATTGGCAATCAATCATATTTCTATTACTCACAGCCACTAGTCCTTGCTTACTAAAGTCCAACTAATCTTTTTTTTAAAAAATTTTGTCAGATTGTTTTCACTTCTTAAAAATATAAGATAACTTTTTTTTTTCACTTACTGCTCCATTTTGCAATTTTTAAAAATTAAATCTTTTTTGTGGTGTCTTATGATTTTCCATTGCAGTTAGCAGTAGCTTGAACAAGCTTTCAGTATACTAAACTAAGCATCACATTTGCATGCGGTTAATTAAAATCTCAACAAAATCTACCTTCCTTCCTGTGACTTCTTAGACTTTTTTCACTACAGTTAGCAGTAGCTTGACCAATCTTTGTATAACTAGATAATGGAAATACTCTACTTACTGAAAATTAATTTACAGAATTGTAATTAAAAAACTAATATAAAAGATATGTCTTATAACAAAAAAAATCACAATAAAAAAATATAAATAATAAAGTTAAAAAGCTTGAGTATTAAATATCATTATTATAAGTAAAAACATGATAACAAAAAAACTTAAAAGAACACAAGATTTTCAAACAAAATAGAATTGAAAAATAAATTAATAATTAACTAGGAAAATTTGAAATAGCAACTACTTCTATTAATCCATGTAAATTAAAATACAAATATACCTGGGTCTCGTTTTATGGGATAGATAGGTTCCTCAGAAAACATGCGCAAACGAAATCGTGCAAAAATAGACGTAACTTACATTGAAAAAGGGGGGATGCGGTCTGTGATTTTTCAAAATTCGTGTAAAAGCAAAGCACCAACATAAAATTACTTTAAAATTCGCGCAAAAAAAAAATAAGAAAATAAAATATGACTAATAAAAAATTTCAAATTTGAAAAAAATTGATACAAGACAAACTTTTTTTAACTATAATATTTAATTTTATTCAAAATATATTTTTATCCATAATTTACAGTACAGTAATTTACATTTTTTTATACATGTTTTACTTATGATTTTCTGGTGACAACGTAATTAGTAATTAATCTTTGAGACGATTTTATTAATTGTTTACGAAGCTCGCGATATCCAGACATACAACCATTTAGCTCTCATTAGAATTTAAGAGCACGTTAATGATTAGTGTCATTAATAAGAAAATAATAATTGATTACGTTCTTTTTTAAAAAGCAAAAACAGAATGTGATTTAAAATGCAAAATTAACACGCACAATGTTTGAACAAATTTACATTATAATCTTGTAAAATTTAATATGTGTATACATAAAATGTGGAAATCATGATTTTAATTTCACTATTGCATAAAATCTTACTATTATAAATCACTGAACATATTGAAATTACTAAGATAAAGTCGAATTCCAATAATGTGCTATTACTTTCAATATAACGTAAGTGCGTGAAATTTATTATTTAAAGTAATAGCGCATTATCGGAAATCGACTTCCGGTGAAACACGAATCGTGTAACTTCAAAATTGTGTTAAATAAGTCCATGTAAAAAGAGACCCAGGTGTATAGCTAAGATGAATTAAAGTTAAAAAAAGGTGATAAATTTCTCAAAAATAAGTAAAGAATAATACTTATGATAGAAAATGTGAGAATAAAATTATAAATATTTTTCATATTTTTTAAAAAAAAAAAAACATTATTCACTGAAAATGTAAATCCATTAAAACAAACAAACAAACTAAAACTTGAAATCTATAACAACAATATTATATGGTAAAAATAAGTCAAATAGTTAGTAATAAACTTCCGACGATTAAAAAAAGGAGGAAATTTAGTATGTGTATAAAAAATACAAAAATGGTAAATATAAAAATTTATAAGTTATTATAAATAAAACATCATTAGATCCCCATATTATTATTCAACTACTATAGGACAAAATTACAAAAGAAATAAAATTTTAAACTTTTTAGAACTGTCAGACTATAATAAGGCATATAAATTTATATATTCATACAATTACAGCAACAAAAAAATGAAGAAAAACATTTTAAAATTATTTTATTAATAAGTTTTAATTTTATCTAGTTAATAAATAACAAACTTTTTTGTTTTTTAAAGAAAAATCTATATTGTAAGAAGAAAAAGTTGGTTTGATTAAAAACAATTTTAGAAACAGCTTTCAAGAAATTTTTAAAAATCTTTTCACAGAATGTATAGTAAAATGAGAAGCTAAATAAGGGGAATCACAGACTATTTAATAACCATTAGTAAGAATATATCAGTCAAACATGCTGATTTTCTACAAATTAGTTATTTAACCCAATAATGATGCAATTGTACTTCAGGAAAGTCATCATTCTTTAAATAATGTGCATCTTTTTAATATTCATGGATTTACATTGATTCTTGATAGAATGCATTCTAAACATGATCTGCCTATCTTTGTTTAAAACAAACAATCATTATTCAGTTAGATAATTTTTAAAGATGCAATATTTTCAAACCCCCAAATAAAAACTAGCTTTACTTTCCCCCCTTCCAAAAAGAATCAAACAGGTTGTCAGCTTTTAGAATAGTTAGATTTTAACATTGTGTATTTACTTTACAATAACAAACAAATAATTTTATCGTTAAAAAAAAAAAAAAAAACAAACAAGTAAACTTCTTCAGGCAGATAGCTGAGAATGGTTTATTAGTATCTGCTTATCTATTAAAGTTGGATCACTTCTTCATACCAATATAAACCAAATCTAAAACAACTTTAGAAATTCCCATTTGTATAGTTAAAAGTTATCTATTCTAAGAGAGAAGTTAAGCTTATTTGAATCAATAAGCTAGATATTTTCAACAGAATATTAATAGAAACCCATCAATTTCTACTTACTATGATAGGTTTAACAAATTCATAATGATAGCTAGTGAAGAATCTATCCCTCAGGGATACTGAGAGCAATTCATTCCACTGGTGCTCTTTATAGACAATATTTGTCTATCCAAAATGTAGAAATTGCTGACAAGTTTATAATATCACTGGTTAATACTAGAAAAAAAAAAGAAAGAGAGTGGAAAAGTAAAACATTACAAGATTTGATCAGTTTTGTACAAGATTGGTGGTTGTAAAAATATCTCTAAAAGAATTAATTACCACTGTCATCACATCACATGCAAATCTCTCAAGCACTGCCAAGTTTAATCTTTTATAATCGGAATTACTGTCACACTCTGCTAATTATCTACCAGTTATGCTTTGAAACAAACACTCTATGTTGAAAGTTTATTCAGCAAATTAATAAATGAATTTATTTTAACCTTAGTTTGGCCATACTAACTTATTTCTCTATCACTTACGGCTTTAAACTTCTGTGTTACATTAAACTTTCTATATATTGAATATTATTTCAGCTTTTGACTAAGTTTAGAAAAAAAAAAATCTTTTAAAAGTCTTTAAAATCCTTCAACACAGAAAAAATGGTAATCATCTGAAATCTGGGCACGGCCGCTTGGGGCGTTGTTTATGTGTACAAAACACATAAAAATGCCGTTTGCTATGGCCGGCCTTAAGGCTAATACAACATTTAATATTGTATTAACCCATTTTGGCAAGCCGCTTTACATGACATTGCACAAAAATATTATGGCCTGTTTTGTGCTTCGAAACTATTTATGCGTATTTGTTCTATTCATAGCTGATTACCGTATTGCTTGAGGGTGTTTGAATTTCAAGTCGGTACAGCTTTTCAAATCTCCGTAATAGAGTAAAGTCATTTATATTTAAATAATGTTGTTAATTACTAATAATTGTCATATGGTCCCACCCTTCCCTAAAAAAATGTTAATATGTAAAAAATTGGCAAAGTGTGTGTTCGAACACGCTTCGACAAAACTCACGCGCTAAGTCACGTTTCAGCGTGTAAAATATACGAGACCACTAAAAGGTTTGAGAAGAACTTGCAATTTTTAAACTTTTCAGAATTGCCGAGTACAGAAAGTGTGTGAGATTGTGTTGTTTTTTTTCAGGCACATAATGTCCACTTTTTATTACAGCAATAAAATAATAAATAATTTAAAAAAGTCCAAAGTTTGTGTCCTTTTTTTTTTTTTCATTTCAGTAGAAATTGACAAGTATTTGGATTATATTTTTTTGCAGCTGGGTTAAAATAAATGACTATTTTTATTGACTTTTTGTTAATAATAACACAGTATGAAATCCCCACAAAAAGCAGTTTATTGTAGAAGGCAAAAAACAAAAAAAGGTAATTCAAACGAAATATAAATAGAAGTAAAAAGGGAGAAAAAGTTATTGACTTTTTGTTACAATTCTTTTTCCGAGTGTGGGGGTGGGTGTTTTAAAACAATTTTTTATCCCCCAAAAAACACAAAAATTACTTTATATTTAATAAAAAAAAAAAAAATTTGGTCACCCCCCCCCCCCCCAAAAAAGGTTGAATAAATTCGAAATAATACCCAAATAATTACATTATATTTTTTCATCAGGGTTAAAACAAGTGGGGTTCAAATAAATGACTATTTTTGTTTACTTTTTATTAAGAATAACAGTACGAAAGCCCCCCCAAAAGCTGTTTATTGTAGAAGCAAAAAAAAAAAAAGGCTAATTCAAAAAGAAATATAAATAAAAGTAAAAAGTGAAAAAAAGTTGTTTAAAAAAAAGTAAAATTATTGACTTTATGTTACAATTATTGATCCGAGAGTGGGGGGTGGGGATTTCAAAATAATTTTTAAACACCCATCAACACAAAAGTTAGTTTTGATTTAATAAGAAGAATAAAAACAATTTAGTCAACCAAAAAAAAAAAAAGGTAGAACAAAGTCGAAACAAGTTCCAAATAATTATCCCATTATATTTTTTCGGCAGGGTTAAAACAAATTTTTTCGCCGTGAAACAGTCCAAAGTTTTAAAATTCAAAAAATTAAATTACCAAAATTTGTTGGATAAAGAAAAATATCAGGTTAAAAAAAAAAACAACGAAAATGAATATAAAAATTTGTTTAATAAAAAAGAAATCATGCTGTAAATGAAATAAAAATTGGTTTAATCAAAAAAAACAAAACATGTTCTATAAAAAAAACAAAGTTGCGGTGGCCCGGTAACATTATATTTGATTGATTTTTGTATAGCATCAATGCCCCAAGCGGCCGTGCCTGGATTTCAGATGATTACCGAAAAAACAATAATTTATTGAACAAAATGCTTTCCAATAAAAAAAAAAAAAAATTCAAGTAGCATACTCAAATCCACTCCTTTGCAATTGCTTCCTGTTCTATCAAAAAGCAATTGCCTCACAGACAGTCACCAAAAACTTAAAAAAGTTGTCTCAAAACAAGACACTTTCTCTTTCTGGATGTTCAGCCAAGAATTTTTTCAAACTATTGAAGAATCATGATGTATGATTTTTTGATGAGATTCCAAATACATTTTTTTTTGCCCAGGATAAACCATTAAACCAGCTGCATGTGATAATCCCTGTTACTGGAGCCCCATATTCATCTACTTCATAAGTAAAATTTAATAATCATAGATCTTAATATATGTGTCCATACACAAACTATGAACCACATAGTAATGATTATGAAGACAAAGTTTCTACTAATGGTTTCTCTTGTGTGGAATCTTTACATGTTCCTTAATAATATTTTATTAATTAAACTGTTTCAAAAAAAAGCCATATCACAAGTAAATAAAATACAATATCTTTTAAAAATAAATTTCCGTTAAAATTGAAACAAAAAAAGGGAAGAAATGCTGTGCATACTTGAGATATATTAAAATTAATATCTTATTTTTAATATTTAGTTAAAATTTCAGCAACATTGAACATTTTAAAGGCATGGAATTTTTATAATTACTCAAAAAAATCATGAATCCAGAAAGAAACAATAAACAAAAATACATATTAAAAAATGTATATAAAAAAATTTAAAGTAATGCTTTTATTCATAAATGCCCTAAAAAGTGAAAAGAAAAAAAATTTTTTTCTTAAGTTTTATAATATTCTTGATGTCAGGTGACCAAAATAAGTGTGGCAAGTTTTTATTTCGGTCAAGTAATATTAAAATACTGCAAACTGTTGAAAATTTATTTTTTACATTAATATTTTTTCTACTTTTTAATTTTATATAGTTACAAAAACTCAGATTTTCAAGCTCCCTATATCTATCCAATCCATCTTACACAACCGATACACATGATTCCATACATGTGAAAAAGATAAATGGTTTCCAATATATGTATTTCATGCTGAACCAGTACTTATCAGTTGGTCCTCCCACACATATATACAATCAGTATTCAGCTCAAATTATATTAAAATAGTAAATCTTCAAATTTTACTGGTCAAGCTTCAGTCTTCTCCACTCTCCAATTCTTTAACTATCCATATAATTGAAAATCTAACGTTGAAATGCTCAAAGACCTTGTTGATGCCAATATTATTGTCATACCCATGTTGACTATAAATCAATCTGACCCCTCACACATATGACCTTAATATATCCATTTAATTATACACAAGAGGAATAGGCACAATACATGCTAAATATGTAATATTTAAATACATGATTATTGTCTATACTAAACTAAAAATAAAATATACAGTACATATTTTTAAATACAGTTACAAAAACTAAATTTAAATATAATTTAAAACCACTAGATGGCAGTAGTGTAAAAATATCTAATAGTGATCATAATTTCTTTATAATAAAAATGGTTAGTAATGTGATAAAAAATAATAGTAAAAGTATAAGGATAGTGAAAGATGTGGATGGAGAATGAATGATAAGAATAAGTTAGAAGAATATAAAATAAAAGTAGAAATCATGGAAGAGTTTGTTGGGGTGAATATAAGGACTGGTGTGGTAAAGTAGAAAAAGTGGCAAATATAGTTTTAGGTGAGAATATTCAGAAGAATACAAGATAGAAAACTGAGAATTAGTAAAAGTGTAAATGAGAAGAAAAAAGCATGCAGAGAATATATGTGCTATTAAAAACAAAGAAAGTGAAAAAGATGTTAATATTAAATAAGAAAAGTATTTTTTTTTTTAAAAAAAGATTGGTTAAAATAGATAATTATAGAGAATGAAATTAAGTACTAAATTACTGGAGAGTATTAATAAAAGTGAAAGAGATGGGAATAAAAATTTTTGGAAAAATATTAAAAAAAGGAATGTAAAGGAGATACAGTAATAGTATTACTAGATGATGAGGAAAAAAAGTGTATCTCTAGAGGAGAATTAGAAACAATCTTAAATAAGTATGTAATGGATATAAAAAAGATGTTACATTTCAAGGACAAATAAAAATATATAGTAATGGAAATATTAGGTTTATAGAAAATGAATTGAATGAGGCAGGAAAGAAATTGAAAAGAGGAAAATCATGAGGTTTAGATGGATGGGCAGCAGAGATGGTGATGAATTTAGGATATAGGGCAAATTAAATCTACTATCATGTTTTAAAAAAATGACACAGAAGAATTTCCAGATAGCTGGAATAATACAGGAGTGTTGCTACTATTTAAAAATAGGGCATAGGGAAGTTAAACAATTATAAACCGATAGCAGTAATGTCAGTATTATATAAAGTTTTTCCATATATGGTGACTGGAAGGGTAGTAAAGTGGATGGAAGAAAATAATATAGTGGGAGAAATGCCAGGAGGTTTTCGATTGGATAGGTGTGTAGAAGATAGTTTATTTGTAGTCTCACAACTTGTAGATATGAGTAGGAATACAGATATAGTTATATATGATCTTTATAGATAGAGAGAAAGTATATGATAGATTAAATAGAGAGATTATGGATAAGTTTAGTAAATTTGGAAATGAATGAAACTTTAGTAATCTTATTAAGGGATTGTATGAAAATAATTACCATATGTATCAATTAGGAAATATAGAATAAATTAAAGTTATAAATGGGATGGTACTAAGGCAAGGATGCCCTCTGTCACCTATTTTATTTTTATTATATTTGAGAAAAATGGACAGAGTAATAGAAAGACTAGGAAGAGGGAGAGAGATACCTATAATAAGTGGCCAGAGAGAATACACATTATCAGGTCTTTTATTTGCTGATGATATCTTCTTGTGCACAGAGAGTAGGGAAGATATGGAAGTTATGCTGAAGGTATTCACAAGGGTGGGCAAAAAGATGATCAATAAATTTAGTGAAGAAAAATCAAAAGTAATGATGACAAATGCTGGGGAAAGAGAAGAGAAAGAAATTTTTACTGGAGGATATAAAGTTAAATGTTGTGAATAGATACAACTTTTGGGAATCATCTTAAGCGGGTGAGTTGTTGGCCATCAGTTGATCACAAAGCCAATTTTGATTTATCGCGAGGCCAATCTGGCAAGAGCTTTGGGTTATGAGTGAAACAAATTAAGTCTAAGATTTTCATGTTTTTTTTTGTTATTTTTGTTCTAAATTTTTTTTCGATTCTAGATAGGTGAAGTCCACTAAGTCATATCATTATTATTGAAAATATTTTAAATCTTGATTTAATGTAGCTAATTAGAATTAATAAATATTGTTAATAATTACTCATATTGCTTTAATTCTTCTGGACATGAGTTTTTTGGGCTGTTAAATAATTGTTATTTTTTACTTAGGTAGATATATACAAATAGCATGTATTTCACACCTCCCTCCACTTAGACTACACCTATGATAAGTCAATTGCAACACATTTTTAAAATAAAAAGTAAATCTTATAAACACAAAAGTTGGCCACCCCTGGTCTTAAGTAATCAGAGAAATTGCTTGAATGAAAAGAAGAAATTGATAAATGAAGCAAGTAAAGAAAGGACTGATAAAGAAATTAACAGTGCTTTCATATAATAAATATAACATAATTAGAACTGTATGGAAGGGAGTGGCAGTAACAGGATTAACTTATGGCAATGATGCATTATGTATTAGTAAAGGGGTGTCAGATTACTTAGTAAAAATACAAAGAAAAGTAGGAAGACATGCAAAGGAGGCAATTCAAGGAGAAATTGGATGGTCAAGTTTTTATATGAGAGATGCAAAAAGGAAAATCCCTTAAGTAGATTGCAATTTATGGATAATAAGAAAATAGCCAAAATAGTATTTAATTGGGTTATGAGTAAAGGACAAGCAGCAAGATGACTGAGAAAGGTAGTACTATGCAGAAGCTTTGGATGAAGACTTTATGTCAATATACTTATACAAAAGTGGGATGATTGTGTTAGGAGAATAGTTGAGTGTTATAATGGCAAGGAATGGGATAGAAGAATAGCTGCATTAATAAAATATAGAAAGTTGGAGAAATACAGAACTAATACGGAGAGTAAAAAGAGTTTATATATATATAAGTAAACAGAATATTGGGTGTGAGTTAATTTATGATAACAGCAAGGAAATTAGTTTATTAAGGCTCTAACAGGAACATTAGCAACAAGGGAATATACAAACAAAAAAATATAGGTGATTTAGTTTGCAAGTTATGTAAGGAAGGCACAGAAAATATTGGGGATCTGTTAATTGAATGTAAATGCGTACAAGTGGAAAGGGTACAAATAATGAAATTTGTGGGAGAATAAATATAAACAAAGTGATTACACAGAAAGTGGGTTCTTGGTTTTTATGCTGGGTTAGGGAAATGATAAGGGAAATTTAGATATACAGGCTATAGAGTTGACAAAAATAATGTTGTGGAAATGGGATGGGGCAGGATAGAAAAGAATATGGGAAGTTAGGATGAAGAATGGAAAGGTAAGGGCGCTAACAGGTTTCTCTAGGCATAGTGGTCGAGAGATTCCTGACTTTGAGAAAGGAGAAGTCATAGTGCATCATATCACATCACACATGATAAATAAACAAAGAAGGAGAGATGTTTATGTTATGGTAGGGGCAAATAATTTGTCAGAGCCATCGGAGATAGTACTGAATGAGAACAAAGAATTGATTGGTAATTTGAATAAGGTTAAAGTAAGAGTAGAAGTAGGTGAATATTACTACCAAGATTTGACAATAAATAGAGCATGTTCTACAATTAAGAGATTGAAAAAATTATTGCGAGAGAAATATTATGTTTGTGGATGTGTGGGATTTTTTTATTAGTAAGACAGAATTATATAATAAAGATGGATTACACTTAGCAAAACAAGGAAGTGAAGCATTAGCGAGTTTGATTTGTGAAAAAATATTATAGTTTGGGAAACTTATAAAGGGTGTAGGGTTTTAAATTACAGTATTATCAAAAAGAAGGTAAAGAATAGATGGAATATAAAAAGTAGCCAAAATGGTAGCTAATTTAGATATAAATGTAAATATGGAGAGGGAATGGGTCTGTAAAAGTAATGAAAAACAAGCTAATTACAAATGTAATAGAGAAGAGTCAAAAGAATTTATAAAAAGGGTAGAAAGAAAGGAAAAATTTCTCAAACCTGAATATTTGAATGTGCAAACTGGTAGGAGACCAGAAAAGTGGCTGAAATTAAACAATGCAGTTAAAAAAAAACCTACACTAGAAGATTTGGTATGGCAGGATATAAATACAAAAGAATAAAAGGAAACATTATAAGAATTATGTAAAAAAAATATTTAAATACTGTAAAGTGTCAAGAACATTTGTGGTTTGAGATAAGATTAGGAAGACAAGAATGAATGGTGCTATAGTATAAATGGCCACTGGAAATAATCCAACAATAATGGAGTGGAACAATAGCATATATTGTAACGGTCAGAAAACATGTGACTCGTAAACATAGTGCAGAATTCGACCACCATACAGAACAGCAGCACCATCGAGTAGCGAAGCCACCCGTGGTACTGAGTTCGAACATAGTTTATCGGTTCCACAATACAATCCACGAAACAACGCATCTGATGCGACATTAGTAAATATTTCCTTAGGCACGGTGGTCAGGGATATGCAAGAGACTCATGATTTTATTCTCGAGTTAGCCAATAATCAAACTAATATTAATTAAACATTCATATTTACATAATCGAGGAAATATTATATAGAATGGGTATCGAATAAATGAAACGTAACTGCAGACGTATAGTTTAAAATTATTTATTAATACCTTTTAATAAAATCATTTACTAATAATGTTTTATGGACTAACAGCTTCAGTAGCGGGATTTGCAACATGATTATATTTTAAAGAATACATTTATTTATTTGTTTACAAAAGGAATTATTTATTTGAGGGCGTAATCTAGCTACCTAAAATTCTCGAGTAAGTATTTCTAATGCATGCCTGGAGGGATTTATACCTTTGCAATGCAAGAGTCTAAAGTATGGGTTATAAGAGTAATGGCAGACATATATTTATTTAATTAAAATATTTATTTATAACTAAGGGCAAACATTTATTAGAGAGTGAATTATGAAGATAATGCAGAGGCAAAGTGATATATAGAATAATAAAATTAAATAAAGGAACACGTGGTACTCTTTAGAAAGGCGATATGGAATGGCAGTATATCGAAACTGCAATGCCACGAATGGGTTTATAAGAATGTCGGGCTGGTCTCTGCCTTGGCCCGACGAAGTAAGGTGTCACATAAGCATAACCAGGGACAAGCGGTACGTGTCGCAGTTTTGCCGGCTGGCTGCATGACGTTGTCAAGTCCTATGGGGGCACCCATTATGCCCGCTTGTATAGGACGACGGGTTCAACCCTGAAGAATCCGGAAATTTCACGGCGGAATGGGTCATCGCGTCTCTAAAACGTAATACATGTATACTGTATAAACGATTATGATGAGATTTAAATAGATTTCTGACTCGGCCCTACATTACCAACATTTACTCAAGAACTCTGGCGACTCTCAAAGAAATGTGATTTTCTAGAATTATTCATAGATTTAATAAATACAAAACATATATAAACTGAGAGTTATTACAACTAATATGCCAGCCATTTGCGAAGTAGTAGACCCTGCATTACAATAAATGATGCACTGAATGCGTGTCGATTTATATGAAAGTGAAGTTATTAAGAAAATAAGAATGTCGGGCTGGTCTCTGCCTCGGCCCGACGAAATACATATTAATGAAAATGTGACACGCATTCACTGTTTCAAACGATCATAGATTTAAACTTTGAAAATAGAGACAATTGTGAGCATGCAATAATTAAATAATAAATATAGATAAAATGTAGATTTTAAAAATATGCACCCAAGATAGAATGAGGTAAGCTAGATTAGTGGAGAAATTTACACAGTTTTAGTTATACATATGGTAGTTTTTACATTTTATAATTTAGATAAGTAGTATGAAGAAGGGCTATAGCATATTATTAGAGTACTCTAGAGTTTGAACACAGACAGGTACCTGTTTTATAAGAAGTTTTCTGATTCCATTAGTTTAGCAGCAAAAGTTCACGAGTGGCAAGTCTTTCTTGTATTTAGATATTTCATTTAATTTCACGGCAGCAGCAGCTTTCTCATTCATTTCAGGCAGCAGATCTTCATGGTGAATTTATGACGGGCAATGGAAAGTTCGGCATCCGATAGGCCATCTCCCGATGGAGAATAATCTAGGTGCTTTACTCGGTCATACCTTGGCAGGAACAAATTATTTTTATTATTTTTGGAGACTCTCAGTGATCGAGAGCAAAGCTAAAGTTTAAGTGAATGTCTCCAGCAATTCTCAGATGGCCTCTCTTTTTATCTTGATCCTTCACATTTTTGTTAAGGTATTTTTAGGTTCTACTTAATCTGCCCTGAGGATAATCAATGCATTTTGTTGGTTTTTAATTAAAGAAAGCTGCCGTTCTATTGTTTACATTTTACATTTACTAATTACATTTTGGGGAATTTTTCTTTAATTAATCTATTATCTATCACTGACCATTGCTTTTAAATTTCAAAGACAAAAAGGAAACATAAGATTATTTTAACTTTTAATTAAAACTTACATCAGATTTTTTTAGAATTATTATTAAACGAAATTTAAACAAAGCAATAAATACGAACTTTATAATCCAAAATAAATGATTAAAATTATACAAAATTATATAACTAAAAGAAATCTAAATTATACTATTTTATCCCTATTTATTGCGTTTAATTTGAGATCGAAATGTGTGCGTGTTTATGCTGAATTCTACATATATTTATACATTTTTAATATTGTTACACACACAATTCGATATCAAAAAGTTTAAATTTGGGCGGGATAGACCGGTCAGTGAGAGATGACAGAAAAAGGTGAAACTTAAGATTCGAATACGAATCTTACTGTTTCAATATGAATGCCTAGTTGAGGATACATAGACTTTCAAAAAAAAAAAAAAGGGAGAAGAATAATGATTATAGGGGATATGAATGGGCATACTGAAGAATGTGAGGATGTGGATAACAAGAATAGACAGCTTTCGAAAATTTTTTGACAGGGAATAAATTTGAATATTGGAAATTTATCAAATATTAATGAAGGGCAATAGACATGGTCTAGAAATAATATATTTCACACAATAGATTATGAATTAGTATAGAAAGAGGGATTGAATAAAGTAAGGAAAATTATTGTTTGACAATGAAGAGAGAGTATGTAATAGTGATCATAATTTCTTTATAATAGAAATGATTAGTAATGTGATGGAAAATAGTAATAAGAGTAAAAAGGATAATGAAAGATGTGGATCGAAAATGAATGATAAGAATAAGTTAGAAAAATATACAATAAAAATAGAAACAATCATGGAAGAGTTTGTTGAAAATGAATGTAAGGACTGGTGTGATGAAGTAGAAAGAGTGGCAAATAGAGTGTTAGGTGAGAATATTCAGAAAAATATAAGTAATAGAAAAGTGAGAATTAATAAAATGTAAGTATGTAGAGAATATAAATGGGCTATTAAACACAAAGAAAGTGAAAAAGAGTTTAATATTAAATGAAAAAACTATTTTTTAAAGAAAGAAGTTGGCTAAAATAAATAATTATATAGAGAGAATGAAATTAAATAGTAAATTATTGGAGAACATTAATAAAAGTGGAAGAGATGGGAGTAAAAATTTATGGAAATATTGAAAGAAGAAATGTAGGGGAGAGAATGATGAAAAAGAGTATAGCTCTAGAGAAGCATTAGAGACAATCTTAAATAAGTATGAAAAGGATATAGAAAGATGTTAGATGTGAAGAACATAGTGATAACAAACATAAAAGCACATATAATGGAAATGTTAGTTTTATAAAAAAATGAATTGAATGAGACAGGGAAGAAATTGAAAAAAGAAGAGGTTTGTTGGATGAGCAGCAAAGATGGTGATGAATTTGGGGAAAATTAAATCTATTAGCAAGTTTTAATAAGATGGCACAGAAAACAGAATTTCTAGATAGCAGGAATAATACAGAGTAAGGCTATTATTTAAGAAAAAAGTAAGGATCGTAGAAAGTTAAACAATTATAGACTAATAGCGGGTAGCATCAGTATTATATAAAGTTTTTGCATATGTAGTAGCTGGAAGGGTGGCAAAATGGATGGAAGAAAATAATATAGTGGGAGAAATGCAAGGAGGTTTTAGATCGGATAGGCATATAGGAGATAGTTTATTTATTGTCACATAATTTATAGATATAGAGAAGGTATATAATAGAGTAAATAGAAATAGTTTATGAATAAGGTTAGTAAATTTGGGAATGAATGAAGCTTAAATGGATCTTATTAAGAGATTATCAATTAGGAAATATAGAATCAGTTAGAGTTAAAAGTGGGGTGGGACTAAGGCAAGGATGTCCTATGTCACCTATTTAATTTTTGTTATATTTAAAAGAAATGGAGAGAGCAATAGAAAGACTAGAAAGAGGTATGGCAAGAGACTATATACATTATCGGATCTTTTATTGGCGGATATTTTCTTGTACACAGAAAGTAGCAAAGATATGGAAGTTATGCTGAAAATGTACAAAGGTGGGTAAAGAGATGGGGAGTAAATATAGTGAAAAAAAATTAAAAGTAACAATAAATGCTGGAAAATAAAAGAGAAAATTTTTTTATTGGGGATATAAAGTTAAATGTGGTGAATAAATATAACTATTTGGGAATTGGCTTAAGTAATCAGAAAAATTGCTTCGATGAATGGAAGAAAAAATTGATAAATGAAGCAAAGAAAAGAAAGGGAATGATAAAGAAATTAACAGAGTTGTTATATAATATTTACAATATAGCAAGAATTGTAGGGAAGGGAATGCCAGAAGTAGGTTTAATTTATGGTAATGATGTGTTATGTGTTAGTAAAGGGGTGTTAGATTACTTAGAGAAAGTACAAAAACAAGTAGAAAGACATGCATTAGTGACGTGTGCATGGCAAAGGGTGAGAAAGGTAATATGGCATGCAGAAGATTTAGATAAAGGTTTTATATCAGTATACTTTTACACAGATGGGATGATTATGTTAGGCGAATTGTCGAGTGTTACAGTGGCAAAAAATGGGATAGAAGAATAGATACATTAATATAAAATAGGAAGTTGGAGAGATGGAAAATTAGTATAGAGTAAAAAGTTTAAATATATACAGAAGTAAACAGAATATTGGATGTGAATTAATTTATGCTAATAGCAAGGAAAGTAGTTTACTGTTTAAGGCTCAAACAAGATCGTTAGCAACAAGGGAATATACACAAATGGAAAAATATCGGTCATTTAGTCTGCAAGTTATCTAAGGGAGGCATGGAAAATATTAGACATCTGCCAATTGAATGTAAGTGCTTACAAGCAGAAAGGATACAAATAATGAAGTTATAGGATTATAAATATAAACAAAATGATTATACAGAAAGTGGGTTTCTTGGTTTTTATGCTGGGTTTGGAAAAAGATAAAGGGGGATCTAGATATAAAGGTCATAGAGTGGACAAAAATGATGCTATGGAAATGAGATGGAGCAGGATAGATAAAAGTATGGGAAAAGCTTAAGTTGGGGCATGGAATGGGCAGGTAAGGTAGTTAACAGTCTTCTCTGTGCACAGTGGCTGAGAGATTCCTGACTTCGATAAAGGAGAAGCCATTACACATAAAATAAAGAGTTTAAAAATTTCACAAATTTTTGTGCTGAAATTATTTGCAAATTCTAAAAAAATATATTGCAATGAGAATAGAAATGAATGCAAAGTTTCAAATTGAAATCTGGTTAGTGGGTGAAAATCAATTTACAAGTTTTCCATATAGGCAAATACACCTGGGTCTCGTTTTACGCGATAGATAGGTTCCTCAGAAAACACGCGCAAATGAAATCGCGCAAAAATAGACATAACTTACATTGAAAAAGGGGGGATGCAGTCTGTGATTTTTCAAAATTCGCGTAAAAGCAAAGCACCAACGTAACATTACTTTAAAATTCGCGCAAAAAAAATATAAGGAAATAAAATATGACTAATAAAAAATTTCAAATTTGGAAAAAATTAATACAAGACAAACTTTTTTTAACTATAATATTTAATTTTATTCAAAACAATATATTTTTATGCATAATTTACAGTAATTTACATTTTTTTATACACGTTTTAATTATTATCGCTATTTGCCAAAAAAACACATTCGTTTGCAAACTGAGGAAATACAACTAGCGCCAACTTCACACTCATGTTATGTCAACGGTTTTTTGATGACAACGTAATTAGAAATTAATCTAACAACTAAAAATTAAATTCTTATTTTTGTCTTTAATTTTCAATTTTAATTGTGCCCACTGCTATTACTCAGCTGTTAAAAATAAACTTGCAGACACTAAATGATTAATAATTGATTACGTTCTTTTTTAAAAAGCAAAAACAATGTGATTTAAAATGCAAAATTAACACGCACAATGTTTGAACAAATTTACATTATAATCTTGTAAAATTTAATGTGTGGAAATCATGATTTTAATTTCATTATTGCATAAAATCTTACTATTATAAAGCACTGAAAATATTGAAATTACTAAGATGAAAGATGAATTCCAATAATATGCTATTACTTTCAATATAACGTAAGTGCTCGAAATTTATTATTTAAAGTAATAGCGCATTATCGGAGTTCGACTTCCGGTGAAACATGAATCGCATAACTTCAAAATCGTGTAAAAAGAGACCCAGGTGTATATGTAAAAATTCATTATGATTGCATAAATTATAGCAAACTACTATCTCCAAGCACTGTCATTTTCCTCTTTTCAACTACTTCTCTCATTACTTAAAATTACTGTTTCATAGCTTACAGTTAGTTATCATTATATTCACAGTGTTATTTATCCAATCTTCTCTCTCCATTTTAATCTAAAATCACCATCTTAAGGCCTCCAATTATTTCTTTTCTATTGTAAACTTGAGTGATCAATAGTTACAATATAAAATCCTCAGCTCCAGCTTAATTTCTCTTTTGTCTTTGTCAGTAAACATTAGGATTCAAAACCTTAATGTTTGTATACAGGTAATATCTATCTTCTACTCCTTTACAGGATTCAAGCTATTATCCTAAAATTAAAAAAAAACAATAACAAAATTTTGGATTCAGACTAACTCGATTACATAACTATAAACATCTGATACCAGATCAGTTTCTATATATTTTTAGAGATCAGTTTAACAACAACTGTAGGCTAGGAAGGTTAATAACAAAAACCATACTATATGACAAATGTAAATATAGAATAAAATCATGTCATGTTGGTGGTAAAACTAAATCCCTATATAAAACATTTTAAATCCACTGATTCACAAAATAATTATATTTAGTTATCTGATTAGCATTTATAATTATTAATTCTCTTATTCTTCCACCATCATTTTATTAATTTCCTAAACAATCTAATTTATTTAGATTGAATACCAATTTTTCAAATGACAATTTATTGAATATATAAAATGTTTCCAAAATTTATATTGCCAATTCAATATTAAATATTATGATTCAATGAAATACTATAATGATCAAAATTACATTGCATGCTAAATTCTTTAGTTAAAAAAAATTCAGTAGCAATAATAAAAAAAAAAATGATTGAATAGTTTTATGATTGAGAATTCATAAGAAGTTTGGGCGCCAAATCCCACATCGGTGAATCTGACATCATTACTGCACTAAACCACACAGGAATAGCAATAATCCTTGATTATTGCCATTGATAGTGCTTAACACAGCCTTTAATCTAGCTTCTCAAATTTAGAAAAATAATAATAACAGCTCTTACATCTTTAAGATTCAAATTGTTTTGTGCTTTAAAATATTATTCAAGGTAAAAAAAATGTTTTGTAATTATCAAAATAAAATCTATAAAGTTACACAAAAAATTTCTCACTTTCTATATGTTTTGCAAATGAACATTTTTTTTTATTAATATGCATAAAGCATCCTAGTAAAAAACGACTGGTTCTTACCTCAAATTGCCTGCAGTACTATTTATGAATCAAGACATATTATGTAGTGGTTTAGTTTAGCTATTTCTCATATAATTTTATAATGTTAACATGTCTGGATCATGACTATCAATATAAAATGTGTGTTTCATAACTTCATAGATTATCTTCAATGCTCTCCCTATCATCACATAATTTTAACTATCACTTGAAAATATTTTTGCAATTTATTGCTTCACTGCAAATATACAATTTGAATCATTTCAATTTTTCCCAATTTAAAACAAAATCTAGCGTTAACATGTTTTATCATTAGTTAAGACATTGGTTTCTTAAATAAGATGATGCACTCCCTGGGGATGTGCGATAGAATTTGTAATAATTTATTTTATTAATTCATACTACCAAAGCCATTGAGACAAAAACTATTAAGAAAGATTACTAATAGTTAATATTTCTGATCTACAGAATTACCAATGAATTTAAGCAGAACTTGCAAATCATTTTAAAATATTAACAAATACTAAAAATGATTCAAACTTAAATAAATTCAATAAGAAGATAATTGATATTCTATTATAGTTAGTAACACAAATAGCCAGTAACTCATTAATAAATTTTTAATTGAGAAAAGGCAATGTATGAAGATAAAGAAATACAAAAATATTTAAAAATGATCCATTTAGAAAAAGTAAATTTCTGGAATTTGATAATATAAGATGAGAAACAGTTACTAATGATCGAAGACATATAATTGTGAATTGGTAAGAAAAATTATATAAAAAAATAAGTCTTAAAACACAACACCTTGGTATTGTTTCAGCAACAACAGCAATAAAAAAAAAATGGCACTATCATTAAAAAGAGGGATAATATGATGAAATGTGTAATACAGTTTTGCAAAAAATTACTGTATAAATAAAGAACAAAAAAAAATAGCTCTTATAATTAAAGCATTTGAAATGCCAGGTATTTTACATAAAGAGATAAGGCATATAATTAAATCTATAAAGAATGATAAAGTTTAGAAAATGGTGTAATTATTATTGATGTCTTAAAAGACATGATGAAATCGAGAAATTGCTAGTAAATGATAAAAAATGTATCAGATGATTTAAAGAATGCAACAATAATATTAATATTTAAAAAAGATAAAAAATGAAGTATTAGAAATTATAGCTCTACCAAACTTCTATTAATCCAATATTAGATCTTTACTAAGATCATTATAACTAATGGAAGAAGAATATTGGACTGAACCAACCAAAAAAAACAACAACAAACAAACTGAATTTAAAAGTGATTTCAGTACATCACATCAAACATTAAAATATGTTATGGGGAAAAACCCAATGAGTATAAGTAGCCATTATGCTTTGGATATTAAGATTCTAATAAGATATTTGACAATATATATTTTTGCAGTGATTAAAACTTTGAAATATTAAAATATGGACTTAAAAAAATAAGAATAATTATCAAAATACATCAGCAGTGATTATATTACAAGATAACACTAAGAAGATTAACACTATTATAGATTTTATATGTCTAAATCTTTTTATAAAAAAAGGTTAACAACCATAAATATCTTAATCAGATTTTTAATACAGTTGAAAACATAGTGACTAAAATGAATCATAGTGCTTTTGATAGCCAAATACGGTATTAAAAAAATATGCCTATGTATTTAAAAACAAGTTTTTAACAGATATGTTTTACCAATTTTTACATGTGTATGGGCAATTAATGAAAGAATAATACAGAAAATTTAAGATAATATAATAAGTATAAACAGGTGTATGTTAGGAGGAACAAGAAAAAATCAAAAAGCAAAATATATATCACTGACACTGAAAAACTTAAAACACAGCTAGATAGTTTGTTAAAAGTGATATCAATAAATAAACAAATGAGGTTTTAAATTTGATATCAAGATACTATATAAGGCCTATGGCTGAGATAGATGATATAAGGAAATTTATTGGAGTGAAATAAAAAAAAAACTATGAATCAGAGAAACTGAATTAAACTTGGAAAGACTTTCATCTTGCAATGAATTGATATAGAAAATAATACTCAATAATTTAAAAAAATTCAATAACTATAAATATTTAAGAAGGATGAAAAAAGACCTTAAAAATTATAGATTTATTAGTTTACTATCAATTCTTTCTAAGATCTTTGTAAATTGTCTACAGGGAACTTTAGACTCAACCCTTCAAAAGAACAAATTGGATTTGAATGATTATAACACAATGGATCACATATTCATATTAAGAGAAGTTATGGAAAAAATCAATGAGTATAAATCCATTTTGAATTGGATTTGCAGATTATGAAAAGGGATTAAACTGTATAAAACTTTCTGCTGAGATTAAAACCTTCAAATATCATGCTATAGGCCAAACATAAGATATTATAAAATTGTAATAAATAAGATTAGACTACAAGGTAACGTAGAAAAATAATGAGTATTGGACAAAATGATTCCATCTCTTAATATCATTTTATAGAAATTTTAAGAAAAGTATTCTATGGATTAAAATAAGAAGTTACAACAATACTGTAATGGGATATATATATGCATTACATTCAAATTTTAATAGTAACTTTTTTTATCTAATACAGAATTAAAAACAAACTGTCAAAATGCACAAATAACGAATTATTAATTTATTAATATGTTAGATTGATTTAAATATTAAAATAAGCTTTAAAAAAATAAATAAATTATAGAATTGAAGCAAAGATTCTAATCTTTAAATAAAATATATAATAAAAAACCTTTTTTTTTAATAATAGCGAAGATTTTTTTTAATTTTCAAATATAAAAATTACAAACAGATCCTTAAGGCAAAATGACAATTAAAAAAATGATTACAAAATAGATAAGAGTTCCCGCCCAGAGATAGAGACACAGACCTCAGTGGAAAAATTTACTTAGCCATAAACCCAAAATCTACTTGACCACAAACTGAATTAACCAATAAAATATAAATAATGAAATATGTTTGATGAATCCGTGCATTCCAGAGATAAGGTGCTCGACGACTATAAAAAGAAAAATCCAAAGGGAATAATTAGTTGGAGAATCAGAAAATTAAAGTTTTGAATTCATCTGTAAAAATAATTTTTAAAAGTTATCGCCGTCACAAAAAAAAAAATGTAATTAGCTTCATCGTGCTTCCTTCGGTGCGGCCGGCCGAAGGTAGCTTTCATCTCCACGGAGCCCAGGATCAAACCACTGGTATCGTCTTCAGAAAACATCGTAAATGCGTCTTCATAAATCGTCATCACCCACAAGAAATGGATCTTGTATAAATTTGGATCTTCCTTGCGAAGGAACGAGCACGAACAAAGGAAAGTATAAATTTATAAATGAAACATAAACTCTCTTAAGTTTAAAATCTTCAAACTTTATATGTTTTTGTAAAATGAACTATAGACTTTCTTTCTGAGCAAACCTGAACTTTTATCTTTCTATAAACTTTGCGATTTTAAACTCTTAGCCAAAGTTTTCAACGTAATTTTTTTTAAAAAAAAAGTATTGTATTTTATTTTTGTTTATTCATGTTTAATTAATATCTGTTTGTAATGGGGCGGGGGTTTGCGATTGCAAACTTAAATTTAAAAAATAGAAACACATCGTTATTTGTGCATTATTAAATTTAAAAAGAAAAGTAGGTTATATAAATTTGCAGTAAAAAAATAAGTTAAAATATAAATGTTATCTTAAAAAATGATTTTAAAACCTTAATTAAACTAAAGATTTTTGTTTTGAATTAAATTAATAAAATGATTTAAATGTTAGTTGAGTGTAGATGGCTGCTAGACTAGTTTAAATATGTTACTTTTAAAGAGGGTTTTGATTTCGGACTATTTGTTTCGTAGTTGTATCAATGCTGATGGAGAGATATATGGACGTTTATATCAATGTAATGTGAAGTGTGTTAGCACCTAGGGCGACGAGTCCAAATGAATGCATGACCCCAAAGAGGTAGTCATACCATTGAAATATACGCAGACGTATTTCCTGTGCCATTGACCCATTCCAGCTCTATGGATTTTGGATGATAAGCCGGCAAGATAAGACCGCTCTCCCATCCATACGTAGCATTTCTTTAAAAATAATTATATACATGATTCCTTAGTCAGGCAGATGTACATTCCTGTTCTGGACACGGATCATTTCCTTCAAATAATATCACACCGTCAGATGCACATTCCTGTCGGCATGGTTTTATGCTAGCATCTTCATATTACATTAGTTGCAAATATATATCTGGAAGCTGACATTGGGTTGGCTATGAACTTTTAGTCTGAGATTGAATGAATGTTTTGATAAGTTTTTAAGTGGAAAAAAAAATCTATGTAGACTATCTATACTCAACATGCTAAAGTAAAATATAATATAAATATCCATCTGTGCGGTCTATTTAAATAGTAATTTGAATTTAAATTTAAAAAAAATTATTAATGTTAAAATAAATTTATTCCTCAATTTTAAATGTGCGTTAATAAAATCTATTTGTGTGTTAATTACTGGCAGTGGCTTCTTTTATTTTATTGTTTTAAATATTAATATATTTTGAGAATCTAAATCTATTGAAACTTATAAATGTTTAAAATCTCTGCTACTCTATGAGCTAGTGACCTTGGGCAAACGGTCAGAATAATATATATATAAGAAAATTTTTTGAATCTTAACTTACGTATCTGCCTACTATATAAATTTTTCTAGGTTCAAATGCCTAGATGGCGCCCGTGTAGTGCAGATTACGTTAAAGGCCTATTCAGTGACCGTTAAAATACAAATAAATGGACATTAGATAGTAGACTAAATTTATGACATTTTTCAGTAATATGATTGTTTTTTTTTAAAAATGTAATATGATTGTTTCACAAATAAAGCTCCAAGAAATGGTATAAGAGCACTTCAGAAATGGTACAACAGTATTAAATGGAAACAAAAAATAGGATTAAAGATAAATGTTAATGGCTTTTCAAAAAAAAAAAAAAAAAGATTTATTAAGAGAATATTTTAAAAAAATAAATCAAATATTAGTAGAATTAGAAAATCATATATATAGATCAGGGTGGGCAAATAGCGGCCCAAAAAATGTGGCCCGAAAAGACAACCAGAAAAATCTACCTTGAACTGAGATTTCCTTCCCATGCGCAACCGAAGATTAATCTCTTATTTTCCATTAGGATGGACACATTAATACACATGCGCATGTAGATACGATGTGTAGTGCTTTTCCAGTTGATCTGGTTATATTTCAATTTTTTCTTTGCATTAACAAATATATACATTTCCAACTTTAGTGAAACCATGAACCCTCTGAAAAAATGTAAAATCAATGATAAATGTCGTGTGTTTAATGAAGAATGGACAAACAAATATTTCTTTGGTAATTCAGGGAATAAAGCAGGTGTTTATTGTGTCATGAAAAAAGGTGTGGCCCTCTGCTAATCTTCACTTTCACAATGTGACCCTTGATGTGGCCCTCCACCAACCTCTGCGACCCCCAAGCCAAAACAATTGCCCACCCCTGATATAGATTATATAGATGTATACAAATTTGAACAAGATTTATAAAGAAAAATAATGATATTAAATAGGTTGAATAGTAGCATTTATATTTACTTTGAATTTGGGCCAATGTTAAAAAAAAAAACAAAAAAAGTTTATTTAATTAAAAATAAATATTGATCAAATAGACAATATAGATGGAATCATATTAGTTGAAATTACATTTGGAAAGAGTGTTTCTGTAGAAATAATCACAATTGTTACATAAATTGTTTGATTCAAATATTAACTTACTCAATAAAGGATTCTGTGTATCAATATCCAATACTAAATTCCTATACAGTTTTCTTAGGAGAGTTGAAGTAACAAGAAACTAATTTCATAAAAAATTATTATATAAGCTAAATTTACATTACTATTTTTTTTAGCTATGTTTATTATATCATAAAAATATAGCAAAAACAAAAATATTTACTACATTAAAAAAAGACAATATGCCTATGAACTTGAAAAACTTAAAAAAAAAAAAAAAGGATTTTATTGGTTATTATTTATGGATCTCTGTATTGGTCAAATTAATAAAAAGATTGCAGATCACAAAGCAAAGTATTGATAGATATAACAAGAAGGAAAGATTCAAAATGAAATATATGAATAAGAGATCAAATAGGTATTACTGACCTCATTAAAAGAATTAAGACAACTAGATGTTATTAGAAGAGATTGCAGCAAATGAATTTCTAAATTAGATTCCAAAATATTATAAGAGACTGTAAATGATAAGGATGGATAAAAAAGTTTGCTGTAGTGATATTGAAAAAAAAAAAGGTGGATTGGAATAAATGGATGAAGCAAGGATATACCTTTAATTCACACTGGACTTATAATAGTTAAAAATAATGATAGACAGAACATAATGATCTAATTATCACAGTTTCAATTCCAGAATAGAGATGACTTTTTAAATGCTTTTGTTTAACTTAGAAATTCTGTTAGTTTGTTTACTTGGCTAAAACCTTGTAACTGATTTTTAACATACTTTTATTGAATGATAATGCAATATTTCCCATCAAACTTTGTTGGCAAGTCAAACTTCAACCTGAATTGATATCGATCATTTCAATATGTTTTCAGTGATACACAATAGATGATGGTATATATTTTTAAAAATACACTATCATGGATTTCATGACTAATTAACTATAAAGTATAAAACAGAAAGTAAAAGAAATGAAGACTAAAATCTTAATTTTTCTTAATTGTTGAATTAAAACATACTTTTTTAAAAACAATGTTTTCATAAACACAGAAATCTTGTAAATGATTTTTATCGCGCACACAAATTTAATTTCAATTAACGAAAATGTATAAATATTGTTTTGATTGCGCCACTTTTTAAATTTAAATACAAAAAAATTATTGCAAAATATCCAAATATTAAAAAATATTTTATAAAAACACTTTTATTTAATTTGATCAATAATGCATTAAAAACTAATTTTTTTCTTCAATCACAATTTTAGGAGTTATATGTAACATAAAATAAAAGCATGGGGAATCTATAAATTAATTAATTTAACTACTAGTTTTAAAAATAATGGTTGAATTAATTTATGGATGCCTCATACTTTTATTTCAAGTTACATATAACAACCAAAATTGTAGTTGAAGAAAAAAACAATTTTTTTTTGGTTTATATTTCTTATAAAATATTTTTTTATATTTATGATTTCTATATGCACATTTAACAATACTGGAAATAATCAAATTTAAAGATGAAAGATTGTAATGGAGCAATGTAATTAAAATGAACAGTGTTTTTAAATATGAAAATAAACACACATATAAAAACAAAGTAATGAAGATTGCGTAAGAAATGAAGTGATTACATACACATTAATAATAAAAGTAAGATCACTAAATTTAGATATAAATATAATTATTATTAACAAAAATATTATTGAATTGTCTAGTTACCTAAGTCTGTTTTCAGATATATATATATGTGGATGTACTTAATAAAGATGTAAGAAAGAAGTTAATGCAAAACTAGAGCAAAAATTATTACAAAAAAACAATATTCACAGATGATAAGATGTAATATGTTGGACTATTTCCATCATTTATGAGTGAATATTGAATGTATAGAAAATTTTAAACTTTATTTAAACTTTTCAAATACAAACAACTTGTTAGTAATAACACACAAATAGACAATACAGGTTAGTAATTACACAACGTTTCGAGTAGTATTATTCTCCACTCTTCTTCAGGTGTTGCCGGCCTATATGCACAGTGACAATATTCGCTTAGAAGTTGAACTCGCACCTTTAGATTCTTGTATATTGAATTTAAGGCAAACGCTCTACCAACTGAGCTATTCTGTCAAAGGCAACATATAGTAGAAAAAAAAAAAATTGAAGGACTCAGGAGGATTTGAACCAACCCTCATATATAAATATATCAAATTTCTACTATATGTTGCCTTTGACAGAATAGCTCAGTTGGTAGAGCGTTTGCCTTAAATTCAATATACAAGAATCTAAAGGTGCGAGTTCAACTTCTAAGCGAATATTGTCACTGTGCATATAGGCCAGCAACACCTGAAGAAGAGTGGAGAATAATACTACTCGAAACATTGTGTAATTACTAACCTGTATTGTCTATTTGTGTGTTATTACTAACAAGTTGTTTGTATTTGGAAAGTTTAAATAAAGTTTAAAATTTTCTATACATTCAACATTCACTCATAAATGATGGAAATAGTCCAACATATCACATCTTATAATATACCATCATTACAAACCTTCAGACAAATACTAAGTACTCGGTATGGACCCGATGCTATGTTGAAATTTAGACATTATGAAAAATTATGTCTAAAACTGGCTAAAGTAGAAAATCATTTAACTTTCTTATGTAAATGTAAATCAGAAGGGATTATCCCTAAGGGTTTGCAGTTAAAACCTCCTATTTCCTCCAAGAGAGCTGAAAAAATTATTCAGAGAGCAAATGAGGCCTTATTGAGAGAGAGTATAAAGGTTCAGCGGTTTATCAAGCATCAAACCTTGCAATCTATTAGAAATGTGGAATCGTTTCTACAAAACAAAGTTACAGATGAAGATTTCTCAAGAATTTGTCAAGCAGTGAACAGATCATATTGTAAGTTACATGGAAGGATAAAAGAACTACAGAAGAAGAAGCTTGTAAATCTACATGGGCAAGTCAAAAGTAATACTGCAACTAGTCTATCCTCATCATCAGTGAAAAATCTTAGTTCTAAACAACTTACCGATTGTGAATTATCAGTTCTTGAAAAAGGTTTGAATTTCGCCATTACACCATCTACTGTTCCACTATTGGATATAATGGCCGCCACTGATGAGGTGACCCAAAATTTGAATCTAGAGGAAGCAGCGGAGTTACGCTGGAGAGTAAAACGGACACTGGAAAGACATCAAGTGCACAAGCAGAAGTCAAACATTTCATGTGATGAGAGGAGAGCTATTAAATCTCTCAAACAGGATACATCTATAATCATTCTTCCTGCTGACAAAGGTAACACTACAGTTGTAATGGATAAAACTGATTATGATAACAAAATTCAAGGACTTCTCACAGCAGGCCAATACAAAAAAGTAGCAAAAAATCCAATTCCAAGTACAGAGGTAAAACTACAAGCATTACTCCGGAAGCATCGCAGGTATTTCAGTGATTCAGAAAAAAGAAAATTAACTTCGTATTTCAGCAAGATTCCTCACCTGTATGGACTGCCTAAAATCCATAAAGAGAATGTTCCATTAAGACCTATTGTTAGTTCTAGAAATTCACCCTGTCAAAATTTGTCAAGATTTCTTCTCGAAGTTCTTAGTCCATTGGCATATAGAACACCATCTTTCGTCAGGGACTCTAAGCACTTTGTAGAATTAGTCAGGAACATGAAAATGGAAAGAACTGACATATTAGTAAGCTTTGATGTGGAAAGTCTGTTTACAAATGTACCATGTGATGAAGCATTGTCTATTGTAAGGAAAAGGTTATATGGTGATAATAGTCTCCCTACACGACGCTCTTCCGATATTGATAGCATAATGGAGTTATTAACATTCTGTGTAACAACAACATACTTTCAATATAACTCAGAATTCTTCCAACAAAATCGAGGGATGGCCATGGGATCATCACTGTCACCATTGCTCAGCAACATTTACATGGAAGAACTTGAAACCACAGCCATAAATACTACTCCATGTCCGCCTAAAGTGTGGCTTCGATATGTTGATGATACATTTGTAGTATGGCCACATGGCAAGATAAAATTACAGTCTTTCTGGATGCACATTAACAACATATCTCCTACAATTAATTTCACGATGGAATCAGAAGAGAACAAAAATTGGCATTCTTGGATGTTCTTGTGACAAGACTCCCTCAGGGCAAAGTAAAAACATCAGTATATAGGAAACCAACACACACTGGAAAATACTTGGCATATACATCCAATCATACAAGAAGCACTAAACAAGGAATTGTACTGTCACTATGGAACAGAGCGAAGGAGGTTTGTTCAGAAACCAGTGATTTGGAAAAAGAAAAGATTCACATAGAACAAATGCTTATGAAGAATGGTTATCCATCAGCAGTCATCAGAAAAACTTTCAATAGACAACAGAAAAAGACACCAAAAGAGGAAACAGTTATTGGTACGGTGGTGTATCCATACATACCAGGAATGGCGGACAAACTAAAAAGAATCTGCAGTCAATATAATATTAGAACTGCTTTCCAAAGCCATACCACACTTCGAGGAATGCTTACTTCCACTAAGCCTAAACTGGAAATGCTGAAGAACAAAAACTGCATCTATGAGATACCATGTGAATGTGGAAGAAAATACATTGGTGAGACCTGTCGGCCTGTTGAACAACGATTGAAGGAACACAAACTAATGGTTAAAAGAGAAAAAACAGATGTGTCTACCATAGCAGATCATGTATGTACTAATGACCACATGCTTAAATGGGAAAATACAAAGATATTGGATAAAGAGGAAAAAATGCATAGAAGAAAATTCAAGGAAGCTGCTCATATGACAATGGTAAATAATCCTATAAGTCAACCCAGTGTGGCAATACACAATGTATGGAAGCCTCTAATTAATCTTGCTCTTAGGAAAAAATAAAAAATAATAAAAATAATTAGACTTGTATAAAAAAAAAAAAAATTGAAGGACTCAGGAGGATTTGAACCAACCCTCAAGTATAAATATATCAAATTTCTACTATATGTTGCCTTTGACAGAATAGCTCAGTTGGTAGAGCGTTTGCCTTAAATTCAATATACAAGAATCTAAAGGTGCGAGTTCAACTTCTAAGCGAATATTGTCACTGTGCATATAGGCCGGCAACACCTGAAGAAGAGTGGAGAATAATACTACTCGAAACGTTGTGTAATTACTAACCTGTATTGTCTATTTGTGTGTTATTACTAACAAGTTGTTTGTATTTGAAAAGTTTAAATAAAGTTTAAAATTTTCTATACATTCAATATTCACTCATAAATGATGGAAATAGTCCAACATATTACATCTTATAATATACCATCATTACAAACCTTCAGACAAATTCACAGATGATATTTCTCATCTTCAGAAACATTCTAGTGAATTTAAATTAGATCTTGCAAATCGTTTTCAATTATTAACAGATTTTGATTATGATTCAGATTTGAAAGAAATCAATAGAAAAAACTGCAACAAAGATAGCTGATAGAAAAAAGCAGCAATTGACCAATAAAATTTCTACTGAGACTAGAGAATTTACAAAGAAAAGAAGCAATATGTAAATAAATAAAAATAATACATTAAGAAAGATTGAATATCTCGAATTTTGTAAAATAGTGTGAAAAAGAGTTGATAATGTTATAAGAATGTATAATTGTGAACTAACAAGGAAAGCTATAGAAGAGAATACAAGTCTCAAGAATGTAACACCACATTTTGGCATGTTAGGAAACTTATTTCTGTAATAAGAACAAAAATTTCAACTATTATTAAAAAAAATAGATGATATCATGAAATGTGTAGAAGAGTTCTATCAAGAATTATATAGTATTAAAGAACAAGAAAAAGTACTTTCTACAACTAATATAATGAATTGCCCAGGAATTTAAATGAAGAAGTGAGACATGTAATTAAATTTATGAAGAGAAAAGCTCCAGCTAATGATGGAATTTTAATCGATATCTTAACAGAAGTAGGTGAAAACAATAGAAAAAAAAATTGCAAGGTTATATACTAAATGTCTAAATAATAAAGATGAACCAGATAATTGGAAGAATGCAGTATTAATATTTAAAAAAGGTGATAAAAATATATTAGAAATTACAGACTTATCAGTTTTATATAAAATTTTTACCAATATAATTACAACTCAATTATAGCAAATTTTGGATTTCAACCAATCAAAAGAACAAGCAGGATTTAAAAGTGCTTTTAATACAGTGGAATGTTATCCAAGTATTGAGAGAAATTATAGACAGGACCAATGAATATGAGTTGCTATTATGCTTTGGATTTGTAGATTATAAAAAAACATTTGATTCTATAAACATTTTTTCAGTGATTAAAGCATTGGATCACCAAGATATAGACCCAGAATATTGTCACATTCTGAAGAATATTTATAAAAATGCAACAGCAAAAAATTACATTATATATTGATATTACAAAGATTAACATTAAGAAGGGTATATGACAGAGTGACTCCGTATCTCCAAAACTTTTTACAGCGGTTTTGCAAGAAGTATTATTTGGATTAAAATGGAAAGCTAAAGGAGTAAAAGTAAACAGAGATTATTTAAGATTTTGCAGATGATTTACTTATTTTGTAAATAACGTTTCAGAGCTTCAGAAAATGTTGCAAGAGTTATTAGATGAAAGTAAAATAGTAGGACTAAAGGTAAAGGTTAAAAAATACTAAAGTAATGTTCAACTGATTTTTTCAAAAGATGAAAATAAAGATTGATAATGATGAGTTAGAAGTTAACAACTGCAAATATCTTGATCACATTATTACTACAGATGGAAACATAATGGATGAATTAATCATAGAATTAACCTTGTTTGGAGTGCTTTTGATAAAAATAACTTAATATTAAAAGGAAATATGTCTATGTGTTTGAAAAAAAAAAAAAGGTTTTTCATAACTGTTTTAAAACTTCTTACTTTTGGATCTAAGACTTGAACACTTAAGAGCAATAGAGACTTCAAACTATTCACAGAAATAAGGAAAGATGTTAGGAATACCAAGAAGAGATCGAAAATGAAATACATGGGTAAGAGACCAAACAAGTATTACTGACATCCATTGAAAGAATTAAGCGACTAAAGTGAAATTGGGCTGAACGTATTGCTGGAAGAGATAATAATAGATGGATAGTTGAAATCTTAAAATGGATCCCAAGAATTTGTAAAAGACCCAGAAAGAGATCATGTGAGATAGAAGGATGAAAAAGAAAGTGTGCGGGGGTGATGTGGAGAAGAGAGGCTAGACATCGGAGAAGATGGATTGAACTTCGAGACATCTTCATCCTGCAGTGGGGATTGATAGTGGTTGAAAATGATGAGGATATGCATGCAAATACTAAATAAATAAATATATTTTAAAGTGCAATTAATTTTAAATGTATTCAAATTTATTATAGTAATTACATATTTTTGTAACCAAGACAATAAAAATTAAGTTATGAAATAAACAGTAAAAAATAATAATATGTTTTTGATAAAAAAATCAATATATTCATAGATAACAGTTCATGAGTTTGTAAAATATTTAAAAGCATAATGACAATAGACAAGAGTAACTCTGTTTCAGAATATTGTAAATAAAAAGCAATGAAAATAAAAGGATGAAGAGCACCGAACTCAAAGATTTTAATATTCACAAATGTAAATATTAAAAAAACATGCAAATTTTGTATAAAAGTTTCTCAAAAGAGCATTGCAGAATGTGCATAAATTGTAATCAGTTTATATATTATATAAATATATTTAAATTATAATATACTTTCCAATTAAAGAATATTAAGAAGAAAAAACTGAACATGTTTAAAGATCATGTTTATAACTAATATAATTAATATCAATAAAAATGCAATACAAAACGGAAATTAAATATTTATAGTTCAATTGTTTGAAATGGATTATAATAATATAAATTAGAATTCTGAAGAGTTGAACATTTTATTAGCACACTCTAAAATCAAGTATATATTTTTTGTTTCAATAAAAAATAGTCACCATTTACAAAAAAAACATCAGCAACATATAATTAAGATGTTTATATAATACAAAAAGTGAAAAATATATTGTTTATATCAGGGGTCCCCAACCTTTTTGCACTTAAGAGCATATTCTATAATACTGGCCAAGTGGTGGGCACCATTTATTTTTTCAACCAGATGGTGAGCACCATTTATTTTTTCAATGTAAATTTATAATTGATATTGTCAATAATACACAATGTACAAAAAAATATTTATTTCAAAAATAAAATTTTAACATATAATTAATGTTTATATTTTTACACTGTAAAAGTATAGTATGCCCTACAATTTGATTACAATATAATACAATAATTTATAAGAAATTAAAAAAATTAAATTTATTTGTATCAGATAAATAATTTTTTATCGTGTTTGGATAGCAGCAGGCACATGTAAAATGGTCTGCGGGTAACATGGTGTCCGCGGGCATAGGGTTGGTGACCCCTGGTTTATATATATAATACAAAAAGTTAAAAATATAAAGATTCAAATAAACAAATAAGTGAACCAGATACAGTACTTAGATAAAAACTTATTTTTTTATCTAAATACTGTATCTGGCTCACATATTAAACCTGCTGCCCTTGTTTGTGATGGCAGAACGCTACACCCTTTTTCCAGTGGGGGATGGGATGTTTGCAAGGGCAGAATGCTATATTAAAAAGTCACAGCCACCTGATTTTATTTAGTATTGTAATATAAGGGATTTGAACATAGATTTTCAAGCTCCCTTCAGCTATCCATTCTATCTCATATAACTGATACACATACGAAAAAGATAAATGATCTTCAATATACATATTTTGTGCTGAACCAGCCTTCATCAGTTGGTTCAGATCATCATCTCCCACACATGTAAGTAATCAGTGCTTGGTTTAAATCCCATATATTAAATTTAGACTCCAGCTATATAAAATATTGGGTACTCATCTTATAGCTAAAGACGCCGCTCTATGGCGCCGTTTTCGCGCTAAAACACAAAAATGCCGTTTCCCGGCAGACACGTTCGAACCCGCGTTTTCTATAATACAACTTTTTTGTTGTGCTACAGATTGCAGGCCGCTATGCCGCATTGCAGTACAGCATGTATGTCACATCGCAGCAAATACATTTTCCGAATTCGCACAGTTTATAAAATTGTTACGGCTTGGTGAGAGGGTGTGTGTATTTGAATTGGATGGAAATGTTGTTTTCATTGGATTTTTTTTATTTTAAAGTATTGAAATGTTCAGATTTTGTAAAGTAATAATTATCAGACTTTTTACAACAGACTATATTTAAGTTTTAATTGGGAAAATGTTGACAAGATATATGTGTAAAGTGAGTTGCAATTAGGTAACGCATCAAGTAACGTACTGTTCGTAACATTCCACAAAACAAACAAGATTCTACCGTGTGTATATTTTTGAAGTAAAAAAGAGCAGTAACACAAAAATATCCAGTAAGAAAAGTACAATTCTGCACAATTTTTTGTAAATTTCATAAAAAGCAAATATTATAAACATGGTTAATAAGTAAAGAAGACATTTATATGTGTTTGTTGTTGTTTAAAGTTTACTTCCTTTCTTTTCTCCGACTACGGTTACGATTTTGATATTTTTTATTTTAGCATTACAAACAATAGAACATTAACCCTAAAACTAAACCTAATCCTAAACCTAACCTTAACAACTTTTAATTTTTGTTGTCATTCTATTTGAAGTAAAAAATAGCGGTAATATCTGTTTGTCTGTAAAAAAAAAAAGAAAAGGTAAAACGAAGACTAAAAAAGTTTTTAAACAACAAAAAAAAAAAAAGCCGTAACCCCAGTAAAAAAATATCCGATAGAAAATTGATTTTTCTAATAAAGCAAAATAAAAAAACACGAATCAAATTGTAATTTGCTTATTTTATTTTACATTTATTATTATCATTTAATTTGTATACGTTAATAAAAAATAATATTTAAAAAAGACGATTTTGTTTTGTTGTTATTTTCGCATCACAAAAAAAACACATCAAAATAATTGAAATCAACGGCCCGTGAATGTTCATATTTTATAGTTTTAGTGTGAAAACGGCGCCATTGAACAGCGACTTTAGCTATAAGATGAGAACCAAATATTGGTATTGTAATGTGTTGATTATTTTTGTGTACAAATTTATACTATTTGTATTGTTAAAAATTTGGCATTTTAATACACCATTCTGCCATTGCAAACATCCGGCAGCAGGTCTAATACAAAAATACCAAAATAAGTACACATAAAAAAAAAATAGATCAATAAATAAATGAAGGAAATGCTGTACTAAGAGAAAGAGCACTGACTATAAATGACAGCCTTAAAACTATTGTATTATATTTAGAAGAAATTAAACCTTTAATTATTATAGTTGTAAAGCATAAAATGAATTCAGGAGCCCGAGTAATACAAAAGAAAAAAACTATTTTGTCAAGACTAATGAATGGATTTGAGCATGAATTATCATTAGTGATTTCAGTATAAAAACTTTAAATAAAATTTATCAGCAGTAAGAATAAATGATTATAACAATTCTTGATGGGATACTAAAAATAAAAAGTAACCATGGAAAATATCTAATGTAATACAGAGACCAAAAAAGTTTGTTGAAATGTTATGTAAAAAATAAAAACAAACATGTAATATTCCTTTATGAAAAAGTATCGGGGAGGTCTTTGTTCAGATATACAAAGAATGGCAATAAATTAAAATTTAAGAATGCAAAAATGTTTATATTAATAATATGGAAGAATATAAATACTAGAATAAATAATAATGCTTAATTTACATATATATATATAAATTAGTTGAAAAAAAAATTCAATGAAGTGGATATAAAATACTAATCAGCATTATAGATAAAATTAAAAATAGTACAGAATAGATGTAATTATAATAGAAGTATTATGTAAGTAAAAAAAAATAATTTCTGCATGGAATGCTGTCTAGATTTTCTTGAGATAAAAAAATCTTCAAGTCTGAAAATGTTATTCATATAAACAATGGAAGATTTTCATCTAACCCAGCAGTTATTTTCAAAGAATTATATTATAACATTAAATTTAAGGATACCGTATAAAATTAAAAAATAATAAGTCATCAAAATAGAAAATCTGGGAAAAAAAATTTTTTTTTTTACTTAACATTTACTAAAAGTTATAATGTAACCTAACAATACATTTAGCAGAAATTATAATAAAAAAAATTATTGACAAGATAGATTCTAATCTTAATACAAAGCAATAGACTTAGAGAAAAAAATGTTTTATACTGCTTGTGAAATTTTTAACAAGAGGTAGGTAAAAAATTCATTATGTTTAAATAAGTAGATTATACAACATATTTTCATCAATGATTTTGCAGTTAATTTTCACAGTAACTTGTTTGTAAATTGACAAACAATAAATAAATAAATAAATGTATTATTTAATTTTTAACTGCTATTTTTAAATCAAAATTGGTATTGGCAAAACATTTTTTTAACAAAAGGAAGTTCATTTTGTATAGATTTAGAAATAGAGATGCAAACAAAATGAATTTCTACTCAATCAATTGGATTTTAGAAAATGCATTGAAGATGACCAAAGTTAATAATATCTAAAATGAAAACATGGAAAATTTATAGCACTAATAATGACAAAGTTTATGAGAATCAGATATCAAAATAAGTTTATTAAAATAAAAATGAAATGAAAGATTAATACAGTTAAATATGTGATGATCAAATTGTAACAGAGATAAGTAACTTTCAATAAAAACATTATTTAATACTCCAAAAATAAAGAGGATAATATCTATGCATATAAAGACTAAAAACTTTAGACACATGATTATGAATAAATGGGGGGGGGGGGATACATAATGTATTTTAGCCAATATTCTGACATTTAATATCTTCAATTCTAAAACTCACTTCATCTATTCTAAAATCTAACTCACACATACATATATTTTAATTAAAATTTGATATAACAATATCACTGAGTGATGTAATCTTCTATTTCTCAATATTTATTCTAATATAACCTTTATTAAATATTAAAATAAACAATGAATTGATTAGGAAGTAATGTAACATTCATGTACAACTTAAATTTCAATCCAAAAACTTGTAGTTTTTGAATTCGTTATCTATCTGCATTAAACTGAACAGTGCATAATTTCATGATGTGAACCTATGTATTTACTGTTACAATTACTTTGCTACATATCCTATAATAATCTACACACAACAATTTATAATAAAAGTTTTTAGTAAACAAACAAATGAGATAAAAATCAAAGAAGCATATATTAGCGAATTTAATAATTATTAGTATCAATGAAATATGAACTATTACAAATACATGCGGACAAGAAAAATCATAAAAAAAATTGCAACATTATCAATAAAATTCTGTACAAGTTAAACACAAAGTATTTCCGAAACAAATTTATGAAATATAGACATCGCAATTCTTTCTTTATACATGCTTGAAAATCACACCACAAAATGAATGTTATCTTATTTTTAAACAATTTTATATAGATAGTTCAAATTTTATAAAGTCCAATTTTGCTCACGTTATGGTATTTTGGTTCTCCTATAATATATGGTCTATCTGTTTGATGGAACTATAATACTTATAATTGAGCGAAAAAAAATAAAATTGATAAATCATTAAATGCCTGCATTTATTATTGAATTTAGAGCTACAAGAATATATTAAACAAAATGAAAAAATAATAAATATTGCAAAAAAAAAAATATTTATTAAATAAAAAACAAAACAAAAGATAGTTCTTATTTAAAATATGAAATAAAAACAAGTAAATGATTAACAATTAATATACTTTTGTAACCATAAATTCAACAATAAATGTGGGCATTTAATTTTTTATTGATTCTAATTTCACCGTGTCAGACCCCAATTTTAGTGATTATTTTTTTCGCTTGTTTCAATATAATTCATTTTAAAGTTTTTATTTGATAGATTTCTGTGAAAAGTTTTATTTTTAGTATTTCAATTGGTCTTACATCTGCCTTTGATTTGCTATCTACAGCTTTTGCTTAAAACACTGATTATGGACTAAATGTACATGGACTATCTTTTGCTTATTTTGAGTTCATATATGCCTACCAAAGTAAAAGCATTAAATTAAATTACACTCAGCAAACAAATATAAATAAATAATCACTGAAATTGGAAACTTGATATAGTAAAATTGGAGTCAATAAAAAATAGAATGTCTGCAATTATTGTTGAATTTGCAGTTACAAAAGTTTATTAAATATAAACCTTTTGCTTACTTTTATTTCATATCCATTTTGAGCGTGAACTATCTTTTTTATAATTTTATTTAATATATATTTTTCATTGCAAAAAAAAAATCAACAATAAATGCAAAAATTTTGTTTTTTATTGATTAATTTTTCTTTCGTTTACTGCTAAGGCTATATAGATTAATCAAACAAATAGACTGTAATTAAAACAGGCAAAACTCACTATACGATACCAGAAGGCTTGTGCATTGTGGTCTTCGAAACTAGTTTGGGGATATTGGATGAGTAGGCACTAGATGAGGATTTTATGCATAAGCCTTCTGGCATCCATTGATTACTCTAGTTTGCTGTGTGTGGCAATACGTATAATGAGTTTTGCCTGTTTTAATAACAGTTATAAGTAAGCATAAGAAATGGTGATCATGTGATGTTTATTGGTTCAAATAGACTGTATATTATAGGAGTATTATATCCTTTTACTATAGATAACTTATCTGTAGAAAAAATATTTTTTCATCGATTTATATTTTCAAAAGTGGACAAAGAAATTATAGCAATGTCAACCTGAACATCCTAATATTTTGAAACTATTTTTTAAACATTTAATATTAACATGGAGCCCTTATAATTTCAAATATTATCGTTACACCAATGTACTACCAACTTACTTATATGTAACTTTAAAACAGGCAAAACTCTCCATACAGTAGTGCTACTCAGTGCAGCCAGAGTAATCAATGGATGCCAGAAGGCTTGTGCATAAAATCCCTATCTAGTGCCTACTGTGATGTAACTTTAATTTAATACTTTGCATTTATAAACATTTCTTACAAATGAAAATTTTTGCATTAGTCAATGTACTGTCACGCAATATAAATAACTTTATTCACAAAGTATTCTTTATATTCACATTAGGGAAGATAGATTTGATAACTATGGCATGTTCTCTCGCTCATTAAAAAAAAATACAATAAAAATGCTTTATATCAATTTAAATCTAAACGGTGTCACTTTTCTTTTTTTTTCAATACATATCTTTTCCCTTTAGAATTTTTAATGACTTAGACATGTTATTTATTCACTTATTAAGCATTTTAATGAGCCTAAAATGAAACTAAAAAAGAATATAATTAACTCATTAGTTTCCTTCAAGATTACATACTACTCATGTAGATATTTTTAAATAAACTGAGAAAGCCAAAGTATAAATCAGTGGGTATAGTATGAGTAAAGAAATTATTTTAAAAGGGATAATGATTTATAGCAGAAGTCATACGATGATGATTGAAATTAAGAAATATTATTTAAAATAAATAGATTGATTAAAAAGATTAGTAAAAAAAAAAATTTAAAGTTACAAAATAGATCAAATATTTACTGAATAATTTGGAAAGTTACATAAGATAAAAGAAGAATCAGATTTCTAGCACTCATGTTAAATAATAACATATTCACATTTACATATAATTAAGTTTCAGTTGGAATGACGTTTAGTAAATTCTAGACAATTTCACCCACGTCATTCATTCAGACATTGTATATAGTAATTTAAAGTGATGGTTCCATTCTCACACTTTACTTGCCACTACTTCAGATTTGCTCATATATAAGCATTTGAGTCGTAGGAATAAGAGGGATTCCTTTTATTCCTGCATAAATACTATATCTTGTATTGGTGAGAAAGTATTCATTTATTATTAACACTCACAAAGCGTATGCACAATTAGCTTAAAAGGCTGATATTTGACTATATAGGATAAGATAATAAAAAACAATAAGATTGAGAGAAATTGAAATAAAATATAGATGTAATAAAAAAAGCTTTATAATGTAGATCTGAACATCAGAATTAACTGAAATATGTTAGTAAATATGAAATGCTAAAAGAAATTGAGTTTGACAAAAAATGATAAACTCCTCTAAATGGCAATTAAGTTATTATTTTACTGGTAAGAAATTTTAAACTTTCTTCGGGTAAAGCATTTATATTTATAATACAATACTTTATAGGAATATTTTATAAACTAAAACATTAGTTCATTACTTTTTTAATGCTAAGTGAATAGAAAGAAATAATGAAATTTCGAGAAAATGAATAATGGTCAAATTAGTAATTTCATCAATTTATATTACATAATATATAAATCAAAGATTAATAGCGAAACATTTAAAATAAAAATATGCCCAGTCATTGCCTTTTATTTTGTATATATGAAATAAGAAAAAAAAAGCAACAAATAAGGCAATTACAAGTTTCAGTTTACTAATAGTAAATAATAAGAATTTTTATACATTACCAGCTTTGTTTTTGCTGAGGATATGGCACTGTTATCGGGTTGTAGGGAGGACATGGATTTACTTTTAAAGTTGTGTGCTGAAACAGGGAAAAACATGGGAATTATATTCAATTAAAAAGTAACTTAAAATTATTATATAAACAAGACAGAAATAACAGTACTAGAACAGTGGGACATATTTTATTTAAAAAGAATGAGGGAGAAAGCATATGTTTTAACAAAGCTAAACATTTAAAATTAAAGATTATTATTACTTCTCAAGATTATTTATATTTAAGAGAATGGATGTATGTAAAAAAGGGAAGCATTTGCAATTTTGACAGTTTCAATAAAATACTCCATACTTTAGAAGAGAAAAATCTATAATAATAATAATAAAAAAAAAACCCTCATGTATCTGCTATAAAATAAATTATGTGGAGAAATGTGATTTAAATAACAGACAAAATAAATATAAAAAAAGTTAATCCCCCCCCAAAAAAATAAAAAATATTTATTTTAATACAGAAAATTGCTATTTTTTATAAAATTCAATTTAATTAGCATTGTTTTTCTTGCCAAATTTTATTATTTCTCTCCTATGTTTCAAGTGACTAATAGATTTCTTCAGAAATATAATGGCACTATAATTAAAATACATTTCTTATTATAGTACTTCAGACGATTTCTAAACAAATGAAATATGGGGGGACGGGGACGGACGGACGTCAATGAAAACTATAAAAGTATTAAATAAGATTTTTGAAGACAACATATTACAATATTCAGTGCACACAAAAATAAAATAAATAAACATTATTTACAAAATAGAAGGGAAGACATGATAAAATTAAATCATAATGAGCAAATATATATAAAAATAAAAAGAATTTAGAAAATAGAATCTATAAAAGTGGAGTTATAATATCCTTTTGAAAATATAACTTGGAAAAAGGAACTCATCAATTTTATTTTAGACTTATAATAAAGAAGTTAAAATACCAAAAATAGAAATGAGAGATTGGTGCATATCTTTCTCTACTGATGATCCCATATTATTGAATAAACTATTAAAAAAAAAACATGAATCAAGAATAAATAAATACCAAGAATAAATACTATCTTTAAAAGTGGAACAAATACTTTAAAAATAAGTTTTCACAATTATAAAGTTATGCAAAGCTATTTCTTCTAAATACTTTTTAAAATATTAAAAAAGTATTCCTAGATAATATTTCAAAATACTTATATTGTAAGTTAAATTGCCATTAAAATATCAAAATAAAATTATTGCAAATGTGTGTTAAGTACATATACAGTATTTATTAATTTCACTTATTAAGAAAATGTATGTATAATTAATTAGTTATTATAAATCTAATTTAAGCTAATTATAAATTTCTTTTTAAAATATTGTACTTAGTTTTCTCGACGTTGGTTAACAGGGGTACAAAAAAAACAAAACAGTAAAAACGAAAAAGGGCATGAATTAAATAATTTTTTTCTAAGTAGACTAGTAACTCACTTTGTTTATTATTAACATAAGTAATTTTTTTTTGCATCTGATCAATGACACTATTTCTTCCAGCAATAGTTTACCTACTTTATAAAATTCCTAATCTAAATTAATACTTAAAAAAGAGACCTAACAACTGTTTTTTATTATTATTATTATAAATAATCCATGAAATACCTATTATTAATTTTGCCAAATAATTATATGTTCACAGTAGATACGAATTGAGATATTATAGCCAATATTATTTTATGTTAATAATAATTTTTTTAAAATAATTCTTCAAAATAGTAGTTTATTAATGAGTTCTTAATTTTATTTTCGATAATTACGAAGATTTGAGAATGGCTTCAACGTTATTACAAACATACATATCAAACTTTAACATTGAAAAATGTTTTGGAAATAAATTTAAAAAAGTATATATGTAAAGACGAATATGAATAAATAAAACTTATTAAATGCAAACAAAATTATCATATATCTGAAGAGAAAAATAACAATTTTAAACATTTCACCTGTCTCTAGGCTTCTAATAAAATAGCTTTATTAAGCGCATGCTCAAATGTGTTGTTGTTCCGTTTCCGTTGAAAGCCGTGGGATATTGTTGCTTATCTATAATAATAAGAGAACCATTTTTATAATATAAGAAAAACGCTAATTTTTATTTCGATATCATTCTTATAGATAAGTTATATTACAAATATTGCGCACGACCCATCAAACATTAATTATTTATCTTCTAATTAAACTTCGCCAAGTCTCGTGGCTACGCCTTTTATAAATTAAAACAAAATGGCGGCAAGTGGATGATATTTTCTGGGAAAATGTGAATATTATTTTTATTTTAATGTCTGTGGCTGTATAAAAAGCAAGATCTAAAGAGCGCAATGGCAGAAAGGTAAGAAAATATTTATCTTTTCATCCATTTAAAATGTATATTTATAACGTCAGTTATTTTACTATGATATTTATGTTATTTAATAATAGCATTTGTTCAGCGACTCGTGGAGAGCTTTTTATTTATTAGTTTTCATTAAAATAAGTATGATGCATTAGTCATGAGAAACTATGATCACCATTTTCGTAGCGACATTTTTTTTTTTATTCAGACATTCTATGGGAGTATAATAGCAGAACTTCGTATAAGTCACATTTTTTTTATTTGGCTTTCCTATTTCACTCTCAGACTGCAGCTCCACTAACTATCGACGGTTTCGAGCTAATTAATTAAAACTATTGGTTTGGTTTTGAAATTTAAACTTATTTTATGGAAACTTATCGTTTTATGTGAAAGAAATATTGTACGTTAACGAAATTTGTTAAATAATTTTAACTTGAACTGAGTGATCGATTATTCATATTTTGAACAATTATTTCTATTTTAAGAATAATTTCAGATATATATACCGGCATAAATTTTCAGTAAATGTACTTTAATATAAATACCATCTTTAAAGGAAACTAGTATGTTAAAAATTTGTACTACCGTAAATAAACACAAAAAGTAGGTATAAGTTTAACTTCGCTAAATTGGATTCTGATACATTGTTATACTAGACTGTATGTAGTTATAAATTTTACTAACCTCTATTATTTAATTAACGCTAAATATTTGTAGTATATATAAAAAGATTTGCAGATAGCCCAGTGTTATGATTTTGACATTAAATAATTCAACGTATATATTTGGGTATGTTAAAAAAACCGTAATATTGTTTAATAATTTGTCTATGAATGGACAGCCTTAATTTAAATAGATTGGCTAACAATGGTGGTTAACCCTTTTAATTAGATGATTGTTTACATCAAACAGCTATTTGAAGGGTTTTAATTCGTGAAACACTTATTGTCTATTAGTTATAAAAATGCATAAGCATTTAAATTATTTAAAAAATGTATTAACTGATATATTGAAATAATATTTTATTTCTAATTAACTGCTTATTGTTAAGTTTCTTATATATAATCAAATGTTTTCAAATGCATTTGTTTTTATAGATTGGAAAATTATTTTTATACATGGTTAGTTGAAAATAGTATAGTAGTAGCTTTTTTTTTTTTGTGAACTGTCTTTACATTATAAATAAATCTCATTTTTTTTTGAGAAAGAAAAAGGCCAGACCAGAGTTAAAATATCGATTTTATTGTTTTTGAAAGTTTATTACCTCAGCAACAACATCGCACTTTCTTTCGCCCGATAAATTATTGAGCTTAGCTGTTTCATTATTATTGCTATTTTTTTTTTGCCAACCGGAAGTTTTGATTTTGCTTGAATGAAGATAATTTAACATCCGTTGGAGATGAAAAAATGCAATTAGTGAAAAGAAAAAAAAGGTGATTGATATCGCTTCTTTGAATTATTCTAATTATTTTATACTACCAATTAAAAATAGAAGCATGATTTTACTAATTGATGGCTTTTGCTTTATTAAAATAATTTAAATAGAAATGTAAAATATTTGTTAAAAAAACAAAATAATTACGACGTTGAAGAGTCTATAGAATTGTGTTTACGATCGTTTCGATTTAATTTGATGTCTTAGCGTTATGAAAAGGAACTGGTTGCCGATATTCACTTTAAAATTGCTGTGAATGATGGATTAATCCTCTTAATGTTTTGATAAAATAGTAACAGTATTAATGAAATAATTTTTTTTTATAAAAGGTATTTTAAAATATATGCACATCAAAAGTTTCAACTTTCTCTTGAATATATATATTTGTCAATTTTACACTACATTTTTATCTTTTAACAATTTAATCCACGATTATATTGTTGTGTATTGTGAAGGTAAACGCAAATTAATTTTTTAAGTGTTTTAATAATCAGTAATAACGTATACAAAACGAAAAATAGATAACTTTATATAACAATTATAGTTTGTTCATCCAAATGACGAAAAATATAGCCATTTTTTTCTAAAGAACAAAGGGAATGGACCATTGAGGAGAATATGCTAATTCACCCACTATTTTCCACGGATTGTTTGTTTATATATATGATCTAATGACGAGTTGGTTTTTTTTAAGAGTGAATAGGAATGATAACAACATTCCTTTCACTCTAAATGAAATAGGTCACTTATTTTGGTTATCATATTTTAATAGAGATGCTTTGGCAGTTTTCTATTTTCTTGCTGTTTCTTTTAATAATGATAGGGCTGATCTCTTTCCTGGCGTTACTTACGTCTGATTATTATCTCTAATTCTGATGTTGGTAAAACTTCAGTCTGGACTGGCTACTTATGTTATTTATGAAGTTGATCTTTAGAATGTTTACCTTTTCTGATCACAATTGTACTTAAGATCAAGCTTTTGCCAAAGTATATATAACATAAAACCTTTGTACCAATTTTGAAGTGGCTATAATTTGCTGCTTCATTTTTTTTGTGTGACAGTTTAGCTTTGAGATCAGATACCTGTTTCCAAACTACTATTTATTAACATTTTAGCTGTAGTTGTGCCATAACCAATAGATAAAGTTCCTTGCTAGATTAACAGCATTCTAATTATGCATACATTCCAATCATTTGCCGTTTCATCCACCTTATTTTAAAAATCTTCTGTCATCAAATGTTCAGTTTATTCATTTTTCTCTGCATCTTCTGTCATCAAATGTTCAGTTTATTCATTTTTCTCTGCATGGAATGGTAATGTCAATATGTGATTGGTCTTTTTATTTGCATAGAAGCTGTTAAATTGGCTAGATATAAAGACATTCATTATAGATAACAATGTCAAAGGAAGACCAGTGTTGCAGTTGGGTACAGCACTTACTTATAACTATTTAGAGAAGCCATCAACAATGATGAGAAATTTTTTTGTTTTTTCAAAGTCCACTATAGTTCAAGCAGATTTTTTCCTAGGATCCACATTTAAAGATTGTCCCTCATTTTAGCTAGCATAATTTGATTCATTTTACAATGCTGGTACTGATGTACCTGAAATTTTCTATCAGAGTTTATATTAGATATAAGATTAACATTTTTATTATCACTATGACCATAATGCAATAGCTTTTAAGATCTGTTTGTGACCTCTGGGCAATGTGACAATTCAATTGGTTCCTCAGATCCATCATTTTTAATGGATAACTTATGCCTTCTTATCCAAATGGCTTTATGTATATGTTTTTGGTTTGTTAATTGGTCACTTTACATATATACATTTTTGCAGAAATTGATATTCTTGGTCAATTTGTGTCCAGTGATCTATTGCTTTACTGTTTATTGTGTTAACATTATCTAAATCCATTATATTTATTAATAGTTTCTCGTTATAGTTAACTCATGTTTTTTTACTTTTATATAGTGGTAATTTTGTGAGTGCATTAATATATGGTTTTTTTTTCCTCCTGTCTAACAATTAAAGCTATATATGCTCTGAAAGTTAAACCATCTTAGCCTGTAAGATGAGACACATTCGGGTAGTCCTTTTTGCCATTAAATATACCTAATAAAAGTTTGTAATAAGCTTTGTAAAATGAATGATCTGCCATACTCATATTGGTAAAAAGTTTTAACATTTACTGCCAAGGTTAGGGCTTCTTTTTATTTGAGAGTAATTTTTTCAGCCCCGGACAATAAGTATGTCATACTTCCATTTTTAGTATGGTGGGCTACTACTCCAACACCAACTTGCAGAGCATAACACATTAAGATTAATTTTATATTTGATTCTTAATGGATTAGTCTGTTTGCATTTGTTGAGTACCCCACTTCAGTTCAGCTTCTTTGTCTAGCAGTCAATATAGTGGTTTGGCAGCTTCTATTTTGTGCTGAATGATGCTCACATAACAGTTATGTGATCAATGAATGTTTGAAGGTGCCTTTTGTTATTGAGAGTTGGCACATTCAGAATAACCTTTATTTTTATTCTTAATAGGGAAAAAATCTCATTCTATAATTTTGAGTCTAAGAAATTCTATTTCCTTGGCTTCAAACACACTTTTATTAGTCTTCATTTTAATTCCTTCTATAAATATATTTAAAAGCTTTCTGATGGACTCCAAGAGTTGTTCTTATTTCAGGTCATTAATATGAAATCATCCAAATATATAATGGCTGCAGGTATTCCTGCTGCTAATTGATTAGGCTGGAGCTTCCAAAATACCAAATGGCAGTAGATTAACTTTATAAAATCCCTTATGTATTATAATTTCTAGTGTTCTGGAGATTTCATCATCTATTGACAGTTGAAGATAAGCATGTTGGAGGTCTTTTTAAAAACTTACCTCCTGCTAAAGTAGAAAATATCTTTAACTGATGCGGGAGAGTAATTATCGAAGATAAGACTTATTTAATATACAGCTGGGTCTCATTTTACGTGATAGATAGGTTCCTCAGAAAACACGCGCAAACGAAATCGCGCAAAAATAGACGTAACTTACATTGAAAAAGGGGGGATGCAATCTGTGATTTTTCAAAATTCGCGTAAAAGCAAAGCACCAATGTAAAATTACTTTAAAATTCGCGCAAAAAGAAAAAATAAGGAAATAAAATATGACTAATAAAAAATTTCAAATTTGAAAAAAATTGATACAAGACAAACTTTTTTTAACTATAATATTTAATTTTATTCAAAATAATATATTTTTATGCATAATTTACAGTACAGTAATTTACATTTTTTTATACACATTTTAATTATTATAGCTATTTGCCGAAAAACACGTTCGTGTGCAAACAACTAGCACCAACTTCACACTCATGTTGTGTAAATGGTTTTCTGGTGACAACGTAATTAGTAATTAATATTTGAGACGATGATTTTATTAATTGTTTATGAAACTAACAACCAAAAATTAAATTCTTATTTTTGTCTTTAATTTTCAATTCCGTTTAAAAATCAAATTTTACATCACATTAATTTCAAGTCGTCGTAAGTAATTTTTAAATTGTTAATTACAATTAAAAATCAGATTTTAATTGTCAAATTTAATTGTGCCCACTGCTATTACTGACCTTTTAAAAATAAATTTGTGGACACTAAATGATTAATAATTGATTACGTTCTTTTTTAAAAAGCAAAAACAGAGTGTGATTTAAAATGCAAAATTAACACGCACAATGTTTGAACAAATTTACATTATAATCTTGTAAAATTTAATGTGTGTATACATAAAATGTGGAAATCATGATTTTAAATTCATTATTGCATAAAATCTTACTATTATAAAGCACTGAAAATATTGAAATTACTAAGATGAAAGTCGAATTCCAATAATGTGCTATTACTTTCAATATAACGTAAGTGCGCGAAATTTATTATTTAAAGTAATAGCGCATTATCGGAGTTCGACTTCTGGTGAAACACGAATCGCGTAACTTCAAAATTGTGTTAAATAAGTCTGCGTAAAAAGAGACTCTGGTGTACTGTAATAATTTCCATTGATTTGTATCTCTCCATTGTTTTTAATAATGGATACTGTTAGAGTAGCATATTCAGAATGAGAGAGAGTGGTTTGATCACTGCCTCAAATTGCAGCCGATCTAATTCCTTAGAAACTTTAGTCTTTAAAGTAAAGGACATTGGCTTATAGCAACAGCTGATTGATTTTTTTACATATTTATTTACAAATAATTGAACGAGTGCTCCTTGATAATGACCCAAACCACATTCATAAACTTAGCATATTGGCTTTTAATCTTTAGTATTTAACAGCTTACTTAACTAATGGACTATTTTCTTCGATTCTTCGATAAGAGAATAGCCCATTAGTTGTAAAACAGTTTCAGCCCATTAAGTTATTATGCTGTCTTGCAGAAACAAGTAATGGTAATTGTATATGTTCCTGTACGTTGACTTCCCCAGGAGTATACTCACCCTAGTAGTCATAGTTTAATTTTGGGATTAGTTGCAGATCAGCCTTTTAATTTTTCATTAGCCAGAATTAAACTCCATTGATACGGAAATATTTAAGAATAATCACTTTTTAAAAAAGATGGGGAATTCACATTGCTTGTAAAATGCATTTAGATTTAATTTTTTGTGACTTGATTGATGGTTTTGTTATTAGATAAATCACTATTATTATTCTGTCTTTTTATAAGACAGACAGATTCTATAGGTCCAATACATTGACAGAAATGACAACTAGCTTTAATATGCAGACACTGACTGGCTAATGATTTTTTTTTTCTTTCGCAGTTACTGTATCATCCATTGACCTTTGATGCTGTATTTGTTATATCATTTTCTGCATATCCATTTGACAAAGATGATGACTGATTAAGTATTTCTTCTTTTAAGGTCACATGGGATGCTATAGTATCAAATGTAGTATTGGAGTCCATCAGTAATCTGACTCAATATCTGAACTTTCATAACGCATATAAACTGATCTTTCTGCCTTTTTGAGGAATGATCTAAAATTGCTTGCCAATGTCATCCTTTGCAATTCAGACACATAATAAACTGTACTTTCATCAATTTCCTGTTATCTTTGCATTATTGCCAGGGGCTTTGGCATAAAACAGGCATGTAAAAATTCTATGACCTTATCAAACAGTGGTTTAGATGAGTATAACAGTGCTACCTGTCACATAAGGACATGGTATTTAATCCAGACACTGGTGAGCTTGACCAACTTTAGTTTTGCTTTAATTTCATTAGCATAAAAAAATTCAGTTTGTCTCAAACTGCTACAAAGATTCCAGGCAAGTTGTTTGAACTTTTTAAGATCTCTTATTTGAACAATTATTAAAAAATAATAAGTTCAAGACTATACATTGAAGAGTATTTGCTATTTTACTTCACCGATATTCAATCTTTTATCATAACACACTATGTATCCAGACGAATTTCATCCTTGTCACCATATATTAGGATAAACGTCAAGTATTTTTTATCAATAAACTTTGTATAAGCTGTGTACCAATACTTGAGCTTTTATACTATCATATCCTAGATCAACATTTCCTTCTAAAGAACAAAAGGAAAAATCACATTTGTTTTTTATTTTCATTATCCAATAACAGTCATTTCCTGTTTGTTATATCTAAATGATGAGTTTATTTTTTTTAAAGGGTGAAATAGAATGAATCACTACACATTAAATTTACTTTGCTTCTTGTAAAACTATATTATATTTTGTTTTGTAGAAATTAGATTTTTCTTTATAGGCTTGTTTTTTGTTATATAATCATGTTATTATTTTCCTTAGGATTTGGTTAAATATCTCTTCATTTTTTTATTATTCTCATTTGAATAATTTTATAAATTTTCATTTTTTTTTGGCAGGGGTTTTCTTTCTTACTTAATGATGGAGCCCAGGGCAAATACCTTGTTGGCAGCCTTTTAAAATAAAATGCTAAAAAGAATAATGAAGTACTGTATATGACAATCTTTTAATATTAGTTTATTTCTGCAAGTTTTTGCAAAGGCCATCCCATATCCCCACTTTTATTCTAAATTTGATCAGATCTTAAAAAAGTTAGTGTTTTTAATTATTATGTTATAATTAAATTTTACTGTTAATAAAATTATGTTTTTTTTTTTTTTTGGAATCTCATTAAATAAAGTTGACACCTGTAATTTAGTTTTTATGTATTTTGAATAAACAAAAGTTCATTTAGCTATTGAATTAGTTTGAGTTATTGAATTAATTTATCTTGTCTTCATATAATTTATTAGTTTTTTATTTATTGATCTATAATGTTTTAACATCAGCCAATTTCTAATTGCCATGTGTTTCTAATTACTCACCATAAATCTTCAACAGTTTTCTAGCTAATTTTGCTGCATTCTTTCTTTCCAACTCTTTTTTGTATGCCGTCTTTTTCTCAGTGGTATCTAGTTTAGTAATTGTTTAGTAATCTTCCCTGAGACATCCTCTGTACATATTTTCAATATTCATTATTTCTGAAATTGTTTTATTGCTTTCTTGATTTTCCTGCAGATGTTCAGCCATAATCCATTTCTGAAGCCATCAGTTTCCTTTATTATTTTTTTCTTTAATTGCAAAACTTTAGTTCTATATGTAATGATACTTTTCCTTACTATGTCTTATTTTAATCGTTTGTTAATTTTTGATATATTCCAATCTTGCAGTCTCATTTATCTTTGTTATAATTTTTCTATTCAATACATTTCTTTCCCTTACAAATTTATCTATTGTTTTCCTTTATGAAATTTTCATATTTAGAAACTTATATTTCTCATATTTTCTAATGCATTATCCATCTAATATTATATCCTATAGTGTTCACTCAATATGCATTTTTTTTTGTTGTATTTAATTCCAGATATCATTTCCTATATTTCTTTATTAATTTTATAGCATGTTGCTCAAATCATCATGATCTTGAGCCAAAACTATTTGTTTTTTCTGATGTTTCCTTTTTTCATATTTTAAGAGTTTATTCTAAATACAATTTAAATAATATAGGCAATAGGCAACATATCTGTTTGAATCCCTTGGTAATCATCTTTGTTTACTAAGTATTAAAAAAACAAAAGCATTACTATGAATCTAAAATAAGAAAAGCTTTACTTAAGTTTATCTATAAGCTTCTCCTTTATTAATTGCATTTTTGTCTACAAAATGTAACCTTTTTTTTTTGACCTCATAAAGGTTGTTTTAAGTTAAATTCTTTGTTTGCATTTATTATATGTTAATTTTTAAAAAAATATAGCTAATTGTGTTAATCATAATAAAAATGTCCATTATTAAATATGCAGATAACATAAACTGAGATATGGACTTTGCAAATACAGGCAGCTTACTCATTTGTATGGAGAGAATTGCTTTTGGCATATATCTAAAGTAATTTCATTATTTTTTTGTTTTTTTTAGAATACATTTGTTTTGAAAACATTTTTGTCTTTTTTTTTTTAAAAAAAATTTCCTTTTACATCACCATATTCAGGAGTTGTTTATTCTAATGCAATTTTTTCAAGTCATCTTTTATATCATCCAAGTCTCTTTATATATCTATCTTTCAAAAAATTATTAATGCTCCGAGTAATTATTATATTTCCAGTTAAATTTTTTTTATGAATTTTTTTTTTATATTGAAGTTGCATGCCTTTTTCTAATTTATAAATTCTTGAGAAAGGAAAAGGGGGCAAACTTTCATTGATTTTTTTTATCACTTCTCTTAGTATTTGGATGTGGATTGTAGAATATTTTTTTAATTCCCATTTGTTTTTGGCTAAAGTTCAATTTTCTGTATATGATTTGTATCGTTATACTAAATATGTTACATAGAACTATTAGCTGTAAATGTAATTTTCACTATATATATATTTCATTATTTTAAAATGTCATCACTTTGAGTGATTTGCCCAATGTGTTGGTATTTTAAAGTATTTTGTATAGACTATCACATTTCACATTTATTTCTCAATAGAACTTTTCCACATTGTTATATTTTTTCTGTTTTTGGTAATTGCATCAATTTTTCTTCTGTCAAATTTACCATTTTTTAAATACTAGAATATTATTTTATATCTTTGTAACTTAATCTTTTCTTAGTTTTTATTATTATTTCATAGTTATATTTGTCATGTTATCATTAACTATTTTATGAATTTATTTCCTTTTTTGAATAGAATGCCTGATATGTAATTCTAAATAGGTCTTTAAAATTTCATTGCTTTTACCCTATAAGTATTGCTTTGTTTCAGCATTGTAGTTTTTATTTTATTTTTATTTGCATAGTTGTTTTTATTAAAATATTTTAGTGATATTTTTTTAAAGCTTGAATTATCTTAAAAAGTTTATGTGAAATTCATTGGAGCATTTCTGAAGATTAATAACTTATAGTTTCTGGTTTGCAGTAAGACATATATAATGACCCTACTTGTATTAAATTATTAATCAGTTTAATCTTGAAACATTTTTGTGTTACTCTTAATAACTGTTTATTTAGATGCTTCAATATCCATTTCCTTATCAAAATAATAATAATAATAATATAGTTTTTTTTCCCCCAAAATTCACATCTTTCCACTCATTTCTGTTTCCAAATACCAAACAAAGCATCAATTTGGTTCTCATCCTTTATTTCTCTAGTTAAATTTTAAGATGGTTTTATGCAATTATTTTTTAATTAAATGCAGTTTGTGTGATGTTTGCAAAGGCATTTTAATCGTCATATAAAAGAATAGTAAAATAATAATAGAAACCAAAGGGAGAAAAGTTGCCTATTTTTTTGGAATTTATTTTCTGAAAGAATTGCAGCATATTTATTTTAATCTTTCATATTATTGTTATTTTATTATTAGGTAGTAATTTTTTTTTTTGTTATAGGGGGGGGGGATAATTAGACTTACTTAGAGTTGCTATTCAAAAAATTTAAGAATGAGAGATATAAGATATTTTTATAGTTTTATTTTGCCTCTGCTTCATTCTTATAATTTTATTTTCCTCAAATTAAAATTTTTTTTTTCTGTTTAAAATAATCCAATTAATTATTTTGTCTTATTATATTGCCATTATTATTATTTTTTTTTATAAATACAAAAATTTTTGTAAATGCATAGTAATTCTTAATTTGCAGTTTAAAATTTTACTTGTCATTTAATTCTTTTTTCATTTTTTAATAATTATTTCCCCATTCATTCCATATAATATTTATCATCATATTATTAATATAAAAAAAATTGTATTTTAAAATTTCTATTCTACTTCTTTAGAAATCAAGTATATAGGAAAAATATTTCTTATAATTATTGCAGTATCATTAACAATTTTTATTAGTCATTATTATTTTTATTAAGATATTAGTGATATAAGCAATGAGGATTGCCAATTCCTCAACAAACTTTGTGATAAATGCTTAGCTAGAGAAAGCATTTAAAATATCTCTGTCAGCCCCTCCCCCCGCCCCCCAAACCTCTGACCATGGTTTTATGCTCTGGCACTCCTCAGAGAGGTGTTAGGGTAGGTTCAGACACTAGATCTAAAAATACCAACCCAAAGCCAGCATTTAACTATAAGTTATCTATTGAGTGGAAAATCTGAAATGTTCAGACATCTATATGTCTTCAAACCCAACTATCCAACTCAAATAGCTATATGGGGCTGAGAGATCTTCAGCCATGCCATATATTAGTAGTCATAGCAATATAACATTGTATAAGACTTAAGGCAGAGACTATAAATAGTCATATAGTGATATATTTTCTTTTTAAATTGCTCAAATAAATTAATTATCTTTAGGTGATAAGAAATAGAAATTGTTAATAAAACTTTACTCATGATCCAAAGTTTAAGACTAGGTATGGTTAATTTTAGTTTTTTCAGGTCATGAGAAGATAATCATATAATTGGATACAAAGATATTAGCAAGATTATAAAATACTTGACTAATATATGTTCCTCAGATGAATGCTCATGTGATTATGTTATAAGTCAGTCTTTACAACTTATTAGTGTTGAGTCCATTTTTTACTTTTATTCCCTTTTCTATATATATTTTCAATCAAAATTATCCCAAATTCACAACTCATCTAGACTAGCCAAAAAATAAAAATTCTAAAACAAGACCAATAGTTTCATTGCTATAAGCAGATTTCTCACTTGACTAGTTTAACTTCAGGCTTTTAATGTTTGTATATAAACAAGTAATCAAATGGTCATTTGTTCAAGACATTATGTAACTTTCAAACACAAAAGGAATGGCCACTGATTCATTCTATTGAGAAATATATTTTTTCTTATTTTTCTGGGATCAAATTGATTTGGTAATCTTAGTTTAAGAGTTTACCACTCTTCCACTACATTATTAATATATTTAACTTTGGGATTTATTTCAGAACTAAGTTCATTTAAAATATTAAATAATAAATATATATGAATGTAGTGTTTTGTAAAAATATTTACATTGACTTCCAAATATAAGTTTTGTACTCCAGAAAAAGTAAAGAATATATTAGACAAATGTATTTATTCTTCATTAGATCACTAACTGATAACTGTTAAATTTAATTAATGATTAAATTTACATATTTTCGCTAGGAACATTTGCGTCAATAAATGCCAAGAAATATTTGCTAATTACAAATATTTCTTGATACAATACACATTAATTGTATGCATAATTAAAAATGCAAAGAGGAATTCAAGACTGATAACACCAACTGAGGCCTATAAATAGTTTGACCAACAAAGTGTGGGGTTCTACTTCCAATGAGTTACCAAGTGGCTGGTTGCAGAGAGACAGAAGTGAGTGTAGCTGAAAGAAGCTTAAGTGACTGGGCAGTCCTCTAGTGTGATGTCAATGTGTTTGTGTGCAGCAGCTGAACTGGGTCCAAGAGTTTTGGGAAAACCAAGGCTGGAGGAAACCATTTAATAAGCAGTCAATCATGAAGTATGTCAGGGGAAGTGAATCAAAATGAACTATATATATATATTGTGTTATGTGTGTAGCAATAACTTGTCGTGGGAAGTGAACTATATATATATAGTTTTGTGTGTGTAGCAATAACTTTTCGCTTTTATTATTTATTGATTTATTTGTTGGTATTCGGAGTGCTTGCATTTAGAATACTCAACATGCTGGCACAGTTACCATCAAACCTGTATGTAGCGAATAAGCTTTGAATACACAACAATGAATAAAATTGTTTTATAAAAATTTTGGTAATCTGAAATATGTTTATATAAGAAGTGTAAATTGTAAATCAATTAATACTGTAAATTGAGAACTTATGGAGAGTTTTGCAGCAAAGTGTACTGTTTGTTTATATATTTATATGTGTTTTGACATATTGTTTTTTTTTTCAATAAGAGTGAAATAAAACTCAGAAGACATATAGAACGGAGTCTTTATAATCAATTTAATTTTCAAACCAATATATTAAATAATCAATTTAATTTTCAAAGCAATATATTAGAAAGTTAGTGATATAGTTTTCCTATAGTATCTTGTATAAATAAATATTCAACAAAATTGACAATAAGTAATAATCCTATCTTACATCATTATTTATATTTGATCTTTCTGTTTTCTCATTATATATATGTATGTTAGAGAGTTGCCTTATGAGATTTAGTACATTAATATATTGCATGATTCAAAAGCAGAGTTCTGTCATTTTCAGTGTCCAAATATCATCTGATTTCCAGTGAACTATTTGCTAATATTTTTTTATGGTTAACTTTTTCTGAAGACGGAATGAAATATCTAGGCAATAAAGGACTGCAATTATGTGATAAGTAACATCATTCATATTTGCCATTGCTTGCCATCTCATTAATAGAATTGATTTTCAAGCCTTGATATTAATTTTTTTTTATTTTGGTTTTTGAAATGAGATTATTTATGATAAAATCAAAAAATAAATTAAATTATCCATACATAGTGCATTACAGTGTTAAATGATACAAATGAGTACAATACATTGAGTTTATGTATAAATGCTTATGCAGTGATATCTGCTATAATGAAGGCTTCTAAATTATAATTTATACATCAAAGGCTAAAACATACAACAAACATTGTTGCAACATAAAACTTAGTTATCAATTTACTTTGCTTACCTTTTTTATATCTAAAAATGAAATCATATTCCAGTAAAATAAAAAAAATTCACAATGAAAGTTTTTGAAAATGGTGGAAATTTAAAACTTAGTTATTAATTTACTTCATTTACCTTTTTTATTTTTAGCACTAAACATGTTGTACATATTTTACATTAAAAATATTCTTCTAATAAAAAAAATATTCAAAACAAAAGTTTATATAAAATGATAGATATCTAAAATTTAATCATTAATTTAATTTGCTTATTTTCTTTTATTTCTAATAGTAAAAATGTACAGTACATATTTTTTTTTTAAAAAATTGTTCTCTTAGATATATATATATATACCATAATAATTTTAACTGTATGCATACATAATTTAAGCTAGATTAATGATTGATGTTAAAGAAAATTCAAAATGAAATTCTAGTAAAATTATAGAAAATCAAACGCTAAACATAAAATTACTAAATCAACTAATGCCATTGGCCAAAAAAAAAAAAAAAACATATTACAAGATTTATTAGCTGAAAGAGAAAATCTCTAGTTTAATAAATGATTAGTAATAATTATTATGAGTTTATTAGTTGGGAGTGGGGTAAATTGACACTGAAAATAAAAATGAGACAATTTGCTCTCCATAAATGCTCATGTAATAAAGATATATATGAGAAATGATGACCTGACCCAACTGATGAGTGCTAGTTCAGCACAAAATGCATCTTGGGGGTTATTTGTCTTTTATTGTATCTTTATTTATATGAAATTATTTATGAAATAAAAGAGAATGAAGAAATATGGAAGTTGTCTAATCTATAAAAATGAAATATAAATCCTGTATTTGAGATATTTCATAGTATTTCATCTTGGAACAAGACATTAAACATTATTGTTACATTTTATGAGCTTGTTTTATTTTACTACTTTTTGTTTTCAATTTTTTTTGTGTGTGCACATACAAATATTAATTTGAATTGAGAAAACTGTAGAACAATCTCAATGATTTAAAACAGGGGTCCCCAACCTTTTTGCACTTAAGAGCACTTTCTATAATACCGGCCAGCACCATTTATTTTTTCAACCAGGTGGCAGGCACCATTTATTTTTTCAATGTAAATTTATAGTTGAATATTGTTAATAATACACATAATGTACAAAAAAATATTTATTTCAAAAATAAAATTTTAACATATAAATAACGTTTATATTTTTATGCTGTAAAAGTATAGTATGCCCTACAATTTGATTATAATATAATACAATAATTTATAAGAAATTTTAAAAATTAAATTTATTTGTATCAGATAAATAATTTTTTATGTAAATAATATTTATTTTGCAAAGCGCATGGTCTGCTGGTGCCATGGTGCCTGTGGGCATAGGGTTGGGGACCCCTGATTTAAAACAATCCGCATCATCTTTTTAAAAAATAATGAATTCAAAAGCTTGAGTCATTTATAATTTTATGGAACTAATGAGAAACTTGTTTTACTAATGTGGATTAATTAAAAGTAAATGGCAGATGATAGCATCAATGAGGAAATCATTTGTGAAAAGATTAAAGAAGTGTTATAACTTTTTGCTGTCTTAAAGTAAGAATTCTGTTTCTGCTAAGAAGTTTATTACCATTAAATTAAAGTTTACACAGCATGGTTTGGCTTCTAGTGTAGATAAAACTGCTGATGAACATTATCTCCCAAGAAAATAAAAGTTCTGAAATCAACAATATATGAATTTCCATTAGAATATGTAATTTCCTTTTTAATTTTTTCAAAGCTGAATTGTAGTTTTCTTTAAACATAACTGACAATATGTATTTTTTAGATTTATATGTTTGGCTTCTTTCTTCTTAAATAGTTGTTTTAGATAATAACATTGATTTTGTTTTGGACATAGAATGGATTATTTGTAAATACATCTATTTCAATATATACAACAAACCAATGCCATAAGAAATGGCATTTTGGAAAAAAATAATTGATTTTATTAAATTTCACTGTATTAATTGTACATTGTATACAACCTGTTATAAGAATATGTTAACTATATTTTGTGTACAACAAATAATACATGTATATGTCTATTCAGTCATGAATTGATATTTCCTTACTTTATTTAGTAATTAAAATATTTTATATGGCTGCAAATTTTTTCGTTTTATTTTTTGAAAGCAACTATCTTTAAAACTGATTCAGTAATCTTGCATAGTTGATTCATTTCCAACTTCTTCAATAACAACCATTGCTAAATCAGTACTTTTGGGATGTTTCATCTTTTTTTAATCCCAGTTCTTTCTGGGCCTATAAAAGTAATTTTAAAAGATTTGCAAGTTTATGAGTTGATTCTCTATTCTCCATTTCTAATATTGCAGAATTTAATTCACTTGCAACATTCTACCTTTGTGATGGGTGAAATAATTCTCCAAATGATGATTTCTCTAGATCTTCAAAAGCTGAAAGTGCTAAGTTTCTCTCTAATTCATATAAAACCTCTTGATTTTTTTCTCCCACCTTTAGCTAAGTGTTCTTGAACAAACTTAAGAGCTTTTTCAATACTTCTTTCATATATTCTATTAAATGTTGCTGAAGAAGAAAATAAAGACAACAACTGCATTCTGAATAGCATCTCTAATTTTTTTCGTTAATCTAAAACAGGAGTTGTCAACCTTTTTATACCTACTGCCCACTTTTGTATCTGTTAGTAGTAAAATTTTCTAACCGCCCACCAGTTCCACAGTAATGGTGATTTATAAAGTAGGAAAGTAAGTTTACTTTATAAAATTTATAAAGCAGAGTTGCAGCAAGCTAAAGCATATAAATCTCTATGAAATTTTTTAAAAAAGTCTACTGCCCACCATGAGGGTTGGAACGCCCATTAGTGGGTGGTAGGGACCAGGTTGACTACCACTGACCTAAAGTATCTAAATCAACTGATGACTGAACTTCAGATTTCATTCTAAATTTTTCAGCAGCTTTTTTGAATCTTTCTGTAACAAGATAATTCATAATAAGCCTATTCATATCTGCTTGCTGAATATGTAAACTTAGTAACTTTTCCTTCCAGTCAACTTTGGAAATATCTTCATGTTTCTCAACAAAATGAATATTATTTTTTTAAGTAGTCATTTATAGAATATATTGTAAATACATATATGTAGATTAATAAGAGTATCATTCTGAAATAAACATGAAAATGAGTTGGGGAATGGAAATTTGGGATCAATATGAAAATTCCCAGAAAAATATGATCATTTTATATGAACTAGATGTGCTAAGGAATGGAATATGCAGGCAAGTTAAGAAAACTGGTCAAAAATTATCATCTAAAAAAGAAAGATGAAAATTATCAATTTAGTCATGCAAAATGTTTTTTTGCAATAGTGAATGAAGTTAATGATATGGCAGGACAACATGAAGTTATAGTAGAAAATTTGACTTCTAGTAGTATAAAAACTTTGCAAACATTAATAAGAGAACTTAAAAAAGAAAGGAAAGAGTATTATACGAAGGTGCAAAAGTTCAAGTGACATTACAAATGTCTTTAGCCCAGTTAGATAAAGCATAAAAGGCATATGTAAAAGCTTTTAAGGAATTGAAACATGCACATGAATTACATTAGAAGACAGATGCAGATATAAATTTATCAATGGCTGAAGTTGAAAAAGGAAAAAAATAGCTTCATTCAAAAATTAACTTCAAAAAATTAATAATATTCAGAGGGAGCATTATGTACTGTGTATGCCAGGAATATTTCAACAATTGTAAGACTTAGATGAAAAAACAATTACATGATTACAGGAGTTTCTCAGAATGTCAATAGAAATATAAAGAAATGTTTTTCCTATTATAAATACTTGACTTGATGGCATCATAAAAGCCATCAGAATTGGTCACATTTGGAGATTTAAAATTAAAGATTGAGCAGTATAAATTGGGCTTTTTTTTACCTGATGATATACATTTTGATGATCTTATCATGAATAGGAATGCAGAGAGCATGCATACACAGTCGTTGAACCGTTAAAAGACAATCAAAGGCACAGTATCATAGGCAAAAACAAAGTTGAGCAGAATCTTTGGGAGCTTTAGCTCAACAAAAGCAATTGATGAAATAAAGGAAGACTTTAGTGACGCCACTAAGTCAGCATAAAAATAAACGAGAACAAAAAAACTAAATAAACGCTCAGATTAATCAAGAAACAGCTGCAAGAAATGCCATGATGCCTATGAAAGGAGTGTATGAACAAAATCCTATTCTTGGGGATCCTAATACCCTGATGTGTAACTGTGGGAGAATGAACAGAAATTAGATAAACTGCATCGGGAACTTTATACATTCCAGTGTGTCAATATCAAAAAATGCTTCATCATCTGGTACACCCATTTCACTGTCCAAATATGAATTTAGCCCATCCAGATTATCTAGTTATGATTCCCAAATAGAAATAAATGCAGAAAAGAATCAGAAATGTGAAGACAACATTTACAAGTCATCCAATAGTTAAGAAAGTGGTATTGAAACCAGTTATACTAGCCTTGTTGATTTGGATTTTGATACTGCAGACAATGGTGAAGTAGATTATGCTAAACCACAAGCCTGTGTTAATGTTTAAGTGAAGAATCTTCCTATTCAGGAGGAAGAAGAGTTCTCTGTCATGGAGCTAGATCAAGGAGATTCGTAGACTCACATTTATTTGGTGAGGTGGGAAGATTGATATCTGATATAGTAAATATTTGACTTCAAAGTTTAGCTTGATCTTTAATTTGATTCAGTTGTAAATAATGTTTTTTTTTTTAATGTTAAATCTAACCATCTTATTTTTGTTTTGAAAATTTGTTGAGAATTATGTTTTTTTAATTGTTATATAAATAAATTGCATAAATAATTATGTCCAATTTTTTAAATTTTTATAGTAAGTATAAATATAGTGTTGTTTTTTTATTTACTCCAGTAATTATGTTTGATTCTAAAAACTTTTAAGGTGGCTAGAGAAAGCAAATGAAAAATTTCATCAATGATAGCTTTAGTTTTTAAGATTGACCATATCACTTATTCATGATTGACTTTTTAAAGCCATTATAATTAGAAAATATTGGAATATTAAGACAGTAAAGAAGTCAAGAAAGTGGTAAATTTATTACCAGAAATTTAAATAAAAAAAGATAGATGTTTCAGACATTATGATATAGTGATAGCTGAATGGAAAAGAATGAAAACAAGATTTTTAAAATTCTGATATAGGTTTTATATTAGATGTAATAGTATAAGTATTGTTTGATATGTAAGCACAAAATAGAGTTTATAAGTAGCATCCCAGCAAATGATATATTGATATTAAACTGAAAAATCTAATTATTATTGATATATAAATATTAAATGGTAATTGTGGTGATGAATATAAAAATATATTAATTAATAATTGGAATACTAATGCAGATTAGGGAGTAGGTAATAAAATTATTGAAGATTATGACTTGGGAATAATAAATGAATTCAAAAATTGATAAGTTTTTGTAGAAAATAATATATTATAAAGTGGTTAGAAGTCATTAGAGGAAGATTTTCACATGGAATGCTCCGGAATATAAAAATGTCATTTCACTTAGATTATATTTTGTTATTACGAGTGTGTATGAGTGCCCTTCTTTGAATTAATACAGATTCAGATTACAATTTAGTAGTTGCAGAATTGAGATTATCTATTGATGAAAGTATACAGACTGAGACAAGCAAAAGGAATTTTCTTAGGAATCATTGAATAATGAAATAAGCATGTATAGCAATGATATAATTGATAAAAATAAATTCAAATATAAGATAGACATATATAAAAGAAATAAGGGAGGAAAAATTCTGGGATTAGAAATGAGATGATGAATATAATAGTAGAGAGAAAATAGAGAAAGAATTCTGTATAAATATGTACAGAAGATTTAACAGTGAATTGAAACATGAAATAGATAAAATTAAGAAAATAATGGCTAGAAAGGGGAAATAGTAGAATTATAAAATTAAGTAATATGGGTGAAAAAAATAAGGGTACAGAAATGAAATAATGAATGAAGATAAACATAATAATTATTAGTTAATAAAAAATAGATGCATTGAAAAGATGAGAAGAATATATGTGATTTATATAAAAATAATGTTTTCATCTGTATTAATTGAAAAAGAAAATTACATAACTATGTGTAACATAGAAGAAAGAATTTATAAAAGAATTAACTAATAACAGGTAGGATGGGGCAAGTAATATGAAATGCTGGTTGAATTATTGAAGTTTATGACTGAAAATTATTTGAGAAAATTCATTCATATATATTGTAATGCAAATGTGATTCTCAAAGTTAATTTAGCACAAATTATAATAATCATATAGATATAAAAAGTTAGGACTTAATAATTAAAATAATGTGAGATTTCACACTTGAATCCAAATAATAGAAATGAAACAAGATGGGAATAAAAATATAATTTAATGCATATATATATTGCTTACAATAATTTAATACAATTATAAATCATACTAATGGGTCAGATATAGTTATAATAATAAAAATATTACAATTATGTCACCATTCCAGAAAAATTAATCACTCCTAGATAATAACTGAAGGTAAATTATATCCTCTATGGGTTATGAATTTATATTTAGTTTAAAAATAGACCGCCATTTGAAAACTTGGAAATCCATAGGATATACCATACCTCAGTATTATTAAAACACTACCATGATTAATTTAGTGGAAATATGAACTCTTATCTCCCTAGCTATTATAAATTTAATTTATAATTTAAATGGTAGAACTTATGAGAAGAGAAACAAAAGGTTAAATTGTATTTATATATGGGATTATTTTCATCATCTAATATAAGTATTGAATGTCTTTAGAAAAATTTAACTTTATTTAAATATTCCAAGTACATTCAACTATTAATAATAGCACACAGGTTATAGTTGAATGTATTTGGAAAATTTAAATAAAGTTAAATTTTTCAAAAGACATTCAATACTTATATTAGGTGATGGAAATAGTCAAATATATAAATACAACTAAAATACCATCATTACAAACTTCAGGAAAACAAGATCAGATACACAAAAATATTTATTATACAATAAGGATATAAAATATTTAAAACATAATTACATTAAATTATAAAATAATAAGTATTTAAACATTACAATCCTTCAATTGATCACCTTTCTAAACACTACAAAGTTTTATCAATGTCTTCAGTTTAAAATCTCTTTTATGTTAAGTTTAACATTTTTTATTTTATTTGTTTGCTTTTCATTATGGAGTCTATTTCAGCATTGAAGACATTGTACATCATCCTTGAAAATATAGAAACAATAATTTTAATTCCTTTAACAGTTTCAAATTTATTCCGATCTTATTCCCTTAGATCATATCTCTTCACCTCTCTAAAGACAAATATTCTATGGGAGAGGACTTTCATTCAGAAATTATTTGTAAGCATATTTTTACTGTAGATATAGTAGAATTCAGAAATGGCAGTTGAAGTTTAATCACATCAGGTCAAAGATAAATAGTCAATTCAGGTTACATCATATAAGATAAATGGCACACCTATGGATCTAGCCACGATACATTATTATGACCATTTTATAATATTTGTTTTTGTTCATAACTTGGTTGTTTAATAAAATAAACTTCATGTTTTACAAGCAACTAATGATTATTGTAAAGCAAAAAAAAGTAGAGAATCTGGTAGAACACTAGCTTCTAATAAAAACTTTGAATCACATTCTATTAAAATTGTCATCAGTTAAAAAAAAAAAAAAGTTGTTTTCTATTATTTTTCTAATCAAATTTCCTTTAATTAATTTTATTACTCAGAATAATAACAAAAAAATACTTATAAAGCATTGGTGGCCTAGCAGTTAGCAGCTGGCCTGGGTTCGCTTCCCAGTCAGTGCTTTGACATATGGAAAAAAAAAAAACTTATTACATCATAAGTCTTTTATAAATTGATATTCTAACAAAATAAATGTTTTTCTAATTTATCGTTAAAAAAAATAAAATAAATGTTTTTTTTTTTTTTTAAAGTGTCATAGCATCGGCCGGGACGCAAACCCGCAACCCGGACAACTGCCCGCAAGTGCAAGGCACCCCAGATTTCTATTATTTAAACTTTGAATAATTGACCTTTGAACTCTGACAACACAAGCAAATTTTAATTTGTAAACAAATAAAAAAATCTTTTTTTTCTTTTTCTAACGTGTGTACTTTTTTTTTTTTTTAGTATCATTTTTATTAAAATTGTTGTCCAAAGATAACTAACACTTAACTACTATTGTCAATTATATATCTTGCTTTGCAACCAATACATTGCCCTCCTATTAGATCTTTGACATTGGATGATTTTATTTATACACTAAACATTAAGATTATTAAATTCATACATGATCTAGAAATTAAATAAGTGAGACTGCAAATTGTCTAGATGGTAATTAAACTGGATAATGAGCTAGAGTAAGTGTAATTTCCATACAAAAACAATCTAAGTAAATGTTGATAATGAGCTGGAGATCAAAATAGTAGAGGTACTTAGTTTAAAAATCACTTAAATATTAAAGTAAACTGACTAAATGTTAATTAAACTGGATAATGAGCTAGAGATGAAAATAATAGATGTATCAAGTTTAAAATCCCTTTTCCATATGAAAGTAAACTAACTAAATATTAATTAACCTTGATAATCAGCTGGAGATCAAAATAGTAGAGGTACTAAGTTTAAAATCACTTCCAATACTAAAGTAAGCCGACTAAATGTTAACCAAACCCAATTTTAATTTCTTAAGGATATTGCACTACATTGTGAGACTAATTGTGCAATACACGTTTGCTAACTAGGGACCCTTGGTTTGGAAAGCTTTTTGTAAATGTCAGAAAAATTCTACTGAACACCTGATTTTAACTTACAATTTATAATTATCATTTCACTGGAAATTCCTTTCTATCAGCTACTCTGTAGTGAGCCCAGGATTTCTTTGAACTGGTACTTCACTATCTACCTACATGGGGATTTTAAGCACAAGCATACATCTGCAGTTCGGCTGACTCCTCAAAGAAAGCCTTAATCATATAAATATTTTCAATCCACAATAAGATTCTATATCTCTAACTTATCAAACTACCTACTCATCATCATTACTTAATTTTTTTTGACAAGTTTCAAAGAGTGGGCATTGTATTTTCTATTCTTTCATTAGCCAGTACAAAAGCATTATTATTATATTGGCAAATAATAGTGAGTCGGCCATCATTTTTATTCTTACAGCTACGTCTGATCATTAGTATGACTTATGATTGAATAAAATTATATTTTACTTCTATCTTGTTTCATTTCTGTTATTTGAAATGTGAAATCTCAAAGATTATTAAGTACTAATTTTTCATATCTATATGATTTTTATAATTTGTGCTAAATTAAGTTTGATGATCATGTTTACCAAATTGCAGAACCATTATAGTATGTAGTAAAATATATAACTTGGAAGAATGACCAATAGATTTTATTTTAATAATGATGATTCCAAAAAAAATCTAATTCAGTGAAATGTGAGAAGGTTTTGAACTGATTTCTAATATTTTTGCTAAAATGATGACCGTATAAAATTTGCAATTGAAGGATGAAAACTATAACTGAAAGAGATATAAAGAAACACATGCACAAGATATTTAAGAGATTCTGAAAAGCAGTTAGAAAACTGATCAACATCATCAAAAAAAAAATAATAATAATAATTTCCATTGAAAAAAAAACAAAACAAAAGTAAAATATTTTAGAAGGTCAAGATTGAATTTTGTTATTATGAACCAGAAACAAAAACTAAAACATAGTTTCAACAAAAGTAATAATTTATGAGTTTGCAGAAGTAATTTTAATAGAATATATTTGTTTACTTTTATGATGTCAAAGAAACTGTGTAATATCAAGAATATAAGTAAAAAACAGATGTAATTTTTAATAGCATGAGTGTGTTTAGCCTCAATTTGATGCCATAAAAACAGTTAGAATGTTGCTTATAATGTTGCATGGGAATAAAATGACTTTTAGTATGTTAAGTTTGCTTAGCTTTTATCATAATGCTAAAAAAAGTTAAAATGCTCCAAGAAAAATACTATTTCTCTAAACTAAAAAGCTGTTTGTTTTAGCTTTCACTGTAATATCTGAAAAACAATTAAAACATATTAATAAAAATACTAATTCCCAAGAAAGAAAGTGGAAATAAAATAATTTTTAATAATGCTTTCACTATAATACCAGAAAAATGATTACAATGTAGGATTAAGAAGAAAAAAAATTTCAAAATGATTAAACAGAAGTAAAATCATTTTTAATAGTTTTTTTTAGCTTTTGCTATGATGGTAGAAAAACAGAATGTAGTATTAAGAAAAATAAATCCAATTGAGAAAATAGAAATAAAATGATTTTTAATAGTATAAGTTTGTCCATGTTTTTAAAAGGTATACTTTAGTAGCCAGTGTGAGCCAGACACAAGAATTAGAATGTGATCAAAAAAAGTGGAAGTTCTGAAATCAGTAATCTGTGAATTTTTTATGAGGGTAAATTTGTTTATATTTTTATTTTATGCTTTCAAATTTATTTTTATTAAATTCCAACTGCGTAGTATATATAATAATTAGGTATATATTATATATTTATATTTTTGATTTTGTATTCCTGATATGGATCTACAATGAACAGATGATGATTTCATGTGGAATTACTTATATTTATTAAACATGTCCTACTTTGCTAGATTTACAGAGATTATTTGTGAGGAGTAATTCCATTCATTAGTTATTTCAATTTCTTTATTAACATCAACCACAAACTCTTTTAAATATTTGAAGTGAACAAAAAATTAAAATATCAAAGTAAATATTTTGTAGAATGAAATATTTATTTTGAATTGTGATATTTTATGTAACACATACTGTACTGATAGTTAAAAAAATACAAAATATATTTAAAAGTCATTAAGATGTTTATAATAGAAAATAATTGAGAAAATAGTATATAACAATAAAAAATAAATGTTGCAAAGATTGAGAGAGATAAACTTTTATGTAGAAACAAGAAAAAAAAAATCAGATATTCTAAGAAATGGATAATTTATGAAAATAGTTTGGATTATATTTAAATGAAGAGTGATAGAATATATTTTAGTTATTATAATGATGATTATATTGTCTTCAAATGGATAGCAAAGATGAAAATAAAATAAAATTGGTACACTCTTAATGTAGATAGGATTTTCTTTTATTACATTCTTCTTTGTTTATGTTTTTGATGAAGCACTAAATTGATTGAAAGTATTTCTTTATTGATTTTTTTTCCATATTCCATAATTATTTTGACTTTTATTTTATGAATGTAACATTTTTATTATTCAAATATATCTACTATAGATGAGATAAAAAAATAAATATTTTAGTATTTAAAAGCTTAATTTCATATTTTAATATTTAATGTGAATGATATTGGATTTTTATTTCGTTTTGTTATGAATAATAATAATACAATAAATGAAAAACATACAATATATTTATCTGTATAACAATATGTAAAAAAAACTTTTTTTTTACATATTATTTTTTTACTTTTTAGTTATACTTAGATATTATTTTAAAAAATGGTTAAAGGTACAAAAAAATCTGAGAAAAATTATAATTAAATAATAAGACATGAAAATAAAAAATATACCCTCTAATAACTGAACTCCAAATTTAAATATCATGTGATCATTATTGACTTTTTTAATTCTCTAACTTTTTTTTATACATTTATTTTTTTTCACAAAATATTTAAAATATTAATTATTTCAGAAAATTATTTTAGATTTTAATAGAAAATATTTATTTTTAATTAAATAAGTATAAACTAAATGAATATTAACAAAATTGTACTCTTTAAACATAATATTTTCATTGATTCAGTAAAGATTTTTTCTGGGAAACGCAAGGATATAAATTCAAATTCTAAATAGGAATAATTTTTTTTTTTATTGTTTAAAATTCAAAAATGTGGATATCCTGACAGAAACACAGATTGGACAATTGTTGTTAATATAAAAGCATATAATATAAATTGAACTAATTTTCATTTCTTTAATATCAAATAAAAATTCTGTCAGATAATGAAAATTATTCTATAAAGCATCATAAACAGAGCAGCCAAAATTAAAAAAAATATTAATTATAAACAACAATTTACCAAACGCTTTTGGTACTGTATACCAGAATCATGATAACATATTGGAACTGAACAGTTAATATTCCAGTGTTACATTATCAATCAGCGTAGTGTTCCACTGAGCATGCACTGGAATATTAACTGTTCAGTTCCAATATGTTGCCATGATTCTGGTATACAGTACCAAAAGCGCTTGGCAAATTGTTGTTTATAATTAATGTTTTTTGAATTTTGGCTGCTCTGTTTATCACGCTTTATTCGTATATAATAATTTTCTTTAATATCAGTAACTTGTCAATCAATTTTGACACCTGAGGCAATATGTATTTTAAAGTTACTTAAAAGATTTTTTGAAGTAGGTTACTGAATAAAATAATGATTGTAATAAGAAAGATATATTATTTAAATATTTATGTACTGTATTTAACATATCTTATTTTTTTATTATCTCATTTCATATCTGAGGAATTGCTTAGCTGTCTCCTGTAGTGCCAGCCCTATCAAATTATTATTTTCATTTTGATTTTTTTTAGCTAAAAATTTTTCTAATAGAAATATACTTTTTGTTAATGACATAAACCACTTTTTTTTTTGTTTTATGCTAATCTTTTAAGAAAATATACTAGAAAAAAGCCTTTTAACCAAATCTTTCAAACTAATGTATCATTTTTCTATTAGAATCTAATGAATTTAATTAAAAAGGAGAAAAAATTGTAAACAATAACATTCAGAAATTATCATTGTTTGCTTTCTGAATTTTTATTTTTAGCAATGTATTCATAATTATAGCAAACTTCTGTGCTTACCTTCCACCTTCCTTTTTTTTTTTTTTCCAAATTCTAAATTTAACCATTGGTGATTTTTTTGTGTTTTTGTTAATTTCAGTACTTACTATTAGGTCATAGATCCTCAATTTTGAGGATATCTCATTTCACTCTACATTTAACACTTTTTGTAAGAATATTTTTCCATTTTAATTTTTTTATATAATCAAAATAAATAATTTAATACTATTTTTGTGATTCTATTTAAAAAAAAAAAGGTGCATGATAAAAATAAATTTCTTAATGAAGAATAAAAGTTAAAGCCATGGGTTGTTGTATAATGTTAAGAGATGTAGTATAAAATAATTCCTTGAAATATAAAATCTAATAATAATGAAGTCCTATGAAAATATTTGATTATTATCAATAGGTTAGTTCTTGCTTTTTACTAATTTTTATGAAAAATAATATATCTGAACATTATGTAATTTTTCATTATATTTTGGGTTTTATAAGTTATGGTGTAACAATATAAGGGACTTCTATTATTTTGTAATGTTATCTTTTTCTCTTAATATGATGTTTATTAAAAACCGTAAGCAATAGAAAACTTACATTTATATTATGTGCTGTATTTGCCATTAGTAGAGAATAGTTTTTTTGTATTTTATTCCTAGAATTGTTCAGTTCAGTCGAGGTTTCTCTTCAAACATCATTAGAAGTTTTATCCATTATTTTACTGATGACATTTATAACTTCATTTATTATATTTTTTTTTACTCAAATTATTTTTATTTAACTTATTTTTTGTCATTGTTGAGTACATACAATTTTTTAAATTGATTTAAATTTTACATTACCTTAATCTAGTAGCTTAATCTGTATCTTCATTAGTATAATTTGTTCAATTGAAATTAATTATTTGATGGATAGACAGTTTTTTTCTTTCAGAAATTCTACTCTAATTACATTTAATATCATTATTAAAAATATTAATAATTTTTTTAAATTAAGAAGGATGTCATGGTTTAGTGGATAGTATATTCATTTGTTTTACCAATTAATCAGTTTTGAATTTTTTTCTGTTACTTCCCCTCAGTCAACAGAACTAGCAGTCAAAATATTTGTCTACTATATGCTTTATCTAGTTATTGTAAGCAAAAAAAAATAATATTAAAGGTTAATTTGAGTTGGTCTAATGTGGGTCAACATACTAATCGTAAAATAAGAATACAAATATATTTGTATTTTTGATTTATGATGATGCAACCATCATCACAGGTAATATAGGTTTAATGTTTCTATACGTGCTAAACTCATGGTTTATCCTTATTTTTTACTTTTAGATTTTCTTTTGTGTATCATTCCTAGGATTTATTTGTATATTTGATGATACTTTACTAAATTTTCTGGTTTCTGGTTTTTTATTTATTATTTTTGTACTCTTATATTTGTCTTTCATTGTATCAAATCTTATTTTGCATGTGAGTTTTAGGTATTTATTTTAATTCCATTTTTTTTATTTAGTAATTCTAGATTTTTAAATAGGTAATACATCCACATCTTGTATGATTATTTGTATCTGAAATGTGTTTATTTATTTAAAACACTGAAAAACATCTGATCTACTTTATTGCTATGAATTTATTTATGGATTGGTTTTTTTTAAATATCTTAAAACTGTTAACAAGAAAATATCTTATAGAGATTTCAATCAAGAGATAGGTTTACTAGAAGCTTTATTAAATCTTTCAATTCTGCCATGAAGCATAGATTCAGCAGTCATTAATAATATAATTTATGATTTGTATTTGATCAATGGCTGTTAAATTTCATTTATGAAGCAGATGAGTGCAGCAACCATGAATTGGCCTGAATCTGGTGATGAGACTTAAGTTATGTCTAGGAAGATATATCCAGCTGATTTTATTCTTGGATCTGGGAAAAAAATTGTTTCATGAAAATTACATTTTTCATGCCATCATTTTTGAATTGTATATTTTTGGTTGAACATCCATAAAAGGGATCTTAATTTGAGATTAATCTTAAATATGAAATTATATTTTTTATTGGCTAGTTTGATCTTCTTAATAGCTTTTTGTATATTTTATGTTAAGCAACTTCCGATCTTTAGCAGAAGAATATGTGAAAGATCAGAAGTGTATACCAGTAATATTTCTTGTTATAATTGAGTATCCAGAAGTTTAGTGTGGATCCCCCCTCCCCCCATCAGCAGACTGTTAGAGCTGAGGAAATTCTTCTTTAGATACTTGCATCACATCTTTAACTAGTACCAGTGAAATTTTCAAGATTATTTTTGGAAATTATTTTTGATAAGTAAGTTAGACTAGTATCTAAGCTTAGAATTTAATAGCATGGGATAATGTGTTTCAGTTTATTATTGGAAAAAGATTATATTCAGATTTCAAAATGATTCACTGTTGCCTAGATGGAAAATTGAGCTTACTCTTCATTGGGTTAGGAATAATATCACAGTCTTTGGGGAAAACTTTCCAATATTCTCATATCCTCATTGAGAGATGTCAAAGCAATATTTAGGTGAATTTTCTACATTCTGTTTCTGAAATATCACTGATCAATATTAGGCAAGAGGACTGAACACTATGGTAAACTTTTATAAAATTTTGTTTCTTTTAATATTATCATTTATTATCTCTTGAATTTTGCTATCAGAGAGGATTTTGTTATTTAAATTAATGGTTTTCCTGCATTTAAGAGTTTTAGAAACTTTTAACAAACCATTTTTTTTTCAAACAGAATCATAACCTGACATTAGAACAATAAAGTAGCACCAGTTTTTAATTTATTTTGAAAGCATTTTTCATTGTGACTTGTTAAAGATATGATAATTTTTTTGGTCATTGGTGGATTTATTTATTTTTATGCCTGCTATAGTTTTTGTTTTTTGATAATGCCTGCTATAGTTTTTCTTTTATATCAAATATTTGGAATAATTTCTGTATGAATAAAGTTATTGAATAGTTTTACCAATCATGCATTGGTTTTAGACTCTAATTTTTTTTTACATACTAGTATTATGCTATTTGTTCAATTGCAAATTCAAGTTTCCAAACATTTACAGTTTTATTAGATTAGTATTAGAGGAACATAGTGAAAGAAAAATGAATAATATTTCTGTAATGAAATTTTAATTTCTTTTTACATACTAGTATTATGCTATTTGTTCAATTGCAAATTCAAGTTTCCAAACATTTACAAAGTTTTATTAGATTAGTATTAGAGGAACATAGTGAAAGAAAAATGAATATTTCTGTAATGAAATTTTATTCATTATGGCATAATCTCTAGTCTAATGAATGATTAATAAAAATTATTAATATACATTGTGAAAGAAAAGTTTGCCAATTTTGCTCTAATGATGTTTTCCTCATTCTATCAATCTTTGATTTAAAAATCTGACATATAAGTTGTAACTCACTAGTAGGAACAATAGTAGTTTTTTAAAAGTACTTTTACATTTACCTAGTTTTTATAAAAGTGATCAGGCCTTAAAACTAGATCTTGTCAAGTTGTTTGCTAAAAATTTCTGGATTTTTGTTAGATAAATCAATTGATTATAAAGAACATTGCTGGTTTTATTCTAATCTAGGATGAATTAGTTTCAATATATAAGAGATGGATAATCTAGAAGCTCAATTGGAGAAATTCTATTAATATTTTTTTAAAGATATTTAGTACATTGACTCCAATAAGCATTCCTTAAATTCTATATCAGAACAGATTAATTTTAAACTAAACAAATATTTCAAGAATGATTACACTTCATTTATGTTGATTTGCATTGATTATTGACAAAATGCATTCTATGCATAATATGGCTACATTTATTTTAAATCATTTTGCAAAACACTTTTTTTTTAAAGATAGTTAAATAATATTGCAATTAGTAATTGGATAGATAATTTTTATGTATGCAATATGTACACATTTCCCAGCACAAACTGGTCCTCTTTTCCTTACCTTAAATAATAATAGTATGCATAAATCAATTGAACATATTATACAAATTAAGTAATAATCCAGGATAAGGAATTTCCTAATAGAAAAGAGAATAGTTAGGTTTTAATGTTGCTAGGTTTAATATGTGCTCTACTATGTCACTCTGTATTACTTACTGTATGACACCATTTCATTGGAAATCATCAATTTACAAATTGTGAATGATGTTTATTATTCATAATGAAGTTATTTATTTGTACAAATATAATAAAAGAACAAAAAAATAAATGATAATTTTTAAAAAAATATTTAATATTCTAACAAAGTAGTAGTAAACTCTTTTATGTCAATCATATTTGTGATAAAGAAGTCTTACTTGATTTTAACTTTCTACAAATGATCATGATGTGAATAGAAAAGTTCTCAAAGTGTACCTTGTATTTTTTTAAAATGACTTTGTCATTCAGTCAATAACATTTAGTTATATTGTGGGTAGATAATATAGTCAAATGTTGAAATTATGGATTCTCTTCATTCAGTATTATGTTGTAATAAAAATGTTTGATCAATTTTTCATGCTACAAGAAGAAATAAACTCAGTTATGAATGATAAACATTGTGAGAAAAAATAAGTAATTGAACATAATTTACGAGTTGTGAATTGTCAACTTCTGTTGTTAATATATTGAATTATCTGAAAAATGATTTTTTTTTATATTCCAAAATTTACAAAAATCAATAAAATGATACAAATGTTGCAGAAAATATTAGTTACCTCATTCTTAAGTGGATACCCTTCTGACTGAGAATTATTTTTTTTTCTGAAAATAGCTGAATTAATCACATTATCTCTTGAGCAATCAGCTTTCAAATACATATTCTTTTTTTGCCATAGAAATTGTTTGGATTCATTTCTAAATTATCACAAATTTGACTAAAAATAATTTCTACAGCTAGATACTCAAAAGATTTTGATCAATCCATACCACAAATGGTAGTTTTAATGCAATCCCCTATTAATATAATACTGAATGTTTGAATCTTCTCTTTTAACATTTTACTGACATGCATAATAGTTTTTTTTTGCTAAGATATAAATGGTTTTTTTTTTTTCCATTCTAATTGGAAGCTGATTTGTAAAGAAAAAGTGAACAATCTGCAATAAAAAAATTGATATTCATCAAGTATTCAATTTTGGGTAAGATTTGATAATTTTGTCACTATTGGATCTATCGGAAAATAATTGTAATAATTTACAAAATTCAAGAAATTCTTTTTAGTGATGGTGGTGATCAGGGAGGGAGTATTTTTCTGAATTGACTTAGTTAAAACAATGTATTCCTTCAATTACTTTGTTAATTATATTTATTTTCAAGAAATATTGATCCACTGCAGATTGAAGATCTCCAATTTCTCCAATCCTTAGCCTCTCTTTTCCATAACTTAGCAGCAAACATCCTTATTTTATTCACCAACTCACATATGATTTCTTTCTAGATCTTTTACAATTTCTTGGGATGCAGTTTGATTTCATCTGTCTATTTATTATCATATCTTTTTGTAATATATCCATCCCAATTCCACATCATTTCCTTAATTCTTTCAATGATCTTACTGATGCCTGGTATTCTCTCATGCATATATTTCATTTTCAATCACTTCTTGCTACTTCTAATATAAATTTCTCCACACTGTTGAGTGATTTGAAGTCTGTGGATTATTCTTCTATTAAGAATCCAAGTCACATGTTCATAAGTAAGACATTATAAAAGACATCTATTAAAAACTTTTCTTTTCACACATGTAGGCATGTTTCCTTTTAATATTATTATTTCTATTAAAAGCATTCCATCCAAGTTTAATTGTATGATTAATTTCCTCCATTATGTTTCCATCTATATTAATAATCTGACCAAGTATTTATTATTCATTTCTTCTAATTTATTATTATTAATCTTTATTTGTTTTTTTTTCTGAGAACATTAATTTAACATTTTTAGGCATTTATCTTTAGTCCTTTCTTATTTTCATCTGATAATTCTGAAGCATTATTTGCAAAAGTACCACATCAAAATGAAGTGAACAACTCCATTTATGTTTATTTCCTTAGTTTTTCATTTTAATCCATAAAATACTTATTGTAAAATTCAGTAAAAAGATTTCAGGAAATGGAATCATCGGTTGCATACTTTTCTTAATATTATTTTTTTTTAGTATTACTAATTAATCTAATTATTGCTGTCATATTTTGATAAATATTTTTCAGAATATGACAAAGCTTTAATGACTGTAGAAATAGTTCACTATTAAAACCATTTCTAAATCAAGCTTGTTCTTTTCATTGATTAAAAGAAAGTTTATTATAGATGAATTGTAATTATTTAGATAAAGATTTTGCTGATAGGGCTGTCATGTCTAGTACACCTATACCCTAAGCATTTATTCTTTATGTGAAGATTCACAAACATTACCCACTATTTTGATTTACAATCGATTATTTACTATAATGATCATAAAAAATAAGACTAATGATATCATAGGATAGTTATTAATGCTATGTCATCTAAAAGCAAAATAGGACTTTCATATTGAAACTGTACAGTACAAAGTATTTATGGTACATAATACAGTACAAGTATTAGTGCTGTATACAATATTTTGATTATAAACTTAAAATATAATTAATGAATGTACAATACAGTATTTGTTTAATTTTTATCCAGCATCTTTGCATGAATCAGTTCTTTATTAATGATATATCTGAAAATTTTCATTGTTAATAATTACAAAGCCCCTAAAAAAGTATTTCATTCAGTATAATAAATAGTCAATAATTACAAAGCCCCTAAAAAAGTATTTCATTCAGTATAATAAATAATCAGAATTATATTTTAATGACATACAATAATCAAACACATTAATATCATATTAAATTTTAGAAGGAGTACATTACTTTAAAAACCGTACTTACTTTTATGGATTAAAATTTTTACTCATAGCAAAAGTAACAATCATTGTATTGTTTGTCATTTAAAAAAAATGATTTCATAATAAAGACTTTTATATGATCAAAAAATAGTTAATCTAAATTAAAAATAACACAATCTATTTGATCAGTTTAAAACATCTTGTAATGTTATTGCACATGTATAAAAATTTAGAAATGACAAAATTATTCTGCATAAACCTGTTATATAAATGTATTTTCAGTTTTAAAAAAACATGCAAAATTGCATACAAATAAACTAAAAAAGATTCATACCTTTAACTTTTATTTAAATAGGTTGACTGCACTAAACAAAAAGTTTTAAGTCACTTCAAAGAACATATTTACTGCACTTAATAAAATGTGACATCTCATGACAAAAATAAATGCCACAGCTAGTATACCTATTTGTATATAAGTGAACTTTATTTAGGACTACATAATACACAAAAATAAATGTCACAGCTAGTATCATCATTATCAACCATTATCAATCCACTGCAGGATGAAGGTATTTGTATATAAAGTGAACTTTATTTAGGTCTACATAATACCTATTGTAAAAAAAAAAGCCTTAAATATTGTTATAATATGCATTAGATATATATTTTTTTCTTTTTTAATAAGTCAGAATAATTTTTTTTTTGAAGTAGTTTTGGCAATGTATAGTATGTTAATTTTGTTACTCTTACACTAATGTTAAATAATGTCTTTATGATCAATTAAATAAGTTATTATTAAATATTTTTTTAAAAATTCTAAATAATTTCATATAAGTAATATAATATAGTTGTATAAATTTGGAAAAAATAAAACTTCAGTATGGATTTTTTTTCAGAGCAACAAGAAACAGTAGGGAAGAAAACAAAAAATTGTTAATTGCGAGTTTACTTTCACTTTGCCATCTATTTTGCTGTACTTTTGGACAGTTAAAAGACCCTTTTTTTTCTTCTAGAAATTCTGTTTAAAAGAGTATAGTTATGTACATTTTTAATTAGAATCATGGCTTCAACTAATAATACCATGATAAAATCAAGAAAATCTCTGAGCTTGGAAACACAAATGGATATCTTAAGTGGATTGGAAAGAGAAGTTATGATATCTGTTTTTTTTTTATGGGTTTATCCACATTTACCATCATTATTTTTAAATACAAAGACAAAATAGAACAAAGTGCTCAAACCATCATACATGTATCCAAACTTTATGAAGTCATGAAATCATGGCATCGCTTATAAAAAAAAAATTCAAGATGCATACCAACCATCCATTCTAAACCTTTTTTCTAGATCCTTGGCCATCATCTGGTACATTCCTCCAAAAAAAACCCACAAAGATTATCAAAGGATTTAGAAGACAACAATAGACCTTATAATTAGCAATTCATGATTCAGAAAATTAAAAATTTATGATTGTTGAATGGATCACGGGAAGAATAACTTTAAGATAAGTGTTTTTTTACATAGATTTAAGTTGTAATGTCATACATACATACATAGGAAATCATTATAACTACTTATTCTTTATGCGATATTCTTGCTTAACGATGAGTTTTGAGAGACCAATTGCCCTCATAATGCAGGATAAAGGTGTATCTTCTTTATCACCTTTCATAAGCATCAATATTACAACTGTAATTTTTCAGTCATCTAATACATCTGTGTTATTTAGACATTTGATGAATAATTTTGCCAACAATGTGTCTATTTTTTCACTTGCTTCTTTTAACATATATCCATTATAATTCCATCATTTCCTAGATCTTTCTCTTTTCTTTATAGATTTAATTGCATATCTCATTTCTTCATTTAACATGCTGTGCAATTCACAAGATGTAATAACTATAGGAAATACTTTTTTTTTTATTATTATTATTTTCTTTACAGAAATGTTTCACACATTTTATGTTGTCATCTTTTTTTTTTTTTTAGTAATTGTTCAATCTTTTCTTTTTATTGTAGAAATAATTTTTCTCCCAATAACAAGTTGTTTTAAACTTTTAAGATTTCCATTCTTTTCTGTAGCTTTTATTGGAAATTCACAAGTATATTTTCTAATGTCATTAGTAACTCTTTTTCATACTATTTTACAAAATTATAGATATTCAATTCTTAATGGATCATGTATAAAAAAAAAAAAAGAATTATATTTTTGCTTTTCTTCATGCATTGTTTTGTGTCAGTTGATAATTTACTAATAAATTGCCGTTTTTTATATTATTTATTTATGTTGCTGTTCTTTATGGTGCTCATTCAAATCTGAATCATTTTCAAAATCTATTCAATATTTAAAAAATTTGCAAATTCTGATATAATTATTCTGAAGGTTATATATATATATATTTAAAATAATTTTTGTCTAGTGTTGCATTAATACATATCTTACGCCTCACTAATCAATGATCACTTCCTGTGTTATTTTCTGTTAGTGAATATATAATCCATTTCTGCTGCACCTTCATTTGGATTCTTCTATGTTCATTTATATTTAGCATTTTTCTTAAACAAAAAACAATTTATAATATCCAGTTTTTATTTTTCTGCAAACTCCACAAATTTGTGTTTTATTTCTATCACCACAACCAAATTTATCCACACTTTAATTTTCAATTGTTATCAATTCTATCATTAAAGTCATCCATAACAATTTTAACATGTTGTTTGGTTTGATCAAATGCATTTTATAAATCAATATAAAATTATCTACTACTTCATCATAATTAGAATTTGAGCAAACTTGAATTATTTATATTTGATTATTTCCATTAAATTGAATCACTAATCTTGTCATTCTATCTGATGTACCATTAATCTCCATAACATTTTTCCAGTTTTTATTTTTAATTAATCCCATTCCATTTGTGCCATTTGTATTAACGTACATGTTCATTTTTTAAAATCAATTCCCTTTTCATTTTTTCTTTTAACTTCACAATGTTCAACAATGCCCCATTTCACATTAGACAGTTGTTTTTCAAATTCATGCAATCTTTCTTCATTTGAAAGTGATTTACAGTTACAGGTATCTAAATAAAAGGTCATTATCAAATGACAGCCTTATTCTACAACCAGGAATTTTTAGCACCCATTTGACTTTGGCTCCCAATCATTATCTTGTCTACTGACATTACAATACCTAGGACACATTATGATTTCAGTTAAGAACTATCAGGTTAAATGAGAAGAAAGATGATAGTGTTTTTTGATTCTAAACTCAGAAGTAAAGTCCATATTCATTATCATCAGCCTTTGTGTGATTGCTTTCATGTGACAAAAATTCAGGTGTAGATTGCCAACATATTTCCAAACTAAACAGCACAATATTGCATATGATGAGAAATAACAAAATTCTATTGGTTTTGGTTCTAGCCTTCTATCATTTGATTCTTCATTAAATTTTAAGCCTGTGACAAACTCATAATAATACTATTCTCATACAATGACCACCAAACATCAATAGGAAAGTTTTGAATAACATCATTTACCAAATAGTAAAGTCAGGATTAGAAAATTCCAGAGAGGAAAAAAAAATCAGACCCCAGAAAGCTTTCATAACCAACATCAACAGAAAATGGTTTAGTGACAGTATTAACACCATTATATTTTTTGATCCATTTTAATGGATCATGGTCATATTTGGAAAATGCTTTTGCTATATGTGGAAATATTTAACAATATCATTCCTTAATAGCTTTTGCAGTTTCTAAAAATTGTTCAGGTGGAATCCCTACTTTATCCTTTAATAATGTTTAGTTAATGTTTTATACAGCTTCCTATAATGTATCCCTCCGCTACTGGAATTACATGCATAACTCCATCTCTACTACCACAGTGCTAGTGAGCATTCGTTCTCCTATTTGTCTTGACATCCATGAGACAGTTAATGCTAAAACAGCTTGTACTGCAATATATAATCCTGGAGCATTAAGTGATTCAAAGATAATTTCAACAGTATATTTTCTGATTTTCAAGTATGTTTATCGTTTGTTTTCTCTTACTTCAGTAGACAAATTGTAACAAAATTTATGAAAATGAGAATGAAGATATTTGTATTGTTGAGTTATCTTTTTTCGAGCAACTTAGTAGCTATTGTTACATTATCATCAGCAAGGAAACTCAAAGTATGTCATTTCAAGAAGGATACCGAAATATGCAACTATACTTTCTCCAATACAATTTTGGCAGCCATATTGAATTGCATACATCTAGTTGTTTGTCTAGAAGAAAGTTCATATATTCACATCCGAGACATGGAAGTATCCTCAGGGATTTTGTGCACTTACTTCGTATAGTGACAACTCCTATTTGACTGGCAGTCAAATCTTTGTTGTTAATTTGAAGCCGTAGTAATGATTCCTGCTCATGATAACCTAATGGCTGTTATGGCTTTTGATTCTACAGGTTTAAAAATTGCTATAGCATCTGAAAAGGGCACTGTCATCAGAGTCTTCTTTGTACATGATGAGAATAAATTATTTAATTTTGAAGAGGAATCAAAAGGTATATGAGTATCTATGCATTGACTTTTAGTCCAGATTCTCTTCTTGTGTTCATCAAGTAATACAGAAACTGCACATATCTTCAAGTTAGAGATACTCAAGGAAAAGCTAGCTGAGAAGTCCCAGATTTGGATGGATTACTTTGGTAAGATTATAATGACCCCACTAGCTGTTTACCTACTCATCTGACAGATATGTTGATGCATGTTTGTAAGAACCCATTCATGCTGCTTGTTTACTAATAACAACAGCAATGACCAAACATATGGAGTGGATATGAAAAAAAATGCCCGCTCATTTTTTACTGGGTTTCCTTTCACTTAATAGCAAAGACTGTTCTCAATTAATTATTTTAAAATTTCTTGTAGATCTGCTGTAGGACATTTATGAAATAGTTGACTAATTAAAGAGGAATATCATCAAGCAATAACAATTGATTATCATATATGATAGTTTGTCATTATTGCTATATATATATTATACAATTTATTTTAGCATAAAATTTCTATTAGATTAGTTAATCAGTGAATGTCAAAGATTATGTTTGCTATTGCTCAAGTTGCAAGCCCATTAAACTTGTATTCACTAATTGAAAGCCCTGAAGTAAATTGAAGTCTAAAATGACATTGTTCCAAACAAAAAAATGTTAATTATTATTTTTTATATTCTAATTTTTTTTATATTATTGCTCAAAAAAATTCATTGTTTCAGAAGTTAAATTTCAAAATAGAATATTTTTCAGAATTTATTAATTAGATAAAACAGTTAAATGCATCATTTCATTTTGTATCTGTACTGAAAAGTAGATTAAACCTCTCCTGAAACAATGTCTTTTTCATAGAATTTATAGCAGTCAAGAAATCTGTGCAGTAAATGATTTATAGGATCCTGCTAGTAATCATTGCTTCATACCAACATTGATAAGAATATTAATTAAAAGGATCGTTGTTTCGTTTTGCTTTTTTGATAAAGATTGGATGAATAGTTAATGATCATTTTGGAATGGTTGATGGGAGGAGATAGTGATAAGGAGGATATTTGCTTTAGAAGGGGGATAATTTTTGGGAGAAAATGTATTCGGGGAGGGGGGGATTAAATGTATTCGTTTTTTTTTTTTAATATGAAAATTAAAAAAAGAGGAAACATTTTAGTTTTCTTCTTTATACATTGTTTATGTAAAAAAAAATTTTTTTTAAATTTGGGGATTTTTTTTTCACCTACTATTTAAATGGCATATCAAAATATTTATTACATAGCCTGCTTCCATAAGTATGTAGCAAGTAGCTTTTCCTTATCAACAATAAAAAAAAAAAGCTTAGAATTCAATTTAATTGAACTACACCTATTACTCTCTTAACAATAATGTTCTTAATATTTTAAATGCATTCTAATATTATTAGTGTTAAAAAAAAATCAGATGCATTAACAGTTAGTGATGGAAGAAAAACATTTAATACTTAAATTTTTAGGTTAAGAATTATTTTAAAATATTGATAGCTTTTTAGCCACAAAAGCTAATTAGGTATTTATTATCAGTATAGATTTCAGCATAAATTTGAAGATGGAATATTTCATCATAATGATATAACTACTTCTATTACCTTTACTATATAGAAGAGAAATATGGTCTTCATCGATATAACATAAAGGCATTTGAAAATTTTTATTCAAGAAAGCTTCATAATATTATGAAAGTACAGTTGTGAAGTCATAAGACTAGTCAATATATTTTTCAAGATATGATATTGAAATCTTCTTTGTACTGAAGTAACTGAATAGCAAATTTTCCTAAAAAGAAAGTAGAGGCAGAATGTTTATGTTAAAAAGATTATTTCAAAAATACTAGAGGTATAATATGATTGCCTTCATAGGGGAGATATGTCTGAGAATTTAATACAATGGTGAACTATGATTACATATGTTCAAAATTCAGCAAGAAAGATTGCTGAAATTATTGGATTATATAATCATTGCAGAAATTTGTTTACCTTTTTGTATCTTTTTTCTGGTATTAAGATGACTGTTTGTTTATGAGTAATTACTAATGAATATAATAATTTCTCTTATATATATATATTGTAATGTTAGCGAGAGATGTATGTATAAAACACACATTTAACTCCCGTTACATATTTATCATCTAAAAATGAATGATTAAATTATTAATAAAAACAAAAATAGTTGAAGAAGTAAGTATTTAAGAAATAGATTTTAAAACACAAACTTGTAAAAATAAAGTGTTGCATCATATTTCTCTTTTAAACTGCCCATATATTATAGAAACTTACTAAATAATAACAATATTAATTTAGAAATCATTGGATATTTCTTTACAATACAATCTATATATAAGTTATTTTAATATCACTTATCCATCTTTATATATATAAAATAAAAAATTACTTATTATTTGCTTTATTAAATGAATTATATAATTACCATTAATTTCAATATTTGTTTTGATATGTATTTACAATATGTTGTGTATAAAGTATTTCTATTACCTTAACATTTACTTAATCAACTATATAGTAAACATTTTTAAAAAGTTAATTGCTATTTTTTTTTTTTTTGAAATGGAACTTACTAATTAAGTTGAGTTATTGTATAAAGGAAATAAAGGAAAACATGCATTAAAATAGAGTGAATTAATTTACAGTTGTTTACCAAAAATTAAAACAATTTTTTTTTATTATAAAATGGATATAGATCATTGGTTCTTAGGCTTTTTGGATTAGGAAAGTTTATGATATGAATAATGTCATTTATGTTAAAAAGAGGAAATGCTTAAAACGTATTCCAGTACTTGTTGCTTTAAACGATTATCAATTAAATATCTATTAAATTTAAATATTATAAAGTGAATAAAATAAAATTTTTAGAATAACTTAAATGTATTTTTTTTTTAATGAATGTTAATTAAAAATGATCATTAAATAAATAAAACAAAAGATTTACTTCAAACTTTAGTTGACCATTTACCATATTTTAAATAAATACATTAATGTTATTAATAATTATTAGGCTAGATATTGTTAAAATGTATTTGATTATTTAATTATTAACTTTAGCACATCATAACATAGACATAGTATATTAATGAATTCGAATATTTGGCAAAAGATTCTTAATTATTTATATTTACTTGATTATAAAGAAATTCTGCATTACATATATAACAGAAAATACAGTAATCGAAGTTATGTTTTTTTTTTTTATCATATGTTTATATGCTGTTCCATGAATTTTTCTTGCATATATTGACCAGATATTAAATGATTCACCAAGCATTATTTTGCTTTATATTTTTGTATACAGTTGAGAATCTGTAATGGATAAACTGATCTAAATTTTGAAAAATTCAACTTTTTTATAAATTGTATTATCACTTTTGTTATTTGTTTTAATTTTTTGAAGGCAAATGTTTAGTGTGTTTTGCTTTTATATGTAATAAACATAGTTATGTTCTCACAGATATTCACATGGCATATGGATAAACATACTTAGATCTCAGTTTTTAATCATTTGCTTTTTTTATTATTGAATGCATTACAAAAATTGAATATTTTAATGTGCATTTTGCTATGCCCTATTGCCTGATCCAAAGATGTTTGAGGATTAGAAGTTTTTAATTTGAGGGGTTTACAATAATTATATTCAATCCATAAAAATTAGTTATTGTACTGTATTTATTATTGTTATTATCATCATCATCATTATTATTCTTTGATTTATAACTTTTACAGAGAGGCTAAACTCTCCATACAATAGCATCACTTAGTGCAAGCAAGTATAATCCATGGATGATGCAGGGGTTTTGCTTAAAACCCCTATCTAGTGCCTAAAGATTGGGATCATGTGATGTTTAGTTATAACTTTTCTTGGACATTGTAAATTGACTTTTTAGTATTAGGATGCTATGATAAGAACCGCTTAATATTTATATAATTTTGAGCTTAGCACTTTTGATATCTTCTTAGTATCATATTCATAGCACTGAATGGAGGGTAAGAGGATGGTGTATATAAATCTAATATAAGTTTATTTAAATTTATTCAAATGAATTCACTGAATTAAATAAGCCCACTTTTTTGAGCAGGGAAAAATAGGATTCCTTTTTTGCTAATGAAGTTGGAATCATTGGTGATGTGCTATAGGCTCACTGCTTCCTTATATCCCCAAAGTAGCCAGAAATATCACCAAGATTTGTTATGAATCACACAGAGTATGCTTCTGCATTCCTATCTCAATAAATAGGCTAATAAACAACTCTAAAGACAAGCTTCCTACAGAACAAAGACCCCACAGTCTGAAAGATCACATGCACCTCAAGCTGGATGCAATGTTGTCTATTATGGAGAATCACAACCCAGTCTCACCACAAGGTTATCATAACACCAATGTCTATACAAAAGAACCAGAAGCAATCCAGAGTACCAATCCTTATTCCTCGAACACCAAGATATACTTGCCCATGCATTTGAGCCCATAGCAACCAGCATCACATATATTGAACGAAACAATGCCTAATGCAAGATTAAGGAGGCATGGCACATCACCAGTGACTCTTAACTTAACAAAAAGGAATCTTCTTTCCCCCTCTTAAAGAAATGGGCTATTTAATCCACTGAACTCATTTGAATAAATTTAAATAAACTTATACTATATTTATATATACCATTTTCCTATTCTCCATTCAGTGCTATAAATATGATACCTAGAAGGTATCGAAAGCACTAAGCATAATTTTAAATTACATAAATACTAAGCTTTTTTTTTATCATAGCATACTAGTGCTAAAAAGTTAATTTATTATTATTATTTGAATGTATATGAAATCATAAATTATAATGAAGTTAACTTAAATAAATTTTAATTCATGTAATAATTAAAATTTGAAGACTCCTTACTTTTGTTCAGCCAATAAACATCACAATACGTGGTGTGTTTTGCCTATTTTAATTACTTTTGTTCAGATTAAAAGAGAAACTAAAAGATTAGTTATTTATTAATCTGTAAATCACGAAAAAAGATTTCATATTTATACTTAATGGTTTCTAATGTTTATGTAATGTGTGTCAACATGGATAAAAAATTGAGAATAATAAAGTAAATCATTTTATTTCTGTTACAGCAGAGTTATTGCTTAATGGACTTGAAGTTTTCATAGAAGAGAGAAGTTTTGAATTAAACTATCAAAAGTCATATAGATAAAGTTAAAAAATTGCTAGTGTTAAATATTCATAATCTGAAGTTGTTATATGAGGTTTTGATTTATGGTAAGAAATATGAACTAGTGATGGCTAAATATATTTAAACTTTTAGTGTCAGCATGCCAATAACTTTTGGAATTTAACCAAAATTCTTTTATTCATGATACAAAAGTTTTTCTATAATGAATTTCATATTGTTTTTATATTCTTTGCAAAAAGATATATATTTTACTTGACATAAATGAACTATGAACATTTGCCAAGAGTAATAGAGTAGTTAATGTAGTACTGTACAGCTTAATTTCTACATAATGTTCAACAGTACGTATAGAACTTTCTTGCTGAAATTTTAGAGATATCCTATAGTGGAAATTATTCTAATTCTTACTGTATATAATATATCTTTAATTTATTTTAAAAGTTTTATAACTAATATCATTTGATAATTATATAGTTTTACATTCTTATGTATAGTTTTAGATTCTTATATGATCAGATACTTCATATTAATTTTATTTATTATAACATCAAAAAAAATGAAGTGCAAAATTTATCAGTACATCAGTAGGATATAGAGAGCTTCTAACAATTTTAAGAGACAAAACTTTCATGGGTTTTTAATGAGGGTTTTTAGGAATCTTTAAGAAAGTATAGTCTAATATGGTCAATATTAAAATTGTGCAATAGTTTTGGGCCCCAGTTAACTTGTTCAATTTTATTAATAAATACTGCACCTTCTCTTGTTTAGTGCAGTGAAAGAGTAATCAATTCAGTAAATAGGTAAAGGTTCATATATTAATTCTCAGCTCTGTAAAAGGTTGATTTTTAATACAATTATTATCTTAACCTGCCACAACTAAATATACAATTTTTATTTAGTTTTTTAAATTTTATACACAAGAAATATGTGTAGTAATGTGATTAAAATTTCCCATAGTCTTTTGTGACGGATGTTAATATGAAAAAAAATATTTCTTATTTTTTTTGTTGTTGTTAGTGTTGTTCATTTCAATATTTTAGAAAAATTTATCATTAAACATCAATCATATACCAATTAACTTGCTCTTGGGTTGAAAAAAATACCTCAAAGAAGAATGCTTTTAAATTACTGTGGACAAGTCATTGTTAAATGTTACATATATACATATAATGATTGTTTAACATTTGTCATTTTTCCTAGATAAATGGATGATTCCAAATTTGTTTGCTAGGAATAATTTAAGAAATTATAGAATTATCTCTTGAAATTTTTTTCACCAGAAAAAGTTTCATATATAAACTTTTTTTAGAAATAAGAAAATTTAGTCAGGATCATAGCTTCTACCAAAAAAAAAAAAAGAAAGAAATGCATTTAAATAAGGCATGTTTATCAAATTATTTTATACATGTATTTAACAAACTAATAAATTTATTTCCAAATTTTTATCTCATAGTAAAAATTGAAAAATTCAACAGATATGAGTTATTTTTTGATTTACTTTCAAATCCTATAATAAAGTTTTTAATTTTCTTGGAAATCTTAAACATCTAATGTGATTCTTTAAAAATTCTTCATAAATACTAATATCTTATGATGCTGTTTTACATATAACCAAATCAAATGATTTATAGCAACTTATATAAAGTAATATGAGAGACATGTCTGGTTGACAAAACTCGCTATCTTGCATATAATGACACATTTTTTGATAAAGTTGTTTTATGAGCTAGAATTTCTAACAATGAACAGAATTCCTAATAATTTCAGTCGAGATAATTCCACAATTCCGTTCAATTTTTTAAAAGATATTTTTATCTAACAAATATGATGGACTTACTATCCTTGGAATTATATCATCTTTTTTTTTAAGTAAGTAAATAACATTTTTTATGTAAAAAACTGAAATATTAAATATGTTCAAAACATTCATTTGGTATTTTATTTTCTATTCCAAATAATTTATTATTTTATCTCATCTTTTATATAAAGAATTAGAAAATAAATAAATTTAAACATTGACTTGAAAAAAATAAGTTTCTGAATTGCAGCTTTCTAATTAAGTTCTTTAAATTCAAAGGAGAGATTCACATAGAAATAAACATCCATTTCTTAAAGAGTTCTAAATCAACTCATACTGTTTCAAATGGTGACAGATTCTTTCACATTTAATTTATGAAATAGCAGTTAAAACTGTCCAATAAAATATTTTACACTGACAATTTATTAATAAAATTTAAGTTTCTAATGATTATATGTAGTTTAATATAGTCTTCATTTCTTTTTAAAATGTAATTTAAGAAAAAAATACTGATATACAATCTTAAAATGAAATAGTTGCAAAGTATATTAGGGGCTTCTATGCAGTATTTTAATTGGTAAATAGGCTTATGAATTGGTGAGTATCTTTTAATCATCTTTAAAAAATTAATTATTTAATATTTAGGTGAGGAATAAATGTTTTATATTGTAACAGCTATGTTGCATGGCACACAGTAACATAGTGTGTGTGCACAAATATATATAAAGTTGAAAGGAAACAGAAATAAACAGACAAATGTAAATATTTTTTTCATTTCCTTGGAATAAAAAACACAGTAAAGGATTAATTACATTCATATCGCCCTTTCAAGCCAATTGTGCAAATGCTTTGCGAGTGTTAAATAATAAATGAATACCCTCTGACCAATACAAGATATAGAATTTATGCAGGAATAAAAAGAATCCCTCTTATTCCTACGACTCAAATATTTATATATGAGAAAATCTGAAGTACTGGAACAGAAGGCGTGACGATAGAACGGTCACTTTAAATTACTATATACAATGTCTGAATGAATGACGCCGATGAAATTTTCTAGAATTTACTAAACGTCATTCCAACTGAAACTTAATTATATATATAAATAAGCATTTATTTTTATAGCGTCTGTATATAATTGTAATTACATTCATATTGGCCTTTCAGACATTGTATATAGTAATTTAAAGTGACCGTTCTATCGTCACGCCTTTTGTTCCAGTACTTCAGATTTGCTCATATATAAATATTTGAGTTGTAGGAATAAGAGGGATTCTTTTTATTCCTGCATAAATTCTATATCTTGTATTGGTCAGAGGGTATTCATTTATTATTTAACACTCACAAAGCGTTTGCACAATTGGCTTGAAAGGCCGATATGAATGTAATTACAATTATATACAGATGCTATAAAAATAAATGCTTATTTATAGTAAAGGATTAAATAATTTTGAATTTAAAATAGAATTTTATTATAAATTAAAAATTTAAAAAGATCTAATAAATATTTTTACTGAATTCTGATTTTGAAATGAAAAACAAGCAGTTTTTATAATAAAATGTCTACTGATAATTGTAAACATTTCTATTATCTATCTTTGAAATTTTTTAATTAATGCTTGTATACATTTCTTTATCTATGTAGAAATTCTCATTCTTTTAATAAAAAAAAGTTGCTTTTGAAAGGATTAAAAGTGATTTTTTGAAAGGATAAGAACAATTTTTAATTAGTGTATTTTCATCATCCAATGCTGTAAAAAAGGTTGATAAAAAGATTAGAGTAGTAATTGTTTTGAGATGAGTAAGCTAGAATAGTTTGTTGTATTTTTTTCTAGTAAGAGTTGGCCAGAGTTAATTGGTTTTCCAGAGTTGTACACATAATTACCATGAATCAGATGTAATTGAATTTGAGACAGTAGATCCAGTAGCAATCTACTAGTTCAGAGGTCGGCAACCTTTTAGATATTGTGGACTACTAACAATTTTTAAAGGTGCAAATTAATACGAGCATTGAGTATGATATGCATATATATTTATATGTTAATAATTTTAACTCAAAAATAATAATAAATAATAGTAATATATATTAAAAATTAGTGCAACATTTGCTGCTTTTGGTTTAAAATTATTTTATTAATTCTTGGCTCCAATGATGTCACCACAACACATAAAGGAGCTTCTATTTCAAGCCAATACTTGTTTTTAATAGCTGTTACAGTTGAGAACATTTTTTTTTTTACACAAATAGGTTGTTGTGAATGGAATCAGATTTATATATATAAAGAAATACTTAAATGATTGTAATATTGAACTTAAAGTACAAAATAAATTAGAATAATATATTAATATAATTTTTGTGTAAGTTTTTTTTGTAAATATTTGTTTTCCTTTTGAGTTATATAAAAAAATAAAACTAAGTTTGTGTTTATATGTTTTACAATTTGTTAAAGAATTATGTTTTATTTTGTTTTTTGTTAATATAATGGTCATTTTATTTCATAAAAATAAATGAATGTATAAATACGTATTTGTTACATTTTACATGTGTAATTTTTTAATTCGCATCTACAAAAATTATTTAAGATTAATAATGAATAGTATTCTGTTCATTAATAATTTTTATAGATGTATTCTCTTCAAAGTTCTTGATAAAATTTTTGAGTTTTAGTTCACTCAATTACTAAGAGTGTGCCCTAGTCAAATTTGATGCCTAGTCAATTATACAGAATTTGGTATTCTTTTGTTACATTTTCTATGCTGCTGACCAAATAGGCATTAATTAAACACCTTCGAGGTAGATGTTTTGCAAGTAACAGTAGTATTTTGTAACAAATCAATTAGCAATATAATGTTCTTCTATTTTACCTATAATAATACAGCTTAAACAAAATTTAATTTTTATTTAAAAATTTTATTAAATGAACTTAGTGAATTTAAATAATATTGAATTTCTTTGTGGACCATTAAAGTTACATTATAGACCACCATTGGTCCATGGACCACCGGTTTCCAACTGCTGTACTAGTTCACTATGCTAAAGTTTAGGTGCAATTAGAAAGTGACCCAACTTCTTTGTTCTTTATAGCTGGCTATCCTGAAGTCTAAGTGTAATCTATTAAATGCCAACAATTATCTTATTATACCTCTCCCAGTGATGACAGCAAGAGAACCTCAACTTACTAAAGAATTAATTATATGTAGGCTGATATATCTATATGCAGAGCACAAATTAACATATATACATGAAGCATAGCTGGTGAGTTGTTTCCAACAATTCATTAAAATAACATTTTAAGAGTGATATATATATATATAACAATATTATTTTAAATTGTTTATTGAAAAAAACATTTTATATTTAAAGGTGTTGATAATTAATCAATCAATAATTATCTGTCAAATTTTGACTTTATTGTTTTTTAAAAAAGAAAACTTTATGAAAGAATTTAATAACTGATTCATGTTACTTTTTTGTATATATACGTATGAATGAATTTTACATATATTCAACAAGGAATTAATTAGAAAAAGATATTTTTAATAATTTATTTTGTCAAATCAAAAATATCATGATATAAATGGCAGCATGTGCCTAAGTTGCTAAACTCACACATATATTAGATCTGATCAATTAGGTACAATAAAACGGAAAATGAATATTTTTTATTATTAAATGACAATTCAAATATGTGAATAAATTGTTAGATTGCGTGTCTGTCCACTGATATATATGGGTTTTATGTAAACCTAGTATAGGTAAATTTTAATCATTACATTATTTTTATGACAATTCAAATATGTTCAGAAATTATTATGCCACATGTCTGTGTGTGTAAATACTGACATATGTCAGACACTTATATGTAAATTTTAATCATTCATTTTATTATTAAATAACAATTAAAATATGTTCAGAAATTATTATGCCACTTGTCTGTGTGTATATGTATCAATGCTTGTCAGATAGACATGTAAATTTTAATCATTTATTTTATTGTTTATGACAATTCAAATATATTCAGAAATTATTAAGTCACATGTCTGTGTGCTGACTGTTTTAAGTAAACCTATTGGAAACTATGAACTATTGGAGAGATGCATGTTGGGAATAACAAAAAGATCGAAAATGCAATATATGAGTAAGAGAACAAACAGATGATACTGACATCATTGAAAATATTAAAAGACTGAAGTGGAGTTGGGCTAGACATATTGCTAGAAGAGACGATAATAGATGGACAATTGATATCTTAAACTGGATTGCAAGAGATTGTAAAAGATCCAGAAAGAGACCACATGTGAGATGGATGAATGAAATGAGAAAGTATGCAGGGGTGATGTGGAGAAGAGAAGCTAAAGATCAGAGATTGATTGAACTTGGAGAGATCTTTATCCTGCAGTGGATTGATAATGGTTGTTGATGATAATGATGATGATTGGAACATATATGTAAATCACAATATAATAATTTGAATTTTGTATATTAATCAAAGTCAGAAGACATATGTGCATAGCTATATTCTAGAGACCTTAATTTCATTTTTTATTATTGTTAATAAACTTGTATTTCATTGTTAAAATTATCCAGTGAACTTAATTCTAAATATTTTTAGGATATTATGTATTGCATCATCTCTTGATCACAATAATAGTTATTGAGCTTATATTCTCTGAGTTAGATTCATGCATAATGGACTGATATTAAAGGAGATATATATTAGTGTAAGGGCATCCAGTTGAGAAGGGTTCTGGTTTTGCACTAAGAATATACTCTACTACATTTTATATTGTTTAATCTCTTATTAGAAATTGGGTTTATAGTTGGCCAGTACACCAATGGTACTAAATGGCTAGAATATTGATGATAATCAGCATGTTTTAATATCCCAGCATTGTTGTTTTTATGATTTTATTCTTCTGGATTAGCTCTTAAGTTTGTGCATCCAAATTATTGTTTAAATAATTGCTCCAAGCTGGCAACAGTAAATAGTTGGCCTGGTCTCCAGTAGGTTTCATTTCAAATCCAGTCACCAGATTGACTGTTAATTTATTTTATTATTGATCATTATTACTTATTTTTAATGCTGGTGAATTAATCAATCATTCACAAAATTTTATTTGATTTTATAATGAAAATCCATACCACTTCATCTTTGTTTTCCATGATCTGAATAATGATCATCATATTCTGATTGATAAACTTCTCAATTCAGCCCACCTATCCTCACTAATTCCTAGGATCTCATTTAAGCAAATATGTTTCACCATTTATCAATTGACACATTGTAAATTCAGGTTTTTTTTTAATAATGTTTTTTTTACTAAAAATCAAATGCTTCTAATGTACACATATTATAAAGCCCAGAAGTTGTGAGAAATATCTTCGGAATAACTAAAGATAGTTTCCAGGAATAATCTCAGTATAATACTGCGTAACTAATGAGTTAACTGGGCCGATCTCTCAGAGAGTTCTCAATATATCTCATGCTCTTATAATATGTAACATTACTTATATATTTTTTGATATTAAATATTACTTTATTATTTTAATCTTATATACATAAATATTATACTTATTTGAACAGTTTATATTTATATTTTGTTTACTTGGCAATGATGTTTTTCCACTTCTCCTGATTAGCCCTCTTATTACCCCATCCCATTATAATATGTAATTTGAAATTACAAAAATTTAACAACACAGAATTGATAAAAAAAATTTCATAAATAACATTAGCATTTGAATGCCAAAACTCACCAATTTTCTTTTATTCTTGTTCTCTAGGAGTTCCTATGAATAATTGTTGTTGTCTTACAAACAGGTTTGTTTTACCCAACTTAATATATATTTAATATTTATGAGGAAAAATACAAAATTGAAATTATAAAAAATATCAATGTGGAATTAATAATAAAAATTTCATGGTACATGGTTTGCTTTGTTTTGTGGGATTTTTCACTTCAGTTTTTAAGAAATTTGAATTAATATCTTGACCCATTTATATAAAAGCAATTGATACTTATCTGGCATCAGCGGTAGATATATAATGTTTGCCTTTGTTCAAATCCAGTTAATAATTTAATTTTTTTATTAATTAAGTAAAATTTTGAATTAACTCCTGATATAAAATGCTTTTTTTTCATTTCATATTGACTTCATTGTTTATATCTCACACACAGCAAGTGGTATTATCACATAAAAATTAAAGTTTGCGACTAGTTTTAAACATCTTCATATTTATTTTAAAACATATACCTACCATTGATATTTCAGAGTGCATATCTAGAGATTGAGATTGATGAAATATTTATAAAATAGATTATAGGTTGTAAATTTTCAGTATTACTCATAGCTCTTATTTATATAATCTTCTTTTGTTATTTGTAATATTTTAATTATATTTAGTTTAATAATTATCAAAACTTCTGTACACATTTGGAAACAGTAATATGAGAATAAATTCATGTACATATATTTGTTACAGCATATAAATGGGTTCGCATCTTAATATTTGGCTTATTGAAAAGTATTAATTTAAATGTGACTTCAGTAAAATGATTAAGAAATCCATTATGGATGACTAAATATTAGTAAATTTTAGAAGTTTAATGATTTTATACAAAAGAAAATTACATATCTTTTATTAATATGATAAACAATTACCTGATGTTGACAACTATCTAACACCTCAAGAGCTACATATTTTCTCTAGAGGGTGATCTTTTCATCTAGAAAATATATTAATATTACTCCAGCTTAACATTGAGTGTCTATAATAATCAAAAATGGAAATCCTATACAAATATTGTTTAGTATAGTTCTGATACATGAAGTTCATCATTCTTCTAATGTTTTATATTTTTTTAACATTTCTGAATTTACATTGAAATATGATAGAATGTATTCTAAGCCTGATATATATATATTGTTTAAACCATCTTAAAAAAGTAAATAATTTCTATTGAAAATAGTTTAAATGATATTGTAATTATCATTTGAATAAATACTATCTGTACAACATTTACAAATATCAATATTTTAATTGATCAAATTTCAGTGTTAAAATTTGTCCACAATGTTGCCTTCTATGTATCAATCATTCATTAATGTGCAAGTAAGTAATGTTACTCCAACAAAATAATTTTCCTAAAATTAAAGTATTTTCGTCAAGCGTTGGTGGTTGAGTGGTCAGCACAGCTGCCTTACAAGTAGTTGTTCCGGGTTTGCAGCCGACAGATGCTTTGAGACATGAAAAAAAAAAAAAACCTTTTTTTTTGTAAAAATAAATGAATATATTGAAATATTTCATATGAATATGTTTATGTACTGGTTTATTAATTTTTTTTCTCATGTGTCATAGCATCAGCAGGGAAGTGATCCCACTAACCCGGGATAACTGATTGTAAAGCAGCTGTTGCTGACCTCTCGATCACCAATGCAATTGATCTTTATTATTTTATAGATGTTGTTTAGAAAACACAAAAGTTTGTTTAAAATTTATGCTTTCAAAATTTGACAAAAAAAGATTTCTTAGATTGTATGAAAATAAATGATTGGTTTTTATATTAGTAATTATATAATTGCAAATTATAATTTTATAATATATATATTGCATGTTAATTCTACACTTCATTATAAGAGAATTTCCTTTTTTCTTCTGGAACTTAGGGTACAAAAAAAAAAAAAACTAAAAGAGTAAAGTTTTATTATTCTCATGAGTACAAAATAATATTTATTACTTAATCTTATCTCATTTTACAATGATCTTAATTAAAAAAAAAATCAATACTAAAAATAGTATTATATAGCTGGGGTGTCCAACAAGTCGATTGTGGATGCAAAGCCATTTTTGGTCTTAGTGAGGACAATCTAGCAAGAGCTGTCAGGGTAACTAGTGAAACAAATTAAGTCAAGATTTTCAAGTTTTTTTATTTTTGTTCTAAATTTTTTTTTCAATTCTAGATAGGTAAACTTCACTAAGTTCTGTCATTATTGAAAATAGTATTTTTAATCTTGATTTAATGCAGCATATTGTTAATAATTACTCATGTTGCTTTAATTCCCCCCACATGAGTTTTTTGGCTGTTAAATAATTGATCGCCTATGAAATCAAGTCGATCACAAAACATTTTTAAAATAAAAAGTAGATCTTATGAACATAAAAGTTGGCCACCTCTGTTATATAGTATAAGAAATCCTATCCTCCTCCCTCCCAATTTATCCAAGCTGTATTATATTTGAAAATATTAACCATAGTTTTTTCAAAAACTGATTTTTATATCCTATTTATTATAATTTAATGAAATGTATTTATAAAAAAAATATATAATTTATAAGCTAAATCTATTCATAATAGATAAATTATTAGTGAATAATTAATAAGCAATATATAAATAATTATTGAACAAAATTATTCATAAAACACATGTGACTGGATTGAAATGAGCATTATAAATAGATTTATGAGTTTAAAATATTTATTTTTGATTATAGAGTTTAAAATATTTATTTTTGACATTATAAAGTATTTCATTTCATGTTTGGGCCATTATGTTATTTTTTACATCTTTTATTGATTTTTTAGGACACTACTTAAAATTAATAATCTCCAATGTCTTTAGAAAAGAAAAAAGTGATAGATTATGTATGGTACAATGGCTGTGATATAAAAAAAAATAGGATTTAATTTTAATTGATAATATTTCAAAATTAGTTCAATTTAGAAAATTTATCATGAAACCCAGAACATATATATATATCTGGTATGAAAATCTGGAAAGTTCACATAAGCCCAGTCTAATGATCTTCATTCTGAATCTAAAAATAATGATAATGCTAAATCTGAACCAGTACTTAAAGACAATTTAGTACTTGTAGATATGCCTCATTAATGATTTTTGATGCTTTACAAGAAGTTTATGTATCTGAAGGTTCATTTTCACTCAAGGACAATGATAGCTGAGCTTATGAGATCACTAACTTAAAAAGTGATTTGTAATATTAATGACAAAGTTGAACAAAAGGAAGCATTGATCAATACTAACTCTGAATATCAAACTATACTATCAGAAACTTTATTTTAAAATGTCATTATATTACCTATACTGAGAATTCAATACCATTCAAACAAAAAAATATTGAGAATCAGGATAGCATTGTGATTTGAGTGAATATTGCCAATGGAATTCATTGACATATCTAATCCGGAACTTGTATAGGAAAACATTTAGTAAAAATCTTGGATTGCTAATTTTTAGTACTTGTGATAAAATTGTGTCTGAACATTAAATTTTTTGTTTGAAGACCATTTGTGGTGGTAACTAGTCAGTTGGTATTATAATTATTATCATTGTCTGCGGAAGTTTGCATATAGTTTGCAATTGCTTAAAATACTTGAATAAATTATTTTATATTTATTAGTATCATTTCTATCATTTTCATTATTTAATTTTTATTTTTATTTCTGCAATTCTCTTACTGGAATTATCTATTCTAAAGTAAATTCTTAAAATCTTTCATCATATTCTTTTCTGTCTTCAATGCTTTATGTGCCCATGCTTTTTTCCTAATTTCAGTTACATACTTCCTACTTTCTCCAGTGGTATACATCATTAAAAATTAGTATCAGATTTTTGTAGTGTTGTTTTTCATTATCTATACTATTTGATGTAGTAGCATACATTTGGATTTGTTAAAATGATTTGCTTTGAATGTAGCTTCCATTATTTTTGTATTGATGACGTATATTCTATTAACAATTTTTCTACTCTTTTTTACCCATTGAAAATTCTATATCAGTTTTGTGTCTAAAATTATTCCTGATCAAATGACCTCATAACTATTAAACTCTCCCTAAGTGCTACTCTAAATATTCCAAGAATATGAAATTTGTACCTTTCCATTTATTTTTCAAAAGAAGTCTAATTTACCAAGTATCTATCTATAAAGTTCTGACTTTCCAGGTTACCATTGTAACAGTCAGAAACCTGTGATTCGTTAACATCGTGCAGAATTTGTCCACTACACAGAATGGCAGCACCATCTAGGTAGCGAAGCCACCGGTAGTACTGAGTTCGAACATAGTTTACTGGTTCCACAATACAATCTACGAAACAACGCATCTGATGCCACATTAGTAAACATTTCTTTAGGCACGGTGATGAGGGAGATGCAAGAGAATCAAGAATTTTATTTCGAGTTAGCCAATCAGAACATTAATCTTAAACATTTATCTTACAGAATCGAGGAAATATAATATGGAATGGGCATGGAATGAATAAATAAAGAAGTAACGGCAGACGTATAGTTTGACATTATTTATTGAAACATTTAATAATAAATCATTTACTAATAATATTTGGTAATATTTAAAATTGTGTAACGGAATTTTCTGATACTGTTATATATTATAGAAATTATAGAAATACATTTATTTATTTAGAAACATTTATGCAAAATCATTTTACCAATAAGACTTTATATTTAAGATCTCAGTAGCGGTATTTTCCGATACTGTTATGTTTACAAAGAGACATACATTTATTTGATGACGTAATCTAGCTACCTAAAATTCTCAAGCAATTATTTCTAAGGCATGCCTTTAGGGATTTATACTTTTGCAATACAAGAGTCTAAAGTAAGATTTATAATAGTAGCAGCGGACATATATTTATTTAATTAAAGATATTTACTAATAACTAGGGGCAAACATTTATTTGAGAGTGAATTATGTCACTAATGCAGGGACGGAGTTATACATCGAATAATAAAGTTAATAAAAGAAACACGTGGTACGTTTAGAAAGGCGATAGGAAGTGGCAGTATATTGAAACTGCAAAGCCATGAATGAGTTTATAAAAACGGGCTGGCATTTGCCATAGGCCCGAAGAGGTAAGGTGTCACAATCATAACCAGGGGCAAGTGGTTTATGCCACAATTGCCTGCTGGCTGCATGATGGTCGTCAAGTCCTATGGGAGCATTTATTATGTCCGCTTGTGTAGGACGACTGGGGTTAATTTCAACCCTATAGAATCCGGAATATTCAAGGTTTGTAATGGGTCATCGCGTCTATAAAATGTAACACATGTATAATGTACTGATGATTCTGTTGAGATTTAAATATATTTTATAACTCGGCCCTACATTATCAACATTTAATAAAGAATGTTTGCGACTCTCAAAGAAATGCAATTTTATGGAATTATTAATTAAAATTTAATAAAATATAAAACAATATATAAACTGGGTGATTATTATAACTAATATGTCAGCCATTTGCTAAGCAGTAGACCCCTGCATTACAATAAATGAAGCATTGAATGCGTGTCAATTTATATGAAAATATTAAGTTATTTATGAAAGTAAATATTAATGAAAATTTGACACGCATCCACTGTTTCAAGCAATCATAGATTTATACTTAGAAAATTATGAGCATGCGATAATTATATAATAAAATGTAAATTTTAGAAATACGTACCCAAGAAAGATAGAGTTAGGCAGGCTAGATTGTTAAAGAAATTTACATAATATTAATTATTAAATTTATAGTTTTACAAATGAGAATTTACAGTTTATAGTTTATAAGTTATAAAAAGATGAATGAGCTATAGCGTGATATTAGTAGAGTACTCTAGAGAATTAGGATACAGGTAACTGTTTTATGAGAAGTTTTCAGATTCAGTGATCAGTAGCAATTTGTTCATGATTCTAGCATTAGCAGTTCTCTCCAGTATTAGGTGATTTAATTATTTGAATAGCAGCAGCAGTTTTCTAATTGTTTGGGGCAGCAGATCTTCTTTGATTTTATGGAAGGCACGAGCGTAGGTTTCTCGGCAAACAATCGACCATCTCCGGGGAGAATAATCTTTGGTGCTTTCTACTCACGCATACTGTGGCACGTAAAACAATATATATCTTTGGAGACTCTCAACTACTCGAGAACAAAGCTATAGTTCAACTAAGTTTCTAGAAAGTCTAAAATGGCCTCCTTTCTTAGATTTTATCTTTTACATTTTTGTTATAGTTTATTTTTGGATTCCACTTAATCTATCCTGAGGATAATCAATGCATTTTTGTTAAGTTTAATTATAGAGAAAGCTGCCTTTCTATTGTTTACATTTACATTTTATAATTACATTTTGGGGAATTTTTTTTTAATTAATATATTATCTTTCACCAACCTGTTGCTTTTAAAATTTCAAACACAAAAGGGAACATATGATTATTTTTTACTTTAATTAAATATTACAATTTTTTTTCTAAAATTATTACTAAATGAAATTTAAACAAAGCAATAAATAACGGATTTTACAATTCAAAATAAATAGTTAAAATTATATTTTTTTATATAACTAAAAGAAGAAATCTATCTTTATTTATTGCCTTAAATTTGATATCGAAATGTGTGCGTGTTTATGGTGAATTCTACATATATCTATACATTTTTAATATTGCTACACACACAATTCGGTACCAAAAAGTTTAAATTTGGGTAGGATAGAGCGGTGAGTGAGAGACGATAGAAAAAGTGAAACTTAAGATTCGAATACAAATCTTAAAGAATGTTATTGAATAGATAAAGTTTATTTCTTTCAACAATGGCTGTTATTTGTCTAAATTTGATTGTTAATTTGGGTTTGCAGATTTTTTTGGGATGGGGGTGTGTGTGATGCCTATACTGATAAGAGATTTTTGTTTCATATTTCATTCCTGCTATATTCTTGTTGGTTAGCTCATTAGTACTCATCCTGATTGTTTTCACCTGATCTAGGTCATAACCTTTGTAATTGCTATTATGAACAAGCTTGAGAAATTAAATAAAACTCATTTTCAGAAATGAATATAGATCGGGTCAAGATAGTTAAAGTACTGAAAATGAAAGTTATGTCTGTGTTTAAAGTTAAAAATGTAAACAAAGAAAAAGAACTAGATTAAAGAGTTGCAAATCTCATTGAAGCTTTTAAAGAAGTTGTTTTTGAAATTATACAGGAGGAAAAAATTAGAAAAGATTGAATCTCTCAACAAATATTAATATTCAAGAAACTTGCATGCATAAATGCAAAGAGCAGCTTTCCCCATACTTTGTATTTAATGGAACACATCATAAATGCTGACATTTTAATAGAACACCTTGGTTATGTTCTTATTGACTTCAGTGCTTTTGGATTTTTGAAATATAAATTCTTCTAATATCTGGCACAATATTATAAAGCTGTATTCTTGTATCTGGTATAACATTATGTTTTTGTAGTTTGAAAAATATTGAAGATTGTAAAAATCAAATGTAAAATAATTGAAAGCTGTAGTGGCAAAATAAATACTCTATAATTATAATAAGAAATAATTTATAATTATTATAAATAATAATATAAAAAAATGTTCTATCATAAAATTTATGTAGATCAATTCAAATTATTATAATAAAAAAATTAAAAGTAGTACGAAAGGCTTATAATAATAATAATAAACATACATATTTAAGCAACATAATACAATGATTTGTTTAATAATAATTGTTCAGTTAGTAAAACTGACTTCTGATTACTTTGACAGATTGCTAGTTACTGTTGATACCAAGGACAGTGTTGAGCATGTACATATCACCCTGAAAGTATGTATAAACAGGTTCAAACATGTTTAAGTTAGCACAGCATTTAAAAGCATATGAAGTTTATGTTAAATTTCATAATTTTAAATGAATGCTTACTAACTAACCCTAGGGTTCTGCATAACATAGTGAATTAAAGAATTCAATCAGAAAAGGATAGTCAAAACTTAAGTTTAATATAAAGATAACAAAAAATATCACATAGTATGTAAATCTGGAGAAGACTATAAAATAATAAGAAATCTCAATAAATAATGATAGCTTGGTTAGAAAAATCCAACAGTAAGATGAACTTTTAAAGTGATGGCCAGAATATTATTCAAAATTATATAAAATAAACTTTGATAAAGAGAAACAATTTCATAAAGAGAAACATTACTATCTTTGGACATACCTATTTAGTTTCTTCTTAAGCATTTTGAGTTAAAAACAAAGTAAATTTATTTTGATATTATATACTAATTATTAAAACAAGCTTATTAAATTTGTATTGCTATTTTACAATTTATATTGTTGGAAAAAAATAGAAGATGAGTAATATTAGACCTGAAATTGACGGGATAGCTGAGAAAATGATCAGATATCTTTTTTTAAATCCAGCATCATATCCTTTTCAAATTTATTGCAATTGTTAGGCATCAGAATACTATCATATTTAATTATCAGTGTTTGTGTGCCATTGATCATTGCCATTTAAACATATCTTGCTCAATTAATAATATACCGTAGAATCACCATTTGTATTAAGAACTTCTTGGTGTTATATAAAAAATGGAGAAGTGTTTAGAGAAGTATTAAATGATTTGTCATGGGTAAATCATTAAATTCTTTAAGAAATATTGTTGGAAGATATCAATATATTAGTACTTTACAAATGACCAATAAATAATATTTGAATCAGATAATTGGGAATGCAATAGTAAGATGTGTGTAATGTTTTAGAAAATAACATTATTACATACAATAAAATGTTTACCTAATGGAATATTAGTTTTCCAAAATGTTATAGATTAATAAAGTATCACAACATGACTATAATCCTTGGAGATGTAATGATTGGTCTATGAATTTATACTGTACCCTCACTTCCCGATATATATAATATAACTTAAAATATGACTAGCTCAATTAAATCGTTATGCTCGGCTAAAATATGTATAACTATCATTAATATATTTTTATAATACTATATCTTATCAGATTCATTATAACTTACCAAAATTAATATAGTTCAATATCATGTACTAATTAAATAAGTATTTATTAAAATCATGAGACTATGAAGTGAAGTTACAAGTGGTAATTGAATTTACATTGAGCTAATGTCTTCCCAAGACACTATCTCAATGGCATAAGAATACTATTACCTCTTTATTATCTCATTACTACATTTACAGCACTCTTATGTCTTTTATAAAAATTAACTAACTTCAATAATAATAATAAATAAATCTCAATCTTTTATTAAGGAAATGTAATTAAATAATCTCAGGTTCTTTTAATTATTTTAAAGTAATAATATTTCTTGCAGATAGGCATGATAAGGGATTTAATATCAAACCTAACTACACCTAACTTATCATAATAATAATAACTAACAATAATAATTTCTAGTGTATAAATTAATCTTATCTATTTTATTATACTATTAATCATTAAGGAAATAAGTGAATCATCTACATGTCTTTCATTTTCATATAGTATCTTAATTTAAAAATTATACTAAAATCTTATAATTTAATAATATGTGGCAATAAATAATAGATCGGAAGATTGTGCATTATAATTACCTTGTGACCATTATAATATTATATGTTAATGTCAATCAATTTCTATAAATTATATTAAGAAAATACTGTGTTTCTTTTTAAAATAATAATAATAAATTCATATTGTGCAAATATTATGTTTATTCAAATTATCTGTTGTCAAATGCTGTGGTGCAAAATAATGAATTCGACACACTTTTAAACAACTTAAACAAATTTATTTACATCAACTTTAATAAACAATTTATGTACATTATTTACATTACAAGTGGAAACCAAAGAAAATAAAAAATAAGAAAAATAATAATACAAGATTTTTACACTGTTACTATTTCCATAAACATAAATAGATAATCCATACATTTCTTAAATGTTTTATCAGTAACATTTAATTAAGTTTATGAACTTAAATCTTAATAGATATCATTTGTCATTAGTTAGTACAAAAGAAGACTTTTATGTAAAATATCACTTATGTAGCATATGTAAAATAAACAAACTTTAACAATTAAAAAATGCTACTTCACTTAAGTATTATTGCTATTTCTATTATAATGTACTAGTATGTATTACATTTACTATTAGCATTAATCAAATATCAACTAATGTATAGACTGATATAACTTTATAATATAATGACATTTATTGATTATATAATTATTTACTTCATTCTGATGTAATTCCATACTGTATGTCTTACCAAAATATGCAATACATATATGTTCTTTTCTTAAAATAATATTTAAAATTATTCAACAATTTCAAATTTTATAAAGTATTATATTAAAATAAATTCTATGATTCTTTTCTATTTAAACTACTACTCTTCTCTACTCGTAGTTCCTATTCCTTCCTAATAAAATTCTATCTACAAATATCATTTGACTTTATTTAACTTCAGTAACAGCTTACCAATTTTTTAAAAATAATGACTATCCAAACTATCTTATACCTCATCATCGATATACGATAAACCCTTCAAACAAAATATAAATTTCTATATAAAATTAATTTAACTTATCTAATAAAAAAAAAATAAAAATATAGATATTTTTAACCTCTTATTAACTTGAAAGGAAATATAAATAACTCATACTAATATAATAAATCAAATTCCTAATATTGTAACAGAAACATTAAAACTTATTCATGAAAGAATCATATAATTATTTATGGATTTCTCTTATTACGTTATAATAAATTTATATCATAAATTTAAAGTATGCATATTAAAATAAAACTGTTATTACTAATATTATGCGTGTATATTCTTTAAATATTTATACATTTATTCAACAATCAAATAATATTTAGTTGATCTAAAGAAAACAAAGTAAAATACATCAAATTATTACTATTATATAATTTTTACCATAAATGATACTCCAATTTATTATCCGCCACACGATGTCCTCTAGGATTACAGTTTTACAAAATAATTTCACATTTATACTCAACAATTATTCTTTAAAATATTACGTGTTGTATAATTATATAAAAATAAACTTTATGAAATTAAGTGTTATATTAATATTTAGTTACCTTTTTAAAAAAAATGTACCTCTCTTAGCTTTTATACAATAAATAATTAAATATCTATGTTAGTTAAGAAAAATAAAAATATGTTACATAAATCCAACGTTGTCTTCTTTCCACCCGTAATTGTTCTTTTTTTCCTAGGCACAAACTTTTACCAACATTACTTCCTTTTCCGGTACATCACGTGTTTAAACAGTTTTTACGAAATAAATGAAAACGTTTTTTTTTTAAAATAAAAAATGAAATAAGTTCCACCATATGAAACAAAATAATAATTAAAATAGTTTATAGGATCCGGATTAATTTCTTTAAAGAAAAATTATTTAAAAGTTATTATTTTTAGGATTAGTCAATAGTTTATAATGTTCTTATTTAATTATTATAAATTGGGTAATCCTGACTTTTAGCGTCCCGAACAATTCGCCCTCTATTTTTAAAAAACTGAACTACTTTTTCCCATCTAATAACTGTATCCAAATTTAAAAAGTGTATGTAACTATATCCAAGTGTAAATGCTAATAAAAAAAGATTAAAAAAAATACTTACATTTACATGCGTATTTTCACGTATAGCGGTCTTTGCTGTATATAGAACTGTAAATAAATGACATATATTAACTGTAAATGTTTTTTCGTAAAGAAGAATAAATAACAAGAAAAGAAACTTACATTTTTAGGAGTAATTGGAAGCCACACAAGCGAGAAAATGCACGAAAAGGTCGTCGCGTGCGTGCAGATTTCTGAAAGAAAATTCCTGCAGGTAGGATGAGAACAAAGGTCTGCTCATCCCAAATTGGTATTTTAGCTTATGCTTTGCGACAGAGTGGACATAGGCAGAATTCCACGCGGTCAAGCAAAAGTAGTTCAGAATTTGTCACGTGTCAAAAAACCAATTCACATTTAGGATCCGTGTGTCGAACTCCGTCATTCTATATATGTAATTTCAGAGTATATGTAACTATAAATTTATTTTTTACACGAACATCAATAAATCAAATGGATGTAATTGCAGAGTATATGTAACTATAAATGTCTTTTTTACATGAAGATGAATAAATAAAATGGATGTAACAAAACTTAATTTTTTAGGCTCTATTTAGTCTCACGCAAAGTTGCTATAAAAATTATGAACTACTGTACTTTGGTCATTTGTGACACGTGACAAATTCTGAACTACTTTTGCTTGACCGCGTGGAATTCTGTCGTTATAAAAAATGGACGGATCCTAAATATGAGTTTGTTTTTTTGTTATTGAGTGTTCTTTATGTAAAAACATTTAGAGTTAATATACGTCATTTGTTTACAGTTCTACATGCAGCAAAGACCGCTATAAGTGAAAAATACGCATGTAAATGTAAGTATTTTTTTTAACATTTTTTTTTATTACCATTTACACTTGGATATAGTTACATACACTTTTACAGTTATTAGGTGGGAAAAAGTAGTTCAGTTTTTTAAAAATAGAGGGCCAAGTGTTCGGGATGCTAAAAGTCAGTTTTACCATAAATTGACTTGGATATCCACGTATACTTATTTGCGCATTCCTTAATAAATATTTAGGTAAGATTAATTTCTAAAATTCTTCTATACGACCAGCGTCCAGATTTTACTATATAATATTTTATTTACAGGTATTTCTTTACCAATTAAATTTCCGATTTATTTGCCTTTTAAAACTATCGAAATCTAGTCTTTTAAACCACAAAGACTTAACAAGGCAAGTACTTCTGCAATTATTATTAATTACCATATCTTTACCAAGATATATACTTAAATTTGTATTTTAAAAATACTTTCTTCATAAAGAAGTATTTATCTTTCTTTAAATATTTTTTTATAAAAATTAATTATAATCAACTTTTAAATTCATATAATGTCCAATATATTACTTTTATCCAACTAGTAATTCTCCTAGTTAATCCAGCGTTTGTTATATTTTTAGTATAAAGTCTCCAATACATTTTATCCTTATACGATGCTTTCATGATTATTTGATAGTAAATTGAGCTTCGATAGAGACGATCAATAGGGAATTATAAATAAATTAGCACTGCATATTTAATGGTAAAACTTTTATAATTTTTTTAAAACTACTCTCTTATAATTTTAAAACGATTACGAGAGCGTCTATAATTTTACTTAGCTATATCTAATAGCACACTTCACTTAAAAGAAATCATAATCATAATCCCCCCTGAACAATTGAACCTTGGTTTTATACCGGAATACATTCCCCACTTGATTGGTAAATTAAACAATCACCTTGCTAGCCTATTTACATATTTTACCAACAATACAGAATTAAAAATAAATAATGACTTATTTAATATTTATTATTTATTACATTATTAAATTCTTAAATTGATCTTTATCATTTATTTAAATCCATTAAACATTTTTTTAAAATATATTTTTACTTTATTTCACTTTTAACTTTTATAAGACTATTTTTCTAAACAAACTAAGTCTATTTTTATTCGTTATGTTTTTTAAGCAGTATTTTTAAAAATCAGATTTAATATTTCACATTAATTATCTTTATTTTTATCTCGTGATAGCCAATATAATATTTATAAATTTTATAATAGAATTTTTTAGAACAGTTTTGCAACTTTACTAAAAAAAAAACTTACAAGCATGTGTGTACATATGTCTATCTATCATCTGTTTTACAACACAGATACAAACGCTTGTAATTATCTAAAAATAAACTAACAACTTAATTTTAAAAATAAATATTTTTAAAATAAATAATATATTATAACAACTTTAAAATAATAATTCGATATTATTAAAATCAAATATTAATCTTCCATTATATACTATTAATAATTAAAATATTTATATTCACTTATTAAATATCAATCTTTATCAACAATAAATATATGCATTTAATTTTAACTTGTCTTTTTTTTAAACTTTTAGCTTTAAACATTTATTTACAAAACTTATTAATGCAGTATTAATCATGGCCAGTTTTCCCAACCATATAATATTATCATTTTCCCATTGAAACGTCTCTCTCAAACATTAGCACAATTTCACATATCAAATATTCATAGATTACTTTAATTAAACTTTTTGAAAGATTATCATAATAAAATCAACATCATATAGCTAAATATATCTTAAATTTAAAATTTTTAATAAATTGATACAACAATTCATGGAGACCCATACAAAAGGGCACAATACTAATACGGTTATCCAAATTATGGTACTCATCATCAGTTTTTTTTGTTGGGAGAAGACTGATTGTAATCAATGATGTATTCTTTTTAGATATTCATTGGCCATTCACTTCACTAAACATTAGCTTTGAAATGTAATTTTGCTTGTCATGCTCAAAATTAGTAAGCTTTATAGTGATTTATTCTGGAGTTTTTGCTTATTTTTGCTACAATGTATAATTATTTCCTTTCAGTAGGCATTAATTTTTGATCACAATTGGATTTGTTTTCTCATTGACATGATTACACATGTCAATCTTCAAAATATTAAGCAATTCAGTAGTTTTTACACCAGTAAATTTGACATATTTTAAACCCTAACTTGTTTGATAGTTCTTCTCATAGTCTTAAGAAACTGATATCAACATCGTGTTTTCCTGAAGGTTTGAAATGATGGTGTTTTAGTTGTATTTATATATATCCATCATCTAATGTGAGTATTGAATGTCTTTAGGAAAATTTAATTTTATTTAAATATTCCAAATACATTCAACTGTTAGTAATAGCACACAAGTTAGTATATGCACAACATTTGGAGAGATTATTCCTCTCTTTTTCAGGTGTTTCTGGTTGACCAGTGATAGTACTAGCATGGGAATTGAATGTGGACCCTTAAATTCTTGAGTAGTTAATTTTAACATAATGCTCTGACCGACGACCATCTTGCCAAAGGCAACAGTCAGTAGAAATTTTATATAATTATCTGAGGTTCCTCCTGATTCCTAAGAGCAAAGTTGATTAATTGTTTTCATACATTATGTATAGTCATCCTAGATGGGATTGTTTGCCATTGTCATGTGAGCAGATTTTTTAAATTTTCTTCTTTGTATTTTTTCTTCTCTATCCAATATTTTTGTACTTTCCCAATTGAACATATGTTCATTGGTACATACATGGTCTGCTACCTTAGACACATTTGTTTTCTCTCTTCTAATTATCAGTTTGTGTTCCTGAAAGTGCTATTTAATGGGATGACTGGTCTCACCAATATACATTCTTCTACATTCACGTGGTATTTCATAGATGCAGTTTTTTTTCTTTTCAGCATTTCAAGTTTAGGCTTTATAGATGTTAGAATTCCCCATAGTATGGTATAGCTTTGCAAAACTGTTCTGATATTTTACTAATTGCAAATTTTGCCTAATTTGTCTGCCATTTTGGTATGTATGAGTATAAAATAGTAACAGTAATTGTTTTTTTTCTTTTGATGGTTTTTTTTTTGTTGTCTATTTAAAGTTTTCTTAATAACAGCTGATGGATAACCATTTTTCATAAGAGTTTGTTCTATATAGATTTTTTTTTTCAAATCACTGATTTCTGAACACACTTCTTTTGTTTTGTTCCATAGTGATAGTATGACTCCATGTTTTGTGTTCCTGGTATGATTGAATGTGTTGACTAAATATTTTCCTGTCTGTGTTAGTTTTCGGTAAACTGTAGTTTTGATTTTGCCACGAAGGAGTCTTGTCATAAGAACATCTAAGAATACCAATTTTTGTTATTCTGATTCTATTATGAATTTAATTGAAGGAGATATGTTCTTCATGTGTTTCCAGAAAGTTTGTAGTAGTGCTTCACCATGTGGCCATAAAACAAATGTATCATCTAATAGCAAAGTCAAACTGTAGGTGGATATGGAGTAGTTTTATGATTGTTGTTCCATGCAAATATTGCTAATCAGAGATGACAACGGTGAGCCCATAGCCACCACTTGGTTTTGTTGGAAGAATTCTGTGATCTATATTGAAAGTAGATTGTTTTTGTGCAGAATCTTAAAAGTTTCATTATACTATCAATAGGAAAAGTTGTTCTGGTTTGTAAGCTATTACTACCATTTAATCTTTTCCTTACAATAGACAATGCTTCTTTACATGGTACATTGGTGAATAAACTTTCCAAATCAAAGCCTACCAGTAAATCAGTTCTTTCAATCTTCATGTTCTTAATTAATTCTACAAAGTGTCTAGAATCTTTGACAGGACTGGGTCTTATATGACAAAGGACTAAGAACTTTAAGAAGAAATCTTGGCAAGGTGAATTTCTAGAACTAACAATAGGTCTTAATGGAACATGATCCTTATGGATTTTAGGTAGACTATAAAGATGAGGAATTTTCTGAAATATATTATTTTACTTATTCTCAGTAATGCTTGTAATTTTGTTTTTGTACTCAATATTGGAATTACTGCCACTTCTGTTTGGCCTGCTATGAGAAGTTCTTGTATTTTGTTCTCATAATCAGTTGTATCCATTACAACTCTTGCATTGCCATTGTCAGCAGGGAGAATAATTATAGATTTATCTACTTTGAGAGATTTAGTTGCTTTCCTCTCATTATAAGATATGTTTGACTTCAATTTTTTTTGTTTATCAAGTGTTCTTTTTATTCTCCATTGCAATTCTACTGCTTCTTCTAAAGGTAATTTTTGAATGACTGCATTATATCTAATAAAGGGATATTAGACAGTGTTATGGCAAAGTTTAATCCTCTTTGTAAAACAGAAATTTCAGTAACTGTTAGATATTTAGAACTGAGATTTTTAACAGATGAAGCTGGTACATTGCTTGGTACATTATGATGTTTGATATGCCCATGTAAGTTAGCAGTAATGTAGAATATGATTTTCTCACTTGATAGTATAATGAATGGAACTATTAACATTCTGCATAAAAACATCCTACTTTCAATATAACAATTCTTCTAACAAAATCAAGGAATGGCTATGGAATAACCATTATCACCCCTAATTAGCAATATTTACGTGGAAAAACTTGAGACCACAGCCATAAAAACTCCAAATTCATCTAAAGTTTGGCTTTGCTATGTCGATGATACATTTGTTATATGGCCACATGGTGAAGCATTACTATAAAACACATGAACAACATATCCCCTTCAATTAAATTTCACAATAGAATCAGAACAAGAACAAAAATTGGCATTCCTAGATGTTCTTGTGACAAGACTTCCTTATGGCAAAATCAAAACTACAGTTTACTGAAAACCCATGCATACAGGAATCCAATCACACCAGAAACCCAAAACATGGAGTTATACTATCATTATGGAACAGAGCAAAAGAAATTTGTTCAGAGATTAGCGATTTGAAAAAAGAAAATAATCTATATAGAACAAACTCTTATGAAAAATGGTTGTCCATCGGCTGTTATTAAGAAAATATTAAATAGGCAAAAAGGACCATCAAAAGAAAAAAAAAACAATTATTTGTACTATAGTGTACCCATACATACCAAAATAGCAGACAAATTAAGGAAAATTTGCAATTAGTATAACATCAGTACAGTTTTCCAGAGCCATTCTAACATAAGCCTAAACTTGAAATGCTGAAAAGAAAAAACTACATCTGTGAAATATTATGTGAATGTGGAAGAATGTACATTGGTGAGACCAGTCATCCCATTGAAAAGTGCTTGCAAAGACACAAACTGATGGTTAGAAGAGAGAAAACAGATATGTCTAAGATAGCAGGCCATGAACATGTTCAATTGAAAAAATACAAAAATATTGGATAGAGAAGAAAAGATACAAAGAAAAAAATTTAAAGAAGCTGCTCACATGACAATGGCAAAGAATCTCATAAGTCAATCTAGTGTGACTATATGTAATGAATAGAAATCACTAATCAACTTTGCTCTTACAAAAAAGAGCAGAAATCAGCAGGAACCTCAGAGATAAGTAAATGAAAATTCTATTGACTACTGCCTTTGGCATGATCTCTCAGTTAGTTCAAGTGTTACCTTAAAATTCAATACTCAAGAATCTAAGGATCCAGGTTCGATTCCCATGCTCATACTATCATTGGTCAGGCCAGCAACACTTGAAAAAGAGAGAATATTGTTCGAAACGTTGTGCATATACTAACCTGTGTGCTATTACTAACAGCTGAATGTATTTGGAATATTTAAATAATGTTCCATTTTTCTAAAGACATTCAATACTCATATTAGATGATGGAAATAGTCTAATATGTAAATATAACTGATATCAACATACTGTCACAATATATTTAACTTTTTTTTTTAAAACTGTCTGTATAAAAGAATAAAAAATATATTGAAATGTGTTTTTGTTTACTTATATCAAACTTACAAAGTTAATGAGATAATTATTTCCATTACTGTATCAAAACTCATGTAAATATATTTAAAATCAAACATTCTATGATTCCCATCTTAAACAGGAGTTTAACTCATACTTATATTCATTTCTTCCACCACTGTAAGCTTGAGCAATCAATATATGTCAGATTGTAGTACTTATTAAATAAAATCCCTATTTAATTTAAAATTTAATAGAAAAAAAGTCATGTTCAATTAGTCTTATATTTGAAATTGTCATTATTCTTATATAGAAATTTGTTAACTATTCCTGTGGGAAAAATGGTTTGAAATATAAGTAGAATATAATATATATATACTTTTATTGTTGTATATCTTGTTAACTATTATGCATTTATATATGTGTCAGTGTGTGTTTAACACATTTATGGTTTAAAAATTTATTAGTTATTCCTGAGGAAAAATGGTTTGAAATATAAATAGAATATAATAATTTTTTTATATAGTTGTATATCTTATTAGTTATTATGTATATTTAAGGAAGTTTATATATATGTTTCAGTGTATATTTAACAGTTGTGTGGCTTAGAAAGTTTTAGTGCCAAGTCTTTATAGTGTCTAATATTTTTTAACTAGAATTTTAATTAATTATGTTATGATATTGCTTTTTGAAGATATTTAATTAGATAATTATTCATCAATAATGAACAATTCCTTTTCTCATGTAGTCTTCTTTTTGTATTACATAGCATTACATTTTATGTGGATGTAATGCTACTGAATTATTCTTTAATAGCAGGACTGTTAAAATATATAGGCTAAGGCATGTAGCTCTAGATTTGAGTCACTAAAATTAATTATTCTGGAAGTGGAGTCAAACAGTGTCAAACCTACCTGCCTTTAGGCAGACAAATAAATTTATAATATACAATATTATATGATTGTAAATATATATTTGAAATAATTCTCTGTGATTTTAATGAGAATGTATTTTAAAAATTTATAAATTGAAATAACAATATAAAAAATATATATAAATGACAATATTTATTGTTTATTGAACATTTTAAATTTTTTATTATAGTTGGGATGATAATAGCAGCACAGAACATCACTCTTCTAAAGGATCTTGCAACAAAAGGTCACAGAGAATTTCAAAAAAGTAAGTGGCATTTTAAATATAGTTTGAAAAAATTCATTTTTGGAACTTTTAATGTGGGTTTTAAATACATTATTATAAAATATAGAGCGTTGATGCCATATTTGCACTATTTTTATTTTTTTCACAATATTGGTCTGCTCTTTTTGATCCTGAAATATTAATTCTTTTGCAGGCATCATTGTTTTTGAATTATCATTTTATCACATTGATGGTTGACAAATCATAGTCTTAATGCAATGTAGGTAGTTTTTTTTAAAAAAATCTTTAGTATTCATTGCAGTCCACTGTTTTATTTGGAGTAAGTGAAGATTAAGAAACATTATTGTCAAGAATTAATGCTTTATCAAGGATAATAATAAATGCTCGCTTTTGAATTATAATTTATTGCAAATACTTCTGTGCATATTCAAATACTTCAGTTCATTATATTTTATTATTGTTATTGTCCCCCCCCCCCCATTATAATACAGTGTTTATTTTATTAAATAAAAAAAAAAGAGTAGAGGAAAATGATAAAGTTGTTGCAAATTTTGTCAAGACAGTTGAAGCATTTATAAAAGTAAAATCTTTCAAGTAGAAGCTGCAATACATTACATTAGGTATGCAGAGAACACATGCTTAACATATTCACAATGATCGCATGAAGTGTTCTGTCTTGAAAGATGATATTTTGAATTGAGATGCAAGTTTTGACAAAACATTTGTCATTCTAAAATTATAATCAGCAAAAATGTATAAAATCTTGGTTCATGATTTTAAACATCTTTATATATGTTTTTTTGGTAGTAGTTTGGAGACCTTACTGCCGCCATCAGATGGCGCTGCGACACCATCAACAAACGGTCTGAAACTTGCAAGTGATAAATTTATTTACGAAAGTAGCTGAAAATCGACAAATAAAAATGCCTAAGGCAAAATATGTCCATCAAATACATCGAAAACTACAAATTATAAAAAAAACCCAAGAAAATGCTAAAAAATTCAAATTATAAAAAAATAAAATGAAAATACGAGAAAGAGCTACCCCCCTCCCCTAAAATCTGAAAATTCACAAAGAAGCATGGTGGACAAAGAGCGGGAAATACGAAAACCTGAAATTATTTACCTTCAACATAAATATGCATCTAAGATCATGTTGAAAAGCAATTAATTGTTCTCTGGCTTTCAAATTACTGCATATGTAAATTGAGCAGTAATATTTAAATAATCGAAAAGCAATACACAAAAAATAATTACCAACCCCTCCCCCAACTAATCAAATTGTAACGAAATAGGGAAAGCACTGAGTAACTTTTCTAAAATGTACTAAATCTTATCAATATTTAAAAATTATTTAAGTAACAGATATAATAATAACTCATAACACAGATTAATACATCGTAAGTAATTAAATATAATTATAGTAAGTTTAAAAGAGAAAGTGGAAAAATTACCTTGTTCCAGATTCGGTTCAGCGCCATTTGCACAATGATGAGTTGTTCATCACGATGTTCGTGATTCCCAGCAGATTAAAAAAGTAATTTAACAGAAGAAATTTACAAACACTAGCAGAGTTATTTAAAGAAAGTTACGCATACATGTATATAATATACCAATGCAATTTCCAATAATAAATGATTGTCTGCCAAAGAGAAAATATTTTCCTTAAAATATACTTTAGTATAATATTCTGTGCATAGTAAATATATATAAGATGCATATTTCATTACGTTTTATTTAAACAAAGTTGCAAATGCATCTATATTTTTTAATGTGAGATGTCTAATTACCAACACCAAATCCCTTTCTCCCCCCCCATAATAGCTTTAATTGACAAAGTAAGTTGGTATAGATTTTCAAAAAATATACTAAATACTTTTAAAAGAAAAGACTTTCAACATCAAATTATTTATCTTTAAAGCAATTAATTTTTTTCTGGCTTTGAAATTACGGCATATCTAAATTCATTAATAATATTTAATAATTAACAAGTAATACACAAAAAATAATTACCGATTACTTCGTTCATTTATAGTAGGCACTTGGATTTTTCCATTTTTTTTGGTTCAATAAATTGTTTTTCATGTAAAAATCACATCACATATCATTTTGAAGCTCTTAACACTCTTGAATAGTAACAGAAGATTAAGTTTATTTTGTGTTGAACACAGTTGATGACATTTACACAATTATGATGCATATTTCATTACGTTTTATTTAAACAAAGTTGTAAATTGAAATGTGACGTAATAGCTCTTTCTTACATTAAAAAAATATAGGCACATACAATACCCTTCCACAAAATATAACACCAAATGCAATTCAAAATACGAAATGATTTTTCAGCATTTTGTCAAATTGAAAATACTTTCGTAAAAATATCCTTTAGTACCATATTATGGATATTCTATATAAGATGCATATTTCATTACGTTTTATTTAAACAAAGTTGCAAATTGAAATAGGATGTAATAGCTCTTTCTTACATTAAAAAAATATAGACGCAAACAATGTTTTATTTCAACAAAGTTCAGCGTATTAGAAAAAAATATAGGTGCATTTGCAACTTTGTTTAAATAAAATGTAATGAAATATGCATCTTATATATAATTTTTATAATATGGCACTAAAGTATATTTTTAAGAAAATATTTTCTTTTTGGCAAAATGCTGAAAAATCATTTCGTATTTTGAATTGCATTGGTGTTATATTTCATGAAAAACAATTTCTTGAACCAAAAAAAATGGAAAAAGCCAAGTGCCTAACTATAAATGAAGGAAGTAATTGGTAATTATTTTTTGTATATTACTTGCTAATTATCAAATATTATTAATGAATTTAGATATGTCGTAATTTCAAAGCCAGAAAAAAATTAATTGCTTTAAAGATAAATAATTTGATGTTGAAAGTCTTTTCTTTTAAAAGTATTTAGTATATTTTTTGAAAATCTACATCGACTTACTTTGTCAATTAAAGCTATTGTGGGGGGGGGGGGGAGAAAGGGATTTGACGTTGGTAATTAGACATCTCACATTAAAAAATATAGGTGCATTTGCAACTCTGTTTAAATAAAACGTAATGAAATATGCATCTTATATATATTTACTATGCACAGAATATTATATTAAAATATATTTTAAGGAAAATATTTTCTCTTTGGCAAACAATCATTTATTATTGGAAATTGCATTGGTATATTATCTATGTGTGTGCGTAACTATCTTTAAATAATTCTGCTAGTGTTTGTAGATATCTTCTGTTAAATTATTTTTTTAATCTGCTGGGAATCATGAACATCGTGATGATCAACTCATCATTGTGCAAATGGCGCTGAACCGAATCTGGAACAAGGTAATTTTTTTACTTTCTCTTTTAAACTTACTATAATTATATTTAATACTTACTATGTATTAATCTGTGTTATGAGTTATTATTATATCTGTTACTTAAATAATTTTTAAATATTGATAAGATTTAGTACATTTTAGAAAAGTTACTAGGTGCTTTCCATATTTCGTTATAATTTGATTAGTTGGGGGAGGGGTTGGTAATTATTTTTTGTGTATTGCTTTTCGATTATTTAAATATTACTGCTCAATTTACTATATGCAGTAATTTGAAAGCCAGAGAACAATTAATTGCTTTTCAATATGATCTTAGATGCATATTTATGTTGAAGGTAAATAATTTGATGTTTTCATATTTCCCGCTCTTTGTATGCCATGTTTCTTTGTGAATTTTCAGATTTTAGGGGGGGGTAGCTTTTTCTCATAGTTTCATAGTTTCTTTTTTATAATTTGAAATTTTTTACCATTTTCTTGTTTTTTTTTTATAATTTGTAGTTTTCAATGTATTTGGTGGACATATATTGTCTGAGGCATTTTTATTTGTCGATTTAAGTGAAGAAATTTTGATTTTAGGGGGGGGGGGTTTGCTCTTTCTCGTATTTTCATTGTTTTTTTTTTTTTAATTTGAATTTTTTAGCATTTTCTTGATTTTTTTTTATAATTTGTAGTTTTCGATGTATTTGTTGGATATATTTTGCCTTAGGCATTTTTATTTGTCGATTTTCAATCACTTTCATAAATAAATTTATCACTTGCAAGTTTCAGGCTGGTTGTTAATGGTGTTGCAGCACCATCTGATGGCGGCAGTACGGTTCCCAAACTACTACCGTTTTTTTTATTTGTAAAATTATAATTAAGGTTGTTACAGATAGAAATAAGAAGTTCTGCAAATATGTAATCACAATATTTAATATTAAATTATTATATTTTCAAATTTTATTCTTATCTCGGTGCATCTTTCACCTTAACTCAATCATATCACTATCATTCATCAGCCCAGGAGTCAGACCAACGTTTCACCCTGGATACACTTCTGAAGCACCCAGTTCACTTTTTTCAAGTGAGCAAACATACATAGCTCATATTGTAATTTTAATTTCATATATATATATCTTTTTTTATGAATATATTTCAAACTTTTATTTTAGATATACTTTTAACTTCATATATATGTATATTAATATATATATTTCAAACTTTTCTTTTATCGCAATTTTCTGAAATATATGACCAAAGACGTGAAAAAAAATAAAGGATCCCTAAGTTGTGCATTATATATTGAACTAGCACTTATCAGTTGGCCCAGAACAGATTCTTCTATATATACTTTCATCATTTGTATAGGATTTAATAGATAGAAATTCACTGTAGTTTGATTACAAGTGTCAAACTTTCTAAACTCACAACTTTGCTCAAACCACTTTATAGAATTATATTAACAGTTATTATTGAATCATTCATTAAACTAGAGATTATTCCTAACCCAAATATACTCATTAATTCTTGCTTAATTAATGATAATATGTGAGTAGTGTCATAGAGACATCAATATCTAAGTTTCCTCGCTCATGTTGATAGTTATGATAACTTTCTCTACACCACTCTTGTGCTAGGCAAGAACTAGATTTTATCCCATTTTAATACCTTGTGAAGGGGGTATAGGATCTGTTGCACTATAATATATTTTCAAATTTTATTTCTATCTTAATGCATCTTTCACCTTAGTTCAACCATATCACAACCATCCATTTGCCTAGAAGTCAGACCAGTCTCTGTCACTTTGAATGCATTTTTGAAACATTCATTTAACTTTTTTAAAGTGAGTAAGACACACATAGTGCATATTATAGTTTTAACTTCATTTATATCTTTTATTTTCTTTTTAGATATAATTTTAACTTCATATGTATGTATATTAATATATATATTTCAAATGTCTATTTCATCACAATTTTCTGAAACATATGACCAAAGACACATGAAAAAGATAAATGATCCCCAAGTTGTACATTTCTTGGTAAATCAGCATTCATTATTTGGGCCCAGATTATAATCTCTTCTTACATATATTTTAATAATTTGTTTAGAATTTTAAAGTTAGCAATTCACTATAGTTTGATTACAAGTATCAAACTTTTTGCTCTCACAACTTGGCAGCAAACCTCTTTATAGAATTATATTAATGATTACTACTGATCATTCATTAAACTAGAGATTATCTCTAGCTCAAATATATTTTTAAATTCTCAATTAATAATATTTGAGTAATAATTATTAAATCCTTATAATTTATAATTTTTAATGGTTTTCCTTTATTATTAGTTCCCCATATGTATTATTTTTATTGGCTGTTCTTTTTAAAAATGATATTATATATATATCAGAAAAGTGCAAGTTAGTCTAATTTTTTAAAGAATAAATTTTAAGCATCACTATCAAAAACTTAGTCATGTTATTCTATTTTATTTTTTATAGTATGGTCAAAGCTTTTACATCCATTATAAATCATGCAAAATTCTTATTTATTGTTATTGAGTTAAAATAAAAGTCCTTTAAAAATAAAAGGTAGAAATATATATATTAAATTGGTCATAATAGTGTTTTTATTAGTAGTTTTCTTATTAAAAACATTAAATATATTGTTTTGGTCTGTCAAACTTTGACAAGCTAAAAGAAAATAAAGTATCACAATAATTTAATATCAAATACCACTAGACATAAAAATCAGTTAGATTTAGGAAGCTAAATTGGTAATAATTAAATGTTGTTTATACTAATATTTTGAGACTTGAAACATAATGGCTTGATAATGAGCACATAAGATGAAAAATTATTATGATTTGATTTACATATATCAAACTTTCTGCACTCACATTTGAGGTAAATACATTAGTGATTTTTACTAATTACTTATTGGACTAGAGATTAGATCTTCAAATTCAATTAAAAATTAATATATATATATTTCAAATTAAACATTAATTTATGGTAAACTATTTATATGTTCCAATTATGTGTGTTGGAATGGAAATTTTAACTATGATGAATTTAATTACAATGAAGACTTCTAGGATAAGCAGCTAACAGTACACTTTTTCTCACTAAATTAAGATGTGCACAACAAATTCAAAACCATACAATGAAAAGAGTAGCAGACATTTTTAGTACTTAATTTGCTTATTTGTTTCTAATGGTAAATATTATTGTACTGCAGTTATTTTTATCTAAAAATTATCTCTAATAATTTCTGCCATAAATCATAAAACCAGAGTTTGAAAGTAGATAAATGTTGCCATAAAAAAAAAAAAAAATTCAAAAACTACTGGCAAAATGTTGAATATGCTTTTGTTTAACTCTAGTTATATATATGATAACTATTTTAGCCATGAAAAAAAAAAAATCATCAAAATGAAAGTCTTTGTAAAATTGGTAGAAATCTAAAACTTATTCATTTAATTCACTTTTCTCTTTCATTATCTCTAATGGTTAAAATATTGTAAATATTTTTCTTGAAAAGTATTTTCCTGAATATATATCCCATAATAAGTTTAGCAATGTGCCATACAAATAAAATTTAAAAATTGATTAATGTTTGACATTAACAAATATTCAAAAAGAATCCAGTAAATTCAAAAAATTTCAAAATGAAAAATCGAAAAAAAAAATTGGCAGAAATCTCAAATTTAATTCTGTAATTTTTGATTTTATCTCTATTGATAAAAGTGTACATATTTTTACAAATTTATCATTCTAAAAGTATTCTTTTGCTTGCATATTTTTACATATTTACCTAAAACTAAAATTTGAATTAATTAATGTTTGACTTAAAAAAAAATTCAAAACAAAATTCCAATTAAAAAAAAAATGGATAAGAGTGTTGGAGATGTTAAATTAATTTTTTTAATCTTTTATTTTATATCTAGATGTCTATATATATATAGCTTTTTTTTTTTTTTTAAAAAAAAAAGAGTATTCTCCTATATGCATAAACTATTATTTTTTGTTAGATGTTAAAAAAACATCAAATCTTAAATACAATAAAATTATAGAAAGTTAAATGCTAAGCCTGGAATCACTTAATTTATAATACTATGGTTTTAAATAATAAATAATGTTACAAGAACTACTGGTTGAAATAGCAATTATTTATTCAAGACATTTCACAGCATTTCATTTTTGAGTAACTTAAGACATCTATATAACATTTTGTGAGCTTATTTGCATTTAGTTTTTTTTTGGCAATTTCTTCAAGTTTATTAGTTTTTGTTTTTTAAATTCTTTTTGTATATATACAAATATTTATTTTAATCATAAGCCAGAAAAAATAGTTTAATACTGAAATGGAAAAAAAGATAATTTCTAAAAGAGAAAGCTATAAAGGCAATTAAAATTCTAAATATGGTATGATTAAATCATTTACATTATTTTAAAAATGTGACCTATAAACAGATAGTGAAAATGATTTTAGCCTGAACAGTTTATATTGTAATTAAAGAAAACTTATCCTGATAATATGGGTTAATCATAAGCAAATGACAAGTTAAGAAATTATTTGAATAATTTTTTGCTGTTTTCTAATAACATGTACTATAACTGTAGAGGAGTTTATTATTTATAAAGTAAGGCTGACTAATTCAGGAAAAGAACCGGTTGCATAATTGTTACAAGGCTTGGTGACTTTCTAGTATGGCTAGGATGACTGCCATATATTATCTTCCAAAAAGCGGTAGTTCTGAAATCAATAATCCGAATTTAATAGGATATATAAGTTTAACATTTTAATTTTATGTTTTTAAAAGATAAATTTTAGTTTTTTTGAAAATAGAATGGTATTGTATGTATATTGTATTCCACTTAGCGAAGGCAAGTGGTTCTCCATATGTATAATAATTATATTTATATACATTTTTGCATTTATATATACATCTTTTTCCCACTTAGTGAAGGCAGTTAATTGGTTTTCCAAAACTCTTTGTTAAGCAAGAATATCGTACAAAGAACAAGTAGTTATAATGGTTTTCTACAGGAAAAAATTTGACTGGTTCCTTCAACCTAAAATTACCATTATAAGTGATTAACAAACATTATAATCTGATATATATATAGTTATTTAAAAAACCCTTAATGTACATTTTCTGCTTATATAAATTATGCAGTGTGTATTATGCATATATGCATTTAAAAATAAGTATGTATGTATAATAATAAAACTTAAATCTATTAAAAAAACTTAAAGGTTGTTCTTTCCAGTTATCCATTCACTAATCATAATTATTCAGCTTTTTGAGTTATCAATTGCTCATTCTAAGGTCCGTCATTATATTCTAAATCCTTTGGTCTTATTTTTTTTGGAGGTATGCACCAGATGTTGACTGCTGGAGATCTCTGGAAAAAAGTTTAGAATGAATGGTTGACATACTTCTTGGATTTTCTTTTCATATGGATTGCTGTGATTTCATGATTTTGGAAAGTTTTGATGCGCCTAGAGGGTTGGAGCGCTTTGTTTTATTTTATTTTTGTTTTTAAAAATAGTGGTAATGGTAAATGTGGGTAAATTCATAAAACAGATGCTATGATTTTCTTCTTCTATTTCCACTTGATGTAAGATATCCATTTCAGTTTCTAAGCTGAGGGTTTATTTAAAAATTTTTTGTGGTCATATTAGTTGCTGCCATGATTTTAGTTGAAAATGTATCGATCTTTACACTTTTAAACACAATTTCTAGAAATAAAAGTGTCTTTTAACTGTCCAAAAATGCAGCAAAATGGATGAAAAAATGAAAGCAAACTAGCAGTTAACAACTTTTTGTGTTCATCCATACAACTGCTTCTTGTTCCCTTGAAAAAAATCCATATTGAAGTTTTCTTTTTTAAATTTGTACTACTATATTATATTATTTACAGGAAATTATTTACATTAAAAAAAATAATAACTTATTTAATTTATTATAAAGATTTGTTATTTGTCAGTAGTGTATGAATAACAAAAGGAGCATATACTACATTATCAAAACTTAATCGCAGTTAACATAAAAAAAATCCTCTGTCATATTAAAAAAGAAAAAAAAGTATCTAATGCATTTTATGTTTGAATATTGTAATCAATATTTAAAGCTTTTTTTTTTATATATATATTATGTAAACAGCATTTTATATACAAATATGCTAGCTATCACATTTTTTTTAGCCACAAGATATCACCTTTTTTTAAAGTGCAGTAGGTATTTGCTTGGAAATGATTTAAAATTTTTTAGATTTGTACAAGTGAAGTCAGAGATACAAACTATTTAAATAAATATTAAAGGTATGAATCTTTTACATCTTATTTGTATCACATTTTTATCATACAAAATTTATTATTAAATGCATAATGTATGCAATTTTGCTCACATTTTTTTAAAGTGAAAATTTGTTAACAGTACAATTGTGATAATGTTTAGAATTCAGAAACAAATGAGATGCTTTAAAATCGAGCAAATAGATTAAGTGCTGTTTTTAATTTAGATTTAATAATTTGTGATCATACAAAGTTCATTATCATGAAGTAATTTTTTTCTCCAAAATAACAATTACGATAACTAAATTACAAGATAGTGATACTAAATTACAAAACCGTGATCATAGTGAAAATTTTAATCCATAAAATTAAACACTGTGTACAGTTTTTAAAACAAATATACGCATTTTAAAATTTAATTCTGTATTAATATATTCAGTTGCTGCACATCGTTAAAATATAATTTTAATTATTTATTATACTGAATGAAACACTTTTTTTGGTTTTGTAATCATTAATGATGAAAATCTTTACTTTGGATATGTTATTTTTGAAATACTGATTGGCTTGCAAGAATGCTGTATGAAAATGGAATACTGTACTGAACATTCATTAATCATATTTTAAGTTTATAATCAAAATATTGTATACAGCACTAATATTGTGTACTATATTGTGTATTATGAAAAAACTCTGTATTGTACAATTTCAGTATGAAAGTTACTATTTTGCTTTTGGATAACATAGCATTAATAACTGTTCTATGGTGTCATCAGTTCCACAAAATGGCCACCAAAAAAAAATTGGAATTTTTTTTAAAGATTGTTATCAATCAATTGTAAATCAAAACAGTGAATACAAATTGATGATAATCACTATTGTGAATATTCACATAATGGCCATGCACTAAGCAAGGTATAGATATGTGTATATATATATATTGCTTAAATAGTTTTGGATGTTATTTAGTCTTGGCTGTGAGCCTGGAATGGATTATTCCTAAATATATGTTTTTTTAATGTAAATACAATGAATGGCTTTCTAGAACCAATTAATTTGTTAAGCTTCAGGTAACTATTTATCTATGACTGGAAGCAAACTATTCAACAAAATTCTTGAAAGTACTTTTGCTGTAGTAAATAATAATGATATTCCACGATAATTACTTCAATCTTGTCTTCTCCCTTTGGTTTTAAAAATTGAAACACAATTTTTAGGATCTGTTTTGCCAAGTGCTAGATTTATGTATTTTTAAAAAATAATTTCAGTATTTTTGAAACTAACATACCACATTCTAAAAGTTCTCAAAGTATTTCATAAGGACCTTCAGTCTTTACATTTTAAGATTACAAAGAGCTGTTGTGATTTCATTAAGCTGAATATTTTTGTCCAAAACTAAATGAGTAGATTAAATGTATATTTCATTTAAAATCAATGTCTCAATTCTTATATCATTATTCAAAAGATGATATTCAAAATATTATTTCATCATATAAAAGAATGTTATTGCTAGATTTAATAGGATTGTGATGTCATTTTTCAGGTCCGGATATTGCTTTCACTGCATCTAAAATGGATCTAAAGTGACCGTAATCAGTAAATGTTTCTATCGAGTTTACTTGTATCCATAGACACTCTTTGACCTGCAATAGCTTTTATGCGATTTTATAACATAAATGCTACAAGTGTTATCTCATACCACTCCTAAGAAAAGTATCTGTGTTAAAAATTACCAGTTTGAATTTGATTTTTTTTTTATTATATTCATTATTTATAATAAATATTAAAATATTTCTATAAAAAAAATTAAAGAAATATTATTATAAAATGGCAAAAATGGAGAAATAAAATTACTTGTATTTGAAATCGCTTCTAACTGGAATCAGTGGATTGCTTTCTTATAATCAGTTATTATAATGAAATAAATTGGCTTTTTTTAAAAATTATAAGCATTAGTTATAATGAATATTATAATATTTGACTAAGAAAGTAGAAAAAATAATAATAATGTGCCACAAACAAAAATTTATTTGATTGACATCATGTTGTTATGAGATATAGCTAAACTTGAAAAAGGGAGCATAAAATTTATACTATGTGAATTAAATTCAAACTAATTTGATTTTTGCAAAAGACAGACATATCTAGGAAGTTTCCATCATTGCTTTCTTAATTCTCAAGTGCTTGAACCAAAAAAAAAAAATTGAGTTAGAAATGCTGTGATTTTAATTAAAGAATGAAAGTCATGGTAATATAAAAACACTCTCATTGTCATAATTAGTATAGGGAAATGTGGTATGAGAGGCTCCCAATAACTGGCCCCTATAATGGCTTAAGTAATTAAACAAAGAAAAGAAGGAGACAGACAACATTGTATTGGAAACAATACCTAGCCTTTAGTGTAACAATATTCTAGGGAAGTAATACAATTTTTTTCTTCTTCCTTCTTTCCTTATGTATTGATTTCTATATTTACATATAGCATTTCTTTCCAACCTTCTTATACACTAAAGCAGGCATGTCAAACTCATTCAAACAATGGGCCACTTTATGCTACTGGTAAGATTCTCGCGGGCCACATCACACAAATTTTCTTAAAATTGTATTTTGAAAGTGAAAATGCAGGAATATAGATAGGGTAATTAAAGCATATTATGTAGTTTAGTGAATTCACTTCAATAATATACAATTGATATAGTATTGCTTTTATTTAAACATTTATTTTATCTGATTACATATTTATAAAACTACAATTTATTGTTTTTACTGGAAACTTGCCAGCGTTTTCCTCTTACTAGTTTTTCAATATCTGGATTCAAAGACTGAGAACAAGCAATTTTCATTATGGCAGATAGATGTTTATCAGTTAATCTTGATCTGTAAGCTGTTTTATTTAATTTCATGCATGAAAATAATTTCTCACATAAGTATGTACTTCCAAAAAGCTTAAAATTTGTGCAGCAAATTTTTTAATTTCCGGGTATCTTTCACCTAAATAGGAATAAATTTTCGAGTTCCTACTTCTCGATATTTGGTTTTTAAAATCGAATCATTCTGGAAATCAATTAATTCCAGTTGTATCGAAGTCGGAGCTTTTTCGACTTCAAAGGCAAATGGTCCCGTGAAAAGAGAAAAATTTCTTCGAACTCCTTGAAATCATCAAAACGTTTATCGAATTCGTCTTTTATTTTTTCAATTTTTGCAGAGTGATGTGAAAACGAGCAACTTTGATTTTGTGCTTTTAACTGCTCACATGTAGGAAAATACGTCAAAACGTTCTTTTGCAAATGATTTTTAAACAAATTCAGTTTTTGTACAAAGCTTGCAACTGCATCATACATATTCGTTATCAATTGATCTTTGCCTTGCAATGTAATATTAAGATTATTCAGATGGCCTGTAATATCTATTAAAAATGCTAGGTCTTGTACCCACAATGGATCTTTTATAATTGATATATTTTCGTTGTTTTCATCTTTCATTTCAAAAATAATATTATTTCCTCCAAAATCAGATAGAAGCTCTTTAAGACATTGTGGCAGGACAACCAACGAACTTCTGTGTAATAAGGAAGATCTTCGAATTCGGATTCTAAATCTTTAAGGAACGAAGTAAATTGGCGATGGTTAAGTGCTCTTGATCGAATAAAGTTGACTATCTTTGTAACTGTTTTAAGTACTTGATCCATTTTTAATAATTTTAAACAGAGAACTTGTTGGTGAATGAGGCAATGAAAAGCTTTGATTTTCGGTTTATCTGGATATTCGTCTTGTAATTTCCTTGCTAGTCGTGACGCAAAACCTTTAGTTTCACCTGTCATCGATTTAGCACCATCAGTTGTAACAGAAACAAGCTTGTCAACAGGCAAGTTAAGTTTTTCTAAAATGCTCCATACGGCATCAAAAATATCTTCACCAGTTGGTGTTCCGTGAAGAGGGATGAATTCCAACAATTCTTCGGTGATCCTCATGTTATTATCGCAACCACGAAAAAAAACAGCAACTTGTGCAACATCTCTTATATCCGTACTTTCATCAATAGCAATTGAAAAGAACTGGATTTTGGTAGATATTTTCTGTAATTGCGAAGTGATGTCATCTGCCATTTCAGTAATTCTATCTGCCATCGTATTTCTTGATAATGAGATGTCTCGAAACGCTTGTACTTTTTCTGGACAGACAAATTCGGCAGCTTTTATTATACATTCCTTGATTAAAGAACCATCGGTGAATGCTTTTGAATGTTTTGCTAATAAATAGCTTATTTCATAACTAGCTCTTGTTACTGATTCATTACTTTTTATAAATTTTGTAAGCACTCCTTGCTGGCTACTTAATGAATTCTTCATTGTTTTTAATTTTTCTTCTCTTATTTTAGCTTCAAAACACGAAAATTGTTTTTCGTGATTAGTGCTATAATGTCGCTTAATATTGTATTCTTTAGCAACACTAATAGTTTCTTTGCAAATTAAGCACGTAATCTTATTGTTCACTTCCACACAAAAATAATTCAGTTCCCACCTTTCTTGAAATTTTCTTCCCTCGTCATCAATCTTTCGTTTTTTATTTAGCGTTGGAAGTGGCATTTTCTGTAATAAAAATAGAGCTTTAGATTTAAATTTTAAAAATTTAAAAAATTGCAACTACGTTTATGCAAAATACGCTTCGTAAAAATTTAACGCTACTCTAGTATTTAAATGTAAAGAGAGCGCTGCTATCGATTCTCGCTCCTGGAATTATGCTCGATAAATGGAGGTAGCTATAAAAGGTACGGATTACGTTTTTTCTCTCTCTCAGTCCTGACTTCCCAGCACGGAGCAATTAAGATAGAGATGTGACAAAGAAGAAAGCTGTGCATAAGGCCGTAGGTTAGAAATGGTCGAAGCCACTAAAGTTTCCCAAGGCCGAACATACACTGGTAAAATTGTAGAACTTTTAGTGTTTTCCAAACTAAAATGTAATCGTTACTAACTTATATGTAAAATATTATTGTTTCTCATGTTTGATTATAATTAAAATATTATATAACAAAATACATGCTCGTTATTTCTTATGCTGTCTGACTAGTTTCAGAAAGATATAAACTCTTGGATATAGCAGTTTACTTATATTTTTTGAATGAGTTATAAAAGGAAACAACCCGCAAATTTTTAACACACCAATCCGGATAAAGAAACTAGCGCAACTGCCTTTTGTTACAATTCAAAGAAAAAAACAATATCTGCAGATAGGATTGCTACGTTGGTGGGCGAATAGCTGACTAATGTATTTATGTTCTCGGAAGCACAGCAGCACATTATTAACGTTGCCAGCTTTGGTATTCACATATCTCAAATGCTTCATCATCATAAAGGCATAAGCTATGCGTGTAACCGAGAATTATAAATTAGCTATGTATGTAGACAACAATTACTGTATATATTTTAGTTCATGTAATTAAATATAAGAGCTTTTTAAAAAAAATTAATTTATTGTTTGCAACATATCGTTCTGTTTTCATTTTATTACATAGCATCTTAGACGAGGGCCATGAAAAATCCTTTCGAGGGCCGCATGCGGCCCTGGGGCCGCCAGTTTGACATGCCTGCACTAAAGAATACTATTTTTTAGACCTGTAGGAGTAAAGTTTTGATGTAAAAAATAGTATTGTTAAGTATATAAGAAGGTTGAAGATAGATTGATATGTAACAATAGTCTATCCTACATTCCAGCTCCTAGGAGCTTCTCTTGGATAGGTACTTCTTTTTGATATATCATCTGACGGTCATTCCACTGTCTACTACCTATAGTGCTTGTCAATGGTCTGACTACAAAACTGATAACATCATTCTTATATATACTGCATTTATTCTAATAATTTTAAGAAGCCCATAAAAAATTTACAGTTTATGGTTACTTAATTGTTTATTGTGTAACACTGATAATGATTGTTTGAAAATCTGACATGCAAACTACCGTACTAATGTTTTTGGATTTGGTTCTTCTACACATAGATTTGTAATGTGTGAGTGTAGGTATATAGAACATACAAGGATATAAAAGATCTTTAATCTTTTAGCCAATTGTAAACAAATTTCCAGTTGCCTTTTAAGTCTTTTACATAATGCTTTAAACAGTAAATATGATGGACATGCATGTTACAGAGTTATATGGAATAAGATCATGAATGACTTTTAAAGTTTTCCCAATGTAGAAGTTAAAAAAAAAAAATTCAAATCATATGAGAACTCCAGGGAAATGGATTATTTGATATGAATAGTGAGGAAGTTGAGAACATATTGAAGATCATGAAGAAATTTCTAACAGATGATACAAAGAACTAGAAATCTGAACATTAAAGAAATATAATGAAGTGTTTAAGATTATTTAGAATCTAAAGAATAAAAGTTAGAAGTGTGACCTTCGGATGGAATGCGATTACTAAGGTCACATATATTATCTCCAATGTATTATGTGTGCAAGAACATTTTAATGAGTTAAAGAAACAAGCACATTCACATTTATACTCATTTAGATTTGAGTATATTCCAATGCTATATGCAAATATGTGAATGTGCTCTCTCACTTTTTACTGCACTGTATTTCTATTTTACACAGTATTTTTATTTTATTTTTGTGTCAATTCTTTTTGTTTATGTTTTAATGCATATTATTTTCAATTTAAATTGTTATAAAATTGTCTGTACTATATATATATGTATTAAAAACAAAATCTATGTACTACCCTCTGTGATTTACTGCATCTGCACAAAGATTTGAAATCAAATAACACATACACAATGGTTCTATGATGTTTTATTATTAAAAGAAGTATATCTTGTTTACTGACTGATTATTTTCAACATTATAACAAAATACCCAGTAACAAATCTACAGCACTTCACTCATTCAATTACAGCAAAAATTAGTCTGTCCAAGATCTATTATTGTATATATATATAAATGTTAAATTTACAACTAGAAGGCAAATGATTAAGACCATCAGTTTTAATTTGGTACTTAAAATGTCAGAGCTGCATTTTAAACTTTAATGATCACTTGGCATCATTAAAATGCATACAATATTATAACTAGATTCTGTTTATAGTTTAGTAAAATATACAAACTTTAGATTTTGTATAATTGTATTTGATTGTAGAATATACATTATCAAATTTAAAGTTGTAATTATTTATGCACAGGAAATATATGTAAATACTAAGTATTATCAAATTTATTAACAATTTTTTTATGACTAACAATAAGATATTTTTAATCTTCTTTATTAAATGTTATTATTAATTATATATTTTTGCTATCAGCTTTCTCCTCCAGATTCATTTTAATTAATTAATACCCAAAATTTTATCAATTTCTTTGAATATTTATATTGCAAATACTTGCATTATTACTGATTATTATTTTTTAAATTTAATACTTATTTATTTTAATGACTTTTATTATTTCTCTATTGTTTTTTTTTTTTACAAAGATAGATTTATTGGATTATATTTCCATTTTAATCTGAATTACTTGTAAAATTATTCTTTTTACATTCCAGCTAAAAGGAAATGGGTATAGATAATGTAGGACTTTCTATTCCAGTCACATTTCAAATAATGATGATAAGAAATGCTTTGTCAGCATCAGACAGACTTCTGCTGTGGTTAAATTGATTTAAATTTTTTCTTTTATATATGTATAACTAGAAAAAAAATGTAAATAATACTAATAAAAATTCTGATTATTATTTTTGTGTTGTTATTATTATTGTGAAAATTAGCATAATGAAATGCTACAGAGACAATATTATTTCCACTGTTATTGGAGATATGAATACTGCCTGAACTCTTAACAAAAATCAAAGAATCTTAAAGAGGAAGGATTGAGTGACTTCTCTGTTGTGTTTTTCTATTTTTTTTTAAAATAAAATAATTCTTTTTCACTATTATTATTTATTTATATAGTGCATGAATTTTTATAATTGGATCTGAGTTTTGTGATTACACTTAATAATATAAAGTACAGTTTTTTAAGAATTACCTTCGAAACCACAAAAGATAAATAAACAAAGTTATTAATATTGATAAATTAAATTCTTACAAAAATGTTGCCTTATATTCTTTGCGAAAATTGTCTTTTATATTATTTCTGTTTGTACATGTGTTTTGCTATTGAAAATACATAATTAAATTATTCTATTTATTCTTCATCTGGAAAAGTAAATAAAAAAAATTTAAGTAAGTATCTTTCACAATGTTTTATTTTATTAAATATTAGCCTAAATACTGGAGATTACAATAACTATGAAATTCTTATTATTATCTTGAGCCACTCAAATGGAGCTGTTAGCCGAGAGGTCAGCACAACCGCTTTGCAAGCAAGAAGTTGGTTGCAGATGGTTGTTGCGAGTTCGCCTCCCGGCAGATGCTATGTTGGCTATTATTGAACTTGTACCTAATCCACATTTGTCTAATAAGAAAACTATATGTTTGTCCAGTTTTACACACTACTGACAAAGCTGGTTTAATTAATTGTAAAAAACAGCCTTCAGAAAATAATTAAAACTAACCAATGACAAAATTATTTGCCTCATTTATTTGGTTACTTAGCACAGCGTAGATTTCTAAAACATACAAGCAATGACAGTAGCATCTTGTGTGATTTTTGAAAACTGAATTAATTTTAGTGAAGTATCTTCTCTAGTAATTGAATCTCTTGCATAATTGAGGGCCTAGATAAATTTCTATCATCTTTACATTACCGAACAAACCTCTGGGAATACACTTTACTAAAAATAGTTAAAACTGCACTATATTCATTAGGTAGATTTTTTATCACTATTTATTATTACCCAAAGTGAAATAGCTCTGAAAGCACTTGCATTTCTAGGATACAAAAAAAAGCCCATTACATATCAAAAGATACCACCCAATACTGTATGGCCGCCATGTAATGTATGCATTGACAGACTTTGCAAGTAAAGTATTTTAAAATACTTTAACAATGAAATCTGTAGTCATATCATCTTTTTGTTTCTTATACAGCTGGGCATTTCAGAGAATTTTGACTAATATATTGAGCATCTCGTATATGTGTGAATATGGTGCGAATGAATTTTCTATTGTTTCCATTTATGCTTGATATGCTATACATTAAGGCTCCTATTTTCTTAGATGTACCAGGTTTAAGTATATCATCTCATAAGATGATGTAGATATCAATGTCATATATAAAAAGTTAAGAAACTAAATAATCTTTGAAGTTAAAGCATTAAACCATAAATGTGAATAAATGTTACTACTGAAGAGCTACCATTTCCAATCAACTTTATCTTTGTTTTACAAAATCAGTTGGCAAAATTCAGTTTACTAAATATACATTTATATAATATTCAATTCATTAATGATGGGCATTTCTCTTTGCCCTTTAATTAACTCACTATCTTAATCATTTATTAACTGAATATACATTCTTATATTGGCTAGTAATATAACTAAGAAAATAATTAATCTGCCACACTGTTTATAGTTTTTTTTTATTCATTACCATAATATTGAAATTTCCGATCATTTTAATTTGTGATACAATTTTTACAAAAATAATATACTTTTTCTAGATTTAAGTTTTTCTTTGATTGTAGCTATAGTTTATATGTGTCATAGAGAATGCATTATTGAAACAAAAATACTTTCATCATTAATCTTAAATTTCTTATGCTGAGAATTATCACAAAAGTTTTTCAGGTTTTTTATGTTTACATTTTTCTTCACCTTCTTAGAACTATTATTAAATAGGCAAAACTCTCCATACAGTAGTGCCATCCTGTGCCAACCAGAGTAATCAATGGATGCCAGAAGGCTTGTGCATAAAATCCCTATCTAGTGCCTACTCATCCAATATCCCCAGATTAGTTTCTTGCTTGTGGCCTTCGTCCGTGAGGATGCTTGGATCTGAGAGCATCACCTTGATTTTAGCATCGAATGCAACGTTCCAGCAGCCAACTTTTATCTCTACTTAACTACTAATCTATGAGAATAAAATTGAAAACACAATATTTTCAATCTAAGCGCAATAGCTTATATAGTCATATGGGTCTGAACTCAGTTCAGCACCCATACATTTTGGTGTCTTTGGCTCTTTAACAACCATAGCCACTACTATCCTATTAGGCAGGATTAGTGTTAAACCACTAAAATCACATGATCCTCATCTCATGCTAGCACATAACTGTTATTAAACAGGCAAAACTCTCCATACAGTAGTGCCACCCTGTGCCAACAGTTGAAAATATTAAGAAAAATGAAAATAAAATTAGAAATACTGTTGCTGTAGGAGCTTCAATATATCAAAATATACAGCTCATCCTTGTGCACCAATAATTAAGAAAATGGAGAAAGCAGCTACCATAAAAGAATTTCATTGGATGGTAATATTATTAAATTAAAAGTTCTTTCAATTTATAAAGACCACAAAGAAAATGGAGAGTCTTCTGTCAGTCCAGATTTTGTGGCACATAAAAGTTAGTTTGAAAAATTCAAAAGGCATTTTGCAATTCATAGCATAAGAATTCAAGGTGATATGTATGGCTGATCATGAATTTTCCAGGACATACCCAGAAAAAGGTTCAAAAAATTATAGAAGAGCAAGAATACACACACACACACACACACCATGTTTTTGGATGCTGGTGAAACTGCATTGAAACTTTATATTGAAACCAAGAAAAAACTAGATTTCAATTTAAAGTATCTAAAGATTGTATAATGCTATTTTTGTGTAGTAAAGCATCGGGAAATTTTATGACAAAAACCTTGCATATTCATAGATCTTCAAATCCTTATGTATTTAAAGGCATAAATAAAAACACATTGCTAGTATATTGGCAAACAAATTCAAGAACTTGAGTAATTGGAGACGTATTTAATGACTAGCTTTTAAAATATTTTGAGTCAGAGATTGAAAATTATTTAAAGAAAAAGAATTTGGACTGCTCCAGACCACCCACAAGTTTTGAGTCATCCAAGGTCCAAGTAGTGTTTCTACCACCAAACACAACTCCATTGTTCCACCCCTTAGATTAAGATGTTATTTATACTTTTAAAGCTTCCTGCATCAGAAGATTAGTACAGTGGATTTTAGACATAAATGAATCAAGATCAATTGGTATCATAGAAGCAATTTTCAATTAAACCTGTATCAAAATCATATCCTTGCTGTTGGAAGTTCTAAAACCATAAGTGTTAAATGCATGTTGGAAGAAGACTTGGTCATCATTAATTGAAATAGATAACGAGCTTGAATCATCAGGAAATAAAAATTGGTGGAATATTAGAATTGACTAAATTGATTTGAGGTGATGGTTTCGAAGATATAGCTCTTTAAGACATTCAAGATTTATAGATGAAAGAAGAAATTGGTGAAGCAGATTTGATTGAAGTGGTGTCAGAAGTTGTAAGACAAATTGATTCTGAGAACAGAAGTGATGAAGATTGTAAGGTTAATAAATTAACATTAAAAATTACAGGAAGGCCTAAGCGTAGCTAAAAATCTAGAATAATTTTTGTTGAATGCAGACACATCTGCTGAAAATTCAAAAGGAAGCTGCAAAGTTCATTATCTTCATAGTGGGAAATCTACAATGATCTTGTAAGGATCGGGAAACTAACCAAAATTATAGATTTTTTAAAGAGGACAGAAAATGCAAATGATGAAAAGGATTCAAGATGAGATAATTCAAGCAACAAACATTTATGTTTGTTTATACCAATTAGTGATGAGGAAGAAAATTATTAAATTAAAATTATTAAGATGCAAATAGTTATAGTTTGTTTCTTTTTGTTTTGTGTTATACATACATATGTTAATATTTTTGATAAAAACGAAGTTGCTTGTATGGATTTAAAAAAATAAAAAATTGTTTTCAGTAAGTTTTCGGAACCTAATCCAATTTTTTGTACTGGTTCTTGGTTTCTTATAACACAGTTTCACACAACATGGCATTTTCTGGGAACCTATCTACCATGTTATAGGGGGATTATCTGTATATCACATTAATTTCATATTTCAAGATAATAAACTCTAAAATAATATCACAAGCAAAATCAGTGCAGAAAATATAATAAATATATATTGGAAAGTGCAATTTAATAATTATATTTTCACATTAAGACAAATTATTGCAAAAAATAAATAAATCATATAATTAAATTTAATTGGGAGAGAAAATGGGAAAATAAAAATAGGTAGAGATCTAAAAACCCAAATAAATATGAGATAAAAAAATTTAGTTTTATAAATGCCAAGAGATTATTCACTATAAAATATGTAAAGATTTACATCAAATTTTGTGGTTTATAACTATAAAACATTTAAAAAAGTAAGCTATGTGAAATTCAAATGTGTAAAGAGGCCAAAGGCTGATGAAAATAATAGATATATCACTATATATATATACCATATATGTCTTCTGAATTTTCCAGGATTTTAAATGAGGAAATGAGACATGCAATTAAAAATTTATGAAGAAGGTAAAAGCTCCAAGTAATGATGGAATTATAATCAATATCTTAAAAGAAGCAGGTGAAGAAATAAAAAAGTTATTAGCAAAGTTATATACCAAATGTCTAAATGATAAATATGTACGAAATGATTGGAAGAATTTAGAAATTAATGACTTATCAACCTTTTGTCAGTTCTATATAAAATTTTTACCAAGATAATTACAACTTCTCTACAGTGAACTTTGGATTTTAATCAACTAAAAGAACGAGCTGGATTTAAAAGTGGTTTTAGTACAGTGGATCTTATTCAAGTATTGAGAGAATTATAGAAAGAACCAATGAATGTGAGTTGCCATTATTTGTAGATTATGAAAAGACATTTGATTCTATAAGCATTTCTTCAATGATTAAAGCATTGTTTCATCAATATAAAAACACTACTGCCAATTAGATTATATAATGATATTAAAAAGATTAACATTGAGAAAGGTGTAAGACAGGATGACTCCATTTCTCCCAAAACATTTTACAGCATTGCTGCAAGAAGTATTTTGTGGATTAAAATGGGAAGCTGAAGGAGTAAAAGTAAATGGAGATTACGTAAGTCATTTAGATTTTGCAGATGATGTTGTTGCATTTGCAAATAATACTTCAAAGCTTCAGGAAATGTTGCAAGAATTATCAGATGGAAATAAAAAAGTAGGACTAAAGGTAAATGCTAAAAGGACTCAAAGATGAAAATAAAGATTGATTATGATGAGTTAGAAGGAGTTGTCAACTACAAATACCTGTCAGATTATTATTACAGATAGAAATATAGTGGATGAAATTAATCATAGAATTAAATTTGTTTGGATTGCTTTTGGTAGAAATAACTTAATATTAAAAGGAAATATGTCTATGTGTTTGAAAAGGGTTTTACCACTTCTTACTTTTGGAACTGAGACTTGGACACATAATTAGAAGAGCTATCCAGAGACTTCAGATCATGCAAAAAAGTATGGAGAGATGCATGTTATGAGTAACAACAAGAGATCAAAAACATAATACATGAGTAATTGAACAAACAGGTGTTACTGACATTGTTGAAAGAATTAAGACTGAAGAGGAGTTGATTGGGCTGGGCATATTTCTAGAAGAGATGATAATAGATGGACAATTGAAATCTTAAACTGAATTCTAAGTGATTGTAAAAGATCCAGAAAGAGATCACATGTGAGATGGATGGATGACATAAGATAGTGTGCAGGGTGATGTCGAGAAGAGAGGCTAGAGATCAGAGAAGATGGATTAAACTTGAAGAGACCATCCTGCAGTGGATTAATAATGGTTGATAATGATGATATATCATATGGTATATTTATCTGTATATTAATATCTTTTGGAATTAAGTCATATCCAATGGCAGAAGTAAATTTAACAGCGAAATGACTAATTTCTTAAGTCAGTAAAGATTATATTTTTTGAAGGATTTGTTTGTGACATATATCACTATTTGTGGTTTGCAGATTGGTTTGCCTAGTCACTTTTTTTTTTAATAATTAGGATTTCATGCTTATTTACAAGAGGCTGCTAGTGATGATGATCACAGTAAGATGGCATCATGCAATGGCAGCCTTTCATGAATGCAAATAATTTATTATATATTTGGACATAGTATTATATTGTCTACTTATTCCAACTATCTTCAGAAAACATACATTCATAGATTTATAAGTATGAAACTTTATAATTCACAATTCAACTAAATATATTAGTGATTATTATTAATCATTTATTAAATTAGAGATCTCTAGCCTAGATGTAAACTTTAAAACCTAGTTAATGATTAATATCTTTGTTTTTTTTTTTTTAAAAAAAATATACATAAAGACATGGAATATATAAATTATATATAAAGACTTTTTTTTTTTTTTTTATGTACGATATCTTTAAGATATTCTTAAAATCTCCATTCTATCATACATTCATGAAATTTAATGAGTAAACACATCTGAGAAAGGCAAATAACCCCAAGGTGCATTTGTACATTTCTTCATAAATTTTCTTTTGATGTGTTGCCCTTAACTAATTTTTACAGTTGTAGTTATCAGCAATATAACAGTTTTGGAAATAAACTAAAAGTATATATATATATTTAGAGGCAATAAAACATCCATTTAAAAATTACCAATATAGTATGAATAAAATCTTGACTTTTTCCAGTCATAGCTTTGATTTTAATAGTAGTAGACTAATGAAATTACATTGCTGTGCATTCCAATGTCATGTTTTAATTGACACTTGTCTTTATAATAGTTTACTTTTTATTAAACAATGCATAAATAGTCTTAAAATTTAATAAGGAGAATTTGTTCTGTTATTAAAATAGAGAACAGATGATAACATTATCAAAGCATTAAGCTGAGAAATTAGGTAATTGGCTAATCACTGGACCCAGTCAGAAAAAAATTGCAAGATGATAGACACTTTTTGGATTCAATAAAGTTGTTTTTCAGCAGATCATGTCCATAAATTTTTATATTTTAGAATAATATAAAAAGACATCAGAAATATAAATAAGTATCCACTTGGATGTGGTAAGTAGTCATTTCATGAAATGTGTGCATTAAATTCTTTGCTCAAAGGCAATTCAAGAGTACTATTATCAAATAATTATATTTAATAATTATTATTTGTAGATAGTCATTATTAGGCATATTCCTAATGAATTTTATTTTAGCATCTGTTTTGAATTATAAACATTAATGAACCTAACATTATTAAAATTGGAAAAAAGAAACAACTGTGCCAGTAGTTTTTAAAATGGATTTTGACTTACCATATTTCTTGTTTAACTATCCTTAAAAATTTAAAGCAGTCAAATGCCATCTCTGCACAAATGATGAATGCTAGAAGATTAGGGATTTTTCATGGCAATTAGTTGCTTATTGCTAAGGATTTTGATGATTTTTCTAAGTTTACTATCTCAAGAATATTTAGATAACCATGATATTGGATGACCAGTTCATTTACTCTAAACAGGCCAGTTAAAGAAAATTTTGTTAAATAAAAATTTTTCAACTATCCAAGTATGGCAAGCCGAAACACCAATCGTAACAAAATCAGGCCTTTCTCTATAATTTTTCAGCACTTGATGGGAGATGGAATATAGCACAGCAGTAAGTAGGTTGTTTAAGGGTATAACTTCAAAAAATTATACACATTCATTTTTTTTTTTTTAAAATTAAATCAAGAGGATTAATAAAGAAAAGTTAGTTTACATTAAGATCATTGATTTTATTTGAACTTAAATTTTATTTTATTGTAGTGTATATATAGTATAATCTAGCTACTGATGTAAAACAAATACTGATAAGATATAAATTTTGAAATAACTAGTGAATTAATAAAAAGTGACATGCTGATAATATTTTTATTTATTTATATATTATGCTTTCAAAAGCATTGCAGCTAAATGGATATATTGATTCTTTCTTGTAGATTCATTTTTCAATATAATTGCATTCTAAGTACTGATAAAAGAAAAAGTATTGAGTAAACCTATCATTTATTTTAAGAGGACTCAATTACACTTTTGTTGGTAAATGCTGAATTATTTTGGCAGTTGTGGTGATATATATATCCAGTCAAATTGTTTTTATAAATTGAAAAAAGTCAGTTTTCAAAGATTTTAAATAGTGAAAATAGCATTTCTCAATTTCTTTGTCTCCTTAAGTTTAGTATTCCATTTACCATGCTGGCCCTATCAATCAGATTTGTTTTTCAAACTTGTAGCTTAAATTGCTTAGTCCTTTTTTTTCCTCTTACGAGATTAGCACTAGTTGTCAAGGTTTTAAACAACATTAGAATGCAGAAAGTCTAAACAGAATATTCCATTTAAAGATTGGTAGATCTAAGGCTACTAATTAAATATTTTCATGATTGATTTCTGATGTATCTGCTCCATTATCATTATTACTAGTATTTTACTTGAAGATTTATTAATATTTTTTGTCCATTCTAAACTTCACATTTTAAATTTTAAATAAAATTCTTTACTTGATATTTGTCATTGTTTAGATTGGTAATTTTGTGAATGTATATGTCTATGTGTTATGATTTAGCTATAAAATTGAGATGCTGAATAAATTGTAAGATAGTAATTAATAGTAAGGTCTCAGCAATGGCTGTATATATGCTTTACCCATTACCCACCACCATCATCATTATTTTCGATCATCGTTGATCCACTTCAGAATGAATATCTGTCCAAGTTTAATCCAGTGTCTCTGATCTATAGTCATCTTCATATCGCACCAGTAAATTTCCCTATTTTTTTTCATCACATGTGGTCTCTTTATAGGTCTTTTACTAATTCTTAGGATTTAATTCAAAACTTCAACTGCCCATCTATTATCTTCTCTCCTAGCAATATGTTCTGCCCAATTATATTCACTCACCTAAGTACTATGCTTTTAATCCTTTCTTGTTATTCCCAGCATAAGAAACTTCATACTTTGTTGAGACATCTAGAATCTCTGTAATATTGTTCTATTAAATGTCCGAGTTTCAGATCTCTTAGTAAGAACTGATGAAATACATCTAGTAAATTTTTTTTTTTTTTTTCAAATTCATAGTCATATTTTTTAAAAATATTTATTTCTACTAAAAACACGTCTTCTAAGTTTAATTCTATGATTAATTTCATCCATTATGTTTCCATCTATACTATGATTATCTTTTTTTTTTTCCTGAGAAAATTCCTTACGCATTACTTTAGTCTTTTTAGCATTTATCTTTAGTCCTATTTTTTTACTTTCATCTGATAATTCTTGAACGTTTTCTGAAGCTCTGATTTCCACAAACAATGACTTCATCTGCAAAATCTAAATTATTTAAATAATCTCCATATATTGTTATTCCCTTAGTTTCTCATTTTAATCCACAAAATACTTATTATAAAACTGCAGTCAAAATTTGAGATATGAAATTATTCTATTATACATCCTTCTGAATGATAATATTTTATCATTATGCCATCTAATGACTGCTAATTCATGTTGATAAATATTCTTCAGAATATTACAATATTCTGGGGCTACATCTTTATGATTCAAAGCTTTAATCATTGTGGAAATGCTTATAGAATCAAATGCCTTTTCATAATTACAAATCTAAATCATAATAGCAACTCATATTCATTATTCTTACTATAACTCCTCTCAGTACTTGGATGTAATCTCTCAGCTAATATCCATTATCAAATTTACATATAATGTTTAACCTAGTAATATGAGACCATATTAATATTATACAGGGTTTATGTATATAATTTTTATCCACATTACAAAATTTCATGGAACAATAATTATTATACCGTAGGGGAATATATGTATCCATTAATTGATTATTGCACAATAATCAATATGCATTTATAGTGTCCATATAAAAAAGCGCTGATATATCTCACATTTTTTAAAATATGCTTTCAACACAAAATTTTATAATTATATTTAGAGTTATAACTTATAGCATATAAATTAATGGTGAATTGTAATTATGGCAATACAAAATTCAGAGTTTATTTCAGGGAAACTCTTTTCATCAGCTGCTCGTTTTTGGCATTCTTTATGGATTATTAGTGAATGCTAATAAAGATTTAGATAAAAAGTATTACAGCATAGTTTGTAGATGATAGAAATAATTATCACCCACATATATAGGGAAAGGGTTTAAGTAACATCAGTATTAACACTTTTCCAACAGCTTTTCATAGAAGAACAAGTAAGAAAAAGGCATTATTCATCAAACTGGAGTTAGTTGCATTTGCTATTTGAAAGAAAAAAAAAAGAGCCTGAATGATATTTGAAAAAAAAAAAAATCAGTTTAATCCAGTTTGGATTTGAATTCTGATCATATGCATAGCATGTAGACGTGCTTCCATTATTCCAGTTGATTAATAAACATATATATATAATTATAGAGATCATAATAGCATTATGAATATAGTCATAATATATTAAAATTTATATATATTTATAGGAATTTAATATGTCTTACATTAGTAAAATTTAGCATCCAATTAAAAACACTATAAGTTGAAATAAATTTAAAGGTTTCATTGTTTTTAACTAAAATGTTTGAAAAAAGTGTTTATTTATAATTACATATATATTATGAAGATTTGAATTGATAAATAAAATATATTTGATAAATTTTGATAAAAATGAATCTTTTATGCAACATAAATATGCAATATAATTTATTCTTGTTAAAGAAAAATGCTGTGAAAAATATCTGATCATTGCAATGTCTTTCTATGCCATTCACATATTTATATTAATGTCAAAAAGTAAAAGATTGCAAATTCAGTCCATCAAAATATATTTGATCTGACCAGTGACATTATTAGCATAGGAATCAAACTCACATCTTTACATTCTCAAATATTGAATAGTAATTTTTCAAGTTATTTTAGGAAATGTAATTATTTTTAATTTTTTGATTAATTGGAGTAGGTATGCAGAGCAGAAAATTCATATAACATATCTATTTTTTTAAAAAAAACAAACTCATTAAAAAACAAAAGCAAATGGAATTTATTAAGGCAAACTTATATTTTCAGTTTATTTTTTAAAAACAATTTTTAAAAAATATAAAAATTTAATATTAACATGTTCTTATAAGAATTTACACTGATTTGTATATATGTAATAAATGAATACTCATGGTAAACTTATAAGTTTTAAATTTTAAAGACATTAAATAATCAATAAATTGCAGAAGTGCTTTCAATTGCTATAAGTAATCTTTATCTGCTGTTTTCAGTTTATACTTTTTTATGCTCAATACATATATTGTGTGTATAGGGAATGTCTGAAAATATGAATATAATGAATGGACATAATATTGACAGCTTTATTTGTAACTTATTAATATGAAGCAAGATTACTATTTGCCGCAAGACAAGCTCATAGCTATATTGAATGGAAATATTTAAAGAAATTGCAAGTCATACCTCATGAAGAAAAGTCACTCTCTGAGAGATGCCATTGGTAGATATTAGTGTCTCACTTGTTTTTGAAATGATTGCCTATGTCAGCGGTGGCGAACCTTTTTATGTGCACATGCCAAATATTACAATTATTTTTTTGTCCAACCTCTGGTGTGCCGGGAAATTCTTAGTAGGAAATAAACAGTAAAAATTTAATTATGAAATTTTATTAAATTAAATTAAGGAGTTGACTTAAAAATTCACAAAATAATTGTATACAATACATTTTGCCATATAAAAGTCAATACTAATTATAACTTTTATTAATGAGATTTTTGTTGTTGTACTTTGGAATACAAATGTTGTATATCGGGTTCATAAGTCATAACTTTAAGCAATGCACATGCTGCGCTGGATTCATCAGTCAGATTATTTCTATAACTATCTTTTATAAAGTTTATTTCGGAAAATAATGACTCACAAACATAAGTTGAGGAGAAAATAGTACAGCAGTTGCTAGTTTTTTAAAACAGTTATAGGTTTTGGGAATGGCATTCCAAGTTCTTCTCATTTCATATCCTGTGTTCTTTTTAATTGTGTCCAATAACCGATCATTTTCAATTGCTTCCATGTCCTTTCTTAAATCGATAAATTTTTATTTTCATATGAAACTAGACTGAAAATCAATTAATTGCATTTCTAAATCTTCGAAGTTGAGTCACTCAAAAAATTCTATATTGAGTTTATCTAATCCGATGGTATCAGGACATAAAATAAATTTCAATGTTTCTGTAAATTGCCTGAAGTCTTGAAACCTTGAAAAAATATTTATTCCTTATTGCCTGAATTATTGCAGAAAATTCTTGTGTTATTTTAACTTGATCTGATTTTTCATGAGTTTTTATATCTAAGAAGATTTTTTTTTTTGTATTTGAGAAATACCTAAATGAGTTAGAAATAACGTCACGGTTGAAAACTTGCAATTTAACTGCAAATGCTTCAATTAAATCGAACATAACAATAATTATCTTATTAATACCTTGCAACTTAATATTTAATTCACTCAAATGTGAGCATAAGTCAGTGAAAAACATTAATTTGCAAAGCCATTAGATATCCAGTAACGGACTATATTTTTCCATAATTTTTTCATTATGAAAAAAAAGTTTAATCTCATCTAAACAGTCCATGAATCTTTGGAGAACTTTTCTGTGACTTAACCATCGAACGTTATTGTACATAAGTAAACCATTATAGATTGAGTTTACCTCATGCTGTAATTTCCAAAAATTTTTTTGATTTAAAGTGCATCCAGATATAAAATTCACCACTTTTGTTACAACACTCACAATGTCTTCCAAAGACTTGAAACTAGTCTTGGCTCATAAAACCTGCTGGTGTATAATAAAGTGAAAACCAAAAACTGAATGACCAATTTATTTGGCGAATAAATTGAGGAAACCATTTTCCTTTCCAATCATATTACAAGCACCATCAGTAGTAATTGATACAATTTTGTTTAAATCAATTTCTTTTTCTGTAAGTGCATTTACAGCTGCATTGCAAATATCCACCTCTTTTGTTGTTGTTGCTAACGATGTTATATTAATCAATTCCTCTTTAATATGATTCCCAACATAACAATAATGAAAATTGCTAAATGAGCTAATCCAGTTATATCAGTACTTTCATCAAGACAGAGAGACATAAAGTCAGAAGAATTTATATCCATTTTTTGCTGATAAGTTATATTTTTAGCCATGTCCAGAATTCTGTCTTTTATCATGTTCCTAGCCAAAGGCAAATCCTTTATTCTCTGAATAATCTTTTCTTTGTTTTCAAGGTCTTCAAAGAGAATAGGTGACATTTTCAACCATGTTTCTTTCACATATTCCCCATAACTAAATGATCTTCTGCGTTTAGCAATGTGAGCTGTAAGATGTTCATTAATTTTTGATAACAAGAAATATAATTAAATTAAAAAACTAGAAAATGATTGGGATAAATACCATTATCAATGTATAAAATATCTGCCAAAAAAACAAATTGAAAAAAGTTGGGGTGGATTTTTCCCTACTGCATGTAAAATATGGAATAGTGTTTCTTATTTAAAAAGTTTTGTTAGTTATCTTGTAAGATAGAAAAAAAGAAAAGAGTGTTTTTTGTTAATATATAAATATCTGGTTTTTTAAATATTATTTTTCTGTTAATAAAGTTATTTTACTTAAAAAAAAAAACTAGAAGCGTTTATGTTTTTCCTGAAGATTTGCGATGATGGTGTTCTAGTTGTATTTTTATATTGGACTATTTCCATCATCTAATATGCATGCATATTGAATCTCTTTAAAAAATTTAACTTTATTTAATGTAATTCTGCGAAGTTTTTATTTATATGTAAATTGTTAATTTTAATAATTACATATATAAAAAGATAAAAACCGATGATTTGTATATGATGGCATTATTTTAGTAATTGCGAATAACTAGTAAGTAAACAGGACTAACCTGTTTGAAATGCTATTACTAACTGTTGAATGTATTTGGAATATTTAAATAAAGTTAAATTTTTCTAAAGACATTCAATACGCATATTAGATGATGAAAATAGTCCAATATAAAAATACAACTAGAAGCGGTTATATTTGAAGAACTGCTGATAAATTTTATTAGGGATGCTGACTGCATATTATTGTTTTTAACTGCCTGAACAATAAATTCCTTTTGTTCTTCCTTGCGTTTCTCAAGGAGCAGCGTATGATTTGTCTCATAATGCCATTTTATTGAGAACGTTCTGCATACAACTGTCCCAGAACTTAAAACACACACTGCTTTATTTCCTTTATTAATCATCCCATACTTTTGAGTAAACAACATTTTAAAATTGTTATGGAAGACTTTAATGCTAGAACTGGTAAACAAATGAAAGATGAAAGTGCTGTAGGTAATTTTGGTTATGGTAATAGAAATGAGAGAGGACATAGACTTGTGGAGTTTGCAGAAAAAGAAAAACTTTATATTATGAACTCTTTTTTTGAGAAAAATGTTAAAAGGAAATGGACATGGAAGCATCCAAATGAAGGTACAGCAGAATTGGATTATATTTTGACTAACAGAAAATACATATTTCAAGATTGTAATGTTCTTAATAAATTTAACACAGGAAGTGATCATCGATTAGTAAGATGTAAGATATGTGTTAATGCAAAACTAGAGAGACAAAAATTATTAAGAAAAACAATATTTACAGTTGATATTCCTAATCTTCAGAAACATTCTAATGAATTTAAATTAGAACTTACAAATCGGTTTCAAGTATTAGTAGATTTTGAACATGATTCAGATTTGAATGAAATTAATATGAAAATAACTGATACACTTTTAAAAACTGCAACAAAGATAGCTGGTAGAAAAAAGCAGCAATTGACCAATAAAATTTATACTGAGACTAGAGAATTTTTGGAGAAAAAAAGGAATATGAAGATATACAAAATTGATGCATTAAAAAGGATTGAATATCTCAAATTTTGTAAAATGGTGCAGAAAAGAGTTGAAAGTGATATAAGAAAGTATAACTGTGAACTAGCAAGGAAAGCTGTAGAAGAAAATAAAAGTCTCAAGAATGTAAAACAACATTTTGGTATTGGTAGGAAATTTATATCTGCAATAAGAAAAAAAGATGGAATTATTACTAAAAAGAGAGATGACATCATGAAATGGGTGGAAGACTTTTATCAAGAATTATGTAGTAATAAAGAACAAGTACCCTATATCTATTCATCTTCCAAATTGCCCAGAATTTTAAATGAAGAAGTGAGACATGCAATTAAATGTATGAAGAAAGGAAAGGCTCCAGGTAATGATGGAATTATAATTGATATATTAAAAGAAGCAGGTGAAGAAATAAAGAAAATTTTAGCAAAGTTATATACCAAATATCTAAATGATAAAGATGTACCAGATAATTGGAAGAATGCAGTAATAATATTAATATTTAAAAAAGGTGATAAAGAAGATATTAGAAATTACAGACCTATCAGACTTTTATCAGTTTTATACAAAATTTTTACCAAGATAATTACAACTCATCTACAGAGAACATTGGATTTCCACCAACCAAGAGAACAAGCTGGATTTAAAAGTGGTTTTAGTACAGTAGATCATATCCAGGTATTGAGAGAAGTTATAGAAAGGACAAATGAATATGAGTTGCCACTATGTTTTGGATTTGTAGATTATGAAAAGGCATTTGATTCTATAAACATTTCTTCAGTGATTAAAGCATTGGATCATCAAGGTATAGATCCATGATATTGTCATATTTTAAAGAATATTTATAAAAATGCAACACCAACAATTAGATTACATAATGATACTGGGAAAGTCAACATTGAGAAAGGTGTAAGGCAAGATGGCTCCATATCTCCAAAACATTTACAGCAGTGCTGCAAGAAGTATTTTGTGGATTAAAATGGGAAACTAAAGAAGTGAAAGTAAATGGAGATTATTTAAGTCATTTAGATTTTGCAGATGATGTAGTTGTTTTTGCAAATAATGCTTCAGAGCTGCAGGAAATGTTGCAGGAGTTATCAGATGAAAGTAGGATTAAAGATAAATGTTAAAAAGACTAAAGTAATGTTTAATCGATTTGCTCAAAATATGAAAATAAAGATTGATTATGATGAATTAAAAGAAGTTAACAGCTACAAATACTTTGGTCAGATTATTAATACAGATGGAAACATAATGGATGAAATTAATCATAGAATTAAACTTGGTTGGAGTGCTTTTGGTAGAAATAACTTGATTCTAAAAGGAAATATGCCTATGTGTTTGAAAAGGAAGGTTTTTAACAAATGTGTTTTACCAGTTCTTACTTATGGATCTGAGACTTGGACACTTAATAGAAGAGCAATACAGAGACTTCAGACCACTCAAAGAAGTATGGAGAGATGCATGTTGGGAGTAACAAGAAGAGATTGAAAATGCAATGTATGGGTAAGAGAACAAACAGGTGTTACTGACCTCATTGAAAAAATTGAAGTGGAGTTGGGCTGGACATATTGCTAGAAGAGATGATAATAGATGGACAATTGAAATCTTAAACTGGATTCCAAGAGATTGTAAAAGACCCAGAAAGAGACCACATGTGAGATGGATGGATGAAATAAGAAAGTGTGCAGGGGTGATGTGGAGCAGAGAAGCTAAAGATCGGAGAAGATGGATTAAACTTGGAGAGACCTTCATTCTGCAGTGGATTGATAATGGTCATTGATGATGATGATCACTTTTGAGTCCACCAACTTTGGAATTATCCGCTACTTGTTTTTAATAGTAGTTTTTGTTTTTTTTATTTTCACTAGCCATGTTGGATAAAACCAGAAGAAATTTACGAAAATTGATAACGAAAATATTTCTTTAAATATTTCAAAAATCTTCGCTTTAATGTATGTTTAAATTAATTACCTTTAAAATTCAGCTACAAAGCAATATTATTACGCAGTGCACAGGCGCAATATTATTCTTGTCAGCCAAATTTCAAGCTCAACTGAGTTACTCTGCACACTCTCTATCTGTATCGACATGTCCCAACTCATGTCATATCACAATCTATAGTCAGGACAAGAAATAAGCAATTAATAGCCACAAAGCTGAGAGATTATTATAAATATAAAACTTATGAAAGAATAATCTGGTGCATGAGAATTAAAGCAAAAATTGGAGCAACTTAATTAAATTACTGACAAAATATCAATTAAAAAAAACTTCGGTCACATCACTTTCTGCAAATGTGTTCTTTGTCTGCACGCGATTCTTCTCCTTTGAATATAAAGTTCCTATCATATCACAATTACATCATTACTTTTCGGAAATTTTTGTTCAGCTATTTGTTCAAATTTAGTATTCTGTGGCTAGATGGCATTTTTGAAATCTTGCATTTTTCGTTGTAAAATGAGGATAGAATTTGAAAATGGATAACGTGCCAGAAAATTTTTTATACATGCCATCTGTGACATGCATGCCATAGGTTCACCACCACTGGGCTAGGTCATCAAGTATTTGTAATATAGACTAAATTATAACTGCATGGATTATATAATTGGAAAATTATTTTATATATGAACTTGGTTTACAAAGTATCCTAAAATTCCGAATTCCTCATGATTATCAAAAGAATTTAATATTATAGCTTCTCATGTCATAATAGTTCAACTGCTGCATTTTCTGAGAGAAAGCAAGTGTGATTAATTTCTCTTGATTTTCAATAAATATAAATACTATTAATTGTTTGACATTGTGGTATAATTCAAGTCAAAGTTTTTTCAGTTTTTAAGTTTGTGACCTATTGACTTAATGCATATTTGTATAAGAAAGTATCTATTTTGAAATAAAACAGGGAGAACTCTATACATATTGCCACTTAGAGCAAGCCAGAGCAATCAATGGATCCCAGAAGGCTTGTGCATAAAATCCCCATCTAGTGCCTACTCAATATGTATAGAGAGTTTTTTCAGTTTTAATAACAATTATGAGCAAGCATAACAAATGGTGATCATGTGATGTTATTTTGAAATAAGACTTTAGCTATGAATGTTTTGCTTGTGAAGCTCATGCTGGATTGTTTTGGTAAACATTGGAGTAATTAAATTTGTGTCAAATTTTGCAGTGATATGTTTTACTGTGGTTTATGATTATCATTTTTAATAAATAAGAAACATTGATTTTTAAGCATATTTGTGGATTTTGTTCTCTTAACTTTAGTGAATGCACTTATGATCATAGAGAGTTATTTTTAAAACTTTTAAAAAGCCAGACATTTGACCCCTTTTAAATACAGGTAATGCATGATTCTTCTCACAGGATCCTAAAATTGATAGCAATTTTGTGTCAGTTGCTCTATAAATTTTTTAGAGTTCTATCTCTAAAAATACAAAAAAAATTTTTTTTAATATTTATTTTCATTTTTATGTCAAAATTATAGTCATAATATTATAGTAGTGTTCCTGTTATTTTGTTCAAAGTCAGGATTGAATTATTTTATACAGAGTGAGAATAGGTATAAAAAGCATAATATTTATACTTATCAGATTTATATTTATATTACTCTAGACAGATTTTGCAAAATGTGTCATTTTCCAATTTTATAAAGCAGTGATGCTTGGAAATTTTCAAATCTTAGCTCTTCATCATTGCCTGCTTAACTATCTTTTCCATCATTGCCCAGAGTGCTCAATCACTACCATAAATGTAGTTTGACATGAGTATCAGTCTCACATCATTTATGTGCTTAATGAAGATGTGTCATTTTCTACATTTCTACTCCATCAAAATTGAATGGTCATTGGTGTTACTGATAACCAAATGTGAAGAGAGACAATATAGGAAATAGATGTATTCTAAAAATAATGAATTGCTCAAGTTAACAGCAATTCTTGTATATAGAAATGAAAGCACATTTGGCTGAGTCTTTTACGAGTTCACTTATAATAAATTATTTGCTATTGTTATAACCCCTGTCTAAGCGTATTTTTTAATATGCAGTTTTAATTACCAATGAATGGAAAGATGTTAGTAATTTGAGTAGTGTATATTTAATGAGATTGTTCTTAGTTTTTTTATATATATATTTAATTCTTGGGGAAAACAAAATATTGATTCTTTTTACATTTTAAATTGTCTTTTTTTAAAAATTAAATATTAATTTTACAAAGATTTTAATAATTCATTGCTAAAAAAAAAAGTTAATGAATACCTCTTCAAATTTATTGTGCATTTACAATAGATTGTTATATATTTGCTTAATCAAGAAAGACAAAGGTGCCTTTGTTTGCTACATAAAATAGGTAATATGAAGTGAAGGATCTGGGAGATCATTGAAACTAAATAATGTCATTGTAAAAAGCTATAGAAAATAATACTTTTTAAATATGAACCTTTTAATAAAATCCATTATGATATAATTACAAACAGTCTTGTTGACACCTATATTACATCCCTTCTTCCACTATCTCACAAAGAAATATACACAATTTTTCTGTTTTTGTTTTTTTTAAAAAAAACAACAACAATGAGGTGAAGGGTGCAGTACTGTAATAAGTTTTAAAATTTCTATCTGAAAGGAAGTCATGTTTCAAAGCGATAAAGTACTATGATCAAATGATAATACTTAATCATCATCGGTAGTGAATGGTCAACTTTCACTATTTTTATAAATATGATTAGGAAATAAGTGATTAGCTTTATTTATAAATGAAAAATGGCCATCTCTTAATGAAAAATGCCCCTGCAATTTTTGAGTTATGATATTATATAGTAGGATATTACAATAAGTTATAATTGCATTTGTGGTATACTATTTGTTAAGGAATTTCTTTAACTGCCTGAAAAAGCACTGTCAATTAATGATATCAGAAAGTTCATCATTATTTTTTTGTGTAACTACAAATTTTAGATAACAGAAAATTGTATTAAGGGAGTGGTGAGCTGAGCATTAGTGAACCACTATTGACAATATAAGTTTTAGTAGTTTTCATAGCACTTTTGTCTAGCTACTCTACCTGGTTTTCAAACAGAAAATTTAATAAACATATATACAATTAAGATAATCAATTACTCTCACATACACTAATGTATTTCATGTTAATAGGTATAAAAATATTGAATATAATAATAAAAATCAATGTTATATACACAGTTAATAATGTATTAATCTTTTTTTCACCAGATTTAAATTCTTGCATAAACATGCTATAATGTTTACTACTGCCATTTGTGTGATTGCTTTATATATTTTTTATATTTTGCACCATAATCAGCATTAAAATAATTACAAAGATTGCTATGCATAGTGAAATATGTGGGAAGAGGAGATGTAATATATAACAATAGTTTTTTTTTAAGTCTTCAATTCAAGTAAAATTTTTATTTTTCATTGTTATATTATCATATTCACCATCGTCATCACCATGTTTTAGCAACACTCATGTAATTTGAAATTATTTTGTTATATAGTTTATAATTATTAAATTGATATAAACACTTATTAGGGTATTTTAATGTTTTAAAAGAGATTTCAGTATTTCTTGATATAACTGTAAATATGATTTGCTATAATTAATTGTTTAAAATTATGGTATGTAATGGAAAACTATCACCAGTACTTTGATTATTGTAACTTCATAATTACTTAACCTACTCTTTGGTAGTGAATTTATCTTATAGCTATATATGTATTTATTACAAATGTCTAGTTCAAGCATGTGTAAAACATTAGAATCATCTAATAGATGTTATCTTTATTTCTTAGACTAATGAGATTTGACATAACACAGACAGACGTTTGCACTGAAAAAATTGTACAATAACTTTTTATCACTAAAATTAGATTTGTGCAACAAACATTAGAATGGCAGCCATCTTTGTTGTGAAGCTTAGTTAACAATTTTATTAAATTATTTGTGTATTTATATCTTTAGCAATATAATTATTCTTCATATATATTATTCTGCAATAATTTTGGATGTGAGTGGATAGCAGAATTAGGAAATTGATTATTGTTCTGTTTTACGGTGCAATTTTTTTGACATGTAGAGGCTGTTGGATTATATTTTCAACTTTTTATTTTATTGATTAAGCACTTTACTCTATGTGGTATTTCTATAATTTTAATTTATTTGTTAGGAAATGAAAAACATTTAAAAAAATAATATTTAAACATTTCAAATATAGAAAAAAATAACAAACTGAAATATGTAATTAAAACAATGATTTTGTTCTTTTGTAAGTGCTGATAAAAATATTTAATCAATAATTTTTTTTCTCTAAAATTCAAACAAATTCTTGTTAAAATATCATGCACAAATCAACAAAATGTTCTTTAAAATTTTAAATTCTATTTATAATTATTAAAAATTGACAAAATAACTGTTATAAAGGTATTTGTTTTTCAGCCAATTATTAATTTTTTCTTTATTATTATTATTTTTTTCTTGACTTGTCTTTTTAAAAACAAATGTTTTCAAACAAAATCTGATTGTACTCATAAACATTTTTCTCTTAAAATAACTATATTACAAATCTTTTTCGAAAGTAATCTTAAATAAACTATGGAAAATATACCTTTTTTTTTTTCAAAGTCAAATAAAGAATGCTTGTAAAAACTCTTGCTAGTATTTACCGGGCATGAGAATAAAAAATCTAGAAGTTAGTGGTATTGTTGGCTCATTTGTATTACATTCTCTATTTAATTCTGATATGTTCAGATTTATTTTTGAACTAATAAATCAATGTATATTTTAGTTCTAGTTTCTATTGTCAATGTAATCAAAATAGCAAATTTGCTTTAAATAAACACAAGAGAATAAAGATAAGCTGGTAATGATCAGTTTGTCTTCTCTTTGTAAAGGACTTCATTGATATGAATGAGTTAATATCAAAGAGAAAATAATTTGATTGGCTAAATCAAAAAATGCAAATGTTCTGACAAATGCCATTGGCTGATGTAAGCACATAGATATTCAGAAACTTTCCATGTTAGCACTGCAATTGGAAGTTATATCAATTTGTTTTCCTTAATGAAGATGGTTTAGGCTTTTTATGTGCTTAGGATTTTTTATTCTTTTAAAAATTCAATCACTAGGAAAAGATTGTTTATGTTTTTTAAATTTACCCATAAATTAAAATGTGTAAACTTATATTAAACATTTTTTTTTTTTTGGAACATAGTGATTGAATGAATGTTTCCAGCACTATGATTGAAAGTTATGACACTCCAGTTTATTTATATTAAGAAAGCTTATTTATACTTTTTATATACATTAAATTTTTTATGTTTGAAAGATGTGTTTATAGTTTTTCAAATTTATGTGTAAAAGTTTGTGTGAGAAAGCATATATTAGATTAATTATTTTTTTATATAGTATAATTACCAAATGAATAATGATTCCCTTACTGCAGTTGAATTATTTTTTCATTAAGATAAATATTTTAAACTTTTTAAATGCTTCAAACTTTTTATAATTTGCTAGGGTAAGTTCAGTTATAGTTTTCATAAAAGAAAAAAAAAAATTCTTTTTAAATTTACAGGATCGGTATAAAAGTTAAATTAATTTTATGTTACTGTTAGGCTTACATTTTTGAATTTGTATTATTGTGTTGTGTGGTAGATCTAGAACTGAATACATCTAAATACATGCTTTTCAGTGTATGCTATTCTGAATCCAGTTACTTTTCTTGTAGCAGACTTAACTGTATTTATTTATTTGCAACTCATTGTTTAAATTCACATTGTGTGATTTTTTTTTTTTCAATAATTAGAAATTAGGATAACATCGTTTTACTGGTATATTTGTAAATAATGATTTAAGATCAATAACAACAAATAAAAATTAATTGAATTACAATAATCAAATAAGTATTTATTCTGTATTATTTTAAATAATGAAACATTTTCAAAATGTTTCTCATAAAAGCATTGTGAAGAGAAAGGTTATATCCTCAAGATTTGTAAAATAGTAAAAAAACAACTTTTTTTTCCTGTTCATAATTACAATAATGAAATTAATCATTAATACATATGTTATTTAAATAAGGAAAATAATACCCCTTTTTTTAACAGGCAATTACTCATTTTTATCCTTTCTAAAGCTATGCTCTTCTTAGCCATTTTATATACACCCCCATCTCCACTAATAAAACTTCACATGCTTTTATTTGAACATGTTTTTAGGAGTTGCAATTCATTCTATTTACTTTACTCTACAACCAACTATTGTAAGAAACTTGATTAATCAGTGGATGTTAAATGGCAGTTATGAAACTATTTTCTCAGTATTGGTTTTCATCATGAGAAGTTTTGGGTTGCACCCACACATTTAGAAATCACAATTTTTTTATACTATCAAGCTAATTCATTGAAATTAAAAAAACATTCAAAGGTTTTGAACCCTAGGCACATTTCTCTTACGGTTGCATAAATTTGACATAAAGCTTGTAACTAGATATTTCAATTCAAATTGGCTTTGGTTATTTAAGAACAAGTCACTGTTCTTCACTGATGAAAGCCAATTGCCAGAAACTAAACTGGAGATATGGATCTAGCATATTATCTTACTCAAGCATTCACTAGATTACTCTGATGAGGTATATATAGATGGAATTGCTATTTCTAAAAACATATATAAATTGTCTTACTCAATCAGTCTTTTCTTTGTACTTGAGATTCAAATGTTCTTTATTTAATAATAACTACAAAAAATCTTATCAGGGACTTCCTCAGCCGTTGGAGGAGTGTGTGTGTGTGATTTTACTGTGGTTTGAACTTCGTTTTTGTAGCTTTTTACTAGTGCACTACACTTTGTTTTAATTCAAACAGTTATAAAAATTAATTTTTTTTACTAAACATGTTTAAATATCATTAAATAACAAGAATAAGACAATTGTCAAATTTACTTTTATTTTAATGAACTGAAATAGAAAAATATTTTTTTATTGGGGGAGGGAGTTAAAACGGCAACTTAATGAAAACAAAAAGATTTTTTATCTTTTTTTCTGTTTTATATCTAAGAAATTGATCAATAAGGTAGTGACTTTGTTTTTAACATTGATCCATCTTAAGTTAAAGCTTTTTTAAATATATAGTTTAATATAAATGTTTTGAGATTTACCTACAAATGATTTTTTTTATTTTTTTAAAGTTTTTATGATTTGTGTTTTGACTAAATTGTGTAAATAATAAATGGTTACAACAAGTCAATATAAAAGACATTAATAGTCACTATACAAATAATGAAAAAGCTTAATGTGAAGTTTTTTAAATTACCAAATTAATCTGAATATATTAATTTGCAAGAAGATAATAGTAAAACCATTTGTGCAAATTATATCTGAAAACAAAATAGACAACCAAAAAATACCAGTAGAACATTAAGAACATAGCCAGATAGTAAGTAGTTCTGTGTTAAGTGTAATGTGGGCAGTAGTGGAACAGATAGAGCAGTAGAGAGCTGTATGGTGCTTGCAAACATGCAATCCAGAGCAGTGAAATATATTGAAATTAAAAAGTTAACAAATAAGAATTAACTGAATGAAATAAATGATTATGATAAGAAAATGTATCTAGTCTAATACTATGAAGAACTGTGTTTGCAATTAAGACTGCTTTTTTAATGGAATTCAATCAGGAAGCCATGAATTGAAAATACTAACAAGCTACTAATATTATATATTCTGAGTAATAAACTTGTTAAATTTAAAACTTTTTTGTGTATTATGTGTACAGCTGCCTTAAATCAATCTGGTCTTGTACACATCCTGATCTACTTATATATATATATAACTTTATTTGTTGAAAAAATTTTCAACTGTGTTTACTAACAGTAATTTGTTAAACGAATAACCAAACAATAACAACAACAACAACAAAATAAAAGACTTGGAAAATTTAGAATCATAAAGCTATTTAGGAATGATTTTTGATCAATGGTGGCATATTGTTGACATGGTGGGCAGTTTTTCAAAGAGACAAAAAAAAATATACAAACTTAATTATTGCAGAATTTTATTGAGACATGTTTAAAAATTAACTTAGAATTTTATAAAAATAAATACTTTTTCTAAAGTTAGTCTTCTAATAATCAACACCATTTATTTATTAATTAGATTTTTATATTGAACACTGAATATTAAATGCTTTATCATATTCATATTTAGTCAATTTTAGTAATGTAAATAGTGCAAAAATAGATTCTTCAGTCATTTTATTTTTAAACTGTCTTTTATAAAATTTATTTAAAAAAATTCTGACTTATAAACCTATGTAGACAGAATTAATAATATAGTATCATCTAGTTTTTCTAAACAATTAAGGATTTGCGGAATGGTATTACAAGTTCTCATTATTTTTCTGCAATTTTTGATTATGCCCAATAATTGACCATTTTCAGCCATTTCCAAGACATTTCTCCAATCAACAAACTTTTGTTTTCATATAAAACTGAAAATTACTTACTTATATTTCTACATCTTTCAAATTTAGCTATTTGAAAATCTCTAAATCAAGTTTATTTTCTGATTCTATGTCTGGATGTGGAATAAATTATGTTTCTGTAAATTGCCTGGACTGTATAATTCTTGAAGAAAATTCATTGAATATCACCAGAGTAATTATAGCAAATCATTTGTTAATTTAACCTGATCTTCTTTTTGATGAAATTCTGTTGGAAATAAAATTTTGACTGAAAATTTGTTGTTGAGCATGACTAACTTTCTTGTTAACCTTTTGGAGTTTAACATTTATTTAATCAAATCAATAAAAATATTAGTTGAAAAGCTACTTAATGTCTATTAGTTGATTATATTTCCCCCAAATTTTCTCATTATGTAAAAATAGTCTAACTTCATCTTCACCAGTATTTTCTAAACATTATATGACGAAATATCTTTGTAATTTTGTAGGGTAGGTAGGTATTAATAATAAATTAAGCACAAGTAAATATAAGACTTAAGAAATCAAAGCAGACATTTATTCTCAAATTGTAATTATACAAACAAAACACATGAAAATAGTAAAATTAGTAAAATTATATTTTTAATGACTTCAATATTTTTGGATTTTTGAATTATAGATTATTTTGATACCAGGAACAATATTAGAAAATTGTGTTCTCATGTCCAGTATAATGTCAAGTCTGTTTCTGTACTCCGATTTAATTGCAGTGTAATATGAAAATCATACTTTGCTATAAATATGTCATTGTAAAATGAAGCAAAACACAAATAACTAGTTTTAACATGTCGTTGGACTATTGTTAAATTGGTCTAGAAATCCTTTAATGGAAGTTGTTAGTAATTTGGTTTTAAGTCAAAATCACTAAATAAATCAATTAAATTTTCATCATTAATTGTGCTGAGGTCTATTAGTTTAGTTATCATTATAAATGAATTCTGACCCAGAAATGCAAATGTTCTAAAATTATGTTGGAAACTTCAGCATTTCCTTAAGAATTTATTTCAGTTAAAAATTCATGCAAAATAAGAAAACAATCACCTTTATTTTATTCAATTGCAGAAATCCAGAATTGTATCTTTCTATCAAAAGATCAATGTTTATCTCTTGCATTAAAAATTATATTCTTTCCTTGTAATGAAAATTTAATTAATTTCATTGCACTTAATATAAACATCGGCCAATCGTTCATAAATCATGAAAATTTGTTAAAAATTCTTGAAATTCTGTCCTAACTAACTTATTTGATATGAAAAAACCAATAATTCCCTACAAAGTTTAAAAGTTTCAATAATGTTTTTCCTCTGGATAGTCATCTCATTTAAGTATATAATAAAAATATATGTTCACTACTTATTTTATCACTCAAATTTTTAAATAATTTGGAATGAAGAGTAAGAAAAAATGGAATATTGAACAGATATTTGTAAAAATTTTGATTTATTATTTGTTTTTACAGAAGCAGTAGACATAATGTTAAATAATTATACAGACAATTTAATGAGCTGTTATTTTGATTAGAATGGAGTAATGACTGGGGATTTCATCATGGTGATTTGGCAATGCTGGCAAGCAATTAGGATGAGATTAATAAAATATGTAAAATTGATGAAATTGTGATGTTTTTTAAAACAATCTGCATTATTTATATATGAAGAAATGGATTTGTATAACTTTTTTTTTAATAAAGATAATGTGATTGTGATGTTTTTTAAAACAATCTGCATTATTTATATATATATGAAGAAATGGGTTTGTAAACTTTTTTTTAATAAAGATACTCAATAGTTGTTTTGGCAATAAACTTGATATTAAAAAAAATGTTTGTAATTGTAAGAAATAATTATCAGCATATATGTTTAGGAAATATTTAAGAAAGAGTTTGATTTTGATTATTAATAAATTTGACCTTTTTTTTTTTTTTTCTCAGTGATGAGATGTTTATTCATCAAGAAAAAAACAGATACAGTCAAACAAATGAAATTTCAGGAGCAAAATGGTAAGAGGGGAGGATACATGTAAAAAGGGAATGGGAAGTGGAGAGGGGAAATGGTGTGTAGTTCAGGCTGGTTAGAAGAGCATGTCTTTGTGATTGAGTCCTATGATAGAGGCTGAGAGGATGGGAGTTGGAGGATTGCCCAAGTGTCTGTGAGGAGTGGAGGTGGGGCTAGTTTGGTATTTCGGGTTTTGAGAGTGCAAATTAGGTCCAAGAGCTTTTGATTTAAACAATTCAAAATACAGCAAAACTCTCCATATAGTAGTGCCATCTTGTGCTAACAAGAGCAATCAATGGATGCCAGAAGGCACAAGATGGCACTACTATATGGAGAGTTTTGCTGTATTTTGAATTGTTTAATAACAATTATTGTGCTAGTATGAGATAGTGATCATGTGATGTTTAGTGGTTTAGCTTTTGATTTACTGAATGTACTCTCTGGTCAAGGATGATTGCACATCGGAGCAACCAGAGAGCATAGATGAGAAAAATTGACAGTCTAATAGCTGCAAAGACCCCTGTTTCTATGGATTCGTGGAGGTTGAAGATGGTATTTTTGTGTGAGGAAAGGCAGGAGTTGATGACATTTCTCATGCCAAGCAGAAAAGGACATTTAAGTATGAAGTGCTGGATGGTTTCATTGTCAGTTTTATAGAGTAAATAAAATCATTCTTCTTGTTCCAAAAGAAGTTTATTTGTGCCTCATTGTCAAGTGTCGTGAAGCCAAAGTCAAAATTTACAATATAATATTAACATAGGCAAAGGACAATAGCATAGTCCATCCATGTGGACCATATGAGGTATCTCATAAAACCTCTGCTCATCCGGCCAGAGACCCCCAAACACAAACCACTGTCCAAGTTACAAAATTATAAAACAATTTTTTACAGACTAAAAGTTCCATAACTTACATGGCTGGATCATAAATACATTACAATTGGAAAGTTACAATATAAATGACCTGATTGTTACAGTAATGTAATATATGTCCAGACCCGTGGGGACTTCACTCCATCATCTGCGCATCCAGATCACAAAACATATCACTTCAAATATACATGAAATACATCTATTCAAACAATTTCAAGGACATAAACACAATATGATTTTAATATTTACAAGGATTGTAAAATTATTCTTCATCCATCCAGGGCTGCAGTGACTTCACTCTGTCATTGTGCAGACCTGGATTGCCCATTAGGCAAAGTAGACCATACAGAGGGTAGGAATTCATGACGACTAATAAATATCCCAACACCCTGACTAAGAAATAATTACATAAATGTTTGATTACATAATTTCTACTATATATATATAATTTTCCCCAAAGAAGATTAAACATAGCTCTCAATACCCATCCAGATGTGCAGTAACTTTACTCCATTCATCTGCAGATCTGGATGCCAAAATAACAATACTTTGTAAATTAAAGGATTAAGTTATATTTTAAATTAGTAACTAGATCCTTGCTGGAGAATAATTACATTACTTCATCCATTACAGTTCATTCAATCAATGACAAAACGTCCCTGGGGAGTTTTACTCAAGACCAAGTCTGATCAGCCATCCATTGTTGACAAGTCTTCTTATCCTTCACTCTAGCTTCTTTTATTTTTTTAATAAATATTTTTTCTACTGCATCCTCAGTTCCATCTTGAAACGTTATTATGTTTCTGGCTGACCAGATGAAAAAGTTCACTTGTGTTGCAAGTCTCATCAGACCAAATTCCCCTTTCTTGATCGCTCTGGGTATGTCTATACAAGCAATGTCTTTATGTAAGGTCTACATCAGGAACCAGTTTCATATAGAATTCTATGTCTCACAAAATTGTAGGATGTGGGAAATTGATTCTTCTGATTTGTTGCACAGCCGGCATATTGTATCAATCCTAAATCATTCTTTTTAAGGTGTAATTAATTAAAGCCATCTTTTATGAATGATTAGACTAGCAGAAGTGCTTGTTATTTGTATTAAATTGATTTATAATTTTTATTTTTAAAAAACATTTCCACTAATATAACAAACAAATTTATGTGAGGACAAGGATTAATATATACACCTGGGTCTCTTTTTACAAGGACTTATTTAAAATGATTTTGAAGTTACGCGATTCCATGTTTCACCGGAAGTCGAACTCCGATAATGTGCTATTACTTTAAATAATAAATTTCGCATATATTGAAAGTAATAGCACATTATTGGAATTCGACTTTCATCTTAGTAATTTCAATATTTTCAGTGCTTTATAATAGTAAGATTTTATGCAATAATGAAATTAAAATCATGATTTCCCCATTTTATGTATACACACATTAAATTTTACAAGATTATAATGTAAATTTGTTCAAACATTGTGCGTGTTAATTTTGCATTTTAAATCACATTCTGTTTTTACTTTTTTAAAAAAGAACGTAATCAATTATTAATCATTTAGTGTCCGCAAGTTTATTTTTAATCAGTAATAGCAGTGAGTACAATTAAAATTGAAAATTAAAAAATTAAAGACAAAATAATTTAATTTTTAGTTGTTAGATTAATTACTAATTACGTTGTCACCAGAAAACCATTAACAACATGAGAGTGTGACATTGGCGCTAGTTGTATTTTCTCATGTGAAGAATCTGATTTTTTTTACGAGTTTGCAAATGAACCTGTTTATTGGCAAATCACAATAATAATTAAAACGTGTATAAAAAAATGTAAATTACTGTAAATTATGCATAAAAATATATTGTTTTGAATAAAATTAAATATTATAGTTAAAAAAAGTTTGTCTTGTATCAATTTTTTTCAAATTTGAAATTTTTTATTAGTCATATTTTATTTCCTTTTTTTTTTTTGCACGTATTTTAAAGTAATTTTACGTTGGTGCTTTGCTTTTACGCGATTTTTGAAAAATCTCAGTCCGTATCCCCCCTTTTTCAAGGTAAGTTACGTCTACTTTTGCGCGATTTCGTTTGCGCGTGTTTTCTGAGGAACCTATCTATCGCGTAAAACAAGACCCAGGTGTATGCTAATTATTATTATTACTGCCTTGCTGGTTTAATCAAGAATAAGTTTCTGGCTGGAAAGCTCATCCTGTAATTTTGGTGCTCAAACTTCACTATTTTCTTAACAGCTCTTTGTTATTATTAATGAAAAAGTGCTGTCCCAATACTTTATCTTTTACCATTTATTTCAAATTAAATAAATAATTTTTTTTTAAAATAATGTAGAAAGTCAGAATAATAAAGATTATTCTTTATGTTATATAAAATTACAGATAATAAGTTTTAAGAAATTTATACATCAGTGTTTTTTTTTTAATGTATTTTATCCAAATATCTATTAAAATCTATGATACTAAAGAATTATACTATGAAAGTGACTGAGATTCAGACTATCACCAACAATGATCAAGTGTTTATAGATTGATCATACTACCATATTGCTTTGTTATTTTATGCTCTCAAGTATGAAACATGTCTTTGTTTAATTTTATACTTCATTAATATTAATTTCCCTACCACATTTATATGTGTATATGCGTAAGAAAGTGGTTTCTTTCTTATCTTTATATTATGAAACTGAGTGCACTTTAGGTGATGAGCACCATAATCTTACTTTTCATTTTATTTATTGTTGCTGAATTTATACTTTGATGTAATTTTGCATGTAAATACATACTATGTAAATTAAGTCATCTAAATATGCCATTTAAAGCTAATTGAATAATGTTTTCTCTTTTGTTAATGACATCTTTATGGTTGGCAATAAACTCCACTTTTTTTACTCTCATTTTCCAGTCATTATGCTCTATTCATATTACATAGCATATATTTAGATCAAGGTGTAAATACAACAGCAACAATAGATATTGTAAGTGCTCATCACCAAAAGCATACTTAGCTGTGTGATATACCACTTCATTACACACACACACATATATATATGCAAAAGAAATAAATCTTTTATATTAATTCCAATGAGAGTTGTATCACATAGCAGTCCAATGTTTAGATCTGCAACAAATGTCAGTTATGTGGTGTATATATATGCTCATTTATTAGATCAAAAACAATAAAATGCTATATATATATATTATGATCTTAAAAAATTTATCATCTACAATATTAATTTTAAGCTTTCTGTCTTATCTTCTCAAATTTTTTTATTATTTTATGTTAAAAACTAAGAGAAAACCATAGCAAATACTAAATGAGATGTATTCTGTTACAGTCCTCAGGAAGATAATTTCATAATATACATTCTATACAAGTGCAGACATATTAAATCGATATTTAGAATCATTCAAATTCATCTTGAAGTCTAAAAATACCATATACATTGTTAAATAAATGTAAAAGTAATCAAAATAATGGAAATCATTTACACAATTAGTAAAAAAGCCCATTAAAAAATGTATATTTTTTTCTCTGTTATAATCCATCATTGTAATGTAAGACATTTCTGCCACACTTGAGGTAGTTTCCCTCATCAGTAAATTTTTTTCTAGCATTTTATTTCTCTTTAATTGCTTTCTCTATTTTATTGAACTGTGTTATCCAGCTTTAAGGAAGAAATACTCTGATCAAATGACCAATTAAATCTCTTGGGAAACTTTGGATAGTTAACAAAACAGGTGACAAAAATCATCAGACTAAAGTGTAATTTTCTTTCAGTTATATTTTGTAATTAATTTCTGTCAGCTGAATGGAAATATGAAACTATAAAACCTGTCTAATATATCAATTGTTTAACAATGTCAGTGATAGCTTTTAAAAAAATAACACAAAAATATTTATTAAATAAAATAGTACAAAACCGGCATATCAATATAAATAAAATAAAAATAACTCCTTATTAAAATGAAACTTAGAAGATAAATTGGTTTATGCAATATTATCATATTAATATAATTTAATATTGGTGTAACTATACCTCAAAATAAGTATTCTTAGTCTTCTCCAATCATTCTTTTCTTTAGTTGCCATTTTATTTTGCATTAGCAATATAAAAATCATTTACAAAATAGTGTTACCATTCTAATGGAATTAGGAAGACTGAAGAAAAGATTAGTACAGAATTGCTATATGTGTAATTAAAGGATGAAATATGGTTACACAAGCATACAATCCCATTATTTCAGAGTTAGATGACTGATGACAGGAAAGGCTCAATGATTTGCCCTGCATTAATCTGAATGACTGAAAGCAGTAAGGTAGAATAAAAATGGAGGAAAAATGAAAGAATAATAGTATTAGTTTAGTTATATATTATTAATAAAGTGAATTGACATGTTTCATGCAATAATTAGCATATTTTTTATACTATAATATGCTTAGCAGGACTGTTAGAGATATCACCATATGCATATATAAATAAACATTTCATATTTAGTCATCAATATGCCATTAAATATTACTACTATCTTTGTTAATTTCATATTATATATTAATAAATAAACATTACTGTTCAGTTATTTGGAAAACACTAGTAACAGCAATATTAATAATTTTTCCCTCTACTTATGCATGTGAATCATTATTTTCAGAAATGAATTTTACAAAAGACAGATATAGGAAAAAAGATTTATGAATCTAGTTTGACATAGCACTATTAAAAGTGACAAAATATGACCCTGGTATAAATCATTTAGCATCTAATATGTATCAGCAAAAATCTCATTCAAATATTTATGTTTATGAAAATTAATTTTTGTAAAATTTTATGCTAATTTTTAAAATTATGATAATAAAATTCTATAATACTTAATTTTATACTAATTTTTTTTATGTTAAAAAAATACTTTGTGCATTACTAAATAATTCAATAAATATTATTTGTAAATTGTTGACATGCACACTTGTAAAGATTTGCCACCACTGATCTAGTTTGCTTAATAATATTTTTTTTAAAAAAGCATTTGAATAAAATAAGTTGTTTTATTATAAGTTTGATAAAAAAAAAGTAAACTCTGAATAAAACTACTACATGATATAATTTTATATATCCTTTAGCTATCAAAAGTTGGAGTTAACACTTTTTTCTGATTATATTATTATTTTTTTAATCTATCATTTACAATTGTAATAAAATGTAATGCCTCTAAAATAGGACATACCCCAAACAAGATGTAAAGAAAAATTGTTAATTCTACTGAACCTCTTCTCTGAGTTAAATTACTAGATAAACATGGATGATCTGTTCTTTCATTTCAGTTAATAATACATAGCTTATCCTTATTTTGCAAAGCTTATTTCTTAACTTAGTTTAATATTGAATAATTGTTTCCATTTACATAAAATTAAAATATATTTTAACAGGCAACCTGGTATCAATTACAATGTCTGCACAAAATATATATGTTTATAAATGGATATGTGGCCTGCACTGGATAGTGAATGTGAAACTATGGATGTTTAATCACCATAACACCCGTAGGCAGCATTTGAACACTGTCTAATGTATTAAATTAAAATATGTCTCAATTTTCTTTAAGAAATTTTATAAGTAGAACTTATATATCATATGTATATTCTATAGAAGGTCGTGAGTTAGGAATTTTCTGTGTTGGCTATCATTCCATCAGTACAACAAACAAACAAAAAAAACCTCCGGAAAAAGTATATTTATGAGCATCAGGTAGCAACTGATCTCAAGCACCAATCTCACTAATTCAGCAAGAATTATACTATCCCTACTATTCTAAATGATCTTAAAATATCAATCAGATTCCTGACCCTAGCTAGCTCGCTCTCAGGGTTGGGAGGAAACCTATCGGATGAATGGAGATATACAGTGAAATTTGTGTATATGAACAATCTCTTTCCCCTCTTTCTATATCTCTCAAACTAGATTGTGTATAATTTTAAAATTAGTTGCTTTGACTTCCCCTCTTCTAAGCATTCATTCCATTAAAGTTCAAGTTTAAAATATATTTAATATATGCACTTATTCATATAGGACGTCTTTAGCTAGGTTTGCGAGGTATGTAGACAAGAAAAGAGAAATAGGCAAATATAAACGATAAATCTGTTCACTAATGTTCGGCAAATGATTATGGTTTCAAAGTAAGTACACAATTTTATTTCTTTTTATTTTATTAAATTAAATATTCATTAAAGACAAAAGAAAATTCAACATCAAAATCTAACATAAGAAAAAAAAATTACTAAATATAACAGATAATATAAATATGGAGTAGAATGTAAAGGATACTGTTATACAGTACAGTTTAATAAATATTTTTAACAATGAACAAGCATTTTTGAGGGTAACGATAGACAATTCTAAGTTCACTTAATGCAAAGAAAATTATATTTATCTTCAGGAACCCGGGATTTTAATACAGATAAGTTTGCTTCCACACAAGGAAGAAAAAAGTTTGAGGAAGGAAAACGTCTGCTATTAGCATAAGTCCAGAACGAGTGTCCATTTTGTGGCACTGACCTGGAAACAAAGAATCATGCCAACAGCTATTAACAAATAGTTTAATGGAAGTTTGATCAGCATCTGAGATTCAATATTTTTTTTTCTCTCTGGGTTATTTTGGACAGCAGATCTATAAGGTCCTTGAGGTTCTCGCATGGGCAGGCAATGAGCAGAAACAGCTATATACTTGGAATGTGGGATGATAGCCCTACACGTATCTGGATTTTACCCCATCATTAAGATCTTAGACATTTTCAATAAATTGATATCAAAAAACATTTTCTCCATGACTTGATTACTTCAGCAAATTTCAATAATTCATTAGAATAACGAGAGCATGGCTGTACAAATTAATATACAAAAAAAATTATAAAATACATATATCTTTCCTTTCCTAAAATATCTTCCATTCTCTATGGCTCCGATTTTCTAATTAATTAATAATTTTTTTATTTTTTGATCTCCCCAGTCAGTTTATCTGCATTTCTATCTTTCTTTCTCTGGAATGCTTGTAACATTTTTTATTTTTGTTTCCTTTGTTCACTGTACTTTACGATTTCTTGGAATTTAGAGAAGCTAAGTATGATAACAAATAACAAAGAATTGCCTAGAGGCATATATAGCAAAGTCTTTTTGTTACCCTCTTTAACAAATATGTTTTTAAAGATTAATTATAATTGTTATCATTAATTAAATAGAAATACTGTACTAAGAAAAATAAACAAGCTGCTTATAGTGCATTTAGGCATACTAATTTATAAATGTATTTATGGTTTTTTTTTTTTTACATTTTATTTGTAAATGTGTGTATGTACTATTAATACTGGTTGAAAACATTGTATTATACTGCGTTAAAAACATGAATGCTTTGTTACTATATGGAAATTTCAGTACCCATGTCAAGGCTTGGAACAAGGGTAATGAATATTTGTTGCATGTCTTTATATTTTTCATTGTAACAATCTTGATTTTGAGTTTACATGTAACATAAATAGATTTTTAAAATAATAGTTTAAGATATTAAATACCTTAAGAAAAATTTTCAATACTATTAAAATTTTTTTTTGATACTTGTTTTGCACAAACTTTACCCCTCAATTTAAAGTAAGATCTTCCAAGACTTAGATCCCTTCCATATTTACAGTCTGTATTCTGTGGATAAAAAGATTCAGCTCATTTTCAAGTTTAACATCTTCTCCTTCTATGCAATAAAATAAATGCAATACTGTTTTGAATAAAAACAAAAATCAAAATGTCATAAATAAGAGTAAATGATAAAACTATTTTGTGCATGAATGCACACAGCAGTGTTTGCGCTGATTTAAAACTTTCATGTGAATGCTTATAACCATTTGTGATGAAACATTGTTTTCAGTATCAATGGTTCCAAGTTTTCATTAAAAAAAGAATGGAGAGCAGAAAGTGTAATGTATGTGATTTACATGTTTTCTATGCATGAAAATGAGTTATTGATCAATGTGATAAAACAATAATTTGAGAATGATGAATTCAGAAAAAAATAACTTATGGGCCTAGTTTCTGGAATCATTAAAAGCATAAAAAAATATGCTAACAAAATGAATTTTCAATAAAGATAATGAAATTGGTACAGTGAGGTTTCATTATATTTTATTTAATGAGCCTAAAAATTTTAATTATGTAATATTGTTTTGTTTGCTCCCTTCTCATTATTTTAAATTAAATTGATTAATTTTCATCTTTATATTTTATTTATCAGAAAAATCTTGATTCAGTTGGGTTTCCGACCTATGGTTATGTTTTTTGGAATCTTTTTTTTTTTCATCAACAAGACCATATTTTAAACATCACATTTAAAAGTCACAAATTTTATAATAGATACAATTTTTGGTAGTTAAACTCTTTAAATAGTGTACTGTAGGACATAGATATCTTGAGCATTCATTTAGAGAGAACTAGTAAAAGTGGATAGAATATTTACTATGTAAGTCAAGTATCCAATATCTAAGAATTTATATATTTATTTGTCTCATTATTCTCTAACTAAGAATGATTTTATTTCCATTTATTCATGACTAATTGTATAGATAGCTGAATTGATTATGTGCCGATGACTTTAAAATCTAAATTTACTTGGTTCCTTAAACAAATGTGCAAGTTTCATTGAGAATTGAATCACAAGCACGTAACTGTATTAAATTACTATGAATTGAATACTAGATTATAAGGACAGCATGTGACTAATGCTACAATGTCTTTATGTTATTTCATGTCATTGTTCTCAATGTTAAAAGCTTAAATTATTTTTAAAATAGTAAAATGAGCTAAATATGCTTATGCATTTATTAATTTTAATACTTTGTTTCTCACAAACTTATCAGAATATCACTTTCATCACCAATAGAAAAAACAATAGTATTAATAATTTTTAAATTTTTTTGGTTTTTATCAGTGCACCCCTCAACTTTTAATTCCACCATATGACAATCATCTACCAGTACAGATATAGTTAAATTAGGATAAGGGGTGCACTATATATATAAAAAAAATTGGAAAAACTGCTGGTATTGTTTTTTTTTTTTTTTATGATTAGAACATTGACATTCATTTATCAAATTAAGATTTTCAAATATTTTTGTTATTGGATGATTGTTTGGTTTACTAAGAGTTGGTTTTTGAAAAAGTTCTAATTTGTTTAGGGATTGCTTAGTATTCTATAAAAATGATGTTTCAAAGCTTAAGCCAACTCTGCATATTAAAGCATCAATCATTATGTAAAACCTTTTTCCAAGCAAGTCGACTTGGTATGTTAACAAACTAATCAATACATAAGGCATTTATTATCATAACTTCTTTTCAAAATAATAAATATGTATGCATCATTGTGCATTTTCTATTAGTCAAAAATTAAAATTATTTTTATCCTTGTTCATTAATTTTACTACTTTGTGATATAAGACACACCAAAATTTTCATTGTTTGTGATAAGATACTGGAACAAATTAGTAAAGGGAGTGATAGAATGATAACTTGTGCGTTGAGTCATCCTTATTGCTTGATTCAGTATAAAAAAAAATGCGAAAATTAAGCTGTGCTTTTTTTAAAAAAAAAAAAAAAACAACAGTATTTTTTCTAAGCATATAAACAATTGTCATTGAAAACAGTCAAGTAATTGTTTTCTTTGAAAATTAAAGTTTATTGTATAAGTTTTTTTTATAGCATTTAAATGAAAGCGTTTTTTTTAAAGTCTTATTTTAAACAAAGAAAATAACATTTCGTACTTTCAACTGTAATTTTATTTTTAGTAGATGATGAACGTAACTTTATTTGATTGTAATAAAAAAACCTTTTGGAAAAAAGAAAAGAATTTAATCTTTAAAATAACCTTTTCAATTTGTGATTTAGCACCCCCCCCCCCGCCTCAAATTCATGGTGAACTATAGTTACATATATTGAGATGGTTTCATTTTATGATGAGAACTTTTTGAAGACGTAATATTATTCCAGATTAGTTATATCAAAAATGTAAAGTTGAGACATGCTTTCTCGCGCGATCTTTAAATTTGTAATATTTGCAGTATATTTTTATTTTTAAATAATTTCATGTTTTTTTTCTTAAATTGCATTTTTGCCTCATGGTATAGTGCTTATGTTTTTAAGTCATTGTTGTTAAAAATGGAATGCCATTCTTGACATCTGTTGAAACTGATGTGGATCATGAACCAAAGTTTAGAGATAGATCAAAACCAAGCCATTGAATTGGAGAACATATTAAAGTGGGGGTGGGGAGATGGGACTATCTTAGTATTTGCCTGAAATTAATGAGAATGAAATCGATTTAATGAGTTTTTAATGTGCTTTGATGAATTGTAAGGTAGTCAATTCTCCATTTTTATTATAAGTTGCACTAATTATGAGAAAATATTTTTAATAGCTTTACATGTTATTAATTGTAGTTCAGATTGGTTCTGTAGGATAAACAGAAATAGTGAAGGAATGATAGTAAAAATCAGAAGGGTTCAGTTCGCCTATTGTAACTATCAAAATTTGCTTATTTAAATATTTGAGAAAATTATTGAGATATTAGATACAATAGAGAGAGATATTGGTGATGCAATAGAAGACTAAAAATACATCATTCTCAATACCGGAAAAGTTGTATGGCAAATTCTGATTGCTTAATTGGTGAGTCTGGATAAAGGGAAAGTAATAATACTATTTGTGCTTTTTGAACAATCTCTTCCAGATGCAAAAGTTCATGAGAGGTATATATAATTTTTGAAGATAATGTATCTGAAATATCGTTTTTGTCGTATTTACCTATGTAACATATACAATTATTTTATTGTAAATATGTTAATATTTCTACATAGTTTGTTATTAATAAAGCTTTTTAACAACAAAAAAGTATTTTAATAATCTCCATACTTTCTCTTTCTTTTTTATTCTTCATATAAATAAAGATACAATAAAAGACAAATGACCCCTAAGATGCATTCCATGCTGAACCAGCACTTATCAGTTGGCCCAGGTCAACAGCTCTCATATAAATCTTTATTACATGAAGAATATTTATCTAAGGTGAATTGTCATATCTTTATTTACAACCGCCAAACTTGCTCTACTCACAACATCGACTTCCTACATTTTTGATAAACCTAGTGGATGCAAGAATAAAAGTTGTTGAAGTATAAAGAATAAAGAGTCTCAGTATATAAAATCAAATGTCTTGAAATCTATTGATATACCATACTATGTGTGCACATATTCATTTTAGAAAAATAATGACATTCCTATCTTTTATGATGAAAGATCTTTTTAAAGTATGATGAGAAAAGGATAGTTAGAAAAAAGTTTGCTGAGTTTTCTAATGAAAATATATAAAAAAAAATTTTTTTAATTTACACTATCAAGCATTAATCATTTTAAATTGCCAATAAAAATAATGATTCAATTGCAATTAATTGAAGCAGTTAGCATGTGTATGATCTACTAAATGACATTTTGATATATTGGTTTATCCTTAATGCTGTTAGAGTCAAAGTTTATAATCAAATTGAACATTATCTGCTAATAATTTTATTTCAGGGAATTTTGTTTTAAGACATTTTAAAATCTTTATGTCAACAAAGGCCTGATATGGAAAAATTCTAATTAATAAAAAAGATTGAGATAATTGACATGGGAAGAAAAAAAGATGTGGTATAATCTTATAAGGTTGAAAAAATTAAAAGCACCTTTGTGTGGTTTGAAGTGATGCCATTTGTTTACTAAATTAGAAGATAATGGTCAGATTCATTTTATAGCTAAAGACTAAGCTGCTAGCTTAATCTAAATGAAGTTGTTTTCTTATGGTATCTGGCCATTTCTTTGCAAAGCTTTGCGGAAACTGAAAATTTCAAATAGTACAGACATATATGCACATTACAAATATTTAAAACATTTATACAGTAACAATGATATAATTGAAGCATTATGGGTATTGAGGCAGTAACAAAAATTATTAACAAAAAATAGAATAATGCAATTATGAAAAAGTGATATTAGATATTAGATATGAATTCTGTGTATGTATTGGAATATATTAATTCAACATTTGCTCTCTTTCAAAACAAAACCTACTATTCTTATTCTTTACTATTATTATTTTTTTTGGTGATAAAAATTGATGATTGTAAAATGAACAAAATAAAATGTATATGTAATGTAAATTTATAAATTTTAGGCAATTGCCTATAGATTATTTACATGTGATATTTTTAACTGAAACACAGACTTATTCTATACCTGTGTTTATATATGTAATATATAGGGTATATGAGCACAGACTTTCACTCTATCTAATAATACTGATACACTCAAGCACATATATGCTGAAAAGATAAATGATCACCAATATATGCTGGTTTAGCTGAAATACGTATATTGGTGATTATTTATCTTCTCAGCATATATGTGCTTGAGTGTATCAGTATTATTAGATAGAGTGGAGAGTGATGGGTCATCTGAAAGTCTGTGCTCATATACCCTATATATTACATATATAAACACAGGTATAGAATAAGCCTGTGTTTCAGTTATTACATTGTAGAGATGTCTGCCCATCCTTGCATATGTATTAAATGGATTATGTCCTATACATGTGGGGTTCAGATTGACCTTAGGTCAACATGGGTGTGACAAGAATCTCAGCCTCAGGGTGGCCTTCGAGCATTCCATCATCAGATTTTCAATTGGATGGACGGTTGAAGAGTTGGAGTGTGTAGAAGATTGGAGCCTGTCCATTAAAGTATGAGGATTGTCTATCTTAATATATATCTGAGCACTTATAGTATATATGTGTGGGAGATGATAATCTGGACCAACTGATGATTGCTGGTTTAGCATGAAATACGTATATTGGTGATTTTTTATCTTTTCAGCATATATGTGCTTGAGTGTATCAGTATTATTAGATAGAGTGGAGAGTGATGGGTCATCTGAAAGTCTGTGCTCATATACCCTATATATTACATGTGATATTTTTATAACCACAGTGTCAGCATTTGCACTAAAAATTAAAATTTTATTTACCATATAGAGAAAATGATGGTAGCAATTCAGCCAAGATTAAAAGAAAGTTTACAGTATTTTATAAATATGTTAGTAAATAGTTTGATAGCACTTTTTTTTTAGGGATTGTTTGCTAAAGCTCTTTATATTACTGTATATTAGAATATTAGTTTTGTTAATATTCATGCATTTTCAGTCTTTACTAAATACTTAATCTTTATTGTAACAGTATGGAGAAATATGGGTGAATCTGGGGTGATGGAAAAACACATCTTCATCTCCACAGACTAATCAAAAGTAATACATATGAAAGGAATGAATATGAGTATGAATGAGAGAATGAGCATGAAAGATCAGCAAGGAACTAAGACTAAATATAAGTTCACCAGCATTATAGATGAATAATAATCATTCATCATCAAAAATGATCAACAATAAAAAAAAAATCAACAATCAACCTTTTGACTAGATTTGAAATAGATCTACAATAGACCAAGCTAATTATTTAGACACTGCCAGACTTTAGGTAGCAATACAACCCAATAATTTGGATGCAAGATTCAGATGCTAATCCATCAGAATATATAAAAAAATCAAATAATGCTGAGGTACTAAACATGCTGATCATCATCAGTGCCCTGGCTATATAGTACCATTAATGTACTGGTTAACTAAACTTAATTTTTAATTATAAATAAAATTTAGTGCATAGACTTTAAAGAAGAGAAGTAATGAAATCATTATCAAGTGGATGCCCATAACACTTAACATAAATCCCAATCCATATAACTGACAGTTATGTACAAATCTAGCTCAGGGAACATGAATTTGATAACTGTTAATGTGAGAAAGAGATAGTATCAACATATAATATTTTAAACATATTCTAGGATTAAATAAATTCACTGGAATAATTTAAACAATGAAATATATAAATTTATTAATTAGAAACAATAAAATGAAATTAAGGTCTGCTATAAATATAAATTCAGCATTCTGATTTTGATTGGAATGCAAAACACATATGCTATTCATTATAATTTACATATATCTCAATAGGTTTGCATAAAACACCTATATATAAGCACACAGATGTACTTGTATAGGAAAAACAATTCATTTTAATAATTAATAAAGTATGATTGATTTTAACATGCATCTACATGATAAAAGTTACTTTTAATTATAAACATCTTTTAAAAAAGGTTACTAGAAAATCCTTTTAAAAATGATTTTTTCTTCCTTTACAATATTTAATTAATCAAAGCTGAAAGAAATCCTTTATAAATGTTAATGGGAAGAAATTGTGTGGAGACAAATGTCATTTTTTTAAGCAAACTTCTTTACCTTTAACTGCAAAGTTAATTATTTAAAATATTTCAATAAATTATTTTACTCATCAACTGTATGCCATTTATATATATATATGACCTGTAGCAATTATATGTTTGTGCTTCACTGCATATAGATTAATCAGCATATGGCATGGCATGATAATTTTACAACAAACCTATGGAATCTTTTGGTAAACTGGTCCATTCTAAAACAGGCTTATTGACATTTTTGGCAAAGATATAAATCTGGTAAATGTTGGCATTCAGTCAATATAATTTGGTAGGACTGGATTATTGACATTTTTGGGAAAGGTATAAATCTGGTAAATGTTGACATTCAGTCAATATAATTTGGTAGACTTTAGGCATGCTAACTAATATACATATATGTGGGCTATGAAATAAAAAAGCAGAACCTTGCTTCCATGTCAATTCAAACTTTACCATTGTGACATTAGCAGCAGCTCTTCTTCTTGCCTGCCATTATAGCTTCATAATAATGCTTTCATCTGCTGGAATGATTTAAATCCACCTTTTTATAGTACTTTGTAGAATTTGAAAACAATAATTAAGTAATTTTTTAGCTTTTTTATCTTGATTTAAAAAAAAACAAGTTAATTACTTAAATTTTACCTTAATTAAAACCCAATTTTTATCTCTAAGCATTTTGAATTCTTTAAGCTACTTCAGAGTATATTATAACATTTTATCAAAATATAAGACTATACTAGGTTTAATTAAAAAAACATTTTAAATCTAATTAGGAAATAGAGGAATTTGTAACCACTGATATCATCTATTATAGCATGAAAACAAGCTTGTTTTAGATTTCAAAATCATAATTAATAAAATATTAACTAGACCTTTTAAATGTTTCATTTATAATAATTTTTTAAATTCAACATTATTATTTAACTCTTAATTGTTTTTGCAATATATATTTCTTAAAATAAATATTGGAAAAAATTATTTGTGTTCATTTCTACTTTTCTTTTCAACTTATATATATATTCATGCATATACACTGTTGTATGCCACGAGACATATAACTGTCTCATTGTATTATACTGATTGGATCTAATAAAAAGTTAAATGAAGCACTTCCATTTTTTTTAGACTTGGCAGAATTGCTACTATCATTTATCCACATAGTCAAGATTTGTTTGAGATTTCTAGCAATTAAATTTGTTTTTACCCTGGTGAAAATTTTGTGAAACTTTTTTTTACAGCTTCATGTATATTTATTTTGTAATATTTTAATTACAAAAAATGTCAAATGATGGTGGGAAAAATTGAATAATCAGTATTACAAAGGAACTGAAACTCCAGTTTGACACATAGACATTGTTTATTCAGCGATCATGAACTTTGCTGAATATATTTTGTGGTTACAATCATTGAGAAAATATTCTGATGGTCTAAAAACTTGATTTTTTGAAAAGTTTACAATTATATTTGTATCGTAATTGTGTAATAATTATTAAAAGTCAAAAATAAATATTACATATTTATTTTTTACAGAAATGTTTTATTTTTAAATATAATAGAATATTCTCTTCTTAATATTGTTACTATAGAGATTATGGTCATGGGAAAACACAGCTTTCTAGAAATTAGGTCATTCACCTGATTGTTATTATATTTAGTGATATCAAAAAAATTATGAAAAAATTATAATCTTTTAAAGCATATATTGATAGATTTAGTAATTTAAAAAAGTTTCTTCAAATTTTTAAATCAATCAAGAAACAGAAGATTTTATTCATTTTGGAAATTGAATCGGCTCAACCTCAAATTTGATGTGACAGCATTTTATTTTCACTAAAATATAATTTTTAAAATAATTTATGAAATCAAATGTGATTTTTTTTTATAATTTATTCAATTTCTAAATAAAAATATCTATTAAATGAGATCAAATTTATTATGTTGAGATAAATAATAATGGTTTAATATTAAAGTGGAAGTTGAAAGCTTAAATGTATGATTTTCTATTTTTTTCAAATCAACGGTTACTGAGCCAATAGATATAGTGATTGAATTGTGAAGCCTTATGAACTGAGATTATGTCAGCAATGTTAAATTTGGAAAGGAATAGATATTGTTAGAAATAAATTTGAAATGAGTCTAGGCTAGTTAAAACTGTTGTTCAGCCCTTTTTTGATTGAATAGTCATATTCAAAGTTAATAAGATTCATGGTTTAAATCAAATTCTGAAACTTATTTGACTTATTATTTTTTTTTAGAAAAAAAAAATATTCAGCATTTTCTGGAAATCTACTTTCTTTATGTGAACGAACAAAAAGGTGCTGTGACAAATTTGCATTCTTTTATCTATATATATTTTTACCTATGTCCTACAACATAATAAATAAGACACTTTGAAGCTTTAAATTGTAATAATTTTTAAAATCAATCATGGTAACATAATTATTACAGACAGAAATTTAAGATAGTGAAGGATAATATTAAATAAAAATCATAAATAACATTGACAATAATCCTAATGATTAGGATGAATCTGGGGTGCTGCTATCAGTTTATTAAGGATTGGTTCTATTTTTGTCTGCAACATATTTAAATTATTGCAATTAGCTGTTAACCTAGTCAGTTTCTTTTGTTTATTTTTTTGTTAACAAGGTGAAAAAAAATACAAATAAAATCTTTTATATGATAACCGATAATCCAGAATAAAGTGTAATTATCTGCTTTTAAAACCAGAATTATTGACAGTCATCTATGAATTTCAATTCAAATTCTTCATTTGTTATTACTTATATTAGTTCTTTTTGGAATTTTGGAGATTTTTCTGTGTTTGTGCTTGAAAAAGTATTCATTTATCAATCCTGTATATTTATTTTAAAAATATATTCAAGTCATTCATTGAAGTCTGCCATAGTGTGTCTCCAAATAGTTGTCCTGAGTTTTTTTTATATGAAGTATTATTACAAATACAGAAGTAACAGTTTTTGTTTTGGTTAAATTTAGCTTATTGCCTTACAGCTGTTCATTTGTTTTATTAAATTTATTAGACAAGTCTATTCAATAAGCTATGTCATTTTTGGAATCAAAATAAGCATATTTATAGCCCAAAAATGTCTTTATTAAGCAGGAAGTGATTAAATTTCTCATTGTTTTCAATACAAAGTTGTCAAAAAATCTGTTATTCAGTGAATTGCTTTGAGTTTTGTTGACTGTTTTAATGACATTATATACCGATTTATGTCAGTATTCATTTAGATTTTTGGCATTTAAATGTTGATGAATGATGCAATGTCAGTGAATACATTCAGGATCACTTTTTTTAAAATAGACAATCAAATCCTTATAGCATTCTATCATTGCTAGAGACCCATCTGTATTAACAAACAAGATATTGTTCATGATCATTTCTTTTCCGTTAAAAATCTAGTAGTGCATGAAATATTAATTCTATTTTAGTATCAGGTTACATATTTTTCTCAAATAATAATATTTTGCAATTTTTTATTTTTTATTTTTATGAATTACAGGAATGGTAAAAGTAGAATATCTTTTTCTGACAAAGTTGACTTATCAAGCTATATAGAGAACTGGGTTGTTTTCAACATTTAAATAATGAATCTTCAACAAGCCATTTCATCAATTTTTATTTGTATTGTCTTATTCAAAGAAATTTTCTTGCTAGTACAAGACATCTCGCTTGTGTAGTATAATACATATCCTCAATAATAGTTCTTCAATAATAATATCTGGTGTTCATGATTTATAAATGAGTAACAAAATATTATAAAAAACATACAATCCATCATCAACTTATTCGATTGCTATGGAAAATATTGCCAATGTTGGCTATCTCAGAAATTTTTTGGGGTGAAAATAAGATAAATCCTTATTTTTCAGCACAAACTTTTGTCAAATATTCTTGTAGACTTGAAAGTTTCATAGCTTCATTTGATAAAATATTTTGGCAATTCAGTCAAATTACTAATGTAATAATTTATTCAACCCTATTACCTGAAAAAAAAAATTAAAATTTATGTATTTATTTATTATATTAGAGATATAAAATTATCAAGAACTATATAATTGAAAAAATGCAGTTCTCATTGTGACCAAAATTTTTGCAATAGTTGTATTATTAGACTACACCCTTAAAACATCAGATAAACATTGTTTTAGACAAACAAATGAAAATAGCAATGAAACTAAATAAATTGGCTTTTGTTCTCTGTTAAGTTTTATATATAGATTTAATATTTTCTTGTCAGATATCAAACTAAATTTATCAAAAAATAATTAAAAAAAATACATCAATATGCAATTAAAAGTCAATAAATAATTTTAATTTAGTTTGTCCTTATTTAAATATATATATTTTTTATTAACACATTCTTTACTTCAAATTAACACAGATGATTCAATAAATATAAAATAAATGCTTTTTATGATTTCATTCCTATATTTTTATTAATCCAATAAACATGACGTGATCACCATTTCTTATGCTTGCTTATAATTGTTATTAAAACAGGCAAAACTCTCTATATGTATTGCCACTCAGTGCAAGCCAGAGTAATCAATGGATGCCAGAAGGCTTGTGCATAAAATCCCCATCTAGTACCTACTCATCCAATATCCCCAGACTAGTTTCTGGCTTCCAGCAGCCACCTTTTATCTCCACTTAACTACAAAACCATGAATCTCAAACTGAAAACACTATAATATTTTCAATACAAGCTCACTACCTTATATAGTCATATAGGTCTGAATATCTATTGATTACTCTTGCTTGCACTGAGTGAAAATATGTTTAGAGAGTTTTGCCTGTTTTTATTTTTATTAATATTGATATAAAAATATTTCAAGTATATTTATTATGTAATTCGTGTAATATTATACTTATGCAAACCTGCTAAAATTGTATTGGTTGTAGGCACAACAATACCCAGAAATGTATGGTAAATGTATAAGAAAATGCAAAAAATATGAGTGAATTGCTATTTTATTGAAATGTCAAAAATAAATACAATTTTTGCTTCATATGTCACCCTTAATTTGTAAAGATTGAAGTATTAATGTGAATTAAAAATTTAAAATACTTATTACATATGTATTGTTAACTGTTTGTTGTTGCACATTTCCAAAATAATCTATATTACATTTTATGTGTATCCCTTTTCATAACATTGTAAGCAATATGTTAAAAATATTAGAGGATTTCACCACTGATTGGTTAAAACTTTTATTTTATTTATTTGGAAAATAATCACTTCGACTATATTATCCAATGGATGAAACATATATGAATGGTTTGTAAAAATGTTCCTTTTTTTAAATGTTTCTACTGCTTTCATACTTACATTCAATCCACTCTTTCCCCAATTGCATCCAAGGCAGCCTTTGGGTTACTCCAGCACTTTCTAGTTCCAGGGTTAAATATCACCATTTTGAAAAGCATTATTTTACATGGTCAACATTGCTATTCTATTATTATCTGGCAAAAAAAATATGATACATTTTTACACCTTGTTATACAGTAAAACAACTTATTTTTCCTATTACAATTAATTTTTAGGTTATATATAGTAACTGTAAAAAAGGGAATAATCTCTCAGCGTTTTAAATATATTTAAATAAATAAATCTTTTCATCAATATATAGTTAGATATCAAAGGGAATTTTATTGTATCCACTTATATTCAATAATTAATGTACATATAATCTGAAGGAGTGAATTGATTAACTACATTAAATAAATAACTAGACTTATGTAAATAGTCATTTTTGTTATATATATGATTATGTCAATCTAATTATATCATTAATAAATACAATGATTCAAATAATTATACTTACTTTGTGAATCAGTGAATTCTAAAAAGCTCAATGCTAATAATTTTAAATTAAATTATAATTCTCAGAGATTTTATTAAATAAAATATATTAAAATATGTGAACATTTGAAATTACTAAAAACAGTTTGATAATATTAAAATAAATAAACATATAAATCAATTTAAATAAAATAAAATTATACTTTATTTATAATAAAATAAATGAATAAAAAAAGTAGACAAATAAATAGATAATGGAATGTCTTTTCGAATACTGCATTTTAAATGTGAAACAAAAATTTAAAAATCATGTGTATCTTTATATATGTGCATATGTGATTCAGTACATATGTTATGCAATATCAACATCATTAAAGAAAGTTTATTTCAAAAATAAGCATAAAATTTGCTCCAACGAAATTTAATTACAATTATATTAATTAGTATTAACTAAAATATATTGGTCTTTCATTGCATCTCATTTATAAAAATAAACATTGTATTTTCTTAGTAATTACTTTTATTCACTATAATTTATTTTATCATATTATATTTAACATATAACATCTCATAATATATTCTAATATAATATTATGAATGTGTGTTTTTCAACTAGGATGCAATCATATGCAAATACAAAAAAAAATATAGGAAATTTGCATTACTATCTAACAATAAAACATTAAATCTTAGGAAAACATATAGCCACAAAAGACCAGAAAATATTTAAAGATAAATAAAACATACTATTAAATAACTAAATAAGTAATTCTAAATATTACCTATAATCTTATAACAACTTTACTTTACAAATAACATTCACACAGTTAAAGATATTTATATATTAAAATAAATATAATATATCACTTTATAAAGATAACTTTTTCTGAGGTTATTTTTCTGTAAACATCTGTATAAAGCAATAAAATATGAATAACATTATATATTTTTTTAATAAAAAAAACAATTCAAAAAATATTAAATCGAAAAGTAAAGTTTTTAAAAGTAGTCTATTGTTTTTCTGCTTTACTCCCTCTATAATTTTGAAGAATTCTGTGATGACACAATGTTTTCCAAGAAAACTACATCAACATAGGTATGTTAATAAAACAAATTGTTTGTTCTTTGTAGGTTTTGGTTTTTCTCCATTTACATTATCTAAATAGATTTTGTTTTTTTTTCCTTTCATAGAATTTATATTATAAATTATAACGTTTAGCAGCATTTCTTTTGCGAATATTGATTTGTTATCATTCTTTGTTGGTAATACATTCTTGTTTAAAATGATGTTTTAAGATATTATTAAAAGCAATTTCGAAGGCTATTATTGCCTTTTAGACAAGCATTTTTAATTCTTTTAGCTCATCATTTTCATCATTGTAGTTTCCATAAACATTTTAAAATATGAGCATAAGAATCAATGCATGAATGCTAGAAAAAGAATAAGAATGATAAGAAGATCTACATAAAAGATTCATTCTTATTTATAAACTTTATTTTCAATGTTATTATTCTATAGCAATATACTAAAGTTCTCTTTTTCATTCATGTTTTTATCCAATTTGTCCTTGAAACAGATTTCCATTGTTTAATTAAATATTCACACAATCACACATTTACATGTTAGAATGTTCTTTTTTGATATTAGTGTTCTCATTTTTAAAATATTTAAACTTATATAATTATTTACAATAAATAATACTGTATTGAATAAATATTTTAAAACTAAAATAAAACATTTATAATAAAATAAAGCCCTTTATTTATTTTTACATTAGAATAAAATAATCTCCTTAATAAATATTAAATAAATTTATATATTAAAGTTTTCAAAATAATGTATCTAAATTTAAAAATAGGAACGAACAAGCATGTATGCACACATGTACATTCTAGACAATATAAACCAAAGTTATGTTATTTTAATGAATATTAATATATTATTTCTGTTACAGTAATTATTTATACACACATAAAATATTATGTATTTTATAATCTATTAAACTTGATTAACTTCTAAGATAGTTTATGTAATCAAATAAAATATTAATTCTAAAATATTAACTCTTGTTATCTTTTTTACCATGAATCTAAAAAATTTGTTACTAATAATTTTCAAAAATGCAAAACTTATTATATATATAATGACTCGACATAAATTTTAATAATTCATAAGATTCAATTTTATCAATATTTGAAATAAACTAATACATTTTTTAGCATATAAATATTATTAAGTTTAGATCACTCTCTATATATCACAATATATATATATATATTAGGCTCTATATAATGCAACAAAATGCTTGATAAAACCATGATATGATTAAATTATTTATTTATTAAAATTACAAAAAAATATTTTTATTTTTTAAATTTTATTTTTATGTGGTGTTTAAGATAATAATAAAATGAATAATGAAATTAAAAATGTTATTCTTTTCTCAACCTTGAAATTTATATTAAATTATTTTACATTATTTTAATTCAATAAATCTTGTTTTTTAATTATAACTTTAGTTATTAAAATTATACACTGATAATTTGCTTAAAAAAGGTAGTTGAATTAATTATTAATTAAGAATTTTGCTGTAATGATTTTTGAGATGAGTTAACATGATTAAATTACTATTCAAGATAGCTTCATATCACAGGATTAACCTTTTCTTATTTTGTTGTTTTCTTTGTTTCATATTCAACTTTGAATTTAAGATTAAACCATTATTACTTATCAGACAGTAATAAATTTGACTTCATTTGATAAATATTTTTGTATACAGCTGAAATAAATTCTAAATATTCATATTTTATTTTTGAAAATATTAAAAAAAATGAAATCATAATCAAAGTAAATCATCATTTCTAGAAAGATTCTAATTTTCCAAAATCAACAAAATCTTTATTATTTGACACTTGTTTTTAAAATATCAATGAATAAATATTTATTTCTCTTAAATCTCATGAATTGTGTTTGCTTTAAAAGTTGAAATTTTTAAAATATTTTTTGCAATATTACAATATTTTTACATTTGCTATTACTAAGTGCATGGATGATATAGAAACTAAGCTTATAAATGCCTTCAGAGTAAATTTTATTTGCATTGTCTAGAAATATAAAGTCATGTTTTTAAAAATAAAATATTTCTATTCAGAATAAATTATTAATAATTTATATTCTTGATTTGTAATAATTATTGTATAAATTATTGTACAAAAATAATATTGAATTGTAATCAATTCTCAAATTAGCATTTTTGGTTATTCAAACTTTTTTCTCTAAATAATTTAAAAATTAGTGATGTCAGAAAATATAATACAAAAGGATGACTCATCAAGATGGGGGTAGAGTGGAGCTGAAGCGCTCATATCTTGCTGAATTTTTGCTTCTCTGACCATTGGTGGAATTTTTTTCCTGAAGTAAAATTTTATATTAAAAAATATATAGAAAAATATGAATATTTAAAAATAAAGCCTGCAAAATTTTTTAATAGGGAGGAAATAATTTTAAAAATAAAAATTTTCATTAGAAAGAAAGTATAGGCTAATAGTCCTGTGTAATTTAATGCAGAAGTAGAATGGTAGACATGGATTTAAAGATTTTAAGATTGATTTTTACTTATGTAATGTAAAAGAAAAATTTGATTCCGATTAACTAAATGGAACTGTCATATGCTCAGTATGTATTGTCCTAGAGTTCTCAAAAGTTATATGACTTTCCAAGCAATTAAGCATATTGTTATCTTTTTTATTTATACAGGATTAATTAATATGTATCTCTAAAGCAGGCATAGGCAAGCTTTTTCAAACAGTAGGTTCACATTAGATATTCATCATCAATCAGGCCATACCACTAATAGAAAAAATTCACAAACATTGCATTTAGTCCAAAAATATGAAAGCAAAAATTTTACAAACACTGTATTTAGTAAAAAAGTATGCTAAAACAAAATTATTTCGAAAGATAATTCATTTAACTTTTATATAACAAAAAAACTAGGGGTGGGGGACTCTACTTAAGATATTTTAATAATTGGCCAATATATGCAGAAGGAATGGAGCCTTTAGTTTTGAATTGATTTTCCCAACTTTAACTTTAGTTACAAAAGATTTGACATGAAAATATGATCGGATGTTTTAACTGATTTATCTTTTGCAATTTTATATTAAGATCATTTAAATAGATGATTGTATCTATAAGAAATGCAAGATCATGAATCCATATATTTTTGTTTGGGGGAAAGTGTACAAAACACACAAAATCATAATAAAAATTATTATCTTGATATAATCCTGAAATAAGCATGTATTATTAAAAAATTATGAAAAGGGTATTTTTTTTTAAAAAAATAATAATGGTTTTGGTAACAGTATTATGTATAATATTATTATTCTGCTATGCTATGGGAGGTACACCATGTGCTCTTTGCAGTGATCTTATATTTGGAAAACAGCCAAGAATTAAATGTATTAAATGCAATAATAAGTTTCATAAAACATGTTTGAAATCTAATGGAATAATATTGCATAAAAATGAAATAGAAATGGAGTCCTATATTTGTGATAAATGTAATCATTCAAATAGTAATAACGTAATGGAAGTCAATGAAAACAAAATGGAGATTATTGTATTAGATATAAATGATTCGCAAGACTTGGATATTTTTGGTCAAAATTTATTAGGAAATGAAGGTAATGACATTTCTAAATTAATAGAAATTAATGCTATATCTAATCGTGATTTTGATAAAGGAGAAAAAAATCTATCTAAAATGGATAATAATTGTTTATCTTGTGAAAAATCTCGTTTTTATTGAATAGAATTTTAAATATTGTTACAGATTTATCAAGTGAAATTAAATTATTGAAAGAAGAAAATATTACGATAAAAAATATGTTATTAAATGCATCTGTTAATAATTTGGATATAAATAAAAATAATGATTATAGAAGCATAGACAGAAATTCTGTTGTTTTTAATAAAAAAGAAAGTCAACTTATTTTAAAGCATAAAGAAAAGCAAACGCCTGAACTTATTGTTTCTGATTTAAATTTCCCTCCACTTTCTACTATAAATAGAAGTGAAGGAGTTGATCAATTAAAAAAGGAGGCAGTTTTTAGTGTCACTGATAGATCAAGTTCTAAATTTAATGAACAGCAGAATAAAGCAATTAAAGTGAAGGTTGGTCAGTCAGATATGAAAACAAATGTAACGTCAGATGAATCGTCTGGGATTTCTAATCAAGATAGCACCTCTAAAAACTCATATGCCTTTTATTTGAAAGATTGTGCAGATAAAGAAAATGATGGTTTTAAAACTGTATTTTATCGTAAAAATAAGAATAAAAATATTAAAAATTCAAGTTCTTCACCTATTATAGGAAATCAGGTTAATCATGTTTTAAAAGCTATTAAGACAAGAAAGAAATTTAAAAAATTTTTCTAACTAGAATGGATAATGACACCTCTGTTGAAGATGTGACTGCTCATTTGAAAAATGTTTTAGATATAAATAGTGTGTGTTATAAACTGAATACAAAATCTAAAAAATATTCTTCATTTTATTTATCTATAGAGGAATCTGAATCTGATAAAGTTTTGGTTGGTAACGTTTGGCCTTTGTCAGCAGTCATATTGCCCTTCTATGGAGATTTAAAATATTTAAGAAATTTTAATGTTGATAGTACACAGGATAATGCTATATTAAATATTAATAAGATTATTGAAGAAAAGACAGAAGATATTATATTGACTGATAATGTTGATGAAATTAGCACTATAGTGCAAGATATAAATTTGCAAAATAATCTGTGTAATAAATAGCAATTCATGAATTGTTATTATCAAAATGTTCGTGGTCTTAGAACTAAGACAATTGATTTTAAATTTGAATTGTTATTAAATGAATATGATATTATCTTTTTAACAGAGACTTGGTTAAAAGAAGAAATTGATAATATTAGTATATTTGATGATAGGTATTGTGTGTATAGATGTGATAGAAATTATAATTATGAAACAAGAGGAGGTGGTACTTTGATTTCTATTAAAAAAGACATAAAGCATAAACAGATAATTATTAATGATAATAATATTGAATCTTGTTGGATTGAAGTTAGTTTAAAAAATAAAAATAAAATATTGTTAGGTACTATATATCTTCGACCTACTTTGTCAATGAATGATTTAGATGCATATTTAGTTAAGGTTGAGGATATATTGGTGAAATATAAATATGATATTATTATAGTTGGGGATTTTAATGAAGCTGATTACTCAAGACATAGTAATAAGAATGTTGATAATAGTAAACTTTATAGATTAAAAATTTTTGTTGAGTTGGTTAGTTTAATTCAACTTAATAGTATTATTAATTTTAGGGGGGGTATGTTGGATTTATTGTTTAGCACTAAGAATGATTTGAAGTGCAAAGAGGCTGATCAAGCTCTTTTGCCCCCTGATCCTTATCATCCACCTTTGGAATTTGTAATAGATGGTTCTCATGAACATATAAAGCCTATGGTAAATAGTAAGAGAGATTACAAACATGGTGACTATTATGGCCTTTATAAAGCTTTTGAGGACATTGATTGGAATGTAATTTTGATGGAAAATGATCCAAATATAGCGGCAAATAATTTTGTTGGTATAGTTCAAAATTGTCTAGATCAATATATTCCTGTTAGGCATTATTTAAATACTAATAACAAATATCCTAAATGGTTTTCTAGGGAATTGTGTAAGGGCTTAAATAGAAAGCACAAATATCATAGGTTATATAAACTAACTAATGATAAAGAATTGTATAAGAAATTTAGTGGTTTGCGTGCTTATACTAAAACTCTTATGAAAAGAGATTATAATAATAATTTAAATAGAGTTGAAGAAAATTTTAGGAATAATCCACAAATGTTTTGGAATTATATAAAAGATCTTAATATTGTTGGAAGTAAAAGTTGTAGATATAATGTAATTAGGCCTTCTATGGATGATCTAGTCAATCATTTTACTAATATGTACTTAGATACTTCAAGTAATGATAATATGGTTGATATTAAATTTAATAAAGAAAGTTTTTGGAATATAGATGTTAATAAAATTGCAATTCCTGAAGTGTTTACTGCAATTTCTAAACTTAAATCGAAATCTTCTATGGGATATGATAATATTCCTAATTTTATTATCAAGGGTTGTGCTGAATGTTTGGTAGCACCATTGCATTATATTATTAATTTATCAATTGAGAAAACTATTATTCCTGATATATTTAAGATAGCTAAAATTATACCAATTTTTAAAAAAGGGGATAGATCTGATTCGGGTAATTATAGACCTATTTCAATTCTGTCACCTTTTGCTAGAATTTATGAAAGGTGTATTTATAGTAATATTATTGTAGATATGATTAAGGTATTACCTAGTTATCAGCATGGTTTTTTACCTGGTAGATCTGCTGAAACTAATTTAATGGTGATATCTGATCATATTGCTCATGCCTTATCTGATCAGAAGCAATTAGATGTTGTATATTTTGATATGACTCAGGCATTTGACAAAGTTTCATATATTAGACTTTTGTATAAACTTAAAATGTTGGGTGTTAGTCCTCATTTAGTTGAGTGGTTTTCCAATTATCGGAAGAGTCGAAAATCTTATGTACATATGGATAAAACTAATTCTCTTTTTTTTTGATAATATGATAGGTGTTCCTCAGGGTGGAATATTAGCACCATTGCTTTTTAATGTTTATATGTGTGATCTTGATCATAGCATAAAAAATAGTATGATACTTACTTATGCTGATGATTGTAAGTTATTTAAAAGAATTATTACTTATAGTGATCATATTGAGGTTCAAAAGGATATAGATAGTTTTATTATATGGTGTAGGTATAACAACATGGAGATTAACATTAATAAAACATGCATTGTTTCCTATACTAATAAAACTGAAAAATCTGTTTATCAATATAAAATTGAGAATGGTGTTATTAAATATAAAGAGACTGTATCTGATTTAGGAATTATATTTTGTAGCAATTTTACTTTTAATGCACATATTAAATGTATTATTAATAAAGCATACAGAAAGATGGGCTGTATTTTGAGATATGGGAGAGATTTATCTATTTCCATAAAATATAGGTTACTTTTTTCTCTTGTTGTTACAGTTTTAGAATATAATTCTTGTATATGGAACTTCAATCTGATTAATATTCAGTCTAAAATATATAATATTGAAAAAAGATTTAATAAATTAATAATGGGTGAATGTCAAACTGTCAAAACAGTATTGAAAGAAAGGAGAATGTTGAAGGATATGATATTACTGAAAAAGTTGATTGATGGGAAAATTGATGTCAGTAACTGTATATCAAAAATAGAATTGAAAGTACCTTGTCGCTTATTAAGAGTAATGCAAACTTTCAAGATTAGTATATGTAAAAATACTTTCTTTGGTAAATCAGTTATTAATAGATTGCAAATGGTATATAATCTAACTTTTAATAATATTGATATTTTTTGCGATCAATTTGTGATGAATGTTAAAAAACAACTAAATGTATAGTTATGAACATATATGTATATATAATTTTATGTATTTAGCTTGTATTTGATTATAATTGTGTTTTTTTTAAAATTTTAATTATTATCATTGTTATTATTATTATTTTTTTTTATTGTGTATTTCTAGTGTAAATGTTGAAATGCACATAATAAATGGATATTGAATTGAATTGAATTGAATTGAATTATTATTAATAGTTATAATAGACAAATAAAAATACAAATAATTGAAATAATCCTATTAGTAAATAATACTAGTAACAATAATTATGTATATTACTAGACATTTTATATTATCTTAAGTATAAATTGACAGAATAATTTTTAATGTATTTTGTAAATCTAGTCAAATTTTGTCTGCTAATTAAATATGCATCAAGAAACCTTCATTTATTATTTTAGGATAATCTTTAGATATTTTAGTACCTATGTATTGAGTTTCAGATGTCTGAATAAACTTTAATTTTATAAAAATAAATTATACCAACTAATAATAGGGAAAAGTTATAAAATGTAAAGTAAATGAAAGATAAAAGAGCCTTAAGCATCCCATCTCATGAAAAAAATATATTTAAATATCTCTTTTCAAAGCAATAGTAAACAATATAATTACATTCATTAGGTTAGTTAATTTCCTGATTATGATGTTTTTGTGGTTTTCATTTCTTGCATTACTTTCTAATTAATAATCTGTATATATCATATTACTGATTAACAATTGTAAACTGTTTACAAAAAATTCAAAATTTTACTTAACTTTGAACCCCAAGTCATGATTATTGCAGATGAATGCTATTACTACTATACCACAAAACTCTTTCAAATTGTATATATAGACAATTAGTATATAAATATAATATTCCAATAATAAAGCAGAAATTAAAATTGAAGAATTAATTCAATTTATTTATAAACATTTAAGTAAGTTGTTTTTGGATCTCAAGTATTTGAACTTGATAATGATCTTCTAACCAACTTTTTTTTATGAGTTAGAATGAGCTCATCTTTCATTGATGCAACATATTCCCAATAATGGTTGTGGTGAAAAAACTGTCACCCATTTTCTGATCCATTAATAAACTGAAATATACAAATTCAGGACTATCATAGATTCTATCATGTTCTCACACACAATTATCACCATACAGAGAGGTCTCTTAACTTTTTAGTATTAGTTATTTATAATACATTTTAGTATATGAATTATTTTGCTTATTTTTTATTCTTTAGATGCCACACTTCATGAATTATGAGATGTAAAATTAAAATTCCTATATATCCCAAGTATTTCTTTTAAAACTATTTTCTTAGCCTTGTATTTTTATACACCTGGGTCTCGTTTTACGCGATAGATAGGTTCCTCAGAAAACGCGCGCAAACGAAATCGCGCAAAAATAGATGTAACTTACATTGAAAAAGGGGGGATGCGGTCTGTGATTTTTCAAAATTCGTGTAAAAGCAAAGCACCAACGTAAAATTACTTTAAAATTCGCGCAAAAAAAAAAATAAGGAAATAAAATATGACTAATAAAAAATTTCAAATTTGAAAAAAATTGATACAAGACAAACTTTTTTTAACTATAATATTTAATTTTATTCAAAATAATATATTTTTATGCATAATTTACATTTTTTTAATACACGTTTTAATTATTATCGATATTTGCCGAAAACACACGTTCGTTTGCAAACTGAGGAAATACAACTAGCGCTAACTTCACACTCATGTTGAGTCAATGGATTTCTGGTGAACGTAATTAGTAATTAATCTTTGAGATGATTTTATTAATTGTTTATGAACTTAGACTTATGATAATAAAAAGACATTTATTCACCACTGCTGGGGAAAATTTAATTAAAACTAACAACTAAAAATTAAATTCTTATTTTTGTCTTTAATTTTCAATTCCGTTTAAAAATCAAATTTCGTTTCACTGCTATTACTCACCTTTTAAAAATAAACTTGCGGACACTAAATGATTAATAATTGATTACGATCTTTTTTAAAAAGCAAAAACAGAATGTGATTTAAAATGCAAAATTAACACGCACAATGTTTGAACAGATTTACATTATAATCTTGTAAAATTTAATGTGTGTATACATAAAACGTGGAAATCATGATTTTAATTTCATTATTGCATAAAATCTTACTATTATAAAGCACTGAAAATATTGAAATTACTAAGATGAAAGTCGAATTCCAATAATGTGCTATTACTTTCAATATAACGTAAGTGCGCAAAATTTATTATTTAAAGTAATAGCGCATTATCGGAGTTCGACTTCCAGTGAATTTCAAAATCACGTAACTTCAAAATCGTGTTAAATAAGTCCGCGTAAACAGACCCAGGTGTATTTTTTAATTTAGTTTTTAAAAAAGATTGAACCTCTCATGCTAGATTGTAATTTAATTTTCACCTCAGAAACAAACTCTCTCTTCTTTTACATTTCCATTTTCTGGTGCAGTTTAGCTCAGTGATAGAGAAGCAGTCTCAAAATTTTAATGAAACGTTTGGAATTGATTCTTAAAATGAAATAAAATAAGATTTCAACTTGGGTACTCAAATATCATATGACAATTCTAGCAACCAACCATACGATTATTATTAATAATATATGCATTTTTAAATATATATATAGATACTATGATTAGCTCAGTGTTTTGTTTCATACAGAGATATATGTGCTATTTTGATTATGAAATATTTGATATTTTTTTTGAAATCAATTTTTGTCATAATAGTATGCAATAATGTATTTTCATTTTTTTTATTTCTAAAAAAGTTAATTGTTTTTTTTTAATTTTTATAATGTATTTATAAATTCTAATAGAAATATTATGTTCAAGTTTGACTTTTTTTTTTTAAATAAATAAAATGTAAAAGTTGATAGTGCATTAATCTAATTTAATAATTATATAAAACTGTTAATTACATAAATTAAATTTTAATAAACCAACCTCTTCATAGCAAGAAGAATATGCAAATTTTTGACATTTGGGAAAGCTGATAAGAATATATATATCCACACATTGTAAACTGAGATGAGAGGAAAAAGAGAAGAAATATGAGATTATGTTGACACCCAATGTTAGAATTATCTACATTTAATTCCAAGCATAATTGTTGATTATATTACTCATTTATCTTAAAATCTTTTTTTTTTTTAACTGCTTTTTATAATTACATTTAATTAAATTTAAAGCAAATAATTTTGGTATTTTAAAGCAAGATTTTTAAGCATATATCTAGTATATTGCTTAAGGATTCAGTTTAATATGTACATTTTTGTAAAAAGGAAGTACCTAAAATATATAATAGTGTACATATATATATATTAGAAATAAAAGTTAAATAAGTAATTGCTGTCAAGCACCATCTCCTTTCCCCCCACTTAAGTTTAATTGTCATCTGTGATAACTATTAATGATTATGAGCCATTCATATTGGAAACAAGAATTGCATGATAAAGTTATGTACTGTGTATATATAACATTCTCATGCATAGCAAACTGTGGCCCTTTATGACTTTGTATTGCACATTTATTTTCTGTAAAAGTAATTTTACTCTGATATGCTTTGGGATAAATACAATGTTTATGAAATGATGTTTTAGTGATATAGTCTGATTTATGATAGTACCTCAAGATCAGCTGCTCAAAAAAAGATTGCCCATGTCTGATTTAAATAGTAATTTAATTTTTATTTGAAAGAAAACGGGTTACTTGTTTTATATATTGTAACAGAATAAAAATGTGATATGAATATGAAACAAAAAGACTTTATTATAACCTGCTAACTTAAGAAACAATTGCAACAAGGTAAAGCATAATCCAATAGTTGATCACTAATTATAACTAAATAAAATGAAAATAATGCTAATGAAAATGAAAATAAAGACAATACTAATGAAACAATAATATCTCAAAAACAATAGTATGACCTTATTGGATAAACCAATAGTAATGTAATGAAGTACTTAATGATGATAAAACACTTTATTAACTTACAAATTTATGCATTTTTTTTTCTTTTAAAACCGTATGTATAATAGAGTAAAAGGTCTACAATACAAAACTATTATACAATACAAGATTGTCACATCTCACCATCTACACCAACTTACAATAATATAAAATGAAAATCAACACTTCAAATAACTTTACAATTTATAATATCCAATCATGATGATATAAAAAATAAGTGAAAGATTCTTATTTGACAATTATACATCCATGCTATTAATAGGAAAGATACTTGCTTCAAAATCTCGAAGAAATGGGCTACGTAATACTAGCTTATTTGAATATTTGCATATATTTTACCATACATTTTATGAAGGCTACGAATATTAGGCATGGATCCTTGAAACCGTTAAGCCGATAAACTTTTATATTAATTTATATCTTCTCTATTAAACAAATATAAATAAGTGGTTTTTTGTTACATAATATTGAGAAGTAAAACTATATTTATTACAAATATTATTAATAAATCACAACAAATTATCATTTAAATCAATAAAGCCAACTTATTAAACTCTAAATTATAATTACCCTAATATGTATAATATTAATACTTTAATATAATTAAATGTCAACATCAAACCTTAGTATTCAAACTAAATTTACAATCTATACTGATAAGCTTTAAATTTAATCAAATTAAGTTATTTTAATTAATGGAATTTAAGTACCAATTTTAATATAGGCTATTATCAATTTTATAATATAATATTACCTTCTTTATAACTAAATACTAAATTTCTATAATATACATCCAATAAATAATAGTTAGAAAATATGTAGGCATCCAGTTATAATCCCTTTATTTATCCTAAATAATTAATATATTTGTACTTTATAAACTATTGAACTAGCTCTAATATAAATTTCTACCCTAAAATAACCATTACATATAACTAATAGAATAACTATGATAATCTAATTATTTATTAAATATCTAGCAATACCAAATTAATTAATTTGTTACCATGTAAAAATATATACCTGGTTCAAAAGATAATATATTGGATTTACTATAAATAAAATATATAATTATACAAACACCAATCCAATTGCTTAATTTCTGGACTATTTTATGATTATTTATTATAAACTAATACCTGGCTTATTTGTCAAAATATTATTAGCCAATAGGTTTGCATTATTAATTGACTGACAGCTAAAGCAAGTTTTATTTGTTTTAAATGAATTTAAAATTTATTAACAATAAATATAAAAATAAATGACAAATAGACAATAAATGGTTGTAACATATACTCTAATTAAATTTTATTAAATATATTCTCTGTTGAAATTAATATTACTAAGACAGATGTTTCTGCATTAAAATTCACCTATATTATGTCGAATACATAATACATTTATGCAAAACGAGAAATGTTGCACATATACACTTTTTGAAATACAAGAAAATTAATGACACTTCTTTAATCTTCATAAAAAATAATTACACCTGGGTCTTATTTTATGCGGATTATTTTAATGTGATTTTGAAGTTATGCGATTCATCTTTCTTCTTAATATTTTTCATATTTCACTATATTTATTAGATATCAAGAAATTTAAATTATTAATAACTTATTTTGACTTGAAATACTTGTTTTTTTTTTTTTCAAAAATATAACTTTATATTAGCAGCTAATATGAATATGGCCTGAAGCTGTATTTAGAATCTTAACCTCTATATAAATAACCTATTTATACTAATGAGTAAATAATAATAATAGATTTATACTTACTTATAAAAATATTACAATAAATATTTAAAAATTTTGAACTTTTAAAAAGTATTTTGTTAGATATAACAGAAACAAATAATTTTTTAGATTTTAAAAATAAATAACAATGAAGATTTTATTGATTTTGTAAACTAAAAATAATCTTTCTAATGATAATGTATAATCTTTTTGTTTTGATTGCGAACTCATTTTTTTAATGTAGAAACAGAAAGCCATTAACAAAGCACAAGACTGAAAGTGGCGCTAGTTGTACATCACATCACAAATCTGATTTCTTACCAGTTTACAAACGAATGCAAATTGTCAAATAGTGGTAATTATTAAAATATGTATGAAAAAAATGCAAAATTAAATACTGTGGTTAATAAAAAAGTTTGTCTTGTATTAAGTTTTTCAAATATTTGAAATTTTTTATTAGTCATACTTTATTGCCTTATTTTTTTAATAGGATTTTTAAAGTAATTTTTCGTTGTTGCTTTGCTTTTACGCAACTTCTAAAAATTACAGAACCTATCCCCCATTTTCCAAGGTAAGTTAAGTCTATTTTTGTGCAATTTCTTTTGTGCACATTTTCTGAGGAACCTATCTACCACATAAAATGAGATCCAGGTGTAATTGAAATGAAATATAATAATCATAACTTTGTTTATTCGTTTGCCTTATTTTTCAACTAAAATACTAATGAATAATTACTACAATATTGTTCTTTTAGATTTCCAATACTTTTAAGATGCATATTCAAAAATAATTTGCAGTTCAATGAATAAGAGAATAATATTTTAAATCAAAGTTTTAATTGTTAAAATTTAAAATATAAATTCAAATTAAAACTAAACTTAATTATATAAAACAAACAATTATCTAACTTAATATATAGTAATCAGTTGTATTTATAAATATTATACAAGTAATTACATATAAAATACATATTAAGATACAATCTGATCATCATCTTATGTCTATTCCATGAACTATAATTTGACAATATTAATCCCAATAAAGTAAAAATATTATACACAGTTATCCTAAACAATATGTATTTTGTTAATTGCAATATTTTCAGAGTATTAAATTTTATCCTTTGTTTATCAGATATTTAACATTATAAGACATTATGAATGAGCAGATTCTGATCTCCATTTATAACAATATGCTGTACAAATAAACATTTAAATCCTCCATTAAATCACTCCATCAATATTATAAAATTATATCTGCAGATGAAAACAATTTCCATATATAATATCATGTTATCAGCTTTTATATTCCATTATTAGAATATTCTGTTCATATGCATTATTCATTTTAGTAGGGAAAAATTAACATAATTTGAATGCTATAAATTACTTTCTTATTGCTTTAGCAAATTCTCAGTAATCTTGTCCAGTTTTTTCGGACAAATATAACCATTCTCACCCCATCACTTTTATGATTAAATAAGCACACATTTTTAAAATAAATAAATATATATATATATATATAAGAACTTAGATTTGCATCTATGGAAGTCAGGATATCAGAGAGTGAATTTGAATCATTCTGTCCTTTTTATAACCTCTTACAATTGATGTCATAATCATCATCAATAACCAAGGTGACATTCTTTAGCTTTTTATTCACTTTAATATTAAAATCATCCTGCATTCCATGCTTACAATTTTTTTACAATAGTAATAATAAATAATATTTTATAATCATTACATATAAAAATAATGTTCACACCTTAAAACACAAATAACATTCTTTTAACTCGAGATAAACTAAAATAATTTACACTATATTCTCATAATACTGCACTGGAAATATATATTTTGTATCTTCCTAATATAATATTACTTATATAAACATTATACAACAAACACATTTAAGACATTAAATATTTGTGTGTATTTATAATCTATTATTCATGAATGCAATAACCAAAATACATATTATAAAAAAAAATATTTTTATTCCAAAAATATAAACTTTATTATTATTTTTATGTGCATTTTAAATAAATAAAACTAATTTATAATTTTATGTTGCAATAATAATAACACATTTCTTGCTTTAATATTTCATTGTCATAGCAATCTATTTCAATGCTCTTAGGCTAATATATTATTTATCATTAAGAATAAAAACAAAAAAAAAATTATACCTGACATTCTACCACATACTGAATTTACATCAAATTTCACTTGGCCCAATATGTTTATTTATAAATAAATTTTTCATTCATTTTGTACTATCATTGAATAAAATAATATATAATAAAAAAACAAAACAATTTCTTTACATTTATCAAATTTAAATACTCACTTGTTATGAAAACAGAATTTTAGATGCATATATAGTTTGACAATATAAAGCATAAAGAGAAAATAAAAATAATTGTCTGAATAATAAATTATATTTCAAATAGTTTATTAAACATATAATTCATATTATTTACCTACAAGTATAAATATAGTTCATAATTATTTAATTGTATCCAAATGTCTTGATGTTACATTTTAGAAATAAGATATTTTGAATTTAAAAAAAAAAAAAAATAGATACGAGTTCACAATACAAGAATTAAATTAAAAGATATGAAAATTTAATAAAATGTTCAACTACTTGTTATTAAGAAGATAGGAAAATTTGGGAAGGATGCAGTTGAATTTTTTATTTTGATTTGTAGTTCTAATTTCACTATTTAGATTGTCTTACAAGATATACAAACTAAATAAATATTTACAATAGAAAAGCAGCTATTCAGCTTCAATTTTTTTTCTTCTAATGTCTTTTATATTTAGTTTTTATTAGTTTTTTAATTTTTATTTTTGTCATTTTCTTTTTACTTTACTTCTAATTACATTCAAAATCATCTTTTGCAGTTGAGTTCTCAAAGTATGTACTTTATATTGCAAGTAATATATTTTTTATTGAAGATTCAATTTCTGAAAAGTTGATATTGGCTATCTATGTTGAATATTTTTGTTTTGTTATTCAAGAAACTACTTTCATTTGAATTTAAGAGATGCAAATTTTCAAGAGATAAATCTTTTATTTTATTATTGGCATACCATCTGATACCATGATGCTATATTATTCAAACCTACCAATAGTTTTTACATTTTTCAGTTTTGCATTCTAAGGCCACATTTAGTTTTATTGGAATAAAGACGTCCTTGTTTAAATACTCTCAAACAGTATATTATAATAAAGTTTATATCATTTATTATTTTTTTGTTATTAAACTTTAGTCAAAATTGTTGATAAAAATAAATTTTTTACAGTGCTTGATAGTGAGTCTTTTTTTTTTTCAATTAGGGTTGCCACATTTTTTAAAGCAAGTGATAGCCTTTGCTCATTAGATCTCATAGAATCATTCATGATTATAATCCTGAAATCAGTGCTTTAGTAACATTTGGGAATATTTTTAAAGATATCTATTTTAATCTCTATCTTCATTCCAGTGTTTATTTTGGTAGATGACAGCATTAACATTCTTTGGTGGTAATAAGAACTTACTATATTTCTGTAGGCTGATAGCCTCTAACATATTGTCAGTATGTGGAAATCTCATCTGTAGTACAACTGACCATAGGTTAAATAATTAAAAAGATGTTAATCAACATTTTTGCACTTCACACTAGTAGTCATTTGTTTGCTTAAAATAAATTTATGAAGATAATTTTTTTTCTGACATGATGATTTTATTTGCTTTACAGAAGTGCATTTTTATTGGTAATATCATGTTGTATCTGAAATCAGCTTTGGTGAATGCTATCTTATCATTTTAATGTGGACAAATATTTGTAAGATTTTTGTTGTTAGTAAATAAAATTGTAATTGCATAATTGATTTGAAATAAATTATTATTATTAGTTGAATTATCAGATTTAATCTTTAAAACATAATCATTAGTAACAAATTATATATTCTTAGCAGAAATGTGTTTTGATTATTTTTTTAGCAATTAGAAATTTACTTTTTGTTGATTTATTTTTTTAAAATTATAATTATTATTATAAATATAGAGGATTTGAACTCAGACTTTCAAGCACCCTTCAACTATCCACACTATCTCATACCACTAATACTCATGACCGCACATATATAGAAAAGATAAATAATCACCAATTTATGTATTTCGTGCTGAACCAGCACTCATCAGTTGGTCCAGATTAGTAATGATAATCTGGACCAACTGATGAGTGCTGGTTCAGCACGAAATACGTAAATTGGTGATTATTTATCTTTTCTACATATGTGCGGTCATGTGTATCAGTGGTATGAGATACTGTGGATAATGGAAGGGTACTTAAAAGTCTGAGTTTAAATTCCCTATATTTACAGTTAGGCTCCAGGTATATGAAGAATGCCTGTATTTCAAATATTTATAATTGTTATTGCTGGATTTCAAATAATTTCTATCTTTTTTTTTTGATAAATTTCTTGTGCTTGTAATCTCCAACTTGTTAAGGACAGGTAATAATATTTTTAAAATGTCAATTAGCAGAATAGTTTTCTTTTGTTCAGAATAGCTGCTGTTTTAGTATTGAAAATATGCTTTTTTGACAGAGATTTATTACTTGATGTTATATGAAATAATGGTTCTTCAACTGAAAGTATAATTATTACTGCCTCATGGTTGGCTATATGGTGCTTGCTAATATATTACATTAATCTTGAATTTTAAAGCCTTGAAACAATTTCCAGTCATCATTTCATTATAATGTAGTAGTAATGATTTTTTAATTTATTTTGTATGGCATATGTTTAGATTCATATGAATGTAAGAACGAAAATAGAGGTCTATGTTGAATATACATATAAGTATTGGAAATTTATCTTTAAATTTTTGCTTATTTAACTAATTATAAGATTGTCAGAGTCATTACAACTTCATTATCTTACTATTAGCACTTGTGATAAAATTATTTATCTGTAAATAATGCAAAAATGAATTAATGAAGTCTGAGTAACATGTTTATTTAAAGCAGACAATTCTGCTTTGGCTGATAATTCAAAGGCTTTTACAGGCAACAAATTAGGTTATATTGTTAATTATTATTATTTTTTATATTAAATTTTAATGAATGCTAATAGTTTTATGTGTTGTTAACTGCAATATATTATACAGTGTAGATTTAGATGGTTTGTAATATTGCCCATTAATTGTAGCTTTAAACCAATGTTATCATCCAAAACAACTGTATTTAAGTGATAAAAAATACAAATGTAAAAATACACATAAGAAAAGGTGAAGAGACAATTGATTTAAAAAGTGGACATGTACTCTACTATAAAGGCACAAATATTGCAAATACAAGTGGAGTAGGGTTCATTATAAGTAAAAAGTGGAAGAATCACATTGTGCAGATTAATGCTGTATCGGACAGAGTGGCAAGATTTGTTATACAACTTAATATCCGATACCAAATGCAGATAATTTAGGTGTATGCCCCAACAAGGTCTCATAGTGATGAAGTAGTAGAAGATTTTTATATAGATGTACAAAAGGCTTTTGATCTGAGTAAATAACATTTAAAAATTGTTATGGGAGACTTTAATGCTGGAATTGGTAAACAAATGAAAGATGAAAGTGCTATAGGTAATTTTGGTTATGGCAATAGAAATGAGAGAGGACATAGACATGTGGAGTTATATGATGAATTCTTTTTTGGAGAAAAATGTTAAAAAGAAATGGACATGGAAGCATCCAAATGAAGGTACACCAGAATTGGATTATATTTTGATTAACAGAAAATACATATTTCAAGATTGTAATGTTCTTAATAAATTTAACAAGGGAAGTGATCATCGATTAGTAAGTAAGATGTAAGATACATGTTAATGCAAAACTACAGAGGCAAAAATTATTACGAAAAACAATATTTACAGTTGATATTCCTAATCTTCAGAAACATTCTAATGAATTCAAATTAGAACTTACAAATTCAAGTATTAGTAGATTTTGAACATGATTCAGATTTGAATGAAATTAATATGAAAATAAGTGATACACTTTTAAAAACCGCAACAAAGATAGGTGATAGAAAAAAGCAGCAATTGATGAATAAAATTTCTACTGAGACTAGAAAATTTATGAAGAAAAGAAGGAATATGAAGATATACCAAAATGATGCATTAAAAAGGATTGAAATCTCGAATTTTGTAAAATGGTATGGAAAAGAGATGAAATGATATATAAAAGTATAACTGTGAATTAGCAAGGAAAGCTGTAGAAAAGAATAAAAGTCTTATGAATGTAAAACATTTTGGTATTGGTAGGAAATTTATATCTGCAATAAGAAAAAAGATGGAATTATTACTAAAAAGAGAGATAACATCATGAAATGGGTAGAAGATTTCTATCAAGTATTAAATAGTAATAAAGAACAAGTACCTCCTATATTTAGTATATCTTCCAAATTGCCCAGAATTTTAAATGAAGAAGTGAGACATGCAATTAAATTTATGAAAAAAGGAAAAGCTCCAGGTATTGATGGAGTTATAATTTATACAGGTGAAGAAATAGAATTTTTTTTAACAAAGTTATATACCAAATGTCTAAATGATAAAGATGTACCAAATGATTGGAAGAATGCGGTATTAATATTAATATTTAAAAAAGGTGATAAAGAATATATTAGAAATTACAGACCTATCAGCCTTTTATCAGTTTTATACAAAATTTTTACCAAGATAATTGTAACTTGGTTTACAGAGAACATTGGATTTCCACCAACCAAGAGAACAAGCTGGTTTTAAAAGTGGTTTTAGTACAGTAGATCATATCCAGATATTGAGAGAAGTTATAGAAAGGGCAAATGAATTTGAGTTGCCATTATAATTTGTATTTGTAGATTATGAAAAAGCATTTGATTCTATAAACATTTCTTCAATAATTAAAGCATTGGATCATCAAGGTATAGATCCAGGGTATTGTCATATTTTAAAGAATATTTATAAAAATGCAACAGCAACAATTAGATTACATAATGATACTAGGAAAGTCAACATTGAGAAGGGTGTAAGACAGGGTGACTCCATATCTCCAAAACTTTTTACAGCAGTGCTGCAAGAAGTATTTTGTGGATTAAAATGGGAAGCTAAAGGAGTGAAAGTAAATGGAGGTTATTTAAGTCATTTAGATTTTGCAGATGATGTAGTTGTTTTTGCAAATAATGCTTTAGAGCTGCAGGAAATGTTGCAGGAGTTATCAGATGAAAGTAGGACTAAAGATAAATGTTAAAAAGACTAAAGTAATGTTCAATGGATTTTCTCAAAATATGAAAATAAAGATTTATTATATGAGTTAGAAGTTAACAGTTACAAATACCTTGGTCAGATTATTAATACAGATGGAAACATAATGGATGAAATTAATCATAGAATTAAACTTGGTTGGGGTGCTTTTGGTAGAAATAACTTGATACTAAAAGGAAATATGCCTATGTGTTTGAAAAGGAAGGTTTTTAATAAATGTGTTTTACCAGTTCTTACTTATGGATCTGAGGCTTGGACACTTAACAGAAGAGCAATACAGAGACTTCGACCACTCAAAGAGGTATGGAGAGATGCATGTTGGAGTAACAAGAAGAGATTGAAAACACAATATATGGGTGAGAGAACAAACAGGTGTTACTGACGTCATTGAAAAATTAAAAGACTCAAATGGAGTTGGGCTGGACATATTATTACTAGAAGAGATGATAATAGATAGACAATTGAAATTTTGAACTGGATTCCAAGAGATTGTAAAAGACTGAGAAAGAGACCACATGTGAGATGGATGGATGAAATAAGAAAGTGTGCAGGAATGATATGGAGAAGAGATGCTAGAGATTGTAGAAGATGGATTGAACTTGGAGAGACCTTCATCCTGCAGTGGATTGATAGTGGTTGTTGTTGATGATGATGATGTACATGTAATAAGATTCTAATAAAAACTAAAATTCAACTTTTAAAAGCATAAAGTAAAACAAACAAATTTATATATTTTATTAAAAATTAACATATTGTTTCTTTCGGAACTTTAGTTTTATTACATGGAAATCTTTTTTTTTCATGAATTCTTCAAAACAAAGTTCTGCAATGGTTCTAATTGCACAAACAATAACTTAATGCATTATATTCCTGTACAGTTCCGTTTTTTTCCTGCATATTATGGACTATATTTTTCTGTTATTAAACTTCTTTATAAGAATATCATTTATACTGACATGTCAATAAAAAAAAAATTCAAATAATAATTTGGTAAAAGATTTTCTTTGTTTTGTGAAGTTACAGTGCAAACTGCTCAATCCAGGAGTCACTTTTACTAAATATGTACTTCTTAATTCTTCCTTACTTTTTAAAAGTAGTGCATATTGCTGATTTAGTTTTCATTTTCACAATTTAAATCAATCTTTTTATTGTTTTCTATTTTAGAAATTTTTTTTTTCACTTCAATATTAATAATTTTTGGGATTATTTTTTTTAGTTCATTATTAAAATTACTATTTGTATGGATAGCAAAAGGAAAAAAAACAACCTAATGAACATGAATAAATTGCAGAAGAAATACTTAACAGTAATAAGATTGCAAAACATGAAAAAGATATTTACATTTTATTCAAAACTAAAATGTTTTGAAAAGTCTTGTGCACGTTGTTGTTATATGAACCAGTAGAATCCATAGTAAGTAACATTAATGATTTCAGCTAATATTACCCAATGATTTACCAATTCCATGTTTCGCACATATATTTCTACCATTTTTTTTTTTATCATTTGAAATTCTTTTTTTTTGATGATAACAATAATCAGCTTTAAAATTTTGTATTTATCATGCATGATTTAAATTTTTATAATATATGCACTTAGGAGAAAACTAAAAGAAATCGTTTTTTCCCCCATAAATTAACTTCAAAATTATTATTATTATTTTGATGTAAAAATTGAACAGCTTTTACATTGTGTGTTGATGATTCTTAGCAAAAATTATTACATACATCCAACTAGAAGAATACTTTTTAATATATATATTCATATGAGATTTAACAATTTCATATTAAGCACTTAGATTTGGGCCTTCTGAAACTATAAGTTTGGTTCAAATTTTTTTGGAATAACCAGCTTTCACATTGTGAAATTATGTCTTAAGACTTAAATTATTCAAATATATATATATTTGAGTAATAGTTTAAAAATACATGAATATATTTTTACCACTAGATGAAAAAAAAGATGAGTGAACTAAATTGATATCTTAATCTTTTATGACAAATTTGTTTGCCATTCTAGTGTTAATTGTATGCATTTATATTTGTAGCAAATATCCTTATTTAGTTTAGATTTTATATTGTATCATTTGACTTTTGTAGAAATGGTAAATTATATACATGTGCATAAAATTTACTTATGCATTTTACAAGTTAATATGAATTAGGATTCTTTTATGATTCCTGTGACTATTCATCAAATATTATTTTGGAAAATTGGTTAAATTTGAAATTTCATAAATTGTTTTATTTGGTAAGAAAAGGGGGAAAAAATGACATAGTTATAATCTTTTCAGGACTTTCTAATCTTTCAAAAATTAGTTGTGATGTATAAATTCTTCAGATGAAAATCTTCTGTTTGTGTAAAGATTGCGAAATTTTGCAAAGAAGATTAGAAATATTTTTTCTTTCTTAAAAAAAATAAAAAATAATAATAACAAAGAAAGAATATAATTTTTTCCAGACTTTGATATATATGTATATTTTAAATTATTACTTGTCATGGATCATTTATATATATATTATTTATTTGTTTGGATTTTGAATAAGTAAATATCATATATAAATTTTTAAAAAAAGATGAAAGTATAGAAAATTTTGATTTTGAAACTAATTTTTAGCTTAATACCAGAAAATTTATTCATTTATTTGCAATATATATTACACATTTTGTTTTTTTTTAATTTATGCAAGTTAAGTGACATTTATTATCATCCAGAATAATTTTTCTATGTCAGTTATTATGTATTTATTTACATAATTTTTCCATATATATATATATATTAGAATTCATTGAAATGCAGATTTGTCCACCTTGACAAATATAAATGGTTTCAAAAACATGATCTCAAAGTGAAATATTTTTTTAAATTTTTTGAAAAGACAAATTTTCTTTGTTAGTGAATTTATTATTCTTACTTCAAAAGTTTTCAATAGAAATTAAAATTTTAAAATCATATAAGGCCATGAATTAATAATATTTTGAATTCATATCTCAATTAAAATAACAAAATATTGATTAAACTGAAATCTAAAATAAAAGATTTTAATTACAAGTTTCTGAGAATTTATTAGAAACTAGACCTTTTTATAAGTTACAAAATGTTTTTAATATTTACAAAAATGCTCTTTTTTAAAAACATTAAAAAAAAATTGATTCAGATATTAAAATAATAATTCATTTAAATGAATTTTAAAGTTAGAAATAATCTCAGTATTATGTCACTTGAAAATTTATATATATATAAAAGAATATGGTTTATTAAAAAAATATCTTTAATTTTGAATTTAATGCATTAATTCATGAATGATTGGGATCATTATTGTAAATAATAATCTTTATAAATAATAAAATGTAGCTTGTTTATTTGTTATTTATGATATTCACTTACAATTTTATTTATTTACTATATTGTTAAAATAAAAAAAGCAATAACTTTTAAAGTGCTATGTAGTTTTTTACAGCCTTTACCTACTGAATGTATTTATAGAAATAATGAATTTAAAATGACAACAGTTTTAATTATTTTGTTTAAAATTAAAATTTGAATTTTAAGTTCATGTTTAACAGCCCATTACAAAAATATATGATTTATATAATGGCAATTAAATTAGTATAATATATACTATGAACTGATATTTTCATTTTTAATAAATAAAAAAACAATTATTATTATGTTTTATTTAAAAAAATTGATATTAATTACAAATTTATACACAAAAAGTTTGTATAAGATTATTTCATTTTCCTTACATATTTAATTTTATTGTTTTTTTTGTTTGTCTATTTTCTATTAGCTTTTTTCATTTTGTTCCCAAAGATGTTCACATACGGTATTTAATTAATGGATTAAAATATAATTATGCTTTCAGAAAAAAAAAAAAAAGTTAGATTGGAATTTATTCCATTATTATCAATTACTCATAAAAGAATAGAACTATTTATGCTTCAAGGTGAAAAAAAGGACAGAATAATAAATCAATGGTTCATTTTGCCATTACTCTAAAAAAAAATCTGTGCAACAAACACATTAACTGTTATAACTTTTTCCACCATTGTTTTTGAAAGCTTTCAACACCTTGTCTATTTATTACTCTCCATTGTATATTATTCTTAGCTATATTCTTATGGAAATAATTAGTAGTACACATTTTTATATAATGTCTTCAATGATAATCTTTATAATGTAAATAAGATCTGTCACAAGGTTCAAATTCAATCACAAGTCCTTTTCTTTTAGAAAGCTATTGCCAATAATTCACTGCACATGAAAATGTACTTATATTTGGAGTTTCAGTATGATATCCAGAAAGCTAAAGAGCATACAGATTGTTTTAAGATGTTACAGTTTTATTTTCAGAATTTTTTGGGCATCCATAATTGAACAGTTTTAATACTTTTATGGTGTATGAATTAATTCTTGAATCATTTCGATACAATAAATTTTGCAGAATAACATTTTCATATACAACTATATTAGTTATTTTTTTAAATTACTAAATGCAGCAGCAACACTTTGAAATTTGTTGCATCTCAATATTCAGTCAATTTTTATATTTAAATACTTCCAAAATATTTAAATTGATTCATGTTTTTATGTTGGAAATAGTAAAAAATTAAAATACTAGATGTAAAACTTTTTTTTCTAAAATTCTCTCATGACCATGATTTCATCTAGTATTTTAATGTTATACTATTGTCTATTTTGGATTTTCATATGTATGCTAAATTTTTGTTTGAGCGCAAATAAATAACTAGATAGCAGTGACTGAGCAAGAATGCTTATTATCACTACAAAATGGCTATTCCTTACCATTCTTTTAACATAATTTATTCTAATGTGTCAATTTTAGAGATACATTATAATCTTTAATGAGCTTTTACAACATCAAGATGCATTTACTGATTTATGATATTGTTTATGACATCTTTGTATTTCTTTTGATATGTCAAAAAAATTTCAGATTATCATGCTTAGTCTTTTAACATAGTTTATTCTAACATACTAATCTTAGTGCTACGTCATAAATTTTCAAGGAGCTTTTATACATTAAGATTCGTTTATTGATATAATAGGATTATGATATTTGTCAGATCTATGTATTCCTTTCAATGTTTCAAAAATGTTTAATGTAACCATAATTAGAAAATGATTATCTATTTCTTGTGCACTTTTAGTCCAGTAAACATTTAAAAGTATTATTGCTAGTTGAATTTCTCTCTTTAAATCCCTATATTGGTGATGAAATTCACATTCTTCAAGCAGCAAATGTCTCATTTCCTTTCAATCAAACTCCTAATAATAGAATCATTGCCAAAGAAGCAGTTAGAATTCTTTCTTTTAATAGCGAATTCAAAAGCAGATTATGTCATCTACATAACACATTTTTAAAGATAAACTTTTATTTTAGTAACATGAGAAATTAAAATTGAGAATGAAATAGCAAAAAGAATTGAAAGTAAAATGTTCACTATATCTTAAAGTAGAACTTCCTTTTAATTCAATTATAATTTAAAACTTCGAATATCACAATGTACAATCTACCCAACAATTTGCATTTTATATTAATATGCTTTACATTATGACTTGTATGCATAATAATTCATAGATTGCTATTATGTTCAGCATAGATACAACTAAGTTTTTTTTATAGCAATAACTGTAAAACATCAGGATAATGTAGCAGGCAACTTTTTTGACCATTTTTATCTACTTATTCTTAAAATATCTACTACCAAAAAATTAGTTTATTTTTTTAATGATATTAATGGAATTATACTATCAGAATCTAACATTGGAGCTTAAACATTGATAAAATGCGACAGATACTATTGTGTAAAACAATATTTAATATCATTAATTAGTTGGATTTGATCTCACAGTGAATCCAGCACAATACAGTTTTTTTCCAAAGAAATTGTCAATTACTTTCGTCTAATAGATGAGTTTTACTGAGTAGTATGAACCTTAAACATTGTTAATTAATTTTCTATAATTAATATTATTATTTAGCACTTAGCCAGGACAGTCAAGAAGCTATATTTATTTTTAAAAACAATGAAAATGGAAGTTGGACAAACAAATATGGTTATTTAAGGATCTAGGAAATTTAAAAGTAGTTTACAAGTTTAATAATAAATTCTAATGGACAGATTGTAAGTGCAATGTCAAAAATCAATTACAATTGAAAAGTATCTGTAGAATAATTATCACAGAGACATAACACTTAGATATTTGACATCAATTAATAGAAAATGAGATCTGAATAGATAAGATTTATTTTTAAAAAGGTTTAGAAATTGTTGATTCTGGTATTAGTAAGTGTACAAAAAAACTGAACAAGTTCAATAAAAATATTGTGAAATCCAGCCAATTATTCTGGAAAACTGCTCAACAATAAAGAAACCAATTTGCTATGTATTTTTATACAAAAAAAAAGTCTTGTTAATGTGCAAACTATTTAAATAATAATTTTTATGGCAAAAAAAAATTAAGTTGAATTTGATTTGACCTTGCTAAGTTTTAGGAAAGATGGTATAACAAAAATCTCTCTCTCTCTTTTTTTTTTATACTGAAAATCCACAAGCTATCTTACATCAAGTACACAATGAAGAAGGGCAGGTTAGATAAAGAGAAATGCAAATTTAGTATTAATTTTAGTATTAACTGAAAGCAACAGCTAGAAATGCTTATCACTTATCATACTTTTAGTTTAAATTTAAGATCTTTTGATACAGAAAAAATTCAAGGTAAGGGCTTTGTGGCATCCACAAATATCAGCTAGATGGATTTTGATTACTTTTTTCAATTGACAACAGGGTGATTGAGTTTTTACAATTTAATAATGATTAGTAAATTGTTATCTATCTATTTTTATCTGAAGTGTAATGTCCCAGTGATTTTTATTATTGCTAAATATAGCAAAGATGATAATGTCAAGCATAGACACTGAATTTAATGTTGATAATGAAATCATAAATTAAAGATAGTTTTTGACAATTTAATGTTGATAATGAAGTCATAAATTAAAGATAGTTTTTGACAATTTAATGTTGATAATGAAGTCATAAATTAAAGATAGTTTTTGATCTCTTAAATCAATCATTATCAACAAAAATTCAATAATGAAGAAATTCACTGTGAGCTAACTTTAGTCAGAATTCAAGTAAAATGCCTGTAATAAAAGATTTTTTATATATAGGAATATATCTTTAGAAAGAAAAATTATCAGAAAATAAGTTTATTTACATTATATATGTATATCAGATCAAATAATATATAATCAAAAAAGTTTGGAATAAATTTTACAATATTCAAACTATCAATGTATATAAAAAAAAAATATTAATATTTCCACATAAATAGCCAATTTTCATCAATTTATGTATATTAACATAATTATATTGTTTATTTATTAAATTATTCATATATTTATAAAATATGTCTCTGATTTTTCACATGCAAAATAAAAATGTTGTCAAAGCAAAAATCTCCATTATATATAAATAACTAAATATTTTTCAATCTATCCACAGAATCTCATAATTTATTATACAAAAGTCATGTTTATTTGTTAAATATTTATTAACATTTATTGACCAAAATTTGATAGACTTATTTTAAAATCAGTTATCTAAAATGAAAAAATACAGGCCCATGCAATTGTTTGTTGATTTCAGCTGTATTTGCAGTTAATATGTTAGCATGTTATGAAGAGACTATTTTGAAGAGAATAGAATGTTTTTAAAGAGAGCTTGATATGGATTGTTACTTTCAAGAACAGTTTATGTAATATAAAATATCTTGATGTAACTTTCTGGAAATATAGTGTGATCACTTATGAGATATTTGTAAAACTCTTATCAATTAGTGATTTGTTCACCTCAAATCAAATGTTCATATTATGCATAAATTGGCAGGGTTTAGAATATTTTTATTCAGAATGTGTAAATTTCAAACAAATTGTCTATTATTGAAATATATGCTAATGAGTTATTAAATGTAGGATATAATATGAAAGATATTTTAAATATTTTATGTAAATTTATATATAGATGCAGGCTGAAAAATATTGAATGAAAAATATGAATTTCATTATCATATATAAGTAATAGAATGTATAGTATGATTACATTATTCAGTACTTCTTATTTTAATGTTGCATTTAATGTGATTAATTATTTACAGAAAAGATATGTTGATAAATTCAGCAAATGTAATGTATATAAAGTAGTATAATAGTATGGGTTCGGTTATATTGATGTATTGAAATGTGCATAAAAAAAAAGAAGTCGTAAACATTAACTTATGTATAATAAATTATGATATTCTTTAGTTTGATTCAACTCTGTATTTGCGGAACATTCAGTTATTTATAATGGAAGTTTTTGGTTTGACTATGTTTATATTTTCTGCATTTGGAAAATAATTTGAAGAAAAATCAGAAGATATTTTTTATAAATATGAATAATTTATTAAATAAACAATGCAATTGTGTCAATAAGTTAAGGAAAGTAGGTCATTCACGTGGTAGCATTAATATATTGTTTGACATTACATTTTTTTTTTTTAAAAGAATAAAGCCATAAACTTGCTGTTAACTATTATATATTTTTTAAACATTGGTAAAAGTAGAGTTTATTCCAGTTTTTTTACTTATACATATATATATAATTTTTTTGAATAATAAAAAAAAGTTTGACACTTGATAGTCTCATGATATTCAACAACTGGAATTGACAAGATTGGAATGTGATCCATAATCCTTTAGCTATTGAGTTCCTACTAAACCAAAGTTAATTTTATATCAGTACAGGAGTTTCCTCATATTCAATAAAGACAATGTTGATTTAATATAACAGTATAGCATATGTGTAAAGGATTGATTACCTTCTGTTGAGAATATACATATTAGCATATATAGACTATGTCAGTTAAGTAAGATTTTTTTTTTAAAAATAATTATTATAATTGATACCACCAATAAATTTTTAATTTAGCCGTGAGAGTATTTCTGGCAGTGGTTAGCTCACCCCCATTTTCTATGACTTTTATATGTGAAAATTGAACAATTGATTGAAGATTGAAGTATTGATGTTTTTGAATTAATACACCGGTAAAGACTTATTAGAATATCATGAATGGCAAAATAATTTACTGATATATATATATTTTTCGGATTAGATCTCAACTTGCATTTGAAACACAAATGATTTTGTTGAAATTATCTTATTTTGATATTTAATTTATTCAAAATGTATAATGTATGAAGTTGATTATGAAATAAAAGATAATGACCAACAATGAGATGGATATATTATATCATGAGTGATTATATCAGTATGGAACCTGAAATATATGGTAGGTCATCTTGGAGAAATGCTATTTAGATAATAACAGGAGTGAATGCAAACTTAACAATTATAGTCACTATTGCTTTTTTATTATTATTAATGTTTGTATTTAGTATTATATTTGAATGTATCTGTTAAAAATATCTATTAAGTATTTAGCCTTTCTGTTCTAGTTTTAAAAGAATTTTATTTAGGGAGAATATTGGTTTTTTAATACATTAACTTTTTACAGTACATTGACTAAACAAGAGTCTATAATGTCACTACTGGGTTGATAGTGGATGATGTGGTTTATAGATTGTTGTCATCAGCTATCTGGAAATGTAGTAGGCTTTTGAATTTGGAATAGATTCCAGGTTTCTTCAAATAGAAATTTGGAGGAAAGGATCATGTCTTTATGCTTGATTTTGTTTAAGAGAGAAATGAATAGATTGTCTGGGTCTGGTGGAGGAGTTGTGAATACTAATTTGCATCTCACATTCCAGATAGAGTGGGCGAGAAATACTGACATTCTTATAATTGGAAACTGTTTACTTTGTAGAGATTCTTTTAGCGAGAGGATTCGGTAAATATCAATTTTAGTGTTTTGGAAAATCAAGTTTGATACTACCAAGTCCGGTACATGAGCGAATTATGTGGTCAAATGTATCATCATGCCTCTTGCAGATTGGGCAGGTAGGGTCAATGTTGTTAAGAAACCTCTTGTGGTGGAGGAACCAGTTAGTATGCATGGCTCCCAGATTTACTTTTACTAGGTAGTTTAAAAATTTAGGCTCTAAAGCTAAGAACTTGAATATTGAAGTAATTCTATGGTTAGTGATGCCAAGCATTGGCAAAATTGAGTTGATTTCGGGGTTGATTTTTTGGTGGGCTTCCCAGATGGTGATTTTTGTATTATATGGATTTTGTAAAGTAGATATAAATTGATTGAGAAGCTGGAGAACCTGGTCTAGCCAGCATTTCTGTTCTATATGGTGCTAATTGGAGACAATGCAGTGTGATCTAGATAGTAGGTGTTTTTTCCTTTTGTACTAACAATTTCAATTATGTCATTCTGACAGCATTTTCATAATGAGGAAGGTTTTCCTTTTATCTAAAACTTTTGTTTGTGCTATGAAAAAGACAAAAAAAAAACAAATTTGTAAAAGTATAGATCTTAAAGTTTAGGAAAAGAAAGTTTGTGCTGCTTATTTTAAATAAATGGGTTAAGACAAAGAAGTGTTATTCTACTTGCCAGCAACGTTTATTTTTTTTTGGATGCAGTTAAAAAAAGAAAGCCTTAAAATGACTGGAAGACTTTGGTGCTAAGCGGAATGATCATTCAATATATGAAATCTTTTGAACGAAAGCCAATACATCATTAAATATATAAGGAATACTTATTATTATTATTTTTTTTTTTTTATAGATAGATGATTTTTAACTTTTTTATTAGTGATAAAATCTTTCAGAAAGGTTTTTTTTTTTTTTTTAAGTATAGTGTAATTATTTTTAAATCTCATTGTGAAAAATAGTACTGTTAGTCAGGCAAGTGAAAGATAGCTAAGAACTTTTTTTAAAAGAGTTTTTCATGAAAAATGAGATTTCAATTCAAATGTAATAAATATTCTTTACTAGTTAAGACAAGTGTAAAAACCACAGGTTTAATGTTTTAATTATGAGGAAGAATTGTCAAAAATGCTATACTTATACAGAACTTTTTAAAAAAAGAAACAATACTAAAATGAAATAACATTGGTGAAGGAGTGGAATCCAGTTAGTTTTTATTTTCTTTTTTAAAAAAATTATATATGGAAATTAATAATAAAAAATCAAGTTATTAAGAAATAATTATGCTACAATTTGTCTTTATATCTGAAAAAATATTTATTTAATTTTTTTATTGTACTTTATTGTTTTTCTTCCAGTTTGTTTTAATTTTCTGCATTTGTTTTGTGGTACTTTTGTAGAGTCTGTAATATAGAAGGAAGTTCCCCAGGCATTTTTGTTTTAACTATTCATTTTCAGGGACCTCGAATATGTCTTCTACATACAAGCTATAATATTTGATATCTCCTTTTATTTATTTTTAATATGATTATAAAAACAAGGAATTTCAGAAAAGTATGACATTTGATTGATTAAAATAAATGTGGATACACAAAGTTATATCTGTGATTTACGATAGTTTGAAATATTCAAATTCAGCATGTTGTAATTTCTTAGTTTTATAATTCTTTCAAACAATCCCAAAGATAATAGATCCTCTATGACATTTTTTGATCGCATCCATAAGAATAAGTGTTGTTGTCTGTTAAATGTTTACAATAAAGCATATGACAGTCTCTCTGCAATGCGGTGCACTTTGACTTCTCCTTATATGGAGTCAGGAATCTCTTAGCCACTATGCCCAGAGAAGCCCGTTAGCCATTTTACTTCCCTTTCCATTCCCCACCCTAAGTTTTTTTTATATTTTTCTCTATTTTGCTCTATCCCATTTCCACAACATAATCTTTGTTAACTTCATGATCTTTTTATGTAAATTCCCCGTTATCTTTGTGTAAGAATTTGTTAATTTAATGGTTGATCATTGTGTAATTCCTATTGAAGTGTATTACCTACTTCAGGGCATTTTAATTTTAAGGGTGAACCAAGAATTGATTTATAATGCCTTGACTGAGCTTTGCTCATCATCATTTATAAGACTGATAATGATTCAAAATTTAAAGATAATGTTAAAAGCCTAAATAAGCAGTGCACATCATAACTGGCTCATAACAGAAGCAAGTCACCACTGGAATGGTAAGATTAATGGTTTATTTTGGCACATAGAAAGCATTGAGTGTATATAAGTGCATGAGGGTGACCTCTAGAATAATTAGTTTAGAATTTAGAAAGTTAAGGTGTCAAAATAATAGATGCGATAATTTAAGAGTAACTAAAAGTTGTAAGTTTAAACCTGAGTAGTTATTTAGATCGGTATGAATGTTAACGATTAATGAAACAATGTATGATATTTGGTTTGTAAAGTCAGTAGCATCAAGAGGCATATATATTTTTTGATAAGTAGAATCAATTAAAGGTTAGTTTATAATTTGCTGATTTTAAGGGCCTCTGTAATAAATAGTTATTTAGACTAAATCAGCAAAAATATACAGTATCCTGGAGTTGATGCTGCCAAACTCCATTCAGGGATATGTCATAAGTAAATAATCCCAGACCTCTTTTTGTTTTATTAATCGGATTGCTTATGATGCTATATCAAATTCAAATTTTGTAGTTTTAATAAATGTTATGTGTTAATTAAATTTGGTGTTGTATCCATGAAATCAGAAATCTTAATCATATGCAATTTTAGATAAATGTTTTAATGCTTATTTAAGGCACAGACACATTGCAAAAGTTTGATTATTAAAATGATATTTTTTTCTGAAGTCTGAAATTTGCTTTAAAAGAAACATTCATAACTTGTTTTACAAATTATTATGGTTACACTGCAAACATCTGGAAAGAGATTTACTTTTAAATTAATTATTATTTTCATAAATTTATTCTGTTGTGACTAATACTTTGAGTGAACATAAAATCCCTTTTCTCACTCCTGGTATTTGAATGCCCTGCCAGTCAATAGTAATCTGGTTCAAAATTTAAAGTTAGTAGAAGATTCTATTTTTGTTAACTCTTTAGTAATTTATAAGATTTTATTATTATTATTGGTTACATTACATATATAAATTGGTCCATTTATTAGTCCCAATCCCCCCTTTTAGATGTTTTCATTGTTTACTGTCTTTTTTTCTTTAATTACAATTATTGAAGATGAATATATAATTTCTTATTGCTTATATTCATTGCCAAAACATTTTTTTAGAATTAAATTTTTTTCTTCTCATAATGTAATTAATCAATAATTATTATTTTTCTTGGATTTTATTACACTCAGAAGTAGAGATATCTTCCAAATGTATCTTCCTACAATATATATATATTTACAGTTATGTTAGTGGCTTAGAATTATTTTATAATTTAAGTAATATATTTTTGAGATATAACTTCTATTAGAGTTGAGTTTTCTTCTGTAGATTCGGTAAGTTTTATGCAATTAAGTAGATGTTTTTAATATAAAAGAAATTTGAATATAAATAAGTATGATATAATTAAATTATCTTATTTAAAAATAATTAATTTTCAACAATTAGTATTGAAATATGCATATTGTATGTATGCTTTTTTTTAAATTAGCAAAACATTAATTAATAAGGATAATTATTTTAAATTTTAATAAATATCTAATTACATAAGAACTTTCAACCCCCATTCCCTTTGGGATTCAACATTTATTTATACTTGATCTTCAACAATGGCATCAATTTACATTATTTATATATAAAATATTCACTAGCCAATTTATTACAATAGCACAGCTCAAATTTTATATTTTAAAAATGACTTATAGCTAAATTATGTTGTGCTTATAATTATATATACATAACATCTCTGTCAAGCTGTGCCACCATTTATTTATCCATACTCAAAGCATACACTAAAAGTTATCACAGCATCACATATATTCTATTTATATTACTTAACAAATGTCATGCTTGTCTGTTGTTAAAATAAACACATAATTAGTAAAGTAAAATTCAATTTCTATACATAATCATAGTTTCTAAACTGCATTAAAATTAATAAATTTTACATAGCAAAAACTATGGATTAGAAATCAAAGAATATTTTATTGATACATTGGAATTATTTATAAACTTAATAAAACAATTTTTTGGTTTGAGTCATTGCCAATATTTTTCAAAACATTACATTGATAACTATTGTTATAGTATCAGAATCAATCATCTTACAAAAAATTGGATTTGTACATCAACTCAGATTTACTTTCTTCAAATATTTCTATCACTTTATAATTAGAACTATATCCCTTTTTAAGATTAAATATCAATTTTTTCCTACCCCCTCCCCCTTATTCTCCACATTCATTTCCAAGATGTTTTCACAACTCTTTTAAGAGTAAAACCATCCCATCTTCATTTCTTCAATAATCTTTTATTACTTTATTGTTTTCTACATCTTTAGAACTTTTAGTGCTTTTTTTCTATTTAGTTAAAGGTCTACTTCTCCTAATAAAATAATGTTCCAAACAAAATGCCTTTTACAAGTATGTTTTAATCCAAACTTATTTTGCAGTTTTTATTTTAAGTTCTTTATCTTTTTTTTTTATTGTCAGTTAAGCAACTCTTTAAATATTATTTTCACCTATTTTCACTGCTTTTTGTTCTAATTATATTGATCTATACTTCAATAAATATTAAATAAAGAAAATAACAGTATTTTTTTCACATAATTTTTATATCAATTTCTCCTGAAAGATTATTTAATTTTACAAATATTTATCTTCTTCTGGTCTATATTTATATTTCAGAATATCTATCTTCTAATTTCTATACCCCCTCCCCCCCAAATATTTAATAAAAATTGTTCTCATTTTATTGTAGTAACCTTTTTTTATTATCATTATTATTGAAAGAAAATCTGGCATTTAATATTCAGAATTGCATGTTACATTACAAATATCAATTAAATATTCTATCTTCTCATCTCCATCAAACTCTAGAAATATTACTAAAATTTCAGTTCCTCCTTGAGCTGTATAAATTTTATCTCTCTTTACTATTGCACAACTTGTTTCATTCTTTTCTACCATATTTTTCAATCAAAAATAAGCAAAAGCTTATTTGCAGGGCAGATAATTTATGATTTTTTCAACTTCTCCATATATCCTTTTACATATAACCTCATATTTTTGTTAAATAACTACTTCATTTCTGCAACTATGATTTTATTTCACGGTAGTTGTTATATATTTATAAAAGATTATGTAATTTTTGTACAAAATCATTCCATTGGAATAAAGTGGTTTTTTTTTAAATACATTTTTTATCTCTAAATCTCAAAATAATTCATTGTTCTGCAAATCTGTTTTTAAGGTGGGTATTTTCATAGTAATCATGTTATTGTGGTTTCTCATTTACAAAAAAAATTATATATTATATCCTAATCAATAATCTAACCTTATTATTCTTCCTGAAAATGTTTCTTTCATGAATTATTAAGTTTATTGTTTTTCCTTCATATTATATTTCTGAATCTTTATTGCTTTGAAGTTAATAACTAATTTTAGTGCAGCTATACTTTTTTCTCACTACTACAATAATTTTAATCTCATAATCTTAATTCTCTTTTATTCCCTTAATTGACATATTATATTTGCTACTGAAATAAATTATTATTTCTTAAGATACAAACACAAAAATGCATTACTATTTTAAACTTTTTTTTATTACATGATTTTATATCTTTGATTCTGATACTATTTCTTAGCTATTCAGCCTAAGCTGCTTCAAAATTTATGAATGGAGTACCAACAGACAAATTTAGCAAGTTTAATACTGAAAACTTTCTGAAGGTTGTTATTTTCTCTAAATATGATTATTTTTGGTATTTTGAAACCTTGACATTGAATTGCATTAAAGATATGCAACAGATCCTTAGTTTTAACATAAGAATGTTAACATATTTCGGTTTTTATTCATTGTCCCATCTTTGGAAACTTGTCAGACATTGTTTTTTTTTTTTAATTATCCCTTTTCAGAGGTATCAAAGTATTCTTTTATGTTTTTTTCTCAAAATTATTTTACCAAACATGTGTTACTTGTTAAGTTTTAAAAAATTAATGAAATCTCTTATAAATTCCATTCACAAGATTTAATTAAATAATTTATATATTATAATGTAGAAATGTCAACATGTTGCAAACATTGTTGCAATTTTTTTTACTTTAATTAATGTAAGAGTATCAGTGAGCATGTTTATTATTTTTTTTGTAACATTTTCCCAAAATGATTAAAATTTGGAATCTTCCATTAACAGAAGAACATGCAGTAGTATATTTTCAAAATTACAGGATATTGTCCGCCCAAAATGCCTTTTTGTGTAATTTGCTGGCTTGTGCAGAGAGACTGGTGAGTCCTTTATTGCAACTTCCAGGTAGAACAGTGCCTATTTTTATGGATACAATTTGACATAATGTCAGCAAATCTATACAAATTCCTATTTAGTAGCATTTATGTGGCAGCAATTGCGCAAAGAAGAAAATACATTTGTGGTGATGATGCAGGTGTTAGGGATTTTTTTTTAGCTGGCATGAATAATCCACATTTGTTTCTTTGTTTTCCCATATTTTTAATTTGGTTTGCTACTTTAAATTATATTAAATTTACTTTAATTACAATCAATTGTCATACCTTGGTGTAATTTCTAGTATTTTTAAAATAATATATAAAAAACATAAAATGAAATGTTAAATACGACAACTTCTAGTCAACCATATTGTTTTCAAGATTTATTGGAGGTCCCTAAAAATGGAAAATTAAAAAAATTCCTGGCAAGGTTTCAGAGATAGGATAATATGTAAGTATCTATAATTTATCTTAAACAAAATTTAAATGTAAATGCTGTAGATTTTGCAGACAAATAAGTTATTTGAATTTTTTTCAGAGAAGTTTATTGTTGGCAGAACTATTCCCTGAGCAAAATGATTTTTTTTTTTTTTTAGAAAAGTGAAATGTGTTTTTTATTAAAGCAGTTACGACTTAAGGATGAAATATTATTATTTGAGATTATGATTTCAATTAAAATACAAATATTAATGAAATGTGTCTTAATAAAATATTTAATTGAATTTTTCATTCTTAACATTTACCAATGTGATCTATTATTTAATCATAAAATAATGTTTTGAACAATTTTTATTTTAACATTATTACTACAATTTTTACATATAAAACAAATTTCTTATTTATTGCTATATTCTGTGATTAATTTATTCATGGGAAAAATGCATTGCTGAGTTTGATGTTTCAAAAGGCAATAATAATTAGTTTTTTATATATTCATGTTAATTTTTGGATTTGTATTTAACAGTGAGCAGAAAGATATCTTACATAGATCACTAACAGTTTAAAGAATCTCTATGAAAGTGGAGGTTATTATAATTAATATTAATTGTCAATTATCTGTTTGAACAACTGTTTGATTATTAGCGATTTCTATTGAACATTTTATCTCATACTAACCTATGTTTTAGGCAAGCAATCATTATTATAAAAGTGATTATAATTAGCACTATTAAACTTACTACATTTACTGCAATATCCAATGACCATAATTTGAGGCACTGATATAGCGTAAAACTCTCCATGCAGTAGTGGCACCTCGTGCCAACCAGAGTAATCAATGGATGCCAGAAGGCTTGTCCTTAAAATTCCTATCTAGTGCCTACTTATCCAATATCCCCAGACTAGTTTCTGGCTTGTGGCCTTCATCAGTGAGGAGCTTTGGATCTGAGAGCACTGCACCTAGATCTTAGGATCTTATACAATCTTCCAGCAGTCACCCTTTATCTCTATTTAACTACAAAACTATGAGAATGAAATTGAAAACAATAATATTTTCATTCTAAACTCAATAGCTTATATAGTCATATGGGTCTGAACTCAGTTCAGTACCCAAACATTTTGGTATCTTTGGTTATTTTAACAACCATAGCCACCACTATCCTATTAGACAGGACTCACTAAACATCACATGGTCACCATCTCTTATCTTAGCACAGAACTGTTAATAAACAGGCAAACTCTCCATACAGTAGTGCCACCTTGTGCCAACCAGAGTAATCAATGGATGCCAGAAGGCTTGTGCACAAAATCCCCATCTAGTCATTTAATATCTCCAGAGTAATTTCTGGCTTGTGGCCTTCATCAGTGGGGAGTCTTGGATCTGAGAGCACTGCATAAGAGGTAGTGATCACGTGATTTTTAGTGGTTAATACCAATCCTGCCTAATAGAATAGTGGTGGCTATGGTTGTTAAAGAGCCAAAAACACAAATGTATGGGTGCTGAACTGATTTTAGACTCATATGACTATATAAGCTATTGAGCTTAGATTGAAAATATTGTTTTCAATTTCATTCTCATAGTTAAGTAGAGATAAAAGGTGACTGTTGGAGGGTTGCATTAGATCCTAAGATTTAGGGGCAGTGCTCTCAGATCCAAGGCATCTCACTGATGAAAGCCACAAGCGAGAAACTGGTCTGCGGATGTTGGATGAGTGGGCACTAGATGGGGATTTTTTGCACAAGCCTTTTGGTATCCATTGATTACTCTGGTTGGCACAGGGTAACACTACTGTATGGAGAGTTTTGCCTGTTTAATAACAATTATGTGCTAGCATAAGAGATGGTGATCATGTGATGTTTAGTGACATAGCAGTAACACAATGGTTTGATCTCATAAGTTATTGTAACTATTATATAATGAAAAGCTATTATGTGTAACAAGTAATGCACTGTTTGAGATTAGAGGTTTTTTGTTATTTACAAATTTGATTAATTTTTTCTCCAACTTTTCAATGTTGCAAGATAAAAAGTATGGTGATATATTTTAGAATGGGATCATTTCAATTTGTGGAAGTTTTTTAAATTTCGTAGATAGGTTCTAGCTGTGCCTGGTTGTCTTTATAATCATAATTTCAATCAAAATAATTATTGAAGTGTTAGGTATCAAGCATTAAAGGGATATTTTTTCTCAAAGGCATTATTTATTAAAGAGTAACAAAAATACATTTTATCAGTGTTCAGATTTAAAAATAGTCATGAGTTGCTTTACAGAATATAGTTTTTTTATTTTTATGGATCTTCAACTTAATAATTGTTATTGCATTTGATTTATCCAATTGTTCAAATTTATTTATAACATTTTATAATTTGCATATTTTTGTCTTTAATTATAAAATCAATAGTTTGTGTTAAATTGACAAGCAACATCAGAAGACATTCAGCATGAACAACTCAAAATTTAAAGACAAGATTAATCAAAGAAATTATTTAAAATCCTTGGGTGGAATTTGATAAATTTAAAAAATGAAATTTAATTTGATAGCAGGAAATTAAAATTTCAATGTTACCAAAATTTGTTATTGATCAAAATATTTCTTTAAAATAGAAATTAAATTTATAAAACACAATGGTAATATATTGGAAGCTCAAAATAATTAAAAATACATTAGTGAATTGTTTAGTAATTTTTTTTAATATGTGCCAATAAATAGTTCAACAAAATAGTAAGATGTAGCAATTTGGTAATTTAATAGCAATAATTTATTGTCAGGAAACAGCTTTTGTAAAACATTAATTTCTTCTCCCAACTTATTGTTTTTATATAATTTTTTAATATAAATTTGCATCATTTTTATTATCCAAATTTTTTAAAAAAAAATCAGATTAGAATATTGATAAACTACTGCTATTTATAGATTTACTGTATTTTTTTCCAATGAGAAAATTATATATATATTTTGTCATTTCATGATTCTTCAGACAATTTAAAAAATACATATTATTTAAAGAATTTTTATCTAACAACCAAATATATATATGTTCCACTTTTTTCTAATTTTTCTCAGTAACTGAATTTTACAGAATCTAGTTAATATTGAAAATCTTTTAAATTTAAGTTGTCATGGGATTATTATCTACAAATAGCTGAGATAGTTTTGAGTAATTAGTTTTTATTGGATTTTATATTTTCCATTTTATATTAAATTAATAAAGGTAAGGTAAAATTATTAATTTTTTTGATATAGGAAAATTGATAAAAAGTTTTCATAAATTTAAATATAAATAATTAAAGAAAGCAAAATAAATTATGGGGAGTGAGTGAGGGGGGGGGGATTATAGTTTTTATAGGCACCTGATAGTATGAGTTTAACTAAATATATTCTATTTTATTTGTTAATTATAATATCTCATCTTATATTGAATTCTATATTATTTGACCTTATCTACAACAATCCTTCAGAAAAGGATCTATAATTTGTTTTTCTTTCTATATGCTTTGTTTTTTAAAATCCTTTTTTACTAAAAATCTGTATTGGATACAAAGATTATAGCACATGTTTATTTCTCTCTGGAAGAAAGCATTAAAAAAATTATGAATATAGAACAATGCTGTTCATATGATTGTTAAGAATCAGTGTTGAGTTGATGTCACCCAATTAAGAAAATATACATTGAATTGTAGTGAATGTTTATATCTTAAACTAGAAATATAATGCACTGCATTATTAGTGTGTTATGTAGCTGTAATTTTGAGATGCTAAATTAAAGGATGGCAATCTAAGGCAAATTGCTATGTACATTGGTCAAATACATTTTTGCTTTTGAGATAATGAGGGGGTACATGAAATATAGATGTTATATATATCCTCATTTTTTATGACTGGATTTAAGAGACATACTATAAAATCTTAGGTTCTTCATTATCAAGCGAATGCTAATCATGAGGCATAATACTATAAAACAGAGTGAGTATTAATATTTTTTGTACATAACTAAGTGCTAATAAAACTATACATAAATTAATATTAATATACATATACTTATATTCATAAGCAATACATACTTATAAAGGAGAATACTTTTATAAGCAGTAGATATTTTTAACTGAGCACAATTAGCGAAGAGCAAAGAATCAACTGATCATTATCAGAAATAAATATAAATAATAAGCATTGTATCAGCAGCAAATATTCATCTTTTGTGACTGGATTTAAATGAGGCATACTATAAAATTCTAGGTTCATCATCATCAAGTTAATGCTAATCATGAGATACATAATATTATAAAAGAGAGCAAGTATCAATATTTTTGTTACACGTACATACCTAAGTGTTAATAAAACTAAATTATAGGCATTTATTAAATGGTATAAAAATATGCTAGGATCATTATGTCATTGCTAATCAGCAAAACTTTGTACTATCTGATGCCATGAGTGTATTGGCCATAAATATATTAGTAGTTATCATCATGAAATATTGAACAAAGTGCATAAACTTTAAGGATGTCTTTTAATTCTTTAGTATAATCTAATTCTACAGAAAATTCTATATATTTACAACACACACACACACACTACATTTTATTATCTCTGAACTAACTTCTGGAGTTACCTAAAACTGAACTTACCTGAAAAAGAATATACCCACCCAAAATATCTAATGTAGTATTTAAAACCATGATTAATACATATATTAATTAATTAATATTAACAAGAATAATTAAAATGACTTTGATAAGCATTCTTCAATAATTTAAGTTATATCTGACTTATTAGATTAAATCAATAACAAACAAGCACAGTCTTTATTTTCAAAATAGCCCATTAATTTCAATACATATACAAAACAAACCACATGGAAACCTCCTTCTTTATAAATCTTGATTTATTATATTATCTATTATAAAGTGCTAAAAATACTCCAATATTTCGACTATATTCTTTTATAATCTTTATCAAGGAACAACTTGATAAAGTCTATAAAAGAATATAGTCAAAAACATTGGACTGTTTTTTGTATTTTGTAATAGTTCATATAATAAATCAAGATTTATAAAGAAATTTGAATGTGATTTGTTTTGTATATATATTAATTATTAGATTATAATAAAAATATGTGCTTACATTGTTTTATATATATATAAATTATAAGTAACCTTAAATAATATTTATATGAAAAAATAGACATATCTGATAACACAAAATATTCCAGTTTTTAATTATTACATTAAATTTACAAACAATATTATTTTACTTTGACAATATATAAAGTAAATGAGCCTGTTAAATGTATATGTAATATGTATATATACACACACATATGTTTTAATATAAAAAAATAATTCAGTTTTATTAATTCTTTATTTGATTTTATTTCTGAACCAATTACTGTTTTTAATATGAAATAAAAATCTAAAATCTACCCATTGTTAAATTAAAAACAACTTTTTAATGTAAACTCTAAAAAGAAAAACTTCACATAATAATTGAAAATCTTTGGTTTTTAGTTTTTTTAATTTTCAAACTGAAGAAGAGTTTCAAATTTATTCTTTTAAGCAACACTTGTGTTTTATGATTTTTTTTTTAAAGCAATAATAAGTACTATTTTATTTGTGCAGTAAAGAAACAGATTTTTCTTGCATTTTCTTGAACACAAGAATTAATTTTTTAAAATAATATCATGACATACATATATTTTACTCAACAACAAATCTTTTTTCCATGTGTATGCAGAAATAAATAGATTTCAGATATAGAGTATACTTCTTCATTAGAATTAATATTTCAAATAAATTTTAGCACAGCATATATGTATATCTTTTTTAACTGTATGTACATCAATACATATGAAAATAGACTTCCTGTATATATAATATAGATATTAGTATATTCTGGTTTTCTTCAGGGGTCTGGATGCACAAATATGACAGTTCTAGTTAACTGATGAATAATGAAAAACAGGAAGTCTCCAATTTAGAGTCAATTTCTATAATCTCTAAACTTTAGGTACAGCCACACACATATTGAGTTATTGGTCACTACAAAGAACCTTTCACATTCTTCTTTAAGGATCTAAGTTCAACCACTGTAGTGACTGGCAGCAGCCACACTTCTTTTTGAAGTTGTTTTCAATTAAATTCACTCCAGTATTTTTATTTATATTAATGTATATAAATCAATTATTTTATATAGCGCAATGTTTTATAAACTGTAATAGTTAAACAGCATTAAGCTGTTGCACATGCGCTTTGCAGATTTTAACTATAAATGACTGAATACAAACACTTCAAACACATGATAAAGTCTTTGGGAAAAGATAGAATGGCCATCTATCTTTTCGACCCAAATGCTTTTGTATGGGCAAATCTTAAGTGTCTGAAAGTGAAAGCGTGAAGATATTAAATAATCACTTTAAATTACTTTTACATGCTTGAATGAATGACGCTGGTGAAAATTACTAGAATTTATGATACGTTATTCTTATTTGAAATTAAATATATGTAAATAAATCAATTATTTTATATAGCGCGATGTTTTGTAAACTGTAATAGTTACAAAAGTTTATAAACAGAAGGATTAAGTATTACTCCTTAATGAAAACAAGATTATAAGTTTTACAATGGTTTTTTGTTTTTATTTAACATTATCAAAAACACAGATTCAAAAATAATTTTCTTAAATCTTTATATATAAACTAAATTGAAAGTTTATAATTATATATTTCCATTAAATAGATACCTTTTTTGTTTTACAAAAATGGTTTGTTTCTTTGCTACATTAAAAATTTAAATTATCAGAATCAGAAATAAATCAAATAAATAATCTGTTAGTATCTGAGACATATTTATAAGAATTTAAATAATTTTACAATATTAAGAAATATTATTTAGTTAATTAATATTTAGATTATTCTAGAGCATATTTAAATGTTTATATATGTAAATTCTTTTTATGTTTTTTTTTTTTTTCTTTCAAGTTTATATATATGCACATACACATATTTTATGCCATTAATCCATCTCAACATAAATATATCTTGTATAAAGGTCTAATCTTTATTCTGACACTGCATTTATATTTGATAATTGTTTTAAATCATGAAGGTAAGATACTAGAATTTTTTTTTTTTAAAATCTGAATAAATCTATCACAAACTAATGTTAAGGATAACCATCTTTTTATTATTTGATCACAGTATTCTTTACTAAAAGTATCTTTTGAGTCATGAACTGACTTTTCTCTTAAATCATCTAATATGTCTTTCTCATTAATTTACATCATGAAGTTTGACAAATTCATTTTTTCACACTTAAATATGTTTAATTTATACTCAATCATTTTTTTTTTAAATATTAATTTGTTAGAATAATATCATATTGTTAGTCTCAATAATATATATATATTATACAAATTAGCTTTTTCATTTTCCAAATTTATTGGTATTTTCATTCCTATAATTATATTAAATAAGATTTAAAAGAAAGACATGGTTCATAGATTTCATCTAATTTGATGTTACTTTTGAGTGACACAGGGTGTCTTGGTTTTCATATATTTATTAGATTTTTCACAGATCTGATGGTAAATAATTGAAAAATCATACTTTCATAGAAACCCACAACTCATTCATAAAAAAAAAAAAAAAAAGAATGATAATAATACACAAATTGAAAATAAACATTTTTTTGTCTAACAGATAAAGTGAGAAAATAAAGCATGGCAATGTATGATATCTTAATAGATATTAGTTTTATAGATAAAATGCAGTTTTACATTACTGTCATTTATTATTCTGACACATATATATATATCTTTTTGTTTTTACAGAGAAAGATATACCTAATTTTCAAAATATCTACATTTATTTAAACTAAAGCATACAAGTGATGGTAATGAGTAAAAAAACAAAACAATAGAATATTAAGAAAACAGTGTATTAAAAAACAAAATTATATTATTCATGATTAAAATAACAATTTCTAAATAATAATTACCCTTTAACTATTCATTTATTAAGCAGTTCATTTCCAGGAAATATTAAAACAGAATTTAATGCAAAAAAAAAAAAAAATACTTAATTTATTATTGCTTCATTTATAAAAAAAATATAGATTAAAACAATTTCAAAATAATATTTGCTTTAACAATTAATTTATTAGATAACTTATATACACATAAAAATGGTAATTGAATAATAAAATTAGTTAACATATAATTTCTTATCTGGTTGTTTTCATTGTGCACTTTTATTAAAACATTTTATAATGTTTTTGTTTTTTTTTAATATTGAATCTTTTATTCTGTAAACTTTAAAAATCTCAAACAATGAACAACAATTTATTGTGTTTTGTTTTGAAATATCTTAATTATGGTTTCATAAGTTGTGATAGAAATACATTTATAATCACTGTATGTTAGTCTAATTAGAATAAATGTTTAAAGGTGTTTATCTGCGCAATCAGTGTTAAATGACTTTTGCTTTGACTTAATGGCAATTCCACATTTGCGAGATGCCATCTTGTATGGTTTAGTGCAGTGTTAGAATTGTAAACTCTGGGGTTCAAGATCCATGGATTGCAACTCTGTTACTTTTGGCTTCTGAGTAATAAATCACTTGATATTGCATTTGTTTGGGATAAGATTGAACACTTGGTTTTAATGTTCATTGCATTGTTTTAATTATGTTTACAAATAACAGTGTCATTCTGAATGCATATCAACATTAAGTCAATATATCTTATTGCAGTTTGGGGTAAATAATTTCATTAGAATTTGTATTATGGAATTTGCAAAAGTAAATTTATTTATATTATTGTTGTTTATTATTATTATAATTTTAATTTTTAAGTATCTACTAAGAAAATTAAGTTTATAAATATTAAGAGCTAGTAAATGTGAGCATATATATATATGCTTGAGATTGGTTCATGTAATCATTGCAAAAATCATCTTTAACTTTTATTGTCCTTTAATATTCAGAAATTAAAATGGTCACACTCATTTGAGTAGCTTCTAATGATCATGATGAAAATAGATAAATGTTATTTTAAAACTCTTTTTAAAAATAAAAAAAAAAACAATAAAAGATTTTAAAAATATTTTAATATAGCATTTAGTAAATGCATGATAATAGCTTCCACTGTGTATTGCAATTAATAGCAAGATAATTTTATTTTTATTTTTTTCAGAATAAATATATTTTATTTATTGTTTTAAGTGTTCTAAAGAATTGTTTAATAAATGATAATTAGTAAATGTTTTATATTAGCGTGTTGAAACTGCTTGAGGGCATTATTTCTATGCTATCGCACAAAAATATGCCGTTTAGGCAGCCTTCGCTATAGAATGTTCTATTTCAACGCATAAGCCTAGAAATAGTCCGTTGTACATGGTGGCTGTGTCTATTTCTATGCTAATGCACAGAAACATGATGTCTAATTTGCCGCATAAGCCATCGCCTCAGCTTACGCTCAGATTTGTGTTACGCATTTTGGATGTGCGATCAGATTTCCATTTTCACTGCAATATTATGTGAGGTTGGCTGGAATTTTGACTGTCAAAACTATTTTAATATTCATCACAACCTTCTTTTCCTCTATCTTTCCTTTTTGATGAAGCTCTACTTAACAGTTATGAGCATGTGCTGAAATGGGGCAAGGTGAGGTGCAAGCATGATTTCGATCAAATCATGCTGAAATTCACATTGGGTGAAGAACAACTGTGATATTAATAAAATGGCCGAATTCAAGTTTCCCAATGTCAAAGTTTGGGATTTGTCTTGCTCCGAAATGGATGCCATCCCATTTTTACAGCATTATGGAATATTGGCATGTGTGAAGAAGTGTTCATGCGGAGAAATGATATTATATCATGGCGTAAGTGACCAGTTCAAATGCAAGTACCTACAGACTCTGTGAGCTTGGTCACAAAAGCTTAATGTTTCAGGCATGACAGGTAATCAGCAGGCCTGGGGCGATTGTTGATGTTGACGAGACCTTGTTTAGTCACTGGGCTGAGTTGAAGTGGCAGCATGTGCACAAAGGGAAGACATATTCCAGGCCCTATTATTAGACTTTGAGTTGTGTGCAATTAATTCGTATGTTAAGAATCCAAACCCAAAAAAGAAATTGGTTTGAAATGTATGTATTTCATGGAATATCCATTATATGTAAATACTTATTTGTAATAAAAAAAAAATTGCTTTTTTGCGAATACCAAACTAAAAAAATAATAATAAAAAGTATAAATATATTTTGATTTATGTATTTTTTGTAAATAAAATTATTTTATTTTTAATGTGGACAAAAAAACAAGGCTGGCCCGGCAACATTATATTTATGTTTGTTTACAAACAACGCCATCAAGCGTTTTCAACGTGCTAATATAAAACTACCTTAGTAAATATATATCTAACTTTTTAAAAGATTTTTTAAGTCATAATTTGACATTTTGTAATGCTTATTGTTTTTATTGATATTATAAAATATTTTATAAATGAATTATTTAGCAAATTATAGTTAATTGCCTGTCCTTGCAACTAAATTAAAAATCTTTTATTAAGTGCTTTATAAATTACTTTAAATAATATTAAAAATTAGTCCACTATAATATTTTAAACAATCAGTTGAATATATAAATTTGAAAATTTGCTTATTTGTTTGTTATTTAACTAACTTCACAAATCTTGTTTCACTCTTTTTAGTAGTAAAATAATATATTGATAATTTTCAAGTTGGTTAGAAAATATTTTTAAATGATGAAAAATTCTCTAGAGATTACTGTTAGTATAAACTTTCAAATCCTGTATCTGCTGTTTTGTTTATATTTATAAAAAACACCAAATTTTTTAAACAATTCATCAAGATTTGTGCAATATTTTTTGAGTTATTAAGTAATAAAGAAACTTTCAAATTTATATATACATATAATAGATAAATAGATAGATGTATTTTACTTTACAACTTTTTTTATCTTTAAATATTTTTTAATGAATATGGATTGTAGTTTTTTTTAAATGTAATAATTGACATTTATTATTTAACTAACATTATTTTTGCTATCTACTGAATAAGTTATTCCATAGTTTTTTTAAATCATGCACAAAATGCAGAATCGTTATAATAGCAATTTAGTAGATAATTTTGTTACTAATATTAGTTTTATTATAAAAGGGTTTCATATTCAGAACTATCACTAAATAAGCTATGAGCTCATTATATCAAAATATAGATACATTAAATTCAGATTAAGATACAGGAGTATTTCTCAATCTGTTTTCATAGGACTGGTGAAAAAATTAGGTAATTTTTTGTAGCCCAGCATTATAAAATAATTTATTATAAATAAATTGAACTTTATATGAGTATGCTGCATCTCACATTTCACAAAATAATTTTCTACTTCTATTCTGAAGTTTCATTAGAATTGTTTTTTCTTTTAATATGAGTTGGAGCAAACTCTGTTGAATCACCATTCATTTTTGGCCAAATACTATCAATCTTATATTTTATTATATTCTTCTCAGTAACTTTTTCAATAAACTTTTGAATAAAAATTATTAATTACATTTAATATCTTATGGAAAGAATTTGTTTTGAAAACAAAATGTAAGAGTTCAGTTTCTTCAAAATATTAAAACTAAGTACATTATTATTTATTATCTAAACCAAGGCTTCTTAAGGTGTGGGTTGTGATCTCCTATGGGGCTATGCAACTAAATTTAGGGGTTGCAGAAATGTTAGCAAAATTAAAAAAATTCTGGACATGCAATGACTGAAAATTAATTCAAAACAGTTTGGTATACTACATGTATAGTATGTCTGTGAGTTTATGATACTCAAAGAATGCTTGCATCAGCTTGCCAATTGTGATTGGTCACTATACCCCCACTGTTTGATTTATGCATTCTGTTATCACCTCTGATTTCACAGTTGAGACTCTTGCATGTCCTGAATTATAATGTTTTATCGTAAAATTGTTCTACGTTAATCCTTGATAAGTAATTATAAATTTTAACAGTCCTTTCAATTTTTCATCTATATTAATTGCTTTTCATGTGTATCTGTTTTAAACAGAAATAATAATCAGAAAAGGTTAAAAATCAGCTCTTTTCAAATAAATTTAATTTCATAAATTGAAGCTAGTATTTATTCTAAGAAGGATAAATCACATGTGTTTTATAGATAAATATGGTTTATATATTATATTGAAAATAAAAAATGCATATTTCTGTTGATGTAAGTGTCCTTTCATTTTTTTCGTATTAGTTTTATCAAGTTTCCAATACATTTATTGACTTATTTAGTTTTGAGGGTAGTTTTTTTAAAATTTAGTTTTTTAAAGGTGTCTTGGGCCAACTTGGTCTGAAATTTTTTATGAACTTAATTTTTGCATATTCAAAAAATTTCAAAATCTTGGAACTTAATTTCAAAAAAGTCTAATAAAATTATGATGTTTTTTTATATATACATATTTTATTTTTTAAATTATGATGTTTATATTTCAAAGAAAAATATTTTTTTGTTATGGATAAGTGTTTAAATTCAAACAGAACAAATAAAAATTGTGATGATACTATAGCAGATTCCTCACTAGCAAGTTTTAGTACTCAGAAAGTGGGATTTATCTCAACAAGAAAAAGAAAATATGATGATTCATGTTTGGCACTTGGATTTTCTTATGCTAATCATAATGATATGGAACAACCTATTTGCTTAATTTGTAATGAAGTTTTGGCTGCTGAGACTGTGAAACCATCCAAATTAAAGTGACATTTTAATATCAAGCATGCAATAAAACAAAATAATACTTTGAATGACTTCTAAAATCCTAAATACTGATAATCAAAGTGTTTAGAAATTTGTTGTTTTCAACGAAAAGTATTTACTTGCATTTTACAAAACTTTTTATTTAATTGCAAAAAAAATAAAAACTCTATAATAGTCCAGGGGTTGGCAACCTTTTAGTCGTATTGTGCCAAATCTACATTATAATGTTATTTCATGTTCTGATCTGATTCTACCAATCTTATCATATATAATATCAAAATTAGTCCAGTTGTAATGGGCTTCAAAATAATATATATTCTTGACACCCATTATAACTAGATCTTATGTTAGTGATTATTTAATATTTTAAAGTACACAGGAACATATGTGAAAAGCATGTTTTGTTAAACTGTATTGCATTCGAAAGTCATGCTTAAAATTTCTTCTGGCATAGAAAAAATTCATTCTGTTAGTGTTAAAATAAATGTGTATTGTTTACAAAATTGTGATTAATATACAATAATTCAAAATAGGTAGAGCTCATTTAACTTTCAGTGGTTTAATTTAAAAAGCTGATTAATGAACTCTTATCAAAATAAAACAAGTATTTTTCTAGCATTCATTAAAAATGTTTCTAAGAAATTCATTTTTGTGATATGAAAAATCAATTTGAAATTGGAAGTTTTTCATATATTCTTCTTTTCTTTAAAACTATGGGTATTTGGAATTTTTCTCTATGAGAAATTTGTTTTAATTACACAATAGACATTTAAAACAAAAAATATAACGATTTTTAATCAGTTTCATGTATATGCAGAATTCGTTCACACATTAACCTGACTATCACTAACTATAAACTTTTTTTTTCAAATAAATGTGCCAAAGCTTAAAATGTATTATTATATAATTATGAATAAAAGTTTTTCAAATGAATTAATTGATATAATTAATATTTTTTCTGAATATAAATTTACTCTAAAAATGCAGTTGCCATACAAAAATATCAAAGGTCATCCAGATAAAATTATTCCTCCCTGAAAAAAAAAAAATCATCCCATTTAGCTCTTATCTTTATTGAAAATATAAAGATTGAGTGTACATTTATTATACAAAATAATTAGTAAATTAAACTGAATTATAGTTTCCATTTACATGCGAGTCACCTTTACTAAACATGGGTGAAGGCGCAAACCATGCATTGGAATTAAAATATAATTTTTTACTATTTCACTTCGGAGTGCTGTTGATTAATCTTCCACATGCCAAGCATGCCGTAGGTTGCTGACTCCTGCTCAAAGAAGATCTTATGTTGCCTGCTGCAATAAAAATATTGGAAGTAGTTCATGGGAAAAAATATGAAGATGAAATTTGTAAAATTTCATTATCAGATGATACTATTTTCCAAAGGATTTCTGAAATTAGTAATGACTATTTGCAACAGTTTAATATTAGACTTAAAAACAGCTAAAGTTTGCAATTCAGTTGGATGAAACGATTGATATTTCTAACTTGATACAATTATTATTTTATGTAATATATGGGGGAAGGAGGTATACATGAGGAATTATTGTTTTGTCATCCTTTGGGAGAAAAATTATGAGGGGAAGGCATCTTAAATGTGAGGAATTTTTCACAAATGAGGATTTACATTAGTGTAGTTGCATAGATGTCTGTACAGATTATGTTGGGGCAGTGATGGAGATAATATTGGGTTTGTATCAAAAATTAAAGCTGATGACAATGAACATTTGCTTACTCACTGCGTGATGCTTTGGGAAGCCTTCATAACCAAAAAAATATCAGATTTAAATGTGCTTTGCAATGCTATCAAAATCATTAATTTTGTAAAAAGCCGAGCTCTTAATAGTCATCTAATTTCAAACCTTTGCGAAAATATAAATTTCATTTACTAAACTTATTGCTACATGTAGAAGTACTGTGACTCTTAAGAGTTTATACAGATTATTACAACTGAAAGATGAAGTTGTTATATTTTTAAGTGATCAGAAATTCGATTTTGTTGATTTTTATCACAATGAATTATTGTTTTTAAAACTATTATTTGTCAGTTATTTTTGAAAAATTGAATGATTTAAACGTGCCACTTCAAAGGAAATAGTTGTAACATATTTATGTTGAATTATTAAATGAAAAATGTTATTAAGAAAGTGAATGTATGGAAAAATCGAATAGACAATGGATCTTTAGAAATGTTTACTGCTATAGATACTTTTATAATTGAAAATAATCTTCCCAAAGATTTAATTGTAAAAGTTATAATCGATCATTTAAAGTATCTGGAGACACAGTTTCAAAAATACTTTCATTCAGATTTAGATGTTAAAAAAGAAAATTGGGTTCATAAATCATACTCAATTAAAATGATTAATATTATTCATTTACCATTAAATGCACAAGAATTTACAGAATTATCGAATGACACTGGTTTTGCAAAAAATTGTTGAATGAATTTTGATATAAGATTACTTACAGAATTTCCATTACTTTCTGAAATGGTTCTAAACATACTTTTACCATTATATTTTCAGCATTAATGTTATAAAATCAAAACATCAGTCAATTTTTCAAAATGTTGAAGAAGGTCTATGTTCAACTGTAGCAAATATTTATTCAACATTTAATTCTTTATATAAAAATAAACAAACATACCCAGCTCATTAGTATGAATATTTATTTGTCTTTGTTTTTAATGAATGATAAAATTACATTCATATTGTAATATCTGCACTTACGACTGTGCCAAGGTTATAACTGCAAGTCATACTGTGCGGTCAGCAAATAACGTTATACAATTCCCACGCTGTTCTTTCTTAACGAAGCTCTCCAACGAATGCCTTGCTCTGCAACGAATGCTTCTCTCCGCAACTAATGCCCTTCTCTGCAACGAATGCTTCTCTCCACAACTAATGCCCTTCTCTGCAACTAATGCTCTTCTTGCAACTAATGCTCTTCTTGCAACTAATGCTCTTCTCTGCTGCGGTGTCTTTCAGCTACACCCGTGAACTACATTTTCACTGGGTGTGCTAGTCATTTACTGCCAGCACTGACGCGAGATATCTCTGCTGATGTTAAACAGACGTCTCTCCAATACTGCTCGCTACTCACTCCTGCGTGACTGCTCTCTACTGGAGTTGTCCTCTAATTCCTGCTAGATGTTACGCCGTCTTCTATTCACTCTCTGACAACTGCAACGATCTCAATCAATGCACTGACCAATAAAGTAACGTCTCTTATCTAGAAGCATTTGTAATTAGCAAATACTTCTAGGAATTGTCGATCGCCATTACGTCAATGCACTAATTAAATTCCTCAGCTATCAGAGCGCGATCTAAAAACAGCCTTACGAATAAATTCTAGTTTTTCTGGAGTGCACAAAAATGTCTGCCATTTTTACAAACACTACACATATATATTTACCAAATAATTGTTTTCAAATAAATTTTTTTTTATGATTTATTATCAGCAAATGTTTTAATTTATATACCTAGTTTATATACCTCTACACTCAGGGTCATGAAAATATTTGCTCCAGTAAAAGGATTTGCAAGTGGAAAAAGTTTGTGAAGGCAGGATCTAAACAGATCTATCTAATGCCTCTTCCATTTATTTATGAATTAAACCAAATAAAAAAAATAATTAAAGAAATTTGACCGATAATATATGTTCTTAATTTTAGTTAATTCTATTCTAATAGGAAAATAGAAGAATTAAAACAATTTCAGTATCAAAAACTAAAAAAATAATAGCAATTAAAAAAAAAAAAAACCTGAAGAAAAAGCTAATTGTCTTAATAAAGGCAATTTTTTTTCACAATTCTTATTTACCTTTTTCTGATAATAAAATTATTAATCTTATCAACATAATAATTAATAATACAAAACAAAACCCAATCAAAACTTTCATCAATAAATTGAAATAAATAAAAACAATCAAACAACTTCAACAAAAATCACTATCAAGCTGATGCCTTAAACCAAAATGATGATTTTTAGAATAATGATAATAATACTGATGAATTAAATAAATAAATAACTTCCAATAATAATTTGTAATTCATGAAATCCTGTAGCAACAAAAAAAGTTATACCAGAAACTGAGTCAGATATTGAAAACCTGATTATTTCATTCATTGAAGAAATGTAAAATATAACCCTAGTATTATAGTAAAAGCCAACCCTTGAATTCCCTGACTATAATTTCTGTCTATCACTCTAAGATGACCTGAAGTAATAACCCCCCACTCCCAAGACAATAATGCAGCAATATTTAACAAAAGGACTTTCCAATGAATTTAACACAATTCCTTTTGGAGGCCAAAATGAGCCAAACTCTATAGTAGGAGTTAATCACTTATGGAAAAAACTAAAAAAAAATATTCTAAAGAAAAATAAAACCTCTGATAAAATAATTTGCCATCTTAATCCAAACACAACATTCCTAATATGTAAAGTACTTATAAAAAAATGAAAATGCCTTAGTGAAATTAAATGATAAAAGCATAATTTAACCACTCTCTCTTTTTTCTTTTTTGACAAATCAATTAAAGAGGAATCGTGGTAAGTGATTCATTATAGATTTTATTATATAAACAGAAAATTTTAATTTTGAGAGAATAAGCCGATTTTTTAAAACTAGACATGTTTGGTTGAAGAAAATAGATTTAATAAATTTCAGCAAATATTTAATCAAGGGTGATTTGGTATAGTGAATCGAATTTTTGGTTGGTCAATAAAATTAAGACCATCAGGGGTTATAAGAGATAAAATTGGTGATCAAATCGAATGTATAATTATAAATGTGAATAATGTATAGCTGATTGGTGTAAGAGGAACTTTTTTTTAGATGTATTGTTTGAAAAAAAAAAAAAAACAACAAATGTGAAGGAAAGAAGGGATTAATTGCTAATTATTTTATCTCATTTTCTTCATTCCTTATTTTTAAATACAAAACATTACTTTTTTTTTTAATGTTTCTGCATTTCTAAAGAATTATATATTTTCCTAGATGTACTATTTTTATTCCATTTTTTTTAAAGCATTGTATACCTTATTTTCATTATTTTTTTTTTTTTTAGGTAAGTACTGGCATTGGTTTTTATTATCTTTATAAATTTGTGAGTAAAAACTACATTATTTTTTATTATTATATATTTTGATATATGTTATATGCTTTCTTTAGGTATGTATATGTAATGTGTCCATATAAAATATTTGTGGGAATTTAATAATAAGTAAACTTATAATATTGTCTTTTTATCATTGAATTACTATATATCTATTGAAAGATTTTTATTATATTTGCTATGCAATTACAACATTTATGTTGTGGTGTATATGTATAATTGAGTCGGTTATTGCTCAGTAGTTTATAAAAAGTTTGAACATCAAAAAAGACAGAATGAGACATGACCCATGGACCTTAAACTCGTATATGACTCTGCCATTCTACTGCTAAACCAAACCACACTGGGCATTGTGAGTTTATAATTTACAAATGTTTAAAATATGCTAATTTCAAGATAATTTTGTTTGTCTAATTGAAGCAGTGCTGGTGTAAGCTTTGTATAAAATTAAAAAAATAAATTAGGAAAAAAGAAGAAATTGATTTGTTATATAGTGAACATGATTGAAATCCGATTAAGTTTTAATCTTCACTAAACTTAATTTTGTTAAAACGTTTAATGTTTAAATTTTATTATTATTTAAAAAAGAATACGTGTATCAAAATACATTCAGTGTTATCGATTTATTTTAAAATAATTTTCTTATACCACTTGTTTTTACTTTAAATCAATTAACAAAAAAACAAGCAACCTAGCTAATTACATTCCTGTGGCTTTTATTTTAATAGCGGAGATTTGATTTTTATGTAGTTGTTTTCATTTCAATAATCCCTGGGTAGAATTCCTAGATTAGATTGAGCAGGAGATTAATATTTGCCCTGCCTAAGGCGTAGAAATTGGACAACAAGGAAAGTGTTTCGCGGGAAATGGAGCAATGTATAAATAGCCCCACAAATTTGGAGTGTCAGTTAATTCATTATTCATCACTAGACAAGCTGTTCCTCAAGTGAAAGTTTATCTCAATGGACATTTAAATTCTTAAAGGAAATTCGCTGTTATTTAAATCGTTTTGCTTGCAACAAGATGAAAAATTCTATACGTGTTACCACCACTCGAATGGCTTGCTAACTCAACAAAAGACGGATCCCTGACTTCCAAATTTGCTCCGGTAATGCCTTAAATACCTACAAGAAGCTGGAACCTCGTTACATCTACCTTGCCGTGGTCAAAGAACCTGAAAATGAACTTAAGTAAAAGTGCGCACTCTATGTGAACATTGTTTTTACCGAAAGGTAACTATTTTTTTTTTATTCTTCCCAGGGTAAATTAATTCTCATTAAATCTCTGCTCAATCTAATCATAAATGTGTATTCTTAATTGATATAGCCTCATATTTAATATTTGCTGTGTTTTCTAATATTTTGTCGTGGGTCTTGAATTCTTAGTTTTAAGATTCCAAGTTGCTTTCAATTTTTGTTTATTGGAGAGTGACGAGTGAGTTTTCTATTTTTATGTATTTTTATAAATGCTTTGGCAGTCGTGCCTTTTAAATGCTTACCTGTAATTATGTTAATATTCAATAATTAATTTTAAACTCCGTGTTTGCGCTTTTGCAAACCTCCAAAATCTTTTGGCTGACGACTTTATTGTCTAATTTTCCACAGGTGGGGATTTCGTTTCTTATATCTCTGAAGGCAGAAATTAGAATTGTTTTCTTTGTAATTTTATAAGTTGTCAGCAGGAAGATAATATTTATCCCTTTTTAAATTACAGGTGCGCAATACTTTCGTTCTGCTAGAGTATTTAAACTTTTAATATTTCGTACTCATGTGCACTCTCCGATAAATTTCTGTTTGTATTTATTATGTGTGCTTTAAATTTATCAGAGTGTGTACTCAGAATTTGTTTGTAAGTTTATTTTCTTTAAATGCTGGGGCAGACGTAACTGTTTTTCTAATTATTTACTTGTCCCTTATTGAGAACTTTAATTATTAATTTTAAAGTAATTTTCGCCAATCGTTTGGCTGGGATTCACCAATTTTAATTGTTTTACTCCGTTTCAATCATATTTTTCGGTTGTTTTTGAGGTGGATCAATCACTGTTATTTTAAACGTAGTACTAGGTGCAGCTCATACCGATATAAGGACATTCGGGGTCTGACCAAATTTTGGATCTCGAAAAGCTCATCGGCACTGGTGGCTTTGATCTATTTCAAGGACGTATTGCTTTAGTATCTGAAAGTGAAAACCAGTGTTTGGATGAATCCTCTGCTGAATGAAATTTACTTCCTCCCTTTATAATTCGTTTATTAGAAGATCAGTCGGTCTGTCATAGCTTTGCTTTAGTATTTCTGGTACACGCCTGAGTTAACCCCCATTTATTGTGTCATAAACTTATACTTAATAATTTATTTTCTCATAATAAAATCTATGAAATATGTTTAAACTTAATTTGGCTGACGTTTGTCTTTGTGCTTTTGTCTCAATTGTCTAAACAATTTAAGATTTCTTGTTTCTCCCTGAGTCTAGTCGGTGCAAACCATCATCATCATCTATTCTGATCACAGTAAACAAATTTTCCAGACACGTAGTGGTCTGGTGGCGCCCTCTGTATCAGAATAGATTGATAGACGAAAGTTAAAAGCTTTCGTCCGGCACAATAGTGTAACAAAAAATATTCTAATAATAAATTGTCTTATTAGTTATCTTTCAATAATTTATTGAGTTGAACTTTGTTAGGTAATATATTTTGGTAAAAATATGAGCAAATCTTGACATTGTTAATAATGTAGTTAAAAATCTTTAACAATGCAGCAAATATAGAGAATGGAAGATAAGTGTAAAAAAAAAAAATTGAGATTAGATTATTTTAACATTGCTTTAAGTTTTAAAGAGAATAACATTAAAGCAACATAATTTCATGCGAAAGGACTTTCAAATGGTAGCAGTGATAACATTTCATTAGAATTTAATTTTATTGACAAATTTTATGCTACGCACAAAAAAAGCACCAAAACAGGAGAAGTTAAAAAAATGATTTTTAGTAAGTCTAAGTTAAAGAATATTTCATCTTCAAATGATAATTTGGTAAATACTGGAGTGTTTTCAGTACTAAAAATGCTTCTTCAAATAAGAAGATGAAGAAGGAGAACCAATTGAATTATTTATCATAGATTTCCAAAACAACAAAATAGCATTTATATTAAAAACAATCAAAAATGTTAGTAATCCAATAAAAAGATTGCATGTTATTAAAAAGCCAGCTACTATTATGGATATCAATATAGGAAATTTATAGTCTTAATTTTTTTTATATATTCCAGCACACAAAACTATCTAATCAAAATATCTCCATACTAAACATAATCTTTTAATTTTAGTGATAAAATTATTAATAAAAAGAAACTACCAACTAAACACATTAAATTGAATTATCATTGGAGAAAAAGAAAGCCTTTAATATAAACATTTAAAGTACCTGTGGAAAAGGTTTAAATCTTTCTCTTTATAATAGAATTAAATAGATAAATCAATCACACTATCAACTGATTTTATTAAGACTGAACTTTAACAATTATTTTAAGAAATTTGATGCTATTAAATTAACAAATATAGTTTAACGAGTTATTTATTTATATAGTGCAACTGTAGTGGAATGATTCCTAATTATTATTAAATATAGTTTAAAATACAGGATTTTTGCACAAGAGTGCTTGTATTAATAGAATAGATTAAATAGCCTAAATAATATTAAAAAAATAAATTGTAAAAGATAATGATTATATATTTTTTTGTATATATGGTAAAATATTATAATATGTACATCACATTAGTTTGATATTTAAATGTTTCAGAAAAAATAGCAAGTTTTGCTACGTAAATTAAATTGAAAGAGAATTGAAATCTAATATTCCATGCATTATTTTAATATAATGAAAATGGCATAAATAAAACGGGGGCATGCACTTGAAAACATTACATGAGAATTATATTTCCCAAATGCTAATTATCATTACTGGTGTCATGGGATTTTGTTGCCTGATAATGGGTTATCTCTATATAGTGTGTAATTTTATTTCTAGGAATACAATGTAATATTTGACTAAAACACTATTGCAATGCAGTAGTGTAAGTCTTGAGCAAATATTAATAATCACATATTTGAAATTGCATATAATAATTGTAATTTTATTTCTATAGGCAGTTAGCTAATGAAGCTGAAAAGCTATTTCTTTATATAGCATAACTCATTATCTGATTGTTGGCAAAATAAAAAAAAATAGGGTATTTTCATATAGTTTTTTTTTTTTTTTTTAAATCACTGTTTTAATGAATTTATTTTTGCATGAAGCATGCATCTTGTACTACTGAAAAGAGTTTAGCAGAGAAATTATTTGTTTAAATATGTGATCATAGGTTTTAATATCTCCCCCCCCCCCCAATTATTGTAAATAAAAATTTCTGACTCTAGTAATTAAAAAAGGTAAAAAAATTGAATATTTTTATTACAAACTCAATTTTCCTTTTTGTATTGTTACTATTTTTACATTTGTTTTGATCTAACGTGAGAATTTATAGAAGATGCTTTACATGGATTAACACAATAGTATTAATGACAGATATAGGAGACAAAGTTTCCAATTTTCAATTGATTGAACCATTTGATTCAGGCTAACATTTTGATATTTAAATCTTATCTGACTTTCTTAGCAACTGACTAGAATTATCATTATTACAGGAAACTAACCATGAACCTATATGAGGATTATTTAAATTATTATTCTTATCAAAAAAAGAAAAAGGTAATATGTAACACTACTAGATATTAGCTTTAAATAAACTTTTGTTATTGAATTATAGTCTTTATATTAAATTCTCTGTTGTGATTGCTTGAAATAAATTTTTCAAGCAGTAGATTTTAATTGATATCGGTTATAATTTGTCATGATAAATTTTATAAAGAATAAATTAAATAGCTTTGAGATTATATAAAAGTAAGAAAAAGAAAAACTTTTGTTACAAGTCTGATGTTAATAAAAGAAGAGTATAAAAATGGTATATTGCACAAATGTTGTGAGAACATTTACGTATTTAGTTGGAAAAGAAGGGGAAGATTGTTATTATAGAAAAATAGAAAACAGAAAAGACTGATTAAGTATGCAGTAAATTATATCATTTGGATTTGTTTTCAGCCTCTTGTTTAAATCTTGGAAAGTTCTTATTTTTAACATGGTCTAGTAATTATTTTAAAAATTATATAAGGATTTGTTTAGGTGCATTGATTGTTAAGAAATGACAAAGAAAGATGCTCAAATTGTCAGTCAAGTGTTCTGATTAGTAACATGATCTACATTTTCCATTTTTATAGAAATATGTTTGTTTATGCAATTTTAAAATATGTTTAAAACACACTAATTCACATCATGTGGAATTTATATATTTTCAGAAATACTTTTCTTATAGAATATGTTGAAAATATTTGCAGAGAGCAAATCAAAATCAGAAAATATTAAAATCTATAACCAATCAAGATGCTGAATAATTATGTTATAGTCATATCATTGATCAATAGAGACTAATAGATAGGTTTCACTTGTTACACTCATGTAAATGTAGATTTATTTTGATAATATAAATAAACACAAAGAGTTATTTCATGCTCTAGGATTTTTTTTTATTTGTGCATTTTTTGGATTTCAAGAATTGATTTTTTTACCTCTTATTTGTAAACCAAATTCGGCAAAAATTATAAATAAATATTTACTTATATATAATTTATATTTACGTGCTTTCTATTATATAGTAGAAATTTTTTTATTAAAAACAATTTAATACATTAAAATGTAGGCTTATTTTTATATCAATGCAAAAAATTATTATGACAGTAATTGAAACAATAAACCAAAACATAATTTACTTTTATTGATTGATTTCTTAGCCTTTTTACTTCTTTATTTAATAAGATGAACTTTATATTTAGCCATTCATTGTAATATTTTTTAATCATAAATTAAGTAAAAGTATTAAGATATAAAATAGGCCACTCACTGCAATTCATCATTATCATTTTCAACCATTATTGATCTATTGCAGGATGAAGGTTTATCCAAGTTCAATTCCTCTTTTCTGATCTCGAATCTCTTTTCTCCATATGACCTCAGCATACTTCCTTATTTTATTCATCCATCTCATATGTGGTATTTTTCTAGATCATTACATTGTCTTGGAATACAGTTTTAAGATTTTAACTGTTCATCTATTATAATCTCTTTTAGCAATATGTCCAGCCCAACTCCACTTCAGTTTCTTAATTCTCTCAATGATGTCAATAACATCTGTTTGTTTTCTAACCCATGTATTGCATTTTTGGTCTCTTCTTGTTATTTCTAGCATGCATTTTCCTATACTTCCTCAAGTAGTCTGACGTCTCTATTGCTCATTTGTTAAGTGTCCAAATCTCAGATTCATAAATAAGAACTGGTAAAACATGTTTATTAAAAAACTTCCTTTTCAAATACACAGGCATATTTCTTTTTAAAATTAAGTTATTTCTACCAAAAGCACTCCAACTAAGTTTAATTCTATGAATAATTTTATCCATTATGTTCCCATCTGTAATAATAAATTGACAAGATATTTGTAGTTGTTAGCTTTTTCTGACTTAGCATTATCAATCTTTATTTCCATCTTTTGAGAAAATCCATTGAACATTATTTTAGTGTTTTTAACATTTACTTTTAATCTTTTTTTTTCTTTCACCTGATAACTTTTGCACCCTTCTCAATGCTAATTTTTTTTTAATATTATGTAATCTAATTGTTGCTGTTGTATCTTTATAAATATTCTTCCCAATATCCTGGCTTTAATCACTGGAGAAATGTTTATAGAACTGAATATCTTTTTATAATCTACAAATCTAAAACATAATGGCAATTCATATTCATTGGTCTTTTCTATAACTTCTCTCAATACTTGGATATGATCCATTATACTAAAACCACTTTTAAATCCAGCTTGTTCTTTTGGTTGGTAAAAATTTTATACAGAACTGATAAAAGACTGATAGGTCTGGAATTTTTAATATTTTCTCTATAACCTTTTTAAAATATTAATATTAATATTGCATTTTTTCAACTATTTGATATATCTTTATCATTTAGATATTTGATATGTAACTTTGCCAAAACAAATTTCTATTTTTTCATCTGCTGCTTTTAAGATATCAATTATTATTCCATCATTGCCTAGAGCTTTTTCCTTCTTCATAAATTTAATTGCATGTCTCCTTCATTTAAAATCCTGGGCAATTAAGAAGATATAGTATTTGTAGGAGATACTTTTTCCTTGTTTTTTATTGCTATGTAATTCTTAATAGAACTTCTACACATTTCATGATGTTCTCTTACTGTTTCTAGAGAATGTATTGTTATTTAGGTTGCATAAATTTTACCTGACAATGTATTAAGTGATAATGAAGTCATTGTTTAATTATAGGAATCTATTGCCCAGTCAAAATTTGAGATAGTTTGTACTGTTTTTTTTTTTTTTGTTAAATCTAAGTTGTGGTAATATTACTTAATAAAACATTAAAATTTGAACTTTTGTTTTGAATTAGGAAGATCAAAAAGAAATTATTTAAAATTATTGTGACAATTCAAACATATTGAAAATAATTTTTAAATTGAGTGAGGAAATTTCTTATTTTGGATTAAATTAAAAAAAAAAAAATGCTGTCAATCATCTAGCTTTAAAACAGGAATTTGCTATACATATGTATATTTTTCCATAAGTATTCATTTTACTTTTTTCTTTTTCAAATTGGGATTAAATAGTGTTGCTAAGTGAATTCACATGTTGATATATGGAATGTTCTCATAAAATTTGATGGCCATGTGTCTACAATTAGAAAATAGTTTGCCTTACCTTATTTTAAAATTATATTTTGCAGATTCTGTGACTGAAATATATATATATTGTTTTGGATTATTTATTTATTCTTGAGGGCAATTTTAATTAAATTTTCTTGTCATTTTATACTATTTTCAAGTGCACTGGCCATTATATCTTAATCAAAGAAATGAAAGTGAAAGAAATAATATTTTAAAATGAAAGATTGATTTGTTGTTAATTACGATAAAAAACAAACAAGCAAGAACCAAACTGATATAATAATCATATGCTATTATTCAAGAGTGGTCTCATGGCATAAGGATTGCACATTTATTTGCAATCTCTACAATCTGGATTTGAATTTGGATGAAGTAAAAGACTTGAAATTCTTCTTCAGGCTTTAATCAGGACTTTTATTTCATATGATCAATTCTTAGCCTGATAAGTAATGACTTCTTTATTGTTCTTTTATAGAAAGTATAAGGAAATGCCTTTGTCTTTTAGTGAACTATTTAAAACCTGTTTTAAACCTCCCTCTTCAATTGTGCTATGACAACCAATTAAAAAACATTTATGCACAAATAAATACATTGAGAATGGTAATAATGGCAGAGAATGGTTATGCTCACTCAAACTTTCTATGTCAATTCACTTTTAGACCTCAATATTTTCAATATATAAATATTTATCCATAACATACTTCCGTGTCCCCCCCCCTACTATTAACTAATTCCATTTTTAATTGTTTTTTTATATATATATTCTGGTATCTATTTTTATTTATTTATTATTCTAGGTTAAAATTATCTATTTTTATTTATTTAAATTTTATATACTACAATTTTACTATTTAAGTTCTTTGAATTGTAAATATGCTTTAAAATTATTTTTGTTATAATTATTAAATGCTGTTCAATTGTTATATAGTTAATTATCAAAATATATTATTATATATGTTAATAGTTAGTTGCATTTCAGTATCTAATTTCGATATAATATTAATTGCTTCAATAATCATTTTTTCTTTGGAATTAATAAAAAGAAGTATATATATATATATTTAGACATTTTGATTTTAAATAGGGGGAGAGGAAAGGACAATTTTGCCAATTAAGTTAATAATTATTCAAATATGAGTCAATTTTACCTGATCTTAAAAAAAGAATATTTAATGTTCAACTATGTGTTAGTTTATATATATGTAAAATTCTATATTTTGTGTTAATATATACACACATAAAACTATAAGATGATTAAAAAAGAATAGTAAACAAAAATATTATAATTTAATAAAAAAAACCTATATAAATTTTATTTTGTCAATTATTTTTTTTGGTCTGACTGTAATCTTTCTAAATATTGTACTCTTACATCATTCTCATTGAGTCATGTTTTTGTCGTCAATGAAATCAACCATAAATTTTTTGTTTTTTGAAAATTTCAAATTTTAATTTTAAATGGTCAAAATACAAAGCTAATGGCAATAACAATTTTGTTAATATTAAATAATGTCTTTGTTAATATTAAATAATGTCACAAAGACCTTTTTTTAAGTGATAAAATGGAAATTATAAATTTAATTTTGATGGGGAGGGGGCGGGGGCTATATACAACAGTAGTTTGCCAATTGTTTGATAAGAACAAGTCATTGATTTATGAGATTTGGTGGGAGGAGAAAATTCTTCCTATTATTGTACAATGTTTTAGGCTTGGTGCATGTCACTATAAAAATTGATGAGGCACTGAATATGTGATTGGAAGATCTGAGTTACAAAAATGTACCAATGATTATGATGATAAAATTTTTTATTGCTAGTAATGAGAAAAGCATTCTGTTTGGCAGATAACATCTTTCATTGCAAATATACTTTTCTATTACATACTATATGAGCAAAAATAAAATCATACAGAAAGTTCATGCTTTCATTTAAAGACATTAGCCAAGAATGTATTGAAAAGTGTGAAGTCATATCTTTTACCTGGAGTCTGGAAATATTTGTATAGACTTAGAAAATAATATAGACTTAAAAACATCAAAACTGTAAAAATAGACTTAAAAAAAATTATAAAAAAGAATTGCTCCTAGAACAAAGGTTTAATTGTGTTGAAATCACATTATCATAGTGCTATGTGTTAGTTTATCAGGAATTATTTACATGGCCAACTTGTGCTCTCAAAACAGAATAAAAATAATTTATATGAGTTCTGGTATTACGATAAGGAGCTTATTGTAAAGTCATTCTTTTTATCAAATGTTTTCATGATTATGTTGCCTCCAAAGTTAAAAAATGCCTTATGCAGAAATAATGTGATTTCAAAGTTCTGCTGATGCTAAACAATGCACTAAGTAATTTTGAATCTGATTTCTATAATAATGAAAATGTTGAGATTATAATTTTATTTCTAAATACTATCTCATTGCTGCAACTTCATGATAAAAATATTTTTCACTATATTAAGATGCATACTGTGTATACCAATTTAATATTTGATCAGATTTGAGCAATTCTTGATGCTGATCCTAATGGAATGTCAGAAATCTTTTATCGATATAGATAAAATATTTATAAAAGTAACCATAGATGAATAAGTCAAAAACTGTAACTGCATGTTGGAAAGTTTTATGTAGTGAAATTGTTAATGACTTCTAAAAACTTTCCACGTATTGATGGTGTAGTTAAAAGAATTATTATAGTAGTGCATGAAAATGGGATGAGAGGTAAGATTGGAAGATGGATTTATTGATATAACTGATGAAAAAGTTTGCAAAGAATATTGAAGATTGCAAAAGTTCTAACAAAGAAAGCATTAAAAGATATTTCTTTATTATATAGCTTCTAAAAATAAAATTATAGAACCTGAACTTTTGGTGGAATATAGATCACAACTTAAGTATTTAAGCCTCTGCAACATCATTTTGATATATAAATAATTGAATAGGTTATTGCTTGAAAATTTATAAGAGATTCAAGTATCAGAAATGGTAGCTAGTATTGTGATCGATTGACCATGAATTACAGAATCTGCCATTTTCATTGCACTAAATCACATACTCCATTTTTTGATAGATTAAAATGATGGAGAAAACAATTTCTATTGCAATATTTTCTGAAAACAAATCTTAATGGGAGGGAAAATAATGAAATTTTATGGAAACATGACAGAAAGATTATATAAAAAAGAATGAAAAAGCATAAAGTAATTTTCCTTTTTTTTTTTTTAAAGGGAAAGAGTGATCAAATGAATGTATATACCATAATTCAGTGCATACATATATAAAGCTTTTTCATAACTGCATTATTGTAGTCAGTATTTTTGCCTTATTGTGTATTGTAATTTTTAAATTAAATTGTTTCATTTGTGTGCATTATATATTTATTAATAAAGATCTTTTGCAGTGCTTTTTTATATAGTATTCACTATTATTCATGAATCTACTGGTAGCCTTGAAACTAAATACATGATGAAAGAGATTCATTGCATTTCTAAATTATTTAAATGAGTCTGCAAAATCATTCACATTAAGTTGTTAATTTAATTCCATTGTATCATTGTTATCTCGATACTTAGATTTTATGGATTTTGCTAGAGAGTTTGTTGAATTTGGCCACATTCTTTTTTTAAATATCGAGGTCAGCGCAGCAGTTGGTTGCAAACAGTTGTTGTGGGTTTGCCTCCTGGCCGATGCTATGATTTATGGGGGAAAAAAAATTAGAACATGTGCACAATGTGGAATCATCATGATTACAAACTACATAATTTCAGACTCATTTTGTTTTAACAAATCAAAGAATGCATGCCAGACACTCTTTAGAAAATTCTTAGAGGTAAAATTAATTCATTTGGAAAAATTACTTAATGTAATTCCCAAAGAAATGTTCAAAACATAAAATCTATAGTTTATATCATAATAAAGTGGTCAAATATGTTATGATTTCTTAAGCTGCTTACGATAACATTATTTTATTTTAAGGAGTTATTCCAATTATGATCTATCAAGTCAATGACAATCCAGGATATGATAGATATGTATGTATATAACATTTTTGCCATGCTCTGTGATCCCTTACTCACTTAAATATGAGTCAGATAAAATGTGATATTATCAGATATATATATATATTGTTGACCAATCAGCATCAGTCTTTGCAGATATTTAAATTATTGTAGTTTTTTATAATTCAATATTAACAGAATAAAAGATATTTTATATATATTCTGATTGTAACTGTTGAGAAAAAAAATTTTTTTTTCCTTTTTCAATTATATGAAAGTTTTTGAATATTATATATATGTCTTTCATAATCAATATTATGAATTACATCTGATAACTTATAAAAATATAAAATAGAGAAAAACTTGCAAAATATGCCAATTCTTGAAAATAAGGGCTAAATAGGTTTTTAAATTGAATCAAATATTAATTTTTGGTTTGAGAATATACAAAAAATGATTAAAGAGACTAATTGTAAAATAAATAAACAAGTTTAAACTATAAAATAAGTGATTTTAAAAAGTCATGGAAAATATTATTTTCATATGTTTTCAGAATGTTTGTTGATGAGAAAAAAGTTTAGATGAATTTTTTTTGTCTCTTCATTGTTTTAGAAGTAATTAATATTTTCTTCTCTTTTTTGGAGAACATCATCATGAGATTAATAACTGGATTATATCTTTCTTAACTGTGAGATATAAAATGTTAAACAAAAATCAAATCACTGGTAAGGTTGATATGCATGACTGGTAAATCACTACTATTTGCTTTCTTATTTCTAGTCAATTGATTTTAATGTAAACAGGAAATAGTAATGTATTTCTATCAACTTCTACTTTTAAAATTGTTTCTGTTATGCATTTTAATTTTTTAATAACTGATTAAATTACAATCTGGTTATTATTATTTTTCTAATGATGTTCTACAAAGAATTTAGAAAAAAATATTTTTTTGATATGAAAAATTTCTCACTTTATTTTATTGAATCTTTACTTACTGTAAAATAAAACTTTGATTGTAAGTAATTAATTACTATTTATCACAGAGACAAAACTCTCCATACAATAGTGTCAGAGTATGGAGAGTTTTGCCTCTGTGAAAAACAGCTTGTGTAAGCATAAAGAATGGTAATCATGTGATGTTTGATGGTTTAATTACTATTTATTATTATTATTATTTTATGATTTGCAAATATTTTAATGACATAGGATTCATCTAATTTTATGATATAACTTTAACATTGAGATTCCAAAATAAATTGTGTTAAGAAGTTGATTGATGTCAGCAATACTCAATTATTTAACTCTTGCTCATACTAATCTATTGTCTAAGCTAAACCACTTTGTCTTCAAACAGAGAACTTAACACATAAATATTTTATGCAGACTATATCTGAATAATATCCTTGTGGAATTGAAAAATATTCTTTATTTTTTATTTATAATTAATGCAGAAATAATGAGCATTTTCAAAACATTTTATTGTGACAGTCAGATGATGTATGTTGGTTTAACCCAGTTCTAATACTAGGCGAAAGTACCTCAAGGCCACCCATACGTGATATATTAAATCAAGAATACTATGACCTCTGCCCTGTTCGCCTATTCTCGAGGCTAACTACGAACCAACCACATTATCTGAGGCATGCATAAATTATTTTCTCACCGACCCAAAGCTTAGCATCAGTGGAGAGAAACATGGACGGGAACACCTAAGGAGCTAAATAGTTAAATGTGCAAAAGTACTAAGAACTATGTGTTTTGCGTGCCTGGATCATTTGAAAGTAAAAATAAAGCATTAAAATAAAATTAGAAAACTGAAGCTTTTTAGTTAAATAATAGATTTAATTAATGACTTTAAAATATTAATAATGATTTAATGGCTTCCGCTATTCTCCTGAATTAATGAAAAACTAATTAGACAATGAAAACAGATTAATATGTTTGCGGTCTAAATCTTTTCTTCCCAATTTTATTAAAATTGTCAACTCGAATCTCCTCGATAAAGTACAATAATAAAAATCTTTCGCCAAAGCATTTTCTAATTGCTTTGCGCTAAAAACAGACAGTTTAAAAATTATTTAAGACATATATAGCTAAATCAGATATACGCAATAAGCTAATGGCGGACAAAGGAAGTGTTATCGAGGAGATCAAGTTGGCAAACAAAAGGAAACTTACTCGTATTGAATTTTACAAATATAAATGAAAATTGGAAAGAGATTTAAATGAAAACTTAACCTTTGACTTACACTGCAATGGAATACGAAATATTTATACATGTTAGTAATGAAGAATAGCGAAGGAAAAAAGGGTTAAATATATAGATAGATGATCACACATATATATATATTTAAGACTAGTCTAATAAAAATGGTTACATTACAGATATCATTAAATAAAACAATTCAAAATATAATTCAATTAAGAAAGGTATGAACAAAAGGGTAGAAAGTAAATAGTTCAATGGAGGAGAGATATGATTACCATCCTGGTTTCGTGGTCATGTTCCCTCGACGATGTAGCTTGATCCGTCCATCGATAGGTATTTGCCTGGACAAGGAAAGTGGAAATAAGTAGCTTGCTTTTACGAAAAGTCCTACAGACACAGCACAGAGTTCAGATTATATTGGGTGGATACTATGGCATTTTGATGGTATTTAGGAACCTCGGCAATAGGCAAAGCTTTTTGCCTAGCCAAGCATAGTAGAATCCACCAAATTCATATGACTTTTAGTTTGTAGCATGTTCAAACTTCTCCGTGATTTTGAAGACGACAGTTGTATAACTTTTTGGAATAAAATCTCAACAAGCAAAAGCAAAATCTGAAAGAGTTCTCCAAAGAGAAATCTGAATGCCAGCAAGAAAACTCTGAATGCTCTTTCCAAAAGGAAAATCTGAATGCAATCCCCAAAAGGAAATCTGAATGCCAAGTCTTTTGTTCACTCTCCTATTTATAACCTTTTTGTAAGCTACCTTCTATTGTTTGTATGATCTTAGATCTTGATAAGCCCCTCCACATTCCTTTGTTTCAAAATAACATCTTCTAAAAAATAACTTTTACTTTTTTATTCTAAATTTCTTTCTTTAAACTTTGAATTTTATTAATTAAAAAAGAAAGAGAAAGCCATCTTTAATTTGCCTTGAATGGGCTAATTAATTACAAACATACATTCTTTTAGAAAATGTTGGCGGGCTTATCTCAAAATAAATCATACGCATATTTTAACAAGATTTTAACAAAAAAATATATTCTTATTTTTTTATAGTAAAATAAGCATTTTATTTCAGCAGAATTTTGCATTAACTCATATATATATATACGCTTGACGTATATATATGTTTGACTAATAGGTTTTACAAGCAATTTTTATTAACAGCAATTTAATCTTTGAATGGAATTTATTTAACACGAAATATTTAAATGTAAATACAAATTTAATAAACATAATTAATTTTAGCTTTAATGCAAAACCCTGCTGATATTGGACTATAAACTTAATTCAGGCCTACAATACTAATTAAGTTTATAGGAGGCTGTGAAGCATGGATCAGACTTCAGATCCATTGCTTCATTATTTACCTGTTTATATATTAATTGAGAATTATATTTAAGTAATACTTTTATATATTAGCATTTATGAATCTTCAAATAAATCTTGTTTTTATTATTTTTACAAGAATATACTTTTTTTTAAATTAAATATTTTTTAGATGAACAAAAAGATAAACCATGTTTTAAATATCTCTTGCCAGGCAAAGGATTTTATAATAATCCTGATAGACTGATCAGAGGAAAAGAAGGCATTGCTTTCTAGACTTTCATTTGTTTTATTTATTGGCTAAAAATAGCTAGATATCTTTTTATCAATTAACAATGGTCATTTAGGTGATTTGATTATGTGCTGGTTAACTTAAAAAACAATTTTAAACAAGATTCGAATCTGAAAAAAATGTCCAAGTTTTATTCATATTCAACTAAAATTGTAATAGTTAATTGAGCAATAAATGTAATATATTATTATAACAGGACAGAAATGCTGGTTTGTAATTTCCTCCAAAGAAAATCTGAGTCTATCAAACTGTAAATCAATATCCACATAAAAAGCCTGATCAGTTCTTCTATATATGTATATGCTATAACTATGCACCAAATTCATACAGTAAGCAGGAAACATAATGATAATTTCATAAATTGTGCAAAATTCTACACATCCAAGAACTATATGATTGCATTGTGCAATTCATGAAATGTGCCAAGAGTTTCACATTCTGTGAATTGAGGGACTTCATTATTTGTATATCACACACACGCACACACATATATATATATTGTACCGGTAAAAAAAAAGTTTATTAACAATGAAGAAAAGTCAATATAGTATTTTGATTTATATTAGGTGACAGATAAGTTTCATAAACAATACTTTAATAATAAACAATAATTTATTATTTAACAAAGTCTCCAGTTGATTATGTAATGGTATATAATTACAGTACAGATTTAAACTCATAACCAGTAATATACAAAAGATATATATATAAATAAGATATTCAGTGATCAACATGCACATGTATAATGATAAATGTAAGAATATTCTACTACATGTATCCGTTCTAAGTCCTGATTTAAAGAAATATAATTATATAAACTATGAGAAGATGATGACTGGGTTTTATAATTACAAATACTCTTAACAGTATTTTATTTGTTTTAGATTTCAATTTAAAAAAAGAAACTCCAGGTGCCAAACCTTTTCAATAAAGTTTATTGAGAATACTAAAGAAATAACAATCATCATCACTGCCAATTATTACTGTGACATTCCAGCATATTCCCAATGGTTTGCATGTTATATCAAAATTATGGATGATTTATAAATTAGCATATGTGTGTTGAAGTTATAATGTTTTAACTTAATTATAAACAAACTGAATTGAAAAATCAATAATTTAACAATTTATTGACAAAACAAAAACATACATAAGTTAGTTCCATCTATATATTAGTGATTCCCAAATGCAGATATAAAATAAAACATGTCACAACAATTTAATATATTTTGTTTTATAAGTCTATACTCATGTTTCCAAATGTAGATATAAAATGAAACATACCGTAACAGTTAATATATTTTCAGTTTTAAATCTATACTAGTGACTCCAAATGTAGATATAAAATATAACATATCACAATGATTAGTATATATTTAGTTTTTAAGTCTAAGGTCTTTTACCATTATAATGTGAATATCTTACCAGTCAAAATATCTAAAGCTTTAAATCATGAGTATTCAAATATCGTTTTTCTTTTTTATGTAATTACAGTCAACTTCATAACTCCTCTTGAAGAGTAGATTTCTTACCTATATATGCTGGATACTTGAATTCTATATATATCATTATGGTGATGTATCACATGTAAAATATCAATAGGTCTTCAGCAGTTTAGTAGGATGATTCATTACCTTTCCTTATTTTCATCTTAGAAATTGTAGCGATCTAGTTCCACAGATTTCAGTGCCATTTAATTTGGATCAGACTGCCTATGTAGGATCTTCTAACTTATGCTATTTGTTTTTACTTTACCTTCCATGATAAATGATCCACTAATATAGGAAAACATTATTATTGCTTTTGATATAGGTGTTATGCAATTTTAATTAGTGGCAAGGCAAAATCTGTTCTCCACACGACTCACTTCAACACTGCTTTAACATACAGCTTGTAGTTTGGAATCAGGAAATCAAGACTGGAACAAAATCAACATCAAAATGAATGACTGCATACTGAGTGAATTTTGAGTGACCCCTTTTTATGCCTCTCTGTTATCTTTCTATCCTCTGTCTACATCATCTGCCATCAATCAAATCATAATGTAGACTATTTGCGTATGTTTTCATCATCTGTTACTTGAATTATAATGTAGTCTATTTTAAAATCTTAGATCTCAGAGTAAAAGTATTCCATTGTTTTCTTATAAAACATGTGGGGGAAAACAAGCTTGAATACAATATTATATTGTTTTATATTGAAAGAAGAAACAAATAACCGATTGTTTTTTTTTTTTTTGTTTATCTACCCTCGTTCCAATGCAGGAAGATATAACATTAAACCAATCAAATGATCATCATTTTTTTATGCATAAACTTTCTTGCATCCATTGATTATTCTGGCTTGCACTGAGTGGCACTACTGTGTGGAGAGATTTGCCTGTTTTAAGATATAAAATTCTTTGCTGACTTTTCTTTTTTTCTTTTTAATTTCAAAAATATCATTTATTTATAATTTTTGATCTTGAATTTGAGTTCACTATTCTATTTACCATAATAATTGACAAGATTTTATTTATAAATCATTTTAAAACAGCTAAAATCAAAGAGATCTTCAAAAATGCCTTAAAATTTATGAACTATATATTTTAAACTTGATTCACATCAATAGCATTTTTTTGTCTTCCTTTATAATCTCATTTATTGTTATCTTTCTGCTCACATATTACAGGATAAGTGATAACATTCAGCATAAATTGCCACAACATTTAATATGATTAGAATGTATATTAATATTTTTTTCTGTCTTATGGGCATTTTTTTTTTTTTTTTTACAATATATGCATGCATACACACATAGGCATTGATGTTAAAATCTTTATTTATTAATTCATACATGTTTATGCATAGCTTGCCATTTGCAATGCATAATAAATATTATTATCAAATGTGTATATAAACTTTCTTATAGACAGTTTTTTTTCCAATGGCACATAATAAAGTAATTTGTACTTTTTTTTTTCTCTTATTATTTTTTATGCAGCATTTAATCCTGAGTAATGTGGATTGCACTTGGGTTAATATGATTATAATATATATATATAAACAAGTGAAAGAAAATTTCAAGTTTTAAGCATTTTTAATATTAGTAATCATGATTTTGTTTATTCTTATATCTATCCCATTATCAGGAAGGTGGATCAATATTGCATATTTTCCAAAAATATTTGAGGTAAATGCACTATTAGTTTGAATATTTTTCTATGCGTATAATATGTTTAAATTGCATTATCTTTTCATTTTCAGTAATACATATATACGAAATTATACTTGATTAGCTCGTGATTACATTTTTTTCATTCAAACAATTATATTTATAATATGTTAATTGTATTAAAAGAACAATTTTTGCATCTGTATATGTATGTATGATAATTTAGATTGAACATTATTTATACTTATTGATTTGAAAATTAAAAACATTAATGCCATTAATTATGTTAAATTTGGCACAGAAAAGAAGGATGAAAGGTTTAAGTCTTTTATGAGTAATTGAAAACTAATTGAATTAAATAATTTAATGAAAAAAAATTTTTTTTACTGTCAATACTTCTAAATCTAAAATAGTAATAAAATTATTATCCATAATATATATAAAAAAAGATTGTACCATTTGCAATATTAATATTTAGTTTTAGCAATTATTGATTTTCCAGATTAGAAAAAGGAAAGAGAAAATTCTGTAAAAACAATTTGTGGATCAAAGAATGACAAATCAATAATTTCAGGGAGGAGAGTAAAAAAAAGTTCACACTATAGTCTGATGAAATTATTGATGTTTCCAAGCTCTTAAAATAAAATCACTAAACTATTCTATAGGTATGAATTTCAGGCAAAATTGTAAATTTATCACTTAATAACATCCTTAATTTAAAAAAAAAAAATGTTGCTAAAAATAAAAATCTGATATTAAAGAGTTATATTAATAATAAGTTTTAGTCTTCTACATGTATATTTATTATATTATTATCTGGGTCAGTTACTTAGGAGATCAGTTGACTTAATTTTAAATACTAAAATGAAATAATTTTAATGAAATATCTTTCTGATAATTTTTGTTTAAAACTTTCCTTAGGATTATTCCTCGAACCTTTATTTTTTTGACCCACAACTATTATCATTGGACTAAATTATTGAGGATATAAAGCAGAAGATTCCATTAGATGGTTGTTAAGAGAATATCATTAGAGTTAAGAAATGTTATCAAACAATCTCTAGATTCCAAAAAAGGATGATACATCAAAATAAAATTTTTGAAAATTTTCTACATTAACAAAGGGAAATAAAATCTTCACTTTAAAATGCTTTCAAAAAAGTGCAATATAAAAGGATCAAATATCCAAATTATGCATTGTTCTATTTAATGTAGAATGCCACTCTTATTTAATGAATACTTTTAATAAATTAGAATGAAATATTAGATGTTGTTTATATTTTTTTTAATCACAATGTTCATTGGGAAGAGATTCTTTGTAATGAAAGCTTTTGTAGTCTTCATTTCAGATATATATATATTTCTTCCAATTAAAATACATGCATCTTTTTATAATCATTACAGAAATGCAATAAATTTATAATAATAATGGTAACAATAAATAAATTTATTTTCAATAGAAACTTCTTAGATAATCATATTTATAATTGAAAAAGTGGATAGCTTTTCAAGTGCTCTAATATACATTGTATTTAACCATAGTTTTTGTTAAAAGTGAAGTATAATTATTTTAGTTTTATTAAATTTAAAAAATGATTTTATTATCTAACAATAATAGTTGATAAAGGCTTCCAAAATAAAAACAGATTCTTTTTTTTGGAAAGTATTATATTTTTTATTTTATTTTACATTCAACATTAATGTTTTTAAAGGGCTTTCTGAATCTATGTATGTATATTTCACTTCCTATTGGCTTTTTCAATACCTGTTAGCATCAAGTGGAAGGATTATCTTCTCAATTTTATACTTGTGCCCAATTTTTTTTCACATTAAAGAAAAGAATTCTAATTATAGTTCTTATATATATTTTAATAGAGTACTAAAATCACCAAAAAATGTAGATTTTCAGTTGTTATAATGTAAATCTGTTCAGAGTTTTGATTGGGGTATCTCACTCTATTGAAATTTGTTTGAGATATAAATGTAAATTTTTTGTTATTTTTTCTATCACATGTTCATAGAAAATTGGAGGAAAAAATTTTTTTTTTCAATTAATAAATAATAAAGATGAATTAATAATTTTTTTAATTAAGACAAAATAATTTACTTATTGAAATATTTTACATAAGAATTTGTAATGGATTAAATGATTTTCAATTTAGACTTTGCTTTTAAATATATTTTACACATATTGATTTTTTAATATTTGATGTATATTTTTTATTTTATATCATATATTATAAATAAATGCATTCTAAACCACATACTTAGGCTCTTCAGTTTATGTTCTACATTTTTATATATTGAAATATTTCAAATGTTACATTAAAGAAATTAATTTGTTATATATTTCATATAATTTTTTGATAAATATATTTTATATATATAATTGAAATTATATATTATAAAATATATATTTTATTATAATATGGTGAAAGTAGTTTTATTTTTAATATTATAAACTTTAGTTGGCAATGATATCCCAGGGTTTCGATAATATATTTTTATGTATATTTTCAATATTATTATATTTATATAGTTTTTTAATATTTTATATATACAAGGAGGATTTCTATTTAGTTTTTACATTTTTTGCTTTACAAATCTTGGATTACACAGGTGATATATATATTTTTCCCATCAAATAAAATTCACATTTATAACTACATCAACATCTGTCACTGATGACTGTATATTTGGAATGAGTTTTGACTGCTCTAATTTAAAATCTGAATCTGTCCATTTTGAGTGAAAATTCCAAGTATGGTTGAGGAAAATAGTGATAATGAGAAAAAGACCATGTATAAATCTAGATCTTCATAAGACAGATATGCTAAAATATTGAAATATCTGATTTGATTTTTGATGACATATTACTATAAAAGATTGTTATTGGAACACATAATTATCCAGATCAATTATTATAAGTATGTATAGTCACCTTTGTAAATGAGTTGAGGTTGCTTTTTTATGGTAATAATGCTTTAAGGCTTTATTAAAATGGCATCTATGGCTTGGGCTTGCTCAAAAAGAAAAATTTTCTCATAATTTTTTTAACTGATGACAAATGCTGGGTATATCTTGTTTTTGAAATTTTTGCATTTTTTAGATAATGAAAATTTCAATGAAAATGATCAGATATGTCCAAGCTCCTAATAAATTTTATGAAATTATTGAATATTTGAGAGAGTGCTTTGGGTTTTAGTATATTCAATGTCAGTCTGTTGCTCTCCAAAAGGTATTATAGCTGGAAACTATATATTGCTAAGAAGAGGACCCATTCTGAGAAAAATATTTTATATATGTATATATTTAAATAAAATAACTCTGCAGGAAAAAAAAAATTATTGCAGTCATACTCAAATAAAACCTCACAGCTAAAAAGGTTATTAATATATTTTTTTTTTGATTTTGAACTTAAAATATGTTTACTAATAAAATTAGGATTTAAGATATCAAAACACTTTTTCATTGAAAAAATACTATTTTGAAATAAAACAATAAATAGTATTTTAAAATTATTTTAATTAGAAAATTTTCATTTTTTTGTATCAAAAATTATTTTACAATTTATTTTTTAAAAAAACTAACTAGTTTTGAAGAAAACTGCTTATTTATTTATTGAAATGCTTTCAAATATTTTCACTCATCAAAACAAAAAGTGTTTCACATGTAAAATTTTTATTAAAAAAAAATATTAATGATTTTGAACAAGAATATTTAAAAAGAGACATACCTACTTGTATCTCACTTTTTTTAAGTTTTCAGAACTTTGTAAAGAAATGTTTTATAATTAAATTGATGTTTGGTTTTGTTTTACACTTATTTGGTTCTTCTATAATCAATTAATGCAATATATTTTCAAATGTTTTTTTTTATTATCAGAGTATCCCTCATTTTAACTCCAACATATTACAAACATCCATCAGCACAGAATGCCAGAATACCATGCATACATTTATTGAACATCCAACTTTTAAATTTTCAGATGAGCTAAAGATACTGAACATTTGAACCAAATTCAAGTTGATAGTTCAATATTTTTCTATTATATCATTCATTTGCAAGGCAGAAATCAGTTTTATCTATTTTTAATATCTTGTGGAAGTGAATAATCATTGTACTGTAGACATATTTTCAACTTTTTTTTTATCAGTACATTCCTCAATTCCACAATATTACATTAGCACAGAAACTCTGACTATATTCTTACAATCGGTATGCATTTCACAAATAATCTTCATTTGTCAAGTGAGCCGGAGATATCAAACACTTGATTTTCCATATCTTGCAAGACAAGGGGGATAGGTTTTTAACACTTTATCATCTTGTGGAAGGACTGAATTTAAATAGATTACCTACTTTGAGATATGGGTTCTCAAGAATATGCCTGTTTTATTTTGACATAATTATTGGAAGTATATTTGCATATATATTATTCAGCTTATATTTATGGCATTGTTTGCTGCTAAAAATTGAAATTATCTGATTACTTTTAATAATTTAATGGTTCTTAAATTTTTTGTTGTTCTAATAGTTCTAAAAATGATATTCTAAACTAAATTCAAAAGAGTAGCAGCCAATGGCAAACTACCACTAACAATGATCACGTGTTAATATTATTCATAATATTATTTTATTGCTAATTTTCTCTACATGTCTTCAAGTAGACAACTTAATGTACACAAACAGCTTTAAGTTATATATCTTTTGAGACCTGTCATTATTAAGATACTACTAATATCAATAATTATTTTAGTAATTCATTTATTAAAAATATTATTAAAAATTTGAATTAAGCATATTAGGATTATTTATCAGAAAATTAATCTTACCCTGTCAAGTGTCATTTTCCTGTATTGGATTGTTTTTTGTAATTGATAATATGATACAATTATGTATTCTGATTTTATTTTGTCATGCTATAAAAACCTTATAATGATAGCTTTAGATAGGTGGATTAATGGCTTTAAGTCAAATTAAAGTCCTTTTGATGAATTTTCTGTAAAAACACAGTCATTTATATAGAACAAAAAATCACATATATATATGCAGGGGGGATCCATAACCTTTTTTTACTTTGAGTATTTTAGAAGATCAATAGATTTTAAAATTTGGAGGATTATATTTAATATAAATGCTATAATTATTTTTTAAAAATCTAAACCAATTTACATTGAAGGTGTGTTTAATAGTCATGTTGGTTGGTTAGTCAGGTTAACTATGGACTAATTGTGTGAAAAAATTTTTGATTTTGTTAAATAATTTTTCAGCTGCCAGAAAAATTCTTCAACCTCTATTCAGATTTGAATTTCCAATCTCAGAATGTTTAGCTAAGGCATTAATAGTTACATGAGATCTAATAACTATGTAATAAAATTCTACTTAAACAAATAATTTTTTTTTGTCTTCTTGTAATATAATTTATTTTTGATGTTATCAAATTTTATATAATCAATTTTGAAATTAAATGGGGGTAATATATAGTAGATATGCTAATTTATCTTTCATTGTATAATTTTTTTCATCAGTGGTCTTTTTAAGAATTTTAAATTCATTGTTCTGAATTTGAAGTACAGTAATTATTTTTTGAAGGGATTTCCCCCCAATATTTTAAAAAGAATCATAATCTAACAGCTCTAAAATACATTAGATATTAATATTTAAAGCAGAAGTATTATTAATTTTAGACTTCACTTTGTTCATTTTTTTTTTTTATTGTTTGAATATAAATGAGGTGGAAAAAGACATCATATTAGAATAATAAAAAAAGATAACATTTTAATACTTATAATCTAAATAATTTATAGAATGAAAATGGTAATTAATAAGACAAGTGTTTTGTAATTTGTAAATTAGATTATTTTCAAAATTTTATATTATTTCTATATGTGTGTATGCCTATATACATATTAACTATTCTAGGGCAGGTTTTATATATTCTTTTTACATTTAATATTTGTTTATTTAAAGAGTTGAAGAATGTTCCAATTCATGGTAAGAATGACTATTTATAAGTTTAAGACTTTTGGCTTGTTTTCTAACTAGGAAAGTGAAAAAAAAAAATCTTAATATGGTCAATTTGAATTTAACTATTATTCTGTATTTGCACTTAGTGCCCAAACACCACTTAATTTTCTTTGATCAGTAATTAATTTTGTAATAAATAAATAAATAAATAAATTATTTTTTCTCCTTGTCTTCCTTTTATTGTAGCTCTTTGAATGTATCTTTTATGATCTCTCTTTCTATTTGTTTTCTCTTTTTATATATTTTTGTAGAAGTAAGAATCATTTTTTCTTTCTAGTTACCACTTATCTATTCAATTTAATATTTTCATGTGTTCTGATATAATGAATACAACAAATGTAAACTTTTAATATCATTTATTAATTGCTAACAAATGTAAAGTAGATTGATCTCTCATTTTATATGTTTTAGGTACAACATGGTGACTACAATTATAATAGATGTCTAAACATTTTTTACTTTATCAGTATAGTGGACAGAACCTACATATAGAGGGATTCATGTGATATTTTTAATTTTTAAAGTGATACAATATGTTGACAAGTTTTTAACTTTAATGTTAATCATATATTATGTAATACAAGTGTCATTTCAAATCGTACATAAATTGTAATTATTACAATTACTAAATGAAATATATAATATTAGTGAATGCACTGCAAATATTCATAATAAATGTAATAGCTTTCAATCTGTGGAAAATTTTAATGTTTTATTAAATTATTTTAAATATTGATGTTGCAGAGATGACATGAGTCAATATTTTATTACATTATTCTGTGAAATCTATTCATCTTTTTTTAATCTTTATTAATTTTTATTTTGCCATATTTTTATATTTAACACAATGATATAAGATAATATTGGTCACAGTTGATCACAGCTGTAATAATATCAGAATGATGTTACTAATGGTATAGGATAATATTTTTATACTATGCTATGGTTAGGTACACTGCCATATATACGATTTCCAGGTATCATTGCTGCATTGATAATATGTAGTTAATGATACATATTAAAGTTAGTTGCCATTTTATTTATTTACTGTAAAGTAAAAAGCATTACGAAAATGCATCTACTTGATGTAACTACGATCGGGATTTGAATATAGGCAAAGTGAAATTATTTTGTTTTTGTTTTTCATATAGATGAATCATAGCTAACATATTTAATCATGTAATATTGAACAGAAAATAGATGTCTATTTTTAACTATAGGATAAAACAAGAATGGCCATCAGGTTAAACCCTCATCACTTGACATTTGGAAAACCTGTAGTGCTCTCTTTACTGTTTTTTATTGGAGATTGGAAACTTTGTGAGCATGGTAGCAGTTGCCCTAACCATAAAGCCAAGTCTTTTCCATCATGGTATAATTTTCATTAAAGACCTAATTTTGCTTTCTCGTTAAACTTTGTGAGCATGGTAGCAATTGCTCTAACCATAAAACCAAGTCTTTTCCATCGTGGTATAATTTTTATTAAAGACCTAATTTTGCTTTCTCGTTAAGTATTAAATTTTTGCCAATATCATTCTATACAATGGTAGTTCTGATTTATTAACAAAATTTGCTTTTTAATGTAGTGGGGGTTTTGGGGGAGGGTACTTTTCACCATATCTAGTTGCATCTAAAAAACCTGGACTTTTGGGGTAGTGGAAGTAGGAATGGGAAATTGACCAAGTATTTTTACTTAGCAGAAATCTTTTCTAATTATAGATCATCCACCTACTCATTCTTAGAAATCTTAACTTATTGTTTTTTTTTTTTTAAAGCATATTATTATATTTATCTACTTTTGCAAACTAAAGAAATAGCTTTATGAGATAAATGACATAATGGGTGGGAAAATTAAAATAATTATGAATATTAGGAATCATTTTTCACCTTAAGTTTTCATGATCTTATTTTTAAATTATAAAAAATTATATTTAATGTTCTGGCAGTGTTTTGGAAATTATTTACTTAAAAATTTCCTCAGTCAAATTGATTAATTCTAATGTGTTGAACTAAGTCACAGCATGAATACTATTATGTTGAAAATTGTAAGCAGTTCATACATAGTGATTAAATTTTATTAACTAATTAAGATTTTGATAAAGACCTACACTATTTGGTAATAAAATTGAAATCCTCTATTGAGATAAACCCTGATTATGAATGTTTAAGTTGTTGGTAAGAACGATTTTTATTAACTTTGCAATATAATTCTTATTAAAAAAATACTTTTGTCTTGCATTGGTGGTCGAGAGGTCAGCGCGACTGCCTTGCATTTGCAGGCAGTTGCCTGGGTTGCGGGTTCGCGTCCCGGCCGATGCTATGACACTTAAAAAAAAAAAAACTTTTTTTTTTTTAAATCTGTGAAAATAAATAATTAGTAGTTTCCAGCTAAAGATAATCATAATATTTAGAAAGGTGATTTTAGTTTATATGATTCATTATTCATTTCATTATAATTTGATTCAAACTAAATTATATAAAAAAAGGATCTTTTTGGAAATGAAGCTAAATATCTATAATTATAATTCTTATTTGGTTTTATTGCAACAAGTTGCAGCGAGAGAGACTAAAAATTATTTCAGGGATTATGTGTGTATATATATATGTATGTATGTTATGCACCACTCTTTTTAAAAAAGCTAGACATTTGATATAGATTATCTGAGTATAATCTTAAGATGAAACACTTAAGAGAGGGTGCACATAGGTAAGTGACATGAAACTTTATTCTTGTATTGTGGATACAGGCCTAATACTTTTTTTTTTTTTTTACAAATAAGTACAATGTTTATTTTAACTTCAAAGAAAAAAGGTATTTTTTATGATTAATTTTTTTCCACCAAAAAATAACTGAGTTCATCATTCGTTGGAATAATGTTTTACTATAAATGATTGGAAAGTTTTCTTTTAGGATTGATACTGCTCACAAAAGATCTTAATAAACAAAATTCACACAAAACTTATAAGTGGTTAACATTTTAGATTACTTTTCAATATTTATTGATCAAGTTTAAAAAAATGTTTTCATATATAAATGATTTTGCACACAATATGACTTTCACAGCTAGTGTCAAGGCACAATATTTACCATAGGGTTTGCTACTTTAATCATAAACTTTACAAAAGTTTATTTTTAATTGTACTAAATCTAATATTAATTATTAAATATATTTAAAAAATTTGAGACTTTATTTAAACTTTTCAAATACATTCAGTTATTAGTAATATCTCAAAAGTTAGTGTATACCAACATAACATTTTGATTGGTATTCTCTCTTTAAGATATTGCTGACCTGACCAGTGCCAATACTAGCATAAGAATCAAACCTGGATATTTAGGCTTCATGAATATTTTATTTAAGGTGACACCCTAATTATCTAAACTACTCTGCCAAAGGCAACAGTCAATAGAAATTTTATGTACAAGCATTCATGAAGGTCTTCCTGATTTCTTCACCTTTTTTTATGAGCACGGTTAATGAGTGGCATCCAGACATTATGATTTATAGTTATTTGCCATTGTTATATGAGCAGAGCCTTTTACTTTTCTTTTTGATACTTTTTTTCTCTCTTCTTGATGATTAGCTTATCAAAATCCACTTTGTAAATGCATTTTAGGCATTAATTTGATAATAAATTTGGATAATGCTTTTAAGAGATATCTCACTTTATTTCATAATCAACTTTTATTCACAAATTCTAAATCTCTTTTTTGTAAGATAAAAGATAAAATGGCTAAGGATAAATTTTTTCTTTTCATACCATCAATTGTTTCTTAGTGATAGTTCTTGTTTTCTTTTGATTTACCTTTATAGCTAAGAATAACTAAATATCCATTTACCAACTAATAATTGAATGTTTAACTGTGTTGGTTATGGGTTAGCTAGGTAAAAAAAAAATTGTTTTAAAATTTTAAACAATGTGAAAAAAATTTCCATGATCATATGCACTCTTAATTAAAGCCTAGGAAATATACATAGCAGATGGATGAACAATAACTATACTATAAGAACTGTCTTATGTATGACTGTGTGTGAGAGGATATGTATACTTTCAGTTAAGCTTATTGATTAGTTAGTGATTAATTGGCAGGAAAGAATATTGACCAACACTTCTTTTGAGAGACTCAGCTTTATACTTATCCTTCTAGATGTGGTTAACTAAAGTTTAGCTCTATTATTCTTCAAGTTTCTTTTTTAAAAGAATGTAGATGTTAGTTTGTTTTAAATAAGCGATGAATACAAATATAACTTTGGATTTAAATCTGTGAAATTCAAACATTTTTTATAGGTTCCAAATAATTATACAATTTTTTTTGTATCTGGTTCATTTCTAATTTAGCTAAGGATTCAGTTGTAATGGATATCTAGCTATTCTTAACTAGTGAATAAAACATGAAAAGAAATAATTATATGGCATGTAGCTAGCATGGCATGAATCGTCTTTTCACTGTTTTTTTTTCTTTTTTGGAGAAGAATGCTGAAAAAGCTTTTGCCCTGTAATGGTTTATTTTAAGACTATTTGTTTATGTCATTTATAGTAAAAAATTATGAAGAATCTGATGGAAAATAATGAGTTTTAATTAGTTAATTTTTCAAAAAAATGTAGTTTAATAAATATTAACCTGACTTTTATACTATTCATTATTTTTCTAATTTCAAAATATTATTTTAATCTTATGTATTTATCAGTTAAATTCTAAGTTATTGTAATCTTTTTTTTTTTGACCTGCATAGGGAGATGTGATTGGGCTTAGTAAGGAAATTGTTATTTAAGAGATAATTCTCCAGGAAAGTAATCTTAAGAATTGTTATGATTTTTTTTTTCAAATGTAAATAATAACATTTAAATCATCATCATCATCAACCATTATCAGTCCACTGCAGGATGAAGGTCTCTCCAAGTTCAATCCATCTTCTCTGATCTTTAGCTTCTCTTCTCCACATCACCCCTGCACACTTTCTCATCTCATCCATCCATCTCACATGTGGTCTCTTTCTGGGTCTTTTACAATCTCTTGGAATCCAGTTTAAGACTTCAATTGTCCATCTATTATCACCTATTCTAGCAATATATCCAGTCCAACTCCACTTCTATCTTTTAATTTTTTCAATGAGGTCAGTAACACCTGTTTGTTTTTTTAACCATACATTGCATTTTCAATCTCTTCTTGTTACTCCCAGCATGCATCTCTCCATACTTTTTTGAGTGGTCTGAAGTCTCTTTATTGCTCTTCTATTAAGTGTTCAAATCTCAGATCCATAAGTAAGAACTGGCAAAACACATTTATTAAAAACCTTTTCAAACATATAGGCATATTTCCTTTTAGTATCAAGTTATTTTTACCAAAGCACTCCAACCAAGATTAATTCTATGATTAATTTCATCCATTAGATTTCCATCTGTATTTATAATCTGACTAAGGTATTTGTAACTGTTAACTTCTCCTAATTCATCATAATCAGTCTTTATTTTCATATTTTGAGCAAATCGATTAAACATTACTTTAGTCTTTTTAACATTTATCTTTAGTCCTATTTTCTACTTTCATCTGATAACTCCTGCAACATTTCCAGTAGCTCTAAAGCATTATTTGCAAAAGCAACTATATCATCTGCAAAATCTAAATGACTTAAATAATCTCCATTTACGTTCACTCCTTTAGTTTCCCATTTTAATCCACAAAATACTTCTTGCAGCACTGCTGTAAAAAGTTTTGGAGATATGGAGTCACCTTGTCTTACAGACTTCTCAAACTCCTCACATTTATATTTAAAAAAAAAAAAAAGCAACATGCACATCTATCATTATTAACAATAATCATTAAAAAAACATTAATTTTATGTATTAATAATTGCGTACCAACTAGTCATTTAAAAATTATAACTTAAACGGTTCTTAACTATACTGACATGTAGATAATCACACTGTAAAAAAAGTCTCAAAATTATCAAAAAAGAAATCACTATTAAATTTTAATTGTCGTTCATCATCCATTTATTAAATATACAGATAATAAAAATTACATCATAATTGAAACAAGGAAAGCGTGAACTTAAATCGACAAGATATATAGAATGGTTAACAGATTCAACACAAGAAGAGATAATTGATTAGTGAAATATAAGATACATGTTACGACAAAACTAGAGAAACAAAAATTATTAAAAAAGACAATATTAACAATTGATATTTCTAAATGTCAGAAAACACTCCAGTGAATTTTACTTAGAACTTGCAAATGATTTTAAAATATTAACAGACTTTGAAGATGGTTCTGAGTTGACTGAAATCAAGAAGATAGTTGATATTCTGTTAGCAATTGCAAGAAAGGTAGCATCAGGCTTAACAACCATCTGCTAATCAAGAAATTAAAGCAATGGTTCCTTGAACCCAAATATTTTTGATTTCCTGATGAAGATAAATATTAATGCCTTGTCTACTAAACACTTTCTGATGCATTGCTGAGGATTCTCAAACAGAGTTCATTTGCTCACTATGCCTCAGAGAGGATGAAATTTCTCTTCACCTCCTCTGCCACTGTGTTTCCCTTCACTCCTATAGAGTCCTTATAGCCTCCATGTTAAATAACAATATGCCTGCTTTGTCAACTCTCTGACAATATGCTATGTGGCTCCATCCTGGAGACATGATTAACAACATTTGCACTGTTCTCACTATGGTACACACGGTGCTGGCTCGTCTGCTCGAGCTATATATTAACAAAATGGAAAAAATTTGGAAAAGGGATCAGAAATTTGGCCCCCTCTTACATCTACGATTCTACATGAAGGTTATTGATTTGGCCCCCAAAAGCTGATCCCTTTCACTCCTGAATAGAAAGCTCCTACCCTGGAGAGTGATTTGAGGCTGAAATGGCTTGCATCCCTTTGTGATGACTCACCTTGCTCTACATGATTATTGCCCAGACCCTGAGTTTTATGGAAGTAACCTCCAATATGAAGGGTCGATTTGGTCATACAAAGCATGGACAAAGGATTAGATCTATCGTTGAACTGTATGGTGGTACCTATCAACAAGATACTATTCCAGACTCGTTCCTTGCTCATATGCTTGATATTAGCCCTTTTAGCTGGTGTCAAGCAAGATATCAATATTGAACTTTCATCCCCCTGATTATCATGTAATATATTCTATGTTTAACTGTTATTATGTGTTGTAACCAAATTTCTGAATAAAAATTCTATATTTTATATATATAAAAAAAAAAGGTAGCAGATACAAAAAAACAGTAATTTATCAATAAATACTCCACTAAAATGAAATAATGTATGAAAAAAAAAAAGAAAACACATGAAATTTGTTAAAAATGATTCATTAAGAAGAAGTGAATATCTAGAATTTGGGAGGGGGATGATATAAGAAAATATAATTGGGAATTAACAATGAAAGTTATAAAAAAGAATAAAATGTAAAATAACATCTTGGTTTTTGCAAGGAAATCATTATTAAAAACCATGATGCTGTCAAAAACAGTGTACAATTCACAACTGTATACATTCAGAAGCAAAAAATTTATAATTCATGCTAAAAGTTCACTTTTAAAATAAATGAAAACAATAAAAATATAGGAACAATTGCCTATGCTGAGGCATTTAACTAGACTAAAAGGAATGTCATTGAATCAGAGTGCAATATCTATAATAATGAAACTAAACTTATTCTTAAGCTGTGAATGATATCCAGATGCAAAAAAAAATATGATTTTATTGCTAGAATTTTATCCTGCAAATGCCAACAGAAAGAGAAAAATGCAACCACTCTTACATTAATCCATGGACATACAAGGAGACAATATTCATGATAAATTATTTATTTCACATAAATATAAAATTTTCATATAAATGAATATAAAATTAGATAATGAATTATATACTATTAATTTTCATTAAATTTAATTGTTTAAAAGCAATATTACTACAATCATAAATTAAACATGTATATTATAGGAATACTTTTTAAACATTTTTACTTGTTATTTGTCCAAATTGCTATCTTTATTACCATATCAAGAATTTATTCTACTTAAGAATGCAATTTTTTTTATTCAAATAAATGTAAGTAATGAATTTAAATTTATTTATTTTTATCAATTTTTTTAATATTCTGTGTATTTTTTTATTATTTCATTTCATCAAATCTATCTATTTTATTTTCAATTTGTTATTTAAAAAAGTCATTATATATATATATGTCTTTAATAAAATAATTTTTTTTATGTGGATATCCAAATAGAAATAATTTATCATATATTTTTGAATATATATCTTTAAAATATTGGAGATAATAATAATGGTAATGAATATTTTTATACTCTTCCTGATTTAAAAAAAAAAAAAAAAAAATCAAACCTAACACTATAAAATTGCATGTTTCCCATATCAAATTATGCATAAAAGTTAACATATGCATATTGTTTATTTATTTAAAATACGTATACCAAATGTATTAAATTTTAAACAAAACAAAAAGTAATTAACCTTTTAAACTTCTTTCAAAGTAATGGCATCCACTGCAATTAATTTAACTTACTGTTTTTACTGTTGTTAGTTTATCTTTCCTATCATTTAAATATTGATTTTTGGATTTAACTACATTTTCATCTATTGAGAAAAACTAGCATGAAAATACTTATACTTATTTTCAGATATGTCTATTGAGGATGAATGTATTCAAAGGTTCTTCATATGGGTTATTGCATCTCTCCCACAAGGATTAAGCAGTATTAGCTAATGAGTTATATTTAAATTATATTAACAAATTACATTTGATTTTTTAACATTTTGCATTTTTTCATTATAATTCCAGTACCTATTCTAGTTATTTCATTCATTTTTATCAATTTCTGTGCATAGCATGTGAGTTGCATAGCAACAGGATTTAACCTGTGTAATCATGTTTCAAACTAAAGTCTACTAATATTTACTACATGTGTGAGCTGTAAAATAGTACTTCTTTTTGTATAGTATTTATTTATATAAAAATGTTCTGATTACAATAAAAAAATGTCCTTAGTTCTAAAGATTATAAAGTTAATAATAACTACTTGATATGACTAATTAATCATACTGTAAATAATGGCTCTTACTGAGTGATTAGGTATAAAATCACTACAAGTTTAAACTTATTTAAATAAATTATACAGAATTTTTGAAAATATCTTTCATTCATTCATTTATTATTTATTTTGTCTTTCCTGGAAATTTTTAATGCAAAAATCTCAGTAGGAAAATGATGAAAACCTTTGAAAAATTGTTGTGAGTAATTTATCTTAGCTGTTATTATCATAATTAAATATTAAAATAATCAATCTAAAATCATAAGTGCCAAAAAAGTCATACAAGAAATCTAGTTGGTGAAATAAATTAATGAATTATAGCTTTTAAATTGTAATCCTCTTCTTCTTGATATAAATATTTTTAAAACCTAAAAGAATTTAATTATTAGAGGATTGTTTGTATTGTTCATTCTCCTCCTTCCCCTCTTTAATGATTTAGTTGTTGAAAATGGTGAAATAAATCATGATATAATACACTAGAAAATTATTAAGTCCATAAAAATAAAGTAAAAATTTAAATCACATTTTGCATATTTTAAAGTTACATGTGTTATCAATAAAATTTAATTAAAAAGAAATTTATTAGATTATCAAACTCTTGGTTGTTTTTTAATCAGATAGATTAATTTTTTATTAGACTCCATTATGCAGCATCTTTTAAAGAAATGATATTAGAACTAGCCACAAGATATAAATCATTACATGTAATGTATGAATTGATCAGTAATACACTACATTTAAGTGTGGTGGTTTGAATTTCTAAAATAATAATTGCAGGTTAACATATCTGTGCTTTTTTAAGATATCATAAGAGTATACAACAGATGAGTAAATCAAATAAAAATATTTCATACTAAACCTATATAGTATTAAGGCAAAACATTAATATTTGTGATTTTTAACTGTCACTTTTAAATAAAGATAAAGTTAATACCATTTTTTTTATTACAAATATATATACAAGAAATATATACATGTAGGCAAAGTTTATTAAAAAAAAAGAATTGATTATAATTTCAATATGTCCAGAATATAATTATATATGTGCTTATTGATTATAAAAAAGCATTACATTTAATTTTACACATTTTTAAGCCAAACATATTTAATCTTTTCAATATAAATGAAATTCAAATCTATTCATATTTGCGATAAGTGATGTTTATAGACTTGGTCCGGCTTATGAATGGGTTTCCTTGAAATCAGTTCTGTGAGCCTTATATTTGTTTTAGTTTACATCTCAGAATTTGGACTATCATATATAGCAACTAATATCTAATATTTTATTTTCACAATGAGCTGATAAACGACATTTAAGTGGCTGGCCTGATTCATAGTGTTTTACAACTTTTTCATGTATTAAATTATATACTGGGAATTCTCGATCCAAATTTTTCAAGGAATCTCATAATGGCTTTACTGAGTGATTACTTATAAAATTGCTACAAGTTTAAACTAATTTAAATAAAATATACAGAATTTTTGAAAATATCTTATACTGGTAATTCTCAATCCATCATTTTTCAAGAAATCAGAGAAAGTAAGTGATAGATGCATAAAAAATGCCAGTATATAAATATATTAGAAATTATACATGAAAAGTAATTTAATGATTATTTATTCAAATGTAATATGCTTAAAATGTAATTTAACAGTTAGCTTTAAATATACTTCAGATATTATAAAATCAAAAGATTCCACCATTATTTGCAAAATATGTATTTTTATACATGTACATTAATTATATAAGTTAAAAATCAGAATTAATATTATATTGTAATGGATAAAGTAGTTTGATATATAACTTCAACAGAAGGTGTCACTAGACAATTCTCTGTGCATAGTGGCTGAGAGATTCCTGACTTCGATATAGGAGAAGTCATAGTGCATCACGTCACATCACCTCTTTCTTATACCAAATTATTATTTAATATTTTAAATTAATGAATGCAAATCTTATAGAAAGAAGTTAAGTTTGCCGGCCAAGTCACACACAAGCATTGGAAATCCCATAAATTATATAATTTTTTTTTTATCCAGCATGATTATATTTATATTCAACATATCAGTATTTTTATAATTTTATTCAAATTGTTAATCAAGTAATGATCAAATAAAATAAGCAAAATCTATATTTAACAAACAAAACAGTTTATTTAAAAAAAGCAAAACAATAATGTTGAAACAGTTATTAATATTCAAACAGCTATTAATATTCAAGCTCACACATTAAATCAACCAATGCACACATGATTGACAAGTTACCATATTGTCAAACTAAACCTAGCCAACACTATATAAATATTTAGTAATCCAGAAACCTATACATCGAAGGCTTTAAGACAAAGCAATGGATGAATTACCTGTTAAAGACAAGATAAACTCGATACTATAATAATATTTAAAGTAACATGTTAAAAGAGCAACTATACTTAAGACCACATATATAAAATATTTAAGTAATATCAATACTAATTCATCATTTTAGTATACTCATTAATATATTATGATATCACCCATACTCTTATAAAAGTATTTATTACAAAACTAAATCATTATAATAACAAAGTCACAGGAAATTAACAACTGATATTAATAATATCAAACTATTCAATCACAGAATATTCAAAGGGTCAATACATGCAGCATTGGTTATTTATCATATATAAAATATACACTCATTAGTAATTAAACATCATTATAAACTTACAATTATAAGTAATTATCATTAAATAACAAAGATGATATATTTATAATGCGTACCAAAATATAATGATAGTATACTTTCATAAATAATAAAAAATTATTATTATTCAAATTTATACCATATTTTGACTATTCCAATAGAATATTTGAAAAAAAAATAGTTTAATTACATTTTTTTTTAAAATTATAAATTTATGCAATGTTTAGAAAAGTTAATAGTAATTAATAGTTGCATAAAGAAAAATATTTATCAGAAAGTTTATTTTAAAAGGTATATTTCATAAAAGATTTATAAATTGCTTTTATTTGCTGTGATTTATTTACCAATAAAAATTGGTTTTTTCGGTGGCAATTGATTGAAGAACTTATAAAAGCAATAAACAGAAGCAGAAGATTTTGTTCATTATGGCAATCCATTTTTAAATATACAAACAGAAGACAGACCTGTATAAAGTTGAAGAAAATAATTTTTTGGAGTAATTAATGGCTTGAAACATATCCTTATTTATTTTGGTTGAAGAGCTAGAAGAATAAATTATCTATTTGAGTTGTGTCCATTGGGGGGGGGGGGATAAAAACTATGTACTTAAAAAAATTCATTTTATAGAGCTTAAAATTTTATTACTTTTCTTTTAAAGATGATGATCCAATCTATTTATGTGATCAATCAGTTTTACAATAATTATTCTTAGCAAATCGTCAACAGAACAATAAATGATTTCACAGTTCATAATTCAGAATATTTAATAAAAAATTATATCAGTTCTCTACAGATGAATATTTTAAATAAAACAATTGATTTTAATAAAATATTTTGTATGATTATAAAAATGTTGACTTTTTAAAAAATTATAGTTTAATAAAAATCATCATTTATAAATAAAAAATGTATAATGTTTTTAAATAATAATGCAATATTTTAAACACCATCAATGACATGACTTTTTTTTTTAAATCATTAAGTAAAATTTCTTTTCTATACGTTTCCCTAATTTATACATCAATGAAGTATATTCCTATGGAGTATATCATTTCAATATTTTTACTAGAATTTTTAAAAATAAACAATCTTATATAATCATTAATTTATTATAAAAGAAAATTTGTAATATTCACATAAGTGTTCTGGACATTTACACAGAAAATATATATTTTAAATTTAGCATTTATTCACGCTTAGCATGCTTTCGATACATAACATGTCATAATTATAGCACTTTCACTTATTTAGTGTTCAGAGTTTATATGTATATTTGATAAATATTTTAATATTTAAAATCATTTACATTTATTAGTTTAATATTCAAAGATATTTAAATCCCTTCAAAGATTTCACTTCTTCGAGAGGGGGATGCTTGTGTCTTGTTTATAGCAAATTGATCTTTAGTTATTGCCCAAGCCTCTTTAATTTTTCATTTTCTATTTTCTCTATCAGTGCATATAATTCCAGTTCTAGACGAATCAAATTTATAGCCAGAACTTTATTCATGGTCTATAAATATTGAGGAATATTCATTGTTTTTCTTTGCTTTATTGTACAAATATCTATGCTGGGCTAGTCTTGTTGAGAGATTATCCCCCAATTCTCCATAATATGCAAAATTACACATAGCTCGGTTACATTTAATTTTATAGATGATTTGACGAGCTGATTCCATGGGCAGTTTGTTTAGTGAAGGGGAAATATGAAAATATATTTTTCAGTGTATATATTTTTTAATTTCTGAGAGACTTTCAGGATGTCTGTGTATGTATGGAGGGAGAGGTTATCCATTTTTTAGTCTCCATGGGTTGAGACTATGAAGGTTTTTTTTTTAGTTTATTATAAAATCTATCAATTGTGTTAAAAATTTTATTAATATTCTAGGTTGAGACTATGAAGGTTTTTTTTTAGTTTATTATAAAATCTATCGTGTTAAAATTTTTATTAATATTCTAGGTTTTGTAAATCTTTTAATACATGCCTCTATTAAAAAAACATGCAAATATCCCCCTCTCGAAGAATTGGGTTTTTTGAAGGGATTAGATATCTTTGAATATTAAACAAATAAATTTGAATAATTTTAAATATTAAAATATTTACCAAGCATAGTATAATAGACTATGAACATTAAAAAAGTGAAAGTGTTATGATTAGATATATTATATATTGAAAGCATGCTAAGCATGAATTAAAAGCTAAATTTAAAATATATAAACTAGCTTTTCTGTATAAATATCCAGAACATTTATATGAATATTATAATTACTTAGAAAAGAGAAGTTGAGTTATATAAACAGAAAAAATATCAATCAATCAATAATGTTGCTTATGACAAATTTTATTGTTTCAATTCTCTCTAAAAGTATTAAGACTTTTAACAGAAAGTTGAAGACTATTAATAGAAAGTTTAAAACAAAACAGTCTCTCTTTTTAAACTTGTAATGATATTCTCCCAAATGTAAAATCAAAATAAAACAAACAATTACTATAACTCTGAATTATAACAATTAAAAAAAAAAAGAGAAAAGACAAGATTGTTATTTAATGAAAGACAAATATTTAACCAAATGTAAAAAATATATATAAATAATTATTGTGGAAGAAGTTTTTTGTCAATGATAGTTACCAAAAAAGAAAAAAAATGATAGTTTGAAAAACAATAAATGTGTATCATTATAATATGTATTTCTATCACTCTGAATTGTAAACCAAAGAAAAGAGTCAATTAATACCAAAAAATTGTATATGTTTAACTGATGAATTAAGAATTCAATTATTTATATTACATGTCTGATTAGATATTTGTGTGTGTTAGTATTAACTGTTAAAAGATAGAAACATATCTAGCTCTTTATTTTATAATGAGTTGACAATTTAAAGCAAAGACCATTATTCTGAAATTGATGAATTCAACAGTTTCTATTTTTCATCTACTTTTAGATCAGCCATCATGGCATCATAAAAAATATATATCAAGACTTCAATTTTCATAGTATATTCATCAATAAAAAAATTGAATTGTTACAAATTCAGATCAAATATGTTTATATATTTTGTAAATATCTGTAATGTGTATTAATCTTAATATTCATAATTTTAAAAAAAATCCAAAAATTTACAAATCTATGCTAATAATTTATTTTCAAAGCAAATGAAAAAAAAAAAAAAATTGGCAGTAATGTAATTTTTCATATCTAGATACTATTACATTAGCCATTATGAAGAAGGAAAAATATAGTCAAAGTTACGCAATATTGTCAAGTATTGTTTTATTAAGAAGTTTAAGTTATCCATTTGTGAATAATACATGTTAAGACATCAGAAAACAAGCAAAAAAATAATAATAATTGTGATTCTGATGCTAACAATTCATTTTAAAACAAATGGGATAGAAGAAATATGAAATCACCTTCAAACCATCAGAGCATCATAGAATATCGGTAACATTATTTTTAAAGAAGTTTAATCTATCTCTACATGAAATAAATAAAATATGTTGTTATTTGTGTGTATGCTATCTGTAAGCAAAAAATTTGCAATTCTACATTATATTATAAATTTGTTTTTAAAACAAATAGGAACAGAAAAAATATGATGTCAGTTTCAAATGTTTTAGTATTGTTATATTATCGAAGTCAATGAAGCGAAAATATGTTCAAAATATACTTATTTCTTTTTTTAATGAAAAAATTGAATTGTTAAAATAATTGACAATTTATTTGTTATTAATTCTTATCTATGTATAAAGTATAAAGCAAAAACTTTGCAATTCTATACTAATTATATATTCTCAAAATATCAACAAAAAAAAATCAATGTCAATGAGTAGTTTTATTATGTAATTATTTTTACATTAAAACACATTTTCTGAAACATAAAAAATGAGATAACTTTTGTTATGAATTTATCATATATATATATTTGTAATCAAGTTAAATATACATAAATAATGAATATTATTTTTATTTAATTAGTTTTTTCAAGCAATATTTATTAATAATTTATTCGAATGTATTATGTTTAATTTGAAATGTTTTTAAAATCACATTTGGTTTTATTTAATTAATTCTTTTTAAATTTAATTTTTCTTTTATTAATATTTTTTAAGCATTTTTTTTTTTTTTATCAGTAGTTCAGTCTTAGATTTTTCATCAGTTTGTTAACATTTTGTTTATGATGGCTGCTTATAGACCAAAGTTTATTCACATGGTCCATGACCGAATAGCATATTTTAGCCATTTGGCATTTATTTATAGACAACATTCACATTCAAATACAAAACATTCTCATTGTATTCACACATGATGTTCACATTGAGCAGGATTATTTTACATATGGCTTGGATAAAAACTTAGACATTTTTAAGTTTCAACAATTTTTTCAACTTTTAAGCTATTTCCAATCCAGATATTGTTGATGAATGTTGTTGTTGTTTTAATATTTTTAGATATAGATTAAAACTTTTAATAACCCCGATCAGTAGCTAGTTTGGTAAATAATGTCTTCTTCCCCATAATTATTGTATAGTTGTTGGAGAAGTATTTACCTTGAAATGAGTTTTTTTTTAAAAGACTGTTTATATTATATATTGCGTGGTATATATATATAATAAATGAACTGCAATCAAATGCATTTTTTACTTATTATTCAAAAGAAACTATTTTTCAATAATTCTCTTAACATATATAAATATATTTCTGCCAGATAAAATAAATTTCACTTAAGTTAATATTAACCAACATGGGTATTATAAAAAAATTTAAACATCTGGAAATATGACAAAGCTGAAATTTTAATTATAAAATGAACTTTTTTCATTGTTAATGAAAAAGTAAAATGCTTATTTGATTCTATATATATAACAAATTCACACCATCTTTATGACCCCCCCCCCCCACAATTTACCAATAATGTGTATATATCTTGAGGTAGCAAAAAGTTTGCAAGCTGAAGCAGTTGATTAAAATCGTCTGATATAAATCTATAAATATTAGATAAAAAATAATTATCTTCGAAAACAGATTGATTTTTTTAAAATTGACTAGTCCTATTTTCTTTCAATATTTAATGACTATATATATATGTTTGGGATGAGTGATTTTTATTCATCATGATTAGTTTCATAAAAATAGTGTAATGGAAGAAATTGTGAAGAATAGTTTTCCATAGTAATAATGTTACATCTTTTGAAATCTTTTCACAATAAAACTATTGTGCTTAATACTTATTATATTGACAATGAACAATGTATGAGATTAATTCTGTAATGTACATAAGTTGATTTAAAAATATAAATATAGATTCAATAAGGATAATAGTTGTTAAAAGGTTTTTCATGAAAAAAAAAAGGCAAAGTATAAATTAATTAAAAAAAACCCACACAAAATTAATTTGTATTTTCTCACTCACATGCTGTTAAAAAATAAATATAAATCTATTTAATTAAATATCAACCATCCACTCTTCCCTCCCTCAATTTTGTCATTATCTATTTTATCTTAAAATTTTGAAGCACATTTAGAAAGTGAATAACTTTTCGGTACTTAGGTAGTATGACTGCTGGAAGCTTGCCATCCATTTTTTTTAACATAATCCATTTTCAGGGGCTTATATCACATGGTATACACAATATGGCTAACTCTTTAAGTTATCATATTCAATAATTATGTATTTTTTATTTCTTAAAATGATAAAAAAACACAGAACCTCTGGCACTGTTCTGTAATTTTGATAATATTCCACTGCATTTTGTTTTGTCGATGAAATAATTCAAATTTTAATCATATTTCTGAAAATGGTACAATAATGAAGGAATGTTAAAAAAAATCGCATGCAAAACAATGTTAAAAAATTAAAATAATTTTATTCACCTATCTGTTAGCCTTGTATTAAGTGTTCACTGAATATTAACATTTTGATGTTATCTTGTGAATGGAATTTATAACAGGGTTAATCCCAATTTTTTAAATAAATTCCATACACAATTTTAAATTGAATGTTAATTTTAAGAAAATTCAAAAAACATTTCCCAATAAATTCCATTTAGAACATGACTTTCAAATGTTAATACATGGTCAACACTTAACACATGGTGATAAAATAGTCATTTTTCCTAAGCATTCAGTAGACCATATATAAAATTAGTGATTTTTAAAAAAATAATTTTTTTGCTCAATCAATTTTTTAAATGTGATCAAAATTTGGAATCTTCCATTGACAGAACAGGATACAGTGGAATATTTACGTAATTTTGTCTACCATGATTAAAATTATTGTATTTTTTTTTTACATTATTTTAAATGTGATGATTTTTTTAAACATTTATTCTTTACCAAATCATTTTTGGAAATATAATTAAAATTTGGAATATTTCATCAACAGAACAAGATGCAGTGGAATATTTTCAAAATTACAAAATAGTGCTGCATAAAAAGTATGTACTAATTAGCATGAAATTACACTTTATGTGCAAACAGAGATGCAGTGTCTCACATGTTCTTAGCATCTATCTGTTTGGAAAGGAACATAATTATAAGGCTCCAAAACATTTGTGACTATACTGGCACTAGTTTACAGCTGGTGTAGTGAATTTATATTTAAAAAATGTTAATTACAAGCTTTTGGATTTTTGTGGGTTTCAGTAGAATATTTTCAAAATTATGGGATAGTGCAAACCTGAAAAGTGATGTCTGTCTGTCCATTTATTATAGTCTACTAAATGCTGTTTCTTTTTTTAAATTTTATTTACTGTATTTACATTAAAATTTTTTGAATTACAATCCTTTGAACTTCTGCGTTTCTTTATCATTTTAAGAAATAAAAAAAAACATAATTATATTGAATGTAATAACTTAGAGTCAGCCATATTGTTTATACCATGTGTTATAAGCCTCAGAGCCTGTGAAAGTGGATTATTTTTAAAAAAAAAATGGATTGCAAGTTTCTGGCAGGCAAACTAAACAAGTACAAACTTTTCTTAACATAATGAAGTTATTTTTTTTTTTGAAATTTGATTTACATTTAACTGATAATGAAGATTTGAAAATACTTTTAAGGATTTTTGTAGACTAAATATGATCTTTTTTCTTTTTTTATTGCTGAATGTATAACCAAGTGAAAAACAAATGATAATTCTGTCTAATCAGTGATAGTAATTATAATGAGATTAATTTTTACATAAAAATTATTAATGCCAAAAAAAAAATAATTTTTTTTTCAAATCACATTAACAACAACAACAAAAAAAATGATGCAAAATAATGTTAATTTTATAACCATTTTACAAACCTTTAAATTAAAAACTAAAAAAAAAAAGTTATTGAAAAGATTAACACCACATGACCTGCACCAAATGAATTAATAAGTTAATTCTGCCAATTTATTAAATCCAACAACAAACATGAATTTTTTTTTTTACTATTAATAGTAAAATTTAATGAATATGTTTGGATTAATAAATATTAATATCATTAACATATTTTGCATTATATAACACATTTGTATTATAAGTTTATAATGCACATCATAAATTATGGGATTAAAAACCATGAGTTCACACCATACCTGATGTAAAACTAGTACATGAGAGAAATAGAAATCTGAATACAGTTAAGTAACAGTGGAAGTGTTACTTTTATTTGTCATGCTGTCTGATGTTCCTTGACATTTTATTATTAAATTAAAAATTTAAGCAGTGATTTACCTACTAAAATTTTGTATCTATTTTTTCTCCTTCATATTTGTATACAAATCATATTAATAACTTTGTCTTGAATTTTAAGATTTTTTTTTTTTAATGATTAATTATTATTATTTTTTTAAAAAACAAATGATTTATTTTAGATTATATGCATCACATTTATCAGTAATGCATTTATTATTTATTAATCATATTCTCTAAAATATTAAATTGTTTTGTAATCTTTGGCAATTATGCATAATATCAGAATTATTTAAATAACTATATAAATATTTGAAACCAGGCACTCTTCACAAACCTGGGAGCTTAATTGTAAGTATAGAGGATTTGAACTCAGATTTTCAAGCACCCTTCAACTATCCACACTATCTCATACAACTGATGCACATTACCACACACATGTAGAAAAGATTAATAATCACCAATATACATATTTCATGCTAAGCCAGCACTCATCAGTTGGTCCAGACTATCATCTCTCACACATATATATAATCAATGCTCAGTTTATATTAAGATAGCAAATCTTCATACTTTAATGGACAGGCTTCAATCCACTGCAACCTCCAACTTTTCAGCCATCCATATCATTGAAAATCTGATGATGAAAACTCAAATCCCATGCTGATGCTAATATTATTGCCATGCCCATGTTGACCTGAAGTCACTCTGACCCCTCATGTATAGGACAGTATCCATTAAATACATATAAGAGGGATGGACAGGATACAAGCTTAATATGTAAATATTTGAAACCAGGCACTCTTCACAAACCTGGGAGCTTAATTGTAAGTATAGAGGATTTGAACTCAGATTTTCAAGCACTCTTCAACTATCTACACTATCTCATACAACTGATACACTTGACCACACACCTGTAGAAAAGATTAATAATCACCAATATACGTATTTCATGCTAAGCCAGCACTCATCAGTTGGTCCAGACTATCATCTCTCACACATATATACAATCAATGCTCAGTTTATATTGAGATAGCAAATCTTAATACTTTAATGGACAGGCTTCAATCCACTGCAACCTCCAACTTTTCAGCCATCCATATCATTGAAAATCTGATGATGAAAACTCAAATCCCATGCTGATGTTAATATTATTGCCATGCCCATGTTGACCTGAAGTCAGCATTATCAGCATGGGATTTGAGTTTTCATCATCAGATTTTCAATGATATGGATGGCTGAAAAGTTGGAGGTTGCAGTGGATTGAAGCCTGTCCATTAAAGTATGAAGATTTGCTATCTTAATATAAACTGAGCATTGATTATATATATGTGTGAGAGATGATAGTCTAGACCAACTGATGAGTGCTGGCTTAGCATGAAATACGTATATTGGTGATTATTAATCTTTTCTACATGTGTGTGGTCATGTGTATCAGTTGTATGAGATAGTGTGGATAGTTGAAGGGTGCTTGAAAATCTGAATTCAAATCCTCTATACTTAAATAACTATAATAGGTATTTTTAAATGATTTAAAAATCTTCATTATCTTATGATAAATTTCCAAATTTAGACACTAGAATAAATTATTTTAAGAGGGTAGCGATGATTATATATATTATACGCAAATCACTGTGTTTTATTACCTAATCACTTCACTGATCTTTGGGCAGACAACTCCATATATACATTTACAACATATGAATTGTGTATCTGGTAAAAGTTTTTTTTTATATTAGTCTTTAATTACTATTTTCGTTTTATTTGTAATAGCTATATTTTGCAATAATTTAATCGTTCTTTAAGATGTGTGTATGTATGATATTTGCATTTTAAACCAAGCCACATGCATATCCTTAATTTATATTTTATCAATATATTGCCTTTTGCTTTGTTTTCTCATTTTTCTATTTATTTCAAAGTTTCAATCAAGTTTGAGGCATTATAAATTAACTATCCAGTAAAACAAATTGATTTTTCTTTTTTTAAAGTAATCCTTTTGTTTATTATTGTCACATCTCCTAGATACCAAAAATTCTATTTTTTTTTATTTAATATTATATCAAAGATAATTGATCAAAATATCCTCCTTTTTTTTTTTTTATGAAAAAAGTCATTTAATAAAATACAGAACTGTGTCGCATCATCAGAGGAAATTCGACAAGGGTTTGGTTTTAAAAGCGCATCCATGCTATTTTTATCATCTTTTTTATATAAATAATAATAATAATTTATTAATGGGAATAAGAACAGCACTGACCACGAATCTACTCATAGTGGGAATTTAATCTACTTAAAAAAAAAAAGTAATCTAATTAGCTCTTTCCTATAAAACCGTTATTACTTTTACTATAATATATTTAATTAGAATATTTCTATAGTATATTTAATAAGAGGCTGGCATTGTATATTTTTGTTGTGCTTGAACCTGGTGCAAGCGTGACGATAAAAAATAAACCCCAATAATACTTTTAAACAATTTATTAATACATAAAAGAGTAATATTTGCTGGCTGTTAAAACCATTCTAGCTGAGCTTCCTCCTCATGATGTTCTTGGACTAGCATAACAACTGTTCCTCGCGAATCTTTTGTTCTCTATGGTTTTGATTCTGGGTACTGCTTCCAACGTTCAGATTTGCTGGTTGACGTGGCTGTTCAATCTATTTCTTTGCGAAATCTAAAATCATTCTAATTGTATGCACATGTAAATATCCATGACTTACAAGTAAGTTTGTATATGTGTGTACATATATGTTCTATGCTTTTTATATCGCTCTGTTCCTTTTAATTCTTCTGTTTGCTGTTCTATTTATAGGCAGTACATGTAAATTACTCTAAGCTCAGCCTTCTCTGTATCTTGTTGTAGATTTATTGAGATTGCTGCATTCACAGGCTAATGTCTGTCTGCTGCACTGTTTATGCTGATTATTTTGAGATATATCATTCCTAACTCAATCTACTTCATTCGCTTTCCTTTAGATTAACTTTGAGTGCCATAATGTGTACTTCTATCTAGGACTTTAATGATTCAAAGTAACTCAAAATAGTTATTAAATGGTATTTACAGTTTTATTAATGGATTTATCTAACACTCAGACCCTCTATAAATACAAACCTTTTGCAGGATTATTTATTTTCATTTTCAAAATTCCAAATAGTCAATGCTTTTAATAACCATCACTTTGTAATTAGCCTTTAACTATTTACATCATTTATTGATATATTCTTTATAACTATTTAAGGGACTTAAACTACTTAAGCTCACTTCAGTTATCTGTTCTATTCATACAACTGATACACATGGCCACTCACATGTGAAAAAGATAAATGATCTCCAATATGTGTATTTCATGCTAAACCAGCTTTTTTACATGTGTGTGGCCATGTGTAGCAGTTGCATAAGATAGAACAGATAACTGAAGGGAGCTTGAAAGTCTATGTTAAAGTCTTTTATATAATTACATCTAAGCCTCAAAATATATAAATTATTAATTAAATATTATATTCTTTATAATTTTATATATGTTTACCTTTATTTACATAAAAGCTGCCTATACTACAATTTTATCTATATTTTTATAGGTATTTTCTTTTATTATTAACATTATAAAATTCATGACGTCACTTAAGTAGTAGAAATAATTGCAATCTTAGTAATGGTAAAATTGGTAAAGCTGACAGTAGTATCAAAGATAGGTATTTCATTGTTGTTTTCATATAGGTACATAGAATCTATGAACATTGCTTGATGGGGTTGCTAAATGCATCACAGCTTAAGAATGATACAGCTATTATTAGTGAAAGTTATTTTTCTGAGCCAGGAAATTTAATAGACGACTTTTCTTTTTTTTACGTCAAAAGCGATGGCATGAGATTTTGTGTGATGTCCAAGGTGAAAATTTTTAGAATTCTTGTACAATATTATCTGTGCTGATTTTATCAATGCTTATGATTTTATCAATACTTATGCTTCAGCATTAAATTCAGTGGAATCAGAAAACTTATTTTTTATGGCATAATGTCATTTCACCAATACCAATTAAAAAATTGGATTTTTTGGGTTATTATCAAAAGTTGTTGGAAGTAATGATATGTGTTTTGTGAATCAAATGACCTGTTGTTGAATTTTTGCACAATACATGGATTAACTATTGTAACATTTTGTTCAGGCAAAAAAACAAAAAAAACAACAACTGCACTTCAGCTACAAACATTTGAATGCATTTCAAATCAATGACTTTTTTGGATTGTGTTATATATAGTTAAAAAAAGCAATGAGAAGAAGTTAATATTAGACAAGCAGAAAGAAGTGCAGATTGTTAGATAAATAGCAGATTAATATACTTCAAAGTTGTAATAATAGTTGCATTAAAATATATCCTTCTATCAGAAAGCACTGGTAGGAAATTTGTTTATTCATTTTTAGAATGCTAAAGTTCAACAGCTTTATAAATTCGAAAGTTGACAATTTGGATTTTCATTCTTACCACATTATTGAATCATGGAACTTTCTTAAAGAGTGTTTTGATAATGATAGTATTAGTAATGACTTGATTAAAGTAAACATATGAGATTCTTTGCTTAATAAAATGAATGTAAAGCTTCATGTGTAATGTAAATATTTAATGACAGAAGTTCAAAAATTGATAAGAAAACTTAATATATGATCAGTAAGTTAAAACTGCAAAAGTACAGTCTTTTACTAAAGTTGTCATTTCAGTTTTTTTTGTCATCATCCTTGAAAGTAGCATACATACTGAAAACAATATAATAGTCTTAATAAATTAGTGATTGTGATCTATTATGTGATAATGATGATATTTCAAGAAAATTACTATTTTTAATATATATATCTTTTCAGTTAACTTATTCCAATTTGGATAAAATATTCCATTTGATGAAATCATAATATGTCTTATTTTCTCAAAATTAGGAAAACTAGACTTTAATAGGATACTGGAATAATTTTTAAAATATGGAAGAAATTTGTTAACTTGAAAAATTATTTTATAGGAATATATTGACCTATGAAGTATAAGATAGAAATACTAATTATTATAATTTGTCATTTCCACTAGGATTTTATTGAATAAATTACTTTCAATCATAAATAAATGATTACCAGAAACATAGTGCTGGTTTTAGAAAAACTCTATAGACACACTGTTTCTTGTCAGACAAAAATAATCAAGAATTAAAGCATGATTTATATGTTGCTTTTATCAATTTCTTTAATGCATTTCACATAGCGAAAAAAAATTGTGGTAATGAATTTGGTCAAAACTTGTGTCAGAATTCTGATTTTATATTCTATCCAGTGATAATGGATTGTTTAATTTGAACCAATTAAAAGCAAAAATTCGAACATTACATTTTTGCTTCTAAATTTGCAGTATGGTTGTGCTATTCTTATTATTATTTCAAAAGATAATCTGCACAAAGTTTTTAATATGTGAATGTAATCTATAAAAACTTTAATTTTGTAATTAATATTCTAAAATTTCTTGTATTAATTTATAATGTAAAAAAAATTTCAACTCTTAACTTGAATGATTTGAGAATGTGAATCAATTTAAATATTTGGTTACTTTTTGGATAGAAAATCAGATTTGGATATAATGCAGTTGCATTCTACAATTTAAAAGTTAAAGTGTTTTATTTTAATGTAAGTTTTTTAAAGTAAATTAATTGAGTATAAACTGTTTTTTCCCCCAATTTTTTTGATGAAATTGAGATAAACTTCTTTACTGACACAATATAAATTCTTTGAAAAAATTATATTTGCATGTTTTTCACCTTGGTAGATATGATGGTAATAATTTTATTATAGTAAAGACACATCTTCATTTCATTGGGCATATGATGAAATGAAAACAACATATTTATTAACAAAAATATTTTATATGGAATTTAGGCTTGATTTTTGCAGGAGAATAAAACCCATTTTATCTTGTGTTGATTATCACAAAAATGTTCTAGAGAGATGGAAAATTAATTGCTTTTATTTATGAGATATACCAAAGAATAGAAGAATATAATGCTATAGAATAAATGTTGAGACTAAGATATGATATGTACAGGATATTTGTGTGTCATGAATTCCTTTTTTGTCAGCTTTTTAGCAGTTTCTTTTTTTTAATTGGTGTTATTGTTGAATCAGTCCATCTCATTCATTGTAGTATCCAGTGAATAGTAATAAACATGTTTTAATTATATGTTGGACTATTTATTTTATTTAAAATTAATTGTTACATGTTTTAGAAAAATTCAAATTTTATTTAAACTTTTCAAGTGCATTCAACTATTAGTAATAGTAAATACATTAGTATATAATACATGTTTCGAGTAGTACTATTCTCCTCTCTTATTCAGATATTGTTGGCTCGGAGAAGAGAGGAGAATAATATCATTTTTAATGTTGTGTTCCATGCTAATATGTGTGCTATTACTAACAGTTGAATGTATTTGAAAAGTTTAAATAAAGTTTGAATTTTTTCTAAAAATATTTAATAATTAAAATTAGATGATGGAAATAGTCCAATATATACTTGCAATTACAATACCATCATTAAAAACTTTTAAATAACCATAACAATAAATATGTGTGTGTATAATGCTTTAAAGTTGCAGGAAATGTTGCAGGCATTGTCAGATTAAAGTAAGAAAGTAGAACTAAAGATAAATATTAAAAAGACTAAAATAATGTTCAATGGATTTTTTCAAAATATGAAAATAAAGATTGATTATGGTCAGATTATTAATACAGATGTAAACATAATGGATGAAATTAATCATAGAATTAAATTTGTTTGGAGTGCTTTTGGTAGAATTAACTTGATATTAAAAGGAAATATGTCTATGTGTCTGAAAAGAAAGGTTTTTAATAAATGTGTTTTACCAGTTCTTACTTATGGTTCTGAGACTTGGAAACTTAATAGAAGAGCAATACAGAGACTTCAGACCACTCAAAGAAATATGGAGAGATGCATGTTAGGAGTAACAAGAAGAGATCGAAAACGCAATATATGGTTAAGAGAACAAACATGTTATTGATCTCATTGATAAAATTAAAAGACTGAAGTGGAGTTGGGCTGGACATATTTCTAGAAGAGATGATAATAGATGGACAATTGAAATCTTAAACTGGATTCCAAGAGTTTGTAAAAGACCCAGAAAGAGTCCACATGTGAGATGGATGGATGAAATAAAAAAGTTTGCAGGGGTGATATGGAGAAGAGAAGCTAAAGATTGGAGATGGTTTGAATTTGGAGAGATCTTCATCCTTCAGTGGATTGATAACGGTTGATGATGATGATATATATATATAATTCAAAATGATTATATCTAAATATTTGAGTTGCTAGGGTGCATTCATATTAAAGATTCATTGGGAACATAGTGTTGCTCAATTTATTTTATAGTGAATAATAAATTTACAGATTCCCACTTGCCTGTAAATATATATGTATAAATAAGATCAGTATAAGTAATGTCAAATATACTTAGATCCCTTATTTAAAATGTTTTTGTCAATTTGTATGTTTACAAATTGTTTATCAAAAAAGAACACTTGTAAAAAAAAAAAAAAAAAGATTTTAATGCATATGAAATTGTCTGTTTTAAATTGTAAGGCACAGTTAATCTATGGAAACAACAGAACTCTTTACTGTTTTTGTGAGTATATCATGAATGTTTGTGTAACTGTATGTACTTCTCTATATAGCTTGTTTATTTTTGCATCAAGCGGTTTGTTTATATTAAGTGTAAAACTTAAAAAGAAGGATCAAGATAATGGTATTCCCAATCCTGCCTAATCTGCTCTCTCAATCAGTAGTACAGGTCCAGAGAATATTCACAACATCAATTCATCCATTCTTCCATTCCATTCTTTTCCTTGCCCATTTTTTCAATTACACACATCTTCTCATCTCATATCCAATAATGTCAATCTCTTCTGTCCTTTTTATCTCCACTCATCATTCCCTCCAAAACATCTTTCATTAAACTATAATTTCGTCTTAATATATGTCCAATCCAGTTTCTCTTTTTCTCTCTGATATTCTCAATCAATTTTCTTTCTTCATTTACTCTTTTATATACTTCTTCCTTTGTTATTTTACTCATCCAACTGATTTTTTCCATTCTTTTTCATGTCCATATCTCAAAGGCTTCCAATTGGTTTTTAATTCTATTACTCAATGTCCATGTCTCACAACCATACATAAATTTACTCCACACATAACATTTAATTAAACTCTTCCTTAATTTTCTTTCCAAAGATCCACAAAATATCTTCTTTCTCTTCACAAATGTCTCTTTTGCCAATGCTATTCTTCTTTTAACTTCATCTTCACTTCTTCAATCCTCACTCAACCAACTACCCAAATATTTTAATCCCTTCACCTGTTAAACCATGTCATCACAGATTACAATTTGCAGTCTTTTTGCATCTCTCCCTATCCATAAACACTTAGTCTTATCAATATTAATCTTCATTCCACATGCCATACATCCTCATATTATCTGCAAATCTTTTATATATAACTCTCCCTTGAAAATTTGCTCCTCCACAGTCCAAATAATTATTTAGCATCTCTTCTAAATAAATATTAAGCAGAACGGGTGACATAATACATCCTTGCCTAACTCTTCATCAGTCACATTACTCCCAAATCTAATTCTTAACCTTTGACTATTATATGTAGTCCAAATCAATCATCTTTCTTTCAAAATACTCCTTTATCTCTTAAGATAGACCCAAGTTTATTCCAGACTATTCTATCAAATGCCTTTTCTAAATCTACAAAACATATACCAATTCCTTTAACTTTTTCAGTATATCTTTCTGCAATTGTTCTAACAATACCAATAGCATCTCTTGTGCTTTTCCCTTTCTGAAAACCAAACTTCTCTTCAATAATAATCTACCTTCCCATAAATCCATTGAGTTAAAATCCTCAATAAAACTTTAGAAGCATGAGACAACAAACTTACTGTTCTATACTCTTCACATTTAGCAGCCTTCTTCTTTTTAACAATTGGAATCATTATAGTTCTTAAAAAATCTTAAGGCCAAACTCCACTATTATATATCAAATTGCAAAGTCCAACTATTTCCTTCATAGTAAATTTTCCCTTTTCTCTCAAAAATTCTGTAGGTATTGCATCAAATCCAACAACCTTACCATTCTTCATTTGTGCGATTACCTTTCTTACTTCATCCAGCAGTATGTCCATACCTTTGTCATCTATTTCAACATCTTCATTTTCAAGTTCATAATTAATTAAATTATTTCCTCACTGAAGATATTCTTCCCATCTTTTTAATATATCATTGTTATCAGTCAATCTCTTTCCAATCTTATCTGCAATCTCACTTGCTATTCATATTTTTTTCTCCCAAGTGACCTGCTGAAGTCTTTCTATCTCTTTACATTCTTGCTCCAAACATTTTTCTTTTGCTGAATTTGTTTCTCTTCTTAGTTCATTATTAAATTTCCTATATGCCTTTTGCCCTTCCTCAGTATTTACATTTTTTCATCATCTCCTCACTTCCATCTTTTCCAGCATACCTTCAGTTATCCAAGGTCATTTAGCTTTCTTTGCATGAATAATACCTATTTCATTTTTTGCTATTTTCAAGAATCCTTTTTTAATTCTATTCCAACACTCACCAGGGTGATTAATATATTTCTCACCCTGAACAATCCTTTTAAATTCATTTTCACATATTAAACCAAATTTTCCTTTTCCCATTTGTCTCAATTTATCCAAGTTCCATCTTGCATATTTTTTCTCTCTTTTAATTCTTTTTAAACTCAACTTTAATTTAGCTACAACCAAATTATGATCTGAATCTATATCAGCACCAGACAAAGCATGTGAACCCTTAATATTATTGTATTCTTATATCTATTCTGAATCAATTAATTATGGAGGTTATTGCTGGGCAAAGAAGATAATGGGAAACCATGAGTATATAAAAACTGCTCTATATAGCATATAATTAGTAAGTGTCTTCAACAAAAAAGAAAAATTATTGCAAAGCCAATAGTTTTATTTTTTTTAAATTGTAAAAAGTGTATTCACTTTTGAATTTGTGATCATCATCATGGACAAACATTGTAGTTCTACTGCGATATAGTCTCTCCAAGTTTAGCCTAGATTTTTTAATTTCTAGCCTCCCTTCTCTACTTTATTCCAGAAACCTTTCCTATTTTATCCATTCATCTCTTAAGTATTTTTTTTTTTTTTAGGTCTATACAATAAATCAGAAAGTCTATTGAAAGTTAGAATCAATATATTTTGTTTAAGGTTATACATATAAGAAACACTGCACAAGAAAAGCAGCTCATCAGCTTTGTATATTAATTTATATATATATATTAATATTTGACAAATATAATGCATTTATTGAACTTCCTTATTCAAAATTTTTTATTTGCAATAATAATAAATAAAAGGAAAAAAAATTGGTTTTATTCATTTTTTATTTTAAAAATTTGACTTTATTTTTATTAAGGCAATGTAAGTTTGTAAAATTGGTAAGAAATAAAGCTGAAATTTTTTTTTTTTCGTTTTTGTTTCTCAACAAATAAAATCCAACATCTTTAAATAAAATCATTCATTTGTTAATGCAAGCATTTTTTGATTAACTTTATATGCTCATTACAGATTATTTTAGCTTTCTTCTACAGAACTAGTTCACAAATGTAGCATAATAATTCCTAAGCATCTCATCATGTTATATCTATTCAACAGTATTTTTTTTTATATAATCTTGTTGTAGAAAACAGTGTAAGGTAATGTAGGGAGTGTATCAATAGCTCTAACAAGCTTTATTGATAAGTGCTGAAGAGAAAGCTTATAAAATCTCTATCTAGAATTACTTCCATCTTCAGACTGATCAGTTTCGATCTTTTGGCTCACGTCAGTGAGGAACTAAAGCATTCAGACACTAGGTCTAAAATGCCAACTCAAAAGCCAGCACTTATCTAATACATAACTATTAAGTAGAAAATCTGAAATTTTTAGACACGTAAATGTCTTAAAATCCAGCTATCTAACTTAAATAGCTATATGGGACTGAACCATATTTCAGATCTACCATATATTAATAACTTTAACAATATAATATCTTCAAAGCCTCAAAGGCAAAATTATAAAAATCAATAAATCAAATCATATATCACATGATTTTGCCATTTAAGCTTGTATTACAGAAATGTAATATAGGGAGCACAATTTGAGCTTAAAAAGCAAAGTCACACGATATATGACTTGCTTTATTGATTTTTTAATTTTGTCTTTGAGGCTTTGGCAATGTTATATTGCTAAGACTATTAATATATGGTAGATCTGAATTTGGTTCAGACCCATATAGCTATTTAAGTTAGATAGCTGGAATTTAAGACATTTACATGTCTAAAAATTTCTGATTTTCTATTTAATAGTTACGTATTAGATAAGTGCTGGATTTTGAGTTGGTATTTTAGATATAGTGTCAGAACATTCTAGTTCCTCACTGATGTGAGCCAAAAGCTCAAATCCGATTGGTCTGAGGATGGAGTAAATCTCGATAGAAATTTTATAGGCTTTCTCTTCAACACTTATCAATAAAAGATTGTTAGGACTATTAGTATACTCCTTACATTTCATTTCTGTAATACAGGCTTAAAAAGCAAAGTCACATGATATATGACTTTCTTTATTGATGATTATGATTAGTAAACAGTATGTAAATACAAATATGTGATCCAAAATGTTTCATTATATTACGTGGTTTTCTATTTATCAGACTGATATGTGTATAAATTTTTATTTAGAATGAATAAGAATATTGAAGACAATCTTAAAATGATCTATTATGTAAAATATTTAGTGGAATGTTGTTTTTAGAAATAGGTATGAATAGGTATATGGAAAATTAAGTAAAACAGTCTTCAAAGGTTTATTACAGGTCTGAAGCATCTCCATACACCCCTTCCCCCATTCCAATAAAACAGTTTAGGAAAAGGCATAACACTACTAAGTGATAAGGATGGTAACATTTTCCCATTTATGTTTTATCCTCTAGTTAAGAATAAACAGATATCCATTTACTGATCAACATTTGATAATAGATTTTTGTTTCTGTCCAGGCTATATAAAAAAAAAAGTGATTGGACACTGGAAAAAAAAATTCAAGCTTTACTTGGCCTGAATTCAAATTTTAGATTATAATAGTGGCATATAAGTTAATTTCTCAAGATCATTTATCAGTAAATATGTTAATAAAAATATGGGGAAAAGTGTAACGTCATATTGCATTATTATTGTAATCATCATAGAAAGAAAACTGATACATGAGCATTAGATTGAAAATGACTGGCAGATGCAATTGAAATAAATCAGTTGAAAATTAAAATACAATTAAGCAAAAGTATTGAAGCTTATATTTGATTGAATATATGTTTATATTTTATTTAAAGGCACGGAATTATGGCAAAGTAATTCTTAGTGAATTTGAGCTCTTTTAGAAGTTTATATATATCACCAATAAACATATAATTTGAGAAATGATTTACTATTGTTAATTACCTTATTGCCTTAACTTTTTTATTTGTCATCAAAAAAACTTTCTATTCATAGAAAAATAATAATAAGTAATTAAATGTTTCAAAAATGAAATCTACTAAATGCAAATGATCATTTGAAAAATTTGCTTTAATTTTAAAAGTATATCATTGTAACAGCTTCAAGTTGTATCCTTTAATTTAATAATTTTTTTTTTGATTAATTGATCGAAATTTTTTTTTTTATTTGACCAGTAAAATGCCTTGACTTTCATTCATTTTGGTTATTGGAAATTAATGGAAATATTGAATATTGGAGGAAAAAAAACATTTTTTTTTAATGTTTAAATGAAATCATTAATCATTTTATTCACTGAAGGTCCCCCCCCCCCCACACACACACCATTATTCTTTTTTTGTTGATTTTGTACTTATTCATTATGAAGTAATAATGTAAATCTGAAATTGTAATTAACAAATAGTTTTGAGAGAAAAGGAAATATTGCAAAATAATAATGTAATTCAGTTCTTCAAAGTTGTGTGTGTGTAAATATATATAAGAAAATAAAACATTTTATGAATGTAAAAATTGGGATACTGAAGTGACATCATAGAAAATGCATTGATGATTTTCAATTCTAGTATAGATGGACTGCAAAGAAAGTGAACAAAGAGATACTTGATTTGATCAAATCTGGATTTTTATTTGAAACACAAGTGATTAAATTAAAATTGTTTTGTGTTGATCATATTATTATTTATTAACAAGTCTTTAATAATTAAAAGTTTGAAGATAAAAAAAAGAGTATAGTTGGCATTAAGATAAATCATTGAGATATACTATTTATATGATTATCAGAAATTATTTTTCACTTGGCAGCATCTAATAATAACAACACATATGAACTTTCATAAGGTAAGATATTTTTTTTATTGTAATTATTCCTAGGAACTTAAAAGCTATAAATGATTGAATCGATGAACACCGGATGCCTTTTTTTTTGCACATAATTACATTTATTGATGCATGTATCTTATCATTTTATAAGTTTTTATTCCTATAATGAAGAAATTCAAGATCATACTTATTAAGAATATGCTGATTTCTTACCACGATTTGCTTGCGAAAGTCTTTTTTTTTTATTTGCAGGTCATCCAATATTTACAAATGCATCTTTATGCATTCAGTTAAATGCTTTTCTTTCTTATCGAAAAACCTATGTATTGTGAAATTTGAAGCAGTTTGCTCATCTTTTCATAGCAACAATTTTTCAAACATTTATAAATGTTGTCATTTTGCTTATTCATGGTCTGTCTAACTATTGTGCAATCTTGATTCACGAGCAATATTTTAGAATCATTGCATTAAGTCTGATTTTTCACAATTTGATAATGATATGAAAATAGAATATTCTACCCAAAATAGAAAAACTTATAAAATGCTGAAACTAATGCAGCAATAAAAATGATTGTGTACAAACAATGGCATGTGTTTATTTCTAAAAAAATGTTGTGGTATTTCTAAAACCTAATTTGGATCACATACAGGATTTATTATAATCTGTAATTAGATATGCAATGACAGTACCAACATAATTACCATATGTTATTTTTCAATCGTAATTAAATATTTCCTTAGCATGTTACAATTTATTTTTATCTTATAATTCATTCTCAATAAAAACAAATATTACATTTGCTAGAAGTTGAGATTTGCCAAAATACTTTTATAGAACCTAAATTGTTTAACATTGATATATTTACATGTTTCATATAAAAGTATTATAACCAGCAAATATATTTTCTGAAATATGTTGCTACTAAAATGTAGCATTCTTCTGTATCTGTTATTCAAAAAAAAAAAAAAATTGTAAAATATATATATAAAAAATAGAAATTAATAAAAATGAATTTTTAATTTTCTATATTTTAATTTTTTTTGTTCACTTTATAAATTACAGTATGTACACACATTTTCAACATATATATATAGTTATAATATCAAATATCAATTCACCTCAATTGTTAAGAATATTCAGCTACATCCTGTGTAATAGAGCCCACATCTCAAAAGAGCTAATTTGATATTTATTTCAGACAGCAGTATGCACTGGAAATATTTTCTTATATACAGTTATGTGTTCATATTAAAAATACATAATATTACAGTTTACTATTATTGGTGAATTTCTGAAGTCATAAGTTAGCTTTGAATCAAATATTGCAGGCACCAGTGGACTATTGTATATTCTTTGAGAAGAAATGTTGTTGCATTGTGAAACTAGTAGAGGAAGAGAAGGAATTTTTGGTTATAATTATTTGATTTTAAGTGACCTTTTTTTTTGTTCTTTCATAATATCAAATTTTATAGTTTTTACAATATGTCATATATGATCCCATATAATTATAGAAAAAAAAATCTTTTTTTCATTGTAAAATATAAGTAATTAGTGCACATTTTCTATCTAAAGAATTTTTTATTATTGAAAACCACAAATACTAAGCATTGCATGGCTTTTGAGTTTATGTTTTATTGAATAGTGGTAACAAATGATTACAATCAATGAGACATTTGACATTAATAAAACCAGATATCTATGTGAGGGTTAACCTTTTTCTACACTTTTTTTCAGTGATCCATTTAATGAACACTTTTATTCTGCAATTGAAACCAATACATATCATGCTTGAGCACATTTTCCAACAATTTTTTCCCTAAGATGTTGTAAATTTGTTACTTTATAATCAGGCCACATTCCTAAAAGAAAAATGGCACAAATATTATATTAAATATAAAATACATAAAAATAAAAATTATTGTTAAAGAAACTTCAAATAATTTTGATGTAATGAGTGAATGTGCAGTTATAATCATAAATTAAATATGCCTTTTTTATGCCGGATTTATAAACATCACAATCATGAATATTAATTTATATAATTTACCAATGGCTATATATGTATCTTGAAAAAGAAATAATTCATGTAATTTTGTAGAATAATAAAACTGAAAAGTTTATATGTATGCAGGTTTAAATAACAGTAACAATCATTCCTCTGCAGTGATGATAGTTTGCATTGCGCCACCTTTTAACATAATAATTTAGGTGTCTCAGTGTTTAAAGCTATATTATATATTTTAATGAATCTATTCTATAAATAATATTTATAAAAATATTATTTTACGTCTATATTCTGTAAATTTATAGACAAATCAAAATTAATTTTATTAACGTAAAAACATACTTACAAGTTACAATTATACATATTTTCTATTATAATAATTTAAAATATTTTATGTAATTGTATATATAATAATATATTTGTGTGATTAAATGGTAGTATTTCATTAATCTAATTATTGAAACCTTGATAAAATTTTTTTGATTACCAGATTTTATTTTACCATGACTTACAAGTTTTACAAGTAGTGTTTTTTATTTATTCTGGTTTTGCTTTTGTTAATTAAATAATAATAATAAATCCTTGAGGTGGATAAGTGGCTAATAAAAGCACAATGTATTGGTAGAGCATAACTCATATTTTAGCAGAATTAGCAAAATTATTCAAATAATTTTCTGGCAAGAGGTGTAAAATGTTATATGAAAAAAAATCTGAAAATATAATCTTTCTTACTTGAAATATGAGTTTGTGTCTACATATAATAATCATGTGTAATTTTCCAGAAACACTTGCGAAATAATTTTTATAAGTTCCAGAAAACTTAGTCCCTATTTAGATATTGTGCATAGTGAATTTAAGAGGAAGATAATTTAATTTTTTGAAAAAATGGCCAAAGAATTAAAATGGCAAACTAAGTTTTTTTTTTTTTTTTTCAAAGTATACTAAATTAAATGACAAATTAGAAGAAGTATCTTTCAAAATTGCTTTATTGATTGCTAAAACAAAAAACCATGTAAAGATCTTGTCTTATCAACAGCAATAAAAAATTTCAGATCCATGATTTCAAAATATCAAAAAAATTTAAAGAAATTAATATGTCCAATGACGCAATTAAAAGAACATATAATATTGCCAATATTATTATGTCTACATCATTATCATGAGTCAATCAAAGTACTATATTTTCTATACAAGTTAATGAGTCAACTGTGATATAAAGATGCTGATTTAATGGTTTTTGTCAGATGCTTGTATAATTTGTAATTAAGTGAAGAGATATATTTGAAAAGGTGAATAATGTTTTTTATTTTTTATAAAAATGAGCTTCATTGAATAACAAAAGTGCATTGGAGTTTGCACTAATGGAGCTGCAGCCACGACAGGCAGGATTTCAAGGTTTGGGGGACAATTAATTTTTTTTTGTCCAAACATGACATGATCATGGCATTATCCTTAAAGAAAACCTAGTATTTCAATATATGAGGGAATCACTTGTAAAGTGTTATCAGAAGTTCCACACAAGACTTTTGAGTTTTATGCCAAGAGATGGATTTCAATTATGAATCTCTTTTATATCACCCATAAATAAGATAGTTATGCTATGATAAAATTCTAAAAAGAGTTTTAATATTAAAAGATGAATTATGAATTTTTTTTATCAGCAAAAACCTACTTTAGCATCTCACTTTTCTGATTAAAATGCGATATGTTGCTTTCTTATCTGATGGATTTTTCAAAAAATTAAACTAATTGAATCTTCTGAGCAAATATATAAATGCTACACACAAAATGGCAAGCATTTCAAAATAAACTATCTGCATAGTTAAAAAGTTTTAGAAGTAATAATACAGAAATGTTTGCTTCTCCATTTTATTGTCAACATAAACTATAAGAATAATAATTAATCACATCACAAATTCATTGACTGTTTTTGAAAAATATTTTCTTAACTAAAAGAATATAATTGGCTAAGAATGCCATTTGATCTATCTTTATAATTTAGCAATCTTCCAGAGTCAGTTCAAGAAGAACTAACTGGCTTCAGAGCAGATTCGACCCTTGAATCAGAATTTTGTATTATGAATTTGTTGAATTTGGATCCAGCAACAAAAGGAATATTTTTCATTGGTAAACACACTCTAAATATTTTGGCTCTATTTGCATCTATCTATCTTTGTAAAACTGCATTTTCATTGCTATTACCATATGCTTTAGATATATAGATTATGAAAAGGCATTTGATTCTACAAGTATTTTTAGATTTATAGATTATGAAAAGGCATTTAATTCTACAAATATTTCTACAGCAATTAAAGAATTGGATCATCAGAATGTAGACTCTGGATATTGTCATATTCTGAAGAATAGTTATTATATTAGATTACATGGTGATATGAAAAAGATTATCACTAAGAAAGATAAGGTTAGGGTGATTCTTCCAAAACTTTTTCACAAACTGATTTACATGAAGCATTTTGTGGATAAAAATCGGAAGCTAAGGAATAAAAGTATAGAGATTATTTAAGTAAACTAGATCTTGTAGTTGATAGGTTGTTTTTTTGCAACTACTGCTTCATAACTCCAGAAAATGGAAGAATTATTAGGTGAAAATAAGAACGCAGGACTAATGATAAAGATTAAAGAATTTTCACTGGATTGTTTAGAAAAAAAAAATATTTTTGATAATCCTGAATTGGAAGTTAATAACTGCAAATACTTTGGTCAAACTATTAATTCTGATAGAAACATAATGTATGAAATTAATCATAGAATTAAACTTAGATGGAGTCATTTCGATAGAAATAACTTAATATTAAGAGGAAATATGTCTCTGTTTGAATAGAACATTTTTAATAGATGTGTTCTACCAATCCATATTTATGGATCTGAGATTTCAACACTTAACAGAAGAGCATTACAATGACTTCAAACCACTCTGCAAAGTATTGATAAAAGTATGTTAGGAATAACATGGACATATCAAAAATGAAATATATGAATGAGAGAACAAACAGGTATCACTGGCATTTTTGCCAGAATTAAGAGAGTGAAAGGAAGTTGGGCTAAACATATTGCTAGAAGATATGCTAATGGATATATAGTTGATGTTTTAAATTGAATCGTAAGAAATCTAAATGTAAGATGGATCCATGAAATAAGTTTTGCTGGTGTTGTGGAGAAGAGAAGCTAGGGATTGGATTATATGGATTATACTTGAAGGGATCTGAATTGATTCATGATGATTAACAATGATTATGATGATTCATTCTACAATATGTGTCAGTGTTTAGTATTTACACTTAATATTTGTTAAAGTTTTCAGCTTTACATGATAGCTTTAAAGACATTGTAGGTTTAGATTTTTTTTTTACTATAACAATATTAAGCTATGAAGTTTAAGTAACTGAAAATACTAAATTGATATTATTTCACTTGCAGCAGGATTTTTTTTTTTCATATTTTTTTATAACTTAAGTATGATTATTGTAACTTTATGCTATGTGTGCTATAATTGACAAAGCAAATTTACAAGAAGTCATGTATAAATATGTTATTGAAAACTCAAATCAAGTAAATATAGTATATTTAAGAAGTTACTAGCATTCAAAGAAAAGACTTCTGCTGGTTTGAAAAATCTAAGAAGTATAATCAGAAAAGTGGAAAGGCCTTAATAGTTGAAATAATGATATTATATAATTTTATTTCTTTTCAATTATTAATCTAAAATCCAAATGGAAGAAAAATAAAAAAGTGAGATTGAGAACTATTTTTAGGCTTCCTTAAGTTAAATTTTATTCACTTTTCACTTACTTAAAAAATAATCAGAAATGAAGGAAATAATTTGTAAGTAGTAGTGCCTGATAGTGAGACAATCTTATTGAATACAATCTTTTTGATTAAATTTTATCAAATATTTAGACACAACAATTAGCCTTGTTGCATGTACAATACTTCCTGTAATTGTTTTAACACAAACTTCATCAGTAAAACTTATCTTGCAGTTATCTTTAAAGTGAAATAATACTTTCTTTTTATCAATCAATTTTTGTTTTTAAATTTTGTTTGATGTCATATATCTATGTGTTTAAATATATTAAAAATTACATTAAATTGATTAACATTTAAACTTCTTTTAAGTATTGATCTAACTTAAATTTCAAAAACTAGACATATATACGTGTGGAAATTTGCAGTTTGGTCAGTGCACTGATATAAACAGTACAGGAATAAAGGAAATATAAATTATTTTTATTATGAATCCATTTCTCTAAAGCAACTAATTCTAATTATCAGACATGCTGCTGACAAATCCTGAAAAAATAATTACATGTAGCACATCTATATAAACTATTTACATCTGTAAACAAACTAATGCAGTTAGTTTATCATTTCAGGTTGTTAAAAATGAAATGCTTTTTCTGCCCTGGGACTTATAATTCAAATCTTTACAAGTAATAAATTGATTTAAAGATCTGGCTGTTAAATAAGATCATATTCCTTTTCCAGCACTTGTCAATGAATGTTGGTTTATTTAAAAGTAGATTCTAAGGATGAGTGGCCACCCATTTTTTTAAAATATTAATTGACCTGGATTTCAGTTTATTCATAATACACGTGTGAAGATTGGTTTTCTTCTATGTAATTTGCATATAAGCGCTATGTATATATGTGTGTATGTTTAATTGAATGTTTAAAATAAATGGCTTTACACTTAAAGCAATAATTAGTCTTTGGAAAATATTACTAGAAATCATGACAATTATCTCAATTAAGAGGATTAAAATGCCAAAACCAATTATACCGAAATTTTGGGAGAGGATAAAAATCTTCATGGGGAATGATCTGAATGTTCACCTTCTATAAGAAATTATTTAACTCGAAATATTTTCCCATTTATGACAAATTTTGAATGAGTTTTTCTCTTTTTAATTTAAGCTTTTCTTTAAAATTCAGTTAAAATAATTCAGATTACTCTATTAACAAAATGAAAAGTAATATATATATTTTCTCTGCATAGCTTTTTAAAATCGATGATATTTACTTCCAATATTATACCATGAATACTTAAATTTGCTAGTAGTAGCAAACCATATACAGTATATACAATTTATAGAATAAATGTTTTCAGTATTTATTAATATTTCACACCTATAATATAATCACAGTATATTAAAAAAAATACTTTTAACAAAAAAAAAAAATCAACGATTAACAAAAAATTGGAAAACTATTATTAGTAATTCTGTAATAATGTATATGATATATATTTTTTAAAATACTTAAATAGGGATAGTTAAAGTAAAGAAAGATTTATTATATATTATGATTTATTCTTTACATTTTTCATTTAAATGACAAGAACAGTCTTTTAAGCTTCTTCTACTGATGAAATAGAAAAGGTAAATGATTATGTTTTAAACTGAAAATTAAAGCTTTATTGAAATAATTATATTACTTACTTACCTGAGTCAATTTAGCTGCATCCACTTATATTTTAAATTGAAAAAAAAAATTAGTTTAGTAAATTAAAATCATTATTAAGTTTCATTTTTTTAATTTAATATTTTTTCAGTTCTTGTATAATTGAAATCATAGTTCATGGATGAAAAGAGATCACTATACATCTTCAGCAATAGTTTTTAGAAATCCATTTAAGTCTTTTAATCCTGTATTCTTTCCAAACCAAAGTTTCAAATCAAACTCTTCTAATAGATTACAAATATAACTATTAAATGTTCTCTGCAACATTTTAATTGTATAAGTGATTAAACATATTGTTCTAAAATATTAGCATTTTATTGTGTTGGCATTTTAAAGAAAATCAACAGAAACTAATTCTTCCAATTTTTCTTCAACTTATAGCCTTCAGTAACTCAGCTGGAATTTTATGAGCCATTATGTCTTTTTATTTTTCATCTCAGTTAAACTTTTATAAATTTAGTCTAGCCTTCTTCATTTTTATGTACTTCTTTTTTTCTAAGAATTTAAGTAAGGTTTTTTTATTTCCAGCTTACAATTGTTAAGACATGGTGATTCATTTTTCAATACATATATCTTTTCTAATAAATTACATTCTTTGATTCTATTCCTAAATTTTTTTCCTATGCTCAAAACTTTTATTCTTAATATTAAATTAATTTTTGTAATAATGCTGCCTTTTCATTACATTTCTTTTTTTTTTTAATCATTCAACTAATCATGTTTTCATTAGGCATAAGCTTTTCTCACTCATTTATTTTTTCATAATCTATTGCCATGTATCAGCTTCTCTTAAAATATTCTGTGAATGTTTTTTATCTTTAATTTGAATTTTATTATTTATCCTTACACCATTTAAAGTTATTTTCTCATGCAACAGATTAGAAAATTTGCGATTTTTCTTTTCTTTTCTACTTATTATCTCTTTCTCTCCATTTCTTTATTCACAAAATTCTTACTTTTAAAAGTTTTTTTTTTTTTTTCATATGTCAAAAGCATTGACCAGGAAGTGAACCCGGGCCAGCTCCTTGGAAGGCAGCTATGCTAACCGCTAGGTCACCAATGCTTGACTTTTAAAAGTTTTGACTCATAATTTTCCCAAATTGTGTCTGTATCAAAATTAATTCAAGGAGTGTGCACTGTTAATTTTATTTTAAAATCTATTCTGAATTAATGTAAATAAACTCTGGTTATATCATCTCTTCATTTTTTATTTATTTATGATTTTCATTGTAAAAAATTATTAGGTATTCACATTTTTAATGGACCATGGTACTTCCCCCTTCCTGATATGCTATAACTTTCTGTGATAGAATACTATCTAGACTCAATTTGTTATTTCTATGCTTATACATCACTTGACCTTTCAAAACTACCTTTTTGATTGTTATACAGTTATTTTATGTTTATTTTCGTTTTTTTATTTTTATATTTTATATATGATCTTTATATCTTCATCTTTGATTTACTAGTTGGTATATGTACAATAATATCAGACAAAAATAAATCATAGCCCTTAATCCCAGGAGGCTGTAAAGTCATGAGCTAAGGTAGTGGTTAGTGGCTGAAGGTGGAGAGTGCTAAGAACTGCCTGATTGTGGACCCAGGTTTCCATTTGATGATGACTTTTTATTTAGGTACTTATAACTGCAGATCACTTTCAAGTGAAGAAAGATTGCAAGAATTGGAAGAAGAATTGTCTCATATTAAATGGGACATTATTGGACTTTGTGAAGTTAGAAGAAAAGATGAAAAGACAATTGATTTAAAAAGTGGACATATATTCTATTATAGAGGCATAAATATTGGAAATACAAATGGAGTACAATTCATTATAAATAAAAAGTGGAAGAACAACATTGTGGAGATTGATAGTGCATTGAATTAGTTATTCAATTTAATAGCAGATACCTCATAGTGATGAAGTAGCAGAATATTTTTATATGGATGCACAAAAGGCTTTTGATCAGTCTAAACAACATTTTAAAACTGTTATGGGAGACTTTAATACCAGAATTGGAAAATTTGGTTATGATAATAGAAATGAGAGAGGTCATAGATTTGTGGAGTTTGCAGAAAAAGAAACACTTTATATTGTGAATTCTTTTTTTGATAAAAATGTTAAAAGGAAATGGACATGGAAGCATCCAAATAGAGGTACAGCAAAATTGGATTATATTTTGACTAACAGGATTGATATGTCTTTAATAAATTCAAAACAGGAAGTCATCTTCAATTAGTAAGATGTAAGATACTTAGAGAAACAAAAGTTATTAAGAAAAATAATATTTGCAGTCAATATTCCTAATCTTCAGAAAAATTCTAATGAATTTAAATTAGAACTTGTATATCATTTTCATGTATTAGTAGATATTGAACATAATTCAGATTTGAATGAAATTAATATGAAAATAACTGATACACTTTTAAAACCTGCAACAAAGACAGCTGGTAGAAAAAAGCAGCAATTGACCAATAAAATTTCTACTGAGATTAGAGAATTTATGAAGAAAAGAAGGAATATGAAGATATATAAAAATGATGTATTAAGAAGGATTGAATATCTCAAATTTTGTAAAATGGTGCAAAAAAGAGGTAATAATGATATAAAAAAGTATAATTGTGAATTAGCAAGGGACCTGTAGAAGAGAATAAAAGTGTCAAGAGTGTAAAACAACATTTTGGTATTGGTGGAAACCTATATCTGCAATAAGAAAAAAAAGATAAAACTATTATTAAAAAGAGAGGTGACATCATGAAATGGGCAAGAATTATAAAAGTAATTAAGAACAAATACTTTCTACTTTTTATTATATCTTCTGAAATGCCCAGGATTTTAAATGAAGAAATGAGACATGCAATTAAATTTATGAAGAAGGGAAATGCTGCAGGTAATAGTGGAATTATAATCATTATATTAAAAAAAGCAAGTGAAGAAATATAATTTTTTTGGCAAAGTTATATATCATATGTCTAAATGATAAAGATGTACCAGATGATTGAAGAATACCATATTAATATTTAAAAAAGGTGATAAAGATGATATTAGAAATTACATACACCTATCAGTCTTTTATCAGTTTTATACAAAATTTTTACCAAAATAATTACAACTCATTTACAGAGAACATTGGATTTCAACCAACCAAAAGAACAAGCTGGATTTAAAAGTGGTTTTAGTACAGTAGATTATATCCAAGTATTGAAAAACCCTATAGAAAGGACCAATGAATATGAGTTGCCATTATGCTTTGGATTTGTAGATTATGAAAAGGCATTTGATTCTTTAAGCATTTCTTCATTGATTAAAGCATTGGATCATTGAGGTATAGACCCGGGATATTATCATATTTTCAGAAGAATATTTATAAAAATGCAAAAGCAACAATTAGTTTGCATAATGATAGTAAGAAGGTTAACATTGAGAAGGGTGTAAGTCAGGGTGATTCCATATCTTAAACTGCATTCCAAGAGATTGTAAAGGATCCAGAAATAGATCACATGTGAGATGGATGGTTGAAATAAGAAACTGTGTAAGGGTGATGTGGAGAAGCAAAGCTAGAGTGCGGAGATGGATTGAACTTTGAGAGACTATTCTGCAGTGGATTGATAATGGTTGATGTAGGCATGTACAATCACTAACTAACATTAGAACTGATTTCACTTTTGCTACCACAAATCTAATATTTGCAAGAATGCTATGTATAAAAGCCTCTGTTGCTCTTGGTTCTAAAATAGTACTATTCAATTATATTTGCTTTTTTCATTAAATAATTTTTCACACTTATAATGATCAACATTTAATCTTTTTTTCTCTTGTAATTATATCTTTTCCAACCATTTTATTTTTATCCCATAGATATAACATTCTGCCTATTAATTCTTATATTTAAAATTGATCCATTTTTAATTTTTTTTTCTGGGGAGTATGGTATTTCCCTTCCCAATTCTTTCACTTTATTAAAGTGTATTATGGCATTAGTATTATTGCTATTTAGATTATATTATTGAGAACAATTCTGCCATTACCATCAAAATTTTATTAACATTAAATATAAGCAGACTTGGATAAAAATTTTTAAAATATAATGCCAATAACTCTTTTTTATCCTATGATATTTTTATTAATATTAAAAAATAATTTGACTATTTTAAATAGTCATCTTTAGACCAAAAAAAAAAAAAAACTATGAATTATATTAATATTTAAACTAGTATAGTTTCATTTGTTATGATTGTAAATATAAAAGGAAGTGAGCTTTCATACAGACACATATTCACACATCCCGCCTTTAAGAAATCCAAGTAATGTCTCAATTAATTTCTAACAAGTATCTAAAAAGTTTATCATGTTTTTTGGTCTTAAACTCATTGATAAATGCCAATAAATTCACCACTAGCTCATGTGTGTTAGGAATAATTTACCATTTTACTGTATGTATAATAATAACAACATATTCATTAAAAAGAACATGCCAATAAGTATCACCATTTCTGGGGTTACTTAAAGCTTCAAAGAGGAATTCTAAATGTTGTTTTCAATTAATAATAAACTCTTTTAGCAGTCTTATTTACATTATTATAAGGTATATTTTAACAGTCTTCTTCATGTTATGTATGCATCAGAATGATTTAAGGACTTATTAAAATTTATGATTTAACTTTTTAAATTCGAAATTATAGATTGTAATAATCACAAGTTCTTTGTTTTGTGCAGAAAACAGATATACTCTTTTACTATACTATACCAATCACCATTTATAAACATTCTACAATATACACCAATTGAGGCTACTTTTAAGAATATGCTTATTATTATTATTATTATTAATTTATTAATACTTCATGGGAAATATAAAATGCAACAAGTTTTCTCTATATAGTTCAATTTCTGCTATGTATTTAATTTTATTTCTGTTTTTTTTTTTCATTTACTATTTTTCAATTCTGATTAATATTTAAAAAAAAATAGTCCTATTTAAATTGTAATATTTTCATTTTAATTGGAAAAAAAATACTTATAGTTAATTAAACCAAGAATGGATGATCATCTTTTATTGCATTTTTTGATTTTTATTTGTATATGCAAGTGAATTTGTTATTCCTGGTACTCTAGAAATATTTTCCTTAGATTTTTTTTATCTTATGGCTGTAGTGCTAATATATATATATTAAAGTTTAAAAATATATAATTGGTATAATTTGAGCATATTTTTTATTTTCTTTATTATTATTATTTTTAAAAAGAATAGTGTTTTTTTTTTTTTTAATATTGTATTATATTTATTTACATTTTGATATTCTGTCATTATAACTATTAATATAAAAAAAATGTTAAAACAGAGTTTAAATATAAAATTTAGTAAATTTAAGACTAATCATGAATATGACACAAAAGCATTGAAAGTATACTTGGTACAATAAATTTTACTAAATTTTATATTTAAATTCTGTTTTAGTATTTTTTACATATATGTATTGTAAAATTATTGTAAAATGAATTATTACATAAATACAGACACTTATTAATCATTGCGTGTGTCCTGAGAAAAATTTGATAACACCAAAATTATTTTCACTTTAGGCTATATATTGTATAATTTAGACTTTATATGAATATTTATATATTTTTTCTATATATTTCTGCAGCTATATATTATTTTCTTGCATGAACTTTTTGTAATTATTTGTATTACTTCTTTGTTGCCAACAGAATGGAAATCTTTTATTTGATTTAATTGTCTGGGCATCACTACTGCTGAGTTGATGAAGCAGACAAATTAGTCTTTTCTGTTCTAGTACTCATTACTTCTCTAATTATTGTATGTCTTTAGACAGACAGTTAATCTATTTTATATTAAGCAACATTTTAATAATATAATGGTGAATTTTATGATTCATTTATTCATGATGCTGAGTGTGAATCAACTTGTTCTTTTAATGCTAAATTTTAATATTTTGTGCTTTGTATTTTTGTTTTTTAATTATTATTATTGGGATTTTTTTATCCTCTTAGTTTTTTATTTTGAATAAATGATAGATTTAAAATTATAAACTTTTAAATACATCATAGATTTAAAATTATAAACTTTTAAACATAACACTTAATTTGGGTTTATTTTTGTTTTATTGCAAAATTTAGCTGCTTGAAAAAGAGAAATAATAATTTTTAACTGAAGAATAATTTTAATTTTAATTTGTGAATTGTTTATTAAATTAGCTTAATTCATACTCTCTTAAGGTGTTTTGCATTTTAAGATTAATTTTTTTTTAATCTAAATTTTTTAATAGGTTCGTCTATGAGAACATAGAAATGAATAATTTAAAACATGGACTATAAATATTAGATTTTTTTGTAAGAATTAAAAAATTTCTGAAGATAAGCATATAGTAAAAAGATATAACAATTGATAGTGGACAATTTTCAGTCGGATACTAGAAAAGACAAAACAAGAAAATATAAGACAATTTTTTGAATCATTAAGAAAAAAAAAAGCAATTAAATGCTGAAAAAACAACAACATATAATTCCATTGTGTTTGGTGGAAAATCTGTTTAGCTGATGTCACGTGTTACTATATTATATCCCTTACATGATAATAAAAATATTTTTAGTTTATGTTATAAATTTTGTATAGAATAAAGAAATGAACTTTGCCTTTAAAGTTTGAGATGGGAGCATAATTTAAGTCTTTGTGATTTGAAGTAAAGTGTACCTTAAGTGTTATTTAATTATAATTTAGTTGATGCCAATTTTTTATAATATTATATATAAAATTAATAATATCGTGTTTTCCTAAAAATAAGACACTGTCATATTAATTTTTGCTCCAAAGCACACCCTAAGGCTTATTTTCAGAGGATATCTTATTTTTTCATGCCATAACATTCTACATTTATTTATGTAGAGACACACTGAGGCTAAACTCTCCATACAATAGTGCCCCCAGTGCAATCCAGAGTAATCAATGGATGCAAGAAGGTTTTTGCATAAAATCCCTATCTAATGCCTACTCATCCAATATCCCTGGTTTAGTTTCCAGCTTGTGGTTTTCATCAGTTTGGAGCCCTGGATCTGAGAGCACCACAGTTAGATCTTAGGATCTATTGCAACCATACAGTAGCCACTTTTAACCTTATTAGCCAACTATAAAGCTTTGAGTCCAAAATGAAAACACAATAATGTTTTCATTTCAAGCTCATTAGATTGTATAGTTGTATAGATCTGAATTCAGTTCAGCATCCATACTTTTTGGTGTCGTTGATTCTTCAATAACCACGGTTACTGAAATCCTATTGGGCAGGATCACAATTTCTTAAGCTTACACAAGCTGTTTACACAGAAGTTAAATTCTCCATCTAATAGCTGGCTAGAGAGTTGCAATAGATTCTAAGATTTATGTGCAGTGCTCTCAGATCTAAGGCTCCTCACTGATGAAAGCCACAAGCTGGAAACTAGTCTTGGGTATTGGATACAAAAATCTTTTTACATCCATTGATTACTCTTGTCTTGAACTGGTGGCACCACTGTATGGAGAGTTTAACCTCTATGTAAACAGCTTGTGTAAGCATAAGAAATGGTAATCATGTGATATTTATTTATGTACAAGAATCTATATTTATTCAAAAGTTAATGTTCAAATCTTTATCTTTATTCAAAAATTATTTCTTTTAAATCTATTACAGTGCCTGTTACAGTAAATCAAATGTTATGGTAATTGAAGAATTACTAGATAAATAGCAAAAAATTGCAGGATATAAAATTCTGAAATCATTTTTTTTATTTCACATGAGTGTATTATTGTAAGTACACCTATTATAATGCATAATGTATATAGTAATAAAGTTAGTAATTACAAAATGTAAGCTCTTCTGGTTAACTTTCATTTTAAAAGAAAAAAAAAAATTGACAATATAATAAATATTTTCTCATCATCAAAATTTCACATATGTTATGTCTGCATTCTGATTGGTTATTTGGCTATCTTGATTAATTATTTGGCAGTCTTATGATCAGACGATCTTAGAACTTTTTAACATTGGCAGAGCGGTACTGCTGTGATTTTACTGAAATCCATTTGTGAGAGAGAAATAACGTATGCATAGTATTTGCTTTCTCTTTCTATCTAGGGCTTATTTTCTGGTTAGGTCTTATTTTCGGAGAAACACGATATTCACTTAAATAGATCTACCAAATCCAATGAAAAATCCATAATTTTGTTATTATTTTTTTTATTTATTATCAAAGTCTTTTTTTTTTCCATAGTAATCTAGAACATTTTCTTGTCATTATCTTCTTTTATATCCCATTGAAACTTGTCCAAGCTCATCAATTATCATATGTTTTTAATATGTAATTGCTTAGTAATGTTGTTTTGCTTATGTTTTTAACGACTTCTTTATTATATCTTGAGCAAAGTCAAAATTATATAATTTGTTGTTTTTCTTCTCAGTTTTAAATAATTTATAAAACATTTATTAAATGAGCATTATATAAAACAAGGCTGTAAGGTAGGTAAGTAAAACATGGAACTAATTTTTTTTCTTTTTCTTGTAACAAAAGATTCTAATAATATTCAAAAAATGTTTTTTTGACAAGAAAGAAAATTCATTTGGTACTAATTAATTCTCAGAAATGAATACTTTTTTAATTACTGGTAAAAATTCTCCTTCATTTTTAATATAAACAGTATAATTAATTAAATTACAAATATATGCCGCTAGAAACATAAATGAATATTAAATATAAATACACATTATTTTGTTAACTATGTAGATATGTTCATATGAAATTATATTGTTTGTTGATTTTTTTTTTTTTTTTGTTAGTTTATTCAGAGATTTTTTTTTCAGTTGCTAACTCATTGTTATTATATTTGGACCCCCCCCCCCCCTTCAATTCTCATCCTCTATTTGCCATGGATAAAAAATGAAAACCATTAATTAAATTTACTAGTTGGACAAACATTTTTAAAAATGAAAATTTATTGTGTAAACATTATAATCCCTTCAGTTAGATTTAAGTATTTACTTAATTTTTTTTCCTATAATTTTATTTTAAGATTTGTATATATTATTTTTTTTTGTATGTGCTTATTATTTTTTAATGTGTGTATATTTAAGAGTAAATAATAAAAAAGATAATTAAGTAAATCCAACCTATATCATAATTATTGTGAAATTTTAAAGGCTATATAATTTTTATGAATATTACTAATCAGATATGTGGATTTGATTTTAGTGTTTTTTTTATTTTATTTGAGTTAACATAATTTATTATTACAACCTATTTACAATGATTAAATTTAACAAATGTAATATATGTGCTTATAAGCATTAACAGAGAAGTTTATTAATTCTATAAAAATTATATGGCTGAGTGCTTTAGAGAATTTATACATCAATTAAACTAAATATGATTTTGAAGTTTTGGAACAAATTGGAATGACAATTGATTATAAATTATTAAATATGGATTAAAATCCATTAGCAGATTTAACCTCTTTTTTAAAAAGTATTCAAAAGATGATTTTTGAAATCATAAATGGCAACAAAAATTCAGATCTCTGTTGAAGTTAGTATATGTTTTTATGACAGTATTAGTATATTTTACTAATAGGAATAATGAAATTACTTCCCTTACACACTCTAAATAATGCAACTCTTTATTTATTAACAGATTTTCATATTGTATGAACTATAAATAGTTGTTTCAAGTGAAATTATCTCCATTATATATTAATTACATAGATATAAAAAAAAAGGGTAATTTTTAAAAATTTAATCTAAGGTTTATAAACCATTTTGATGAAATTTAAGAATTGATATTTGTTGTTAAATTCAGTCAGTACTTTTTCACAATCATCTTATTTTTATGACATACAATAATTGTGTTTATCTCTTTATTTATTTTAAGTGTGTGAGAGAGAGCATAGTTTATTTTTAGTTATGAAAAAGTAAAAGTGAGTTTGTTTATATGCATTCAGTGAAAAACTAGACTTCTATACTGATACATGTTATACATAAAATTAGGTTCATAATTAAATAATAATAACATGCTTTGTAAGATAGAGCATCATTCATCTAATATATGACTGATGAGTCAAAAATTATATGTATTTTGGATGTAGAACTTAATTTAATCAACTTTCAGAAAAGATAAATACATCTTTTTTTGGCATAATCTTCCTGCTTTTCAATAGTTCATCTGTCAAAAAGTTTTTATATTCCTTCTTTAAAAAATGTTTAAAATCAAGTGGCAAGCTATAAATGCACTGTTGACCTCACCTATTTAATGCAGTGATGAATCAATGTCTTATCACTAGTAATTATTTTTTTAAAGTAATTTTCATCTTTCTTAGAATATCGATCCAAATTTTGTTTGCCGATATCCAAACACTTTTTTTATGCCCTTTTATGAGTTGTTTCGATACCCATCTCACACAGATTTTCCAAAACTCAAATCTTTCATGGATTATTGCATAGGCAGAATCATGGCTGATTTGCAGTGATTTGATACATAATCTACTGTCACTCATCTATTCAATAGAATCAGTTCATGTGCACACTCCATATGGTCATCAATTGTGGATTCAGATGGGCATTTGCTCCTTCTTAGCTGGAACTTGTGTGACCTTCCTCAAACTTCTCTATCCATTCTTGCACTGTTCATCAGGACCAAGTCTTTCATAAATATCAACAATAAGACACACCCTTTGATCATAAAAAAAAAACTTATTGCATGCTACTCTTTTTTTCACACAAATCATGAGTCGAAGAGCCATTGTTTTTCATACTACACTCATTTGAATTGATCTATGTTATTCAAAACTGCACAGCAGTGACTGAGGAGACAATGAACTCAAATGGAAGGTGCTGATAATTCTGCAGACAACAGTAGTTTTAATATAACTTGAGCATAGATACTTTTTATATCACCCTTATAGTTATTGACTATATCAACTATTTAACTAAAATCCTATATTAAGGGATTTTAATCATTTATTGTTTGTTGTAGTAAAGACATTATTCAGAAGTGAAGTTTCTTATATTAATTCAGAAACTACTATTTCTTAACAAGATATTACAAGCTACTGTTAGAGTCATTAGAGAATGTGATTAATTAGGCGTTGGTAAAATGAGCATCAATTTATATCTTATGATTGTTCTAATCAGAATAAAAAGAAATTAGTGTCCACTTTAATTAATTTTGTTGCATTTATAATTTTAATTGAGAATTATAATTCACTTTTAATAGGTTAGACACTTGCAAGTAGTTAAAAGTAAGATTTTTATATATCATTAATCTGAGTACTATTATTCAAAACTTTTACTTATCTAAATAAGATTTCAAAGGTCATCTTTGACTTTTAATAATAAATAGTCTATTTAGACAAAAACATATTAAAATAAAGTATTTAATAATTATTCTAAAAACAATGCAATGAGTTGTCTAAGTTTTTCTGTCTTAGCAAAGTTTGTATTTCCAATGAAATGATAAAAAATCTAGTCTTGAAAAAAAAAAAAAAGAAATCACAATTCTAGGAAAAGTCATGGAACCAGGAATTTTGGATTAATAGTGGTTTATATAACTTTGTGTAATCTTGCTATGAATACACAGATATGGTATTCATATTAATACTTACTTTGCCTGCCTGAAGGGGATTTCTCTGCTATGCCTTGAATGGCAAACATAATACCAATGCTGCAATGTTTCTTACATTTTTCTAGCATTCAAAATGACCTCTGAAATTGGAGGGCTCTATTTAAGTATTGTTTCATTTTTTTTTGATTAGATATTTATCACTACTTGAAAAAAATCTCTATAAACCTTTCTGTTATTTTTTTGCTCAATATAATTTTTTAGTTTCTGATGGACTATTATATTCCATTTATAAGATTTATCATGTTGTAATTTTATCTTTTATATGTAGCTGTTATGAATTTGAATTTACAATCTATTATTAATATTGACTTACATTTGAGATTTTTATGATTTTAACTCATGTCATTAACAAAAACTGGTTTTCTTGAGGATCTAAATGCTTTCTTCACTTACGTTATTAGTTGTTCTTATAAATGTTTGTTATTTTTGAATTTTAATTTTGCTTCTTGTGTAACTTTTCTACCTGACATTTATCTGCAATGGCATTGTTTTGCAGTAGTTTATATTGATGTTAGCTATATGTATGCACTTATGTTCTTATGTTTTTGATTTTTGTATTGAAATAAATAATAAAAATAATAATCTTAGTCTGCCAGTGTGGAATTTGGAAATTTTTAGTTTTTAGGGTTCTATATAGAATTTTTATAGAAATTCAAGCATCAATCTACACACAATAAGTTAAAGTGAAAAACATTATATGCTGATGTTTAAAATTAAGTAAAATAATTAAATATTTTCCCATTATTTTAAAACATTATTATTAAGTTGTGAAAATAAAATGTAGAATATTTAGATAAAATTATGATGCATATTAAATAATATAATATTTGTTTATTCTGCTGATAGATGATTGTAACTGATTGGTTTTAAAAGAATATATAGGGGAAAAATAAATAGTAGTAATTTTAATTTCTGCAATTCTAGAGTTACTAATTGACAGGTTTTATTTTTAAAAAAAAATTAGAATATAAAATATTGCTCTTGCTGTTGGTGCAGTATATATATATATATCAATGCTATTGATAATAGTTTTAAAGAATAGTGTTTTTAATCGGGGGGGGGGGGAGATTTGAAGGGAAAAAGCTGTTGGTATATTAACTAGATGTCTTTAGATTTTGGTGTAGAACACATTCTAATATAAAGTAAAACAAATAGTTTTTTTTTAATTCTTAATTTTTATTATATATATGCTTCATTTATATGTATTGCTACATAGAAATAAATTAATTAAACATTTCATGTGGTATAAAACACATTTTCTAGCTATTCAAAAGTTTCTAAGTGGCCTTTCATTAAGTACTTTTATATCATATTCATGAATAGTGTTATGTGTGAGTAAAAACATCATTGGAAATGAAAGATAAAAGAAGTGTGGTTTATTTTTAATTCAAATCATGTGTTCAACCAATGTTCCAATACCATTTGATTAAATCATAATTGTATTTTTAATGCATAATGTATTTCCATTTGCGTAGCATAATTGTTAAGTTCTGAAAACCTGCTTACCAACTTTTGAATAGCTTGAGCATATATTTTACTCTATGTCAAATGTTTATTGAGTTTATTTATACATTATTTGCTTAGAGTAGTTTGCTATTTATATCTGTAATAGGAAATGCCTTTTGGATTGTACTATTCTAAGACTAAAGATTTTCACAGTTGAGGCTGTAGGCCTTGTGATAATAATTTCATTTAAGCAAGCTATTAGTTTGAAAACATGATTTATTTAATTATATTCAAATATTATTATTTGTAATAAAAAACTTATCTGCTTTTGAACTAAGAACTTGATAATCAATAAAAACCTGTTGACAGACATTTACAAAATATGGGAAATAAGGATTTGACTGATGTTTACAAGAGTGTGTCATATAATGGCATTTGAAGTTTTATCACAATTACTGATCTAAAACATAATAGTAACAATAAAATAAAATGAAGGAAAAGAGTATTAAATATAATGAATACATTTATAACTGAATTTTATTGTAATTACTGGATCAAAAATATAAATATTAAGATTTTTTCTTTCTAGATATTATAATGATTAATTAATTTGAAAAGTATTCAGTATATACAAAAGATATTTTTATAAGTAGATAAAAACATGAAAGAAACTCTAAACTAGTCATAAATCAATATGGCCATCCTAAGCCCAGGCAATAGGGAGAGTAAGAGAGATAGATGCCATAAAAAACAAAAATTTAAGGATATTTTTCAATGCTCATATAAACCAATCTATGAAACACAAATATATTTACATATATTATACATTGTTCCTTTAATCTGTTTATATATTATACATTGGTTTTTTAAACTGTTTATCTTTTCTGTTGCAGACTTTCTTTTTCCTAGAAAATTTCAAAATCTTTCTTAATTATGGTTATAATATAAATCCCCTATATTTATATTTATAATATAAGCCTATACTCGTCCAATGAAAGCAATCAATATTATATATCTCTTTAGAATATTTTTGAGATAATCATTATAATGCAATTGAAATCCGTGTTCATATTTATTATAAAATCTCTCTCTTTTTTTAAAAGTAATCCATTACTCTTCACCTATTTTACATTTCTTATTTAATAAAGATTCATCAGTAAAATCTTGGATACAACATTCCATCTAGCAATTTTAAGAACATATTGATTGATCTTATTATGATCTTGACATATTATTTTCAGATTATTATTGAGAATGATTAAATGATATTTTTCCAGCATCTTTAAGTGAATAGAAATTAAAATTAAAACAATAAAATTGGGCAGAATGTCAATCTTATATATATAACTAATTAAATTGAAATAGTTATATCTCTATGATAAATTATACTTTTAATTTGTTCCAATATTGTAGCAGTATATTAATTTCTAGATTATATCTTAGTATCTAATTTTGCTTTATTATAAAAAAATTCTAATTCACACATATTCTCAAACTTATAACTATTCACTCCAAAAGTTGGAACATTTTTCTTCCATTATTGTCTAATAAAGCATTTGAGTTTTATTTTTTACATTGCTTATCAAACCAAAACTTATAAATTATTATCAAACCATTAAGAATATTGTGTATATCATTCTTTGATTTGAAAAAAATACAATAGTCATAAGCATAATGTAAACCTAGAAGGCAAGAAACTATTGCTTTTAATTGGTGTAAATTAAAAACTCAATTGTTTAACCTATATTTCATTTTAATGCTCCTTCAAGAAGCTTCTTATAAATAATTCCAATGATCATTATTATAAAAATGGAAAACAATGTTGGGAGCTAATAGACATATTTAATTATTCTGAAAAATATTAAATATATTTATTACATTGAGGCTTAACATTTTACACTTAATTTTTTATATGTGTGGTTTTCAGTTTGAATAGTGTTTATGTCAGTTATATATATATATTTAAGCATATTTATTATTAAAAATATTCTTTGAAATAAAGAAATTATCTTTAGAAATATATATATGTATAAGTTTTTAACATGACAATCCTATATAGCTTATAAAACCTTTACATTCATTTAATTATTCAATTAAGCAAAGAAAGTCCCATCCTTTTTTTTAAGAGAGTCCAAGAACATCTTAAATTTTTTGTATTTGTAATACAGTCCTGTAAAAAAATACATATTTTACTAAAATATGATCAGTTGAAAATCCAAATTAGGAAATTTAGCATTTATTATAAATTGATTGAAACTTATGAGTAACAAACAGATGTTTGTAAAGAGAAAAACATCTCATTTTGTATTATTGTCTTTGGAATAAGATATATATTTTAATTCCATTATCATTTTTTTTTTTCTCATGTGCCATAGCATCAGCCAGGAAGCGAACCCGCTAACCTGGGACAACTGCTTGTTAAGCAGTTGTCGCTGACCTCTCGACCACCAATGCTTGACTTCCATTATCATTTTAATCATAGAGCATACTAATTTATGATTTTAATATCATTTCCTCTAATTACTCATGTAATGTTGACTTCTTTTATTTTCTGGATTCTTAAGATACAAATTAACTGATTTTAGATGCATTTAAATGCTTTTTTTTTTTGTTAAGTCAAAATTTTTTTCCCATGTTTTGTCAAAAAAATTCAATAATAGCGAACATTTCCATTAATTCCAATAGCTTTGGTCTATAGTTCATTGTTCATGTGTTAAACATGCATTTAAATCACCAACTCTTTAATGGATGAGAACAAAAAATCATGTATTTTTAATTTTTTTTTTTTTTAAGAATCTTTCAAAATCAAATGTTGATATAAGTCCTATTAAAATTAACATAAGTTATCATTCTACAAGTCACTTTTTGATGTCATTATCTTTTCACTAGAAATTCTATTGGCATGAGATAGTATGCTAAAATTCATAGGTAATCTTATACCATGAATTATCTATGAACTATATTTTCAAACAATTATAGCCATTTAATTATTTTGTTAAATCTTTTTTTTCAGAAAGAGCGACTATATTAATCTTAAATTATGTCATTTCCTTTATTACAAATGATGGGTACTTTGGTATTAGAGCTGTGACATGGAGTATATATTAGACCTACTGCACCTGCTCACATTCCTATCAATGTGCTGATAACTTTGTAATCTGACCAAAATAACATGTACGTGGATCTTGTACATGACTTTTCGGCAATAAAAAAAAAGAACATGTACACGAATCTTGTGCATGGTATTTAGGCAAGAATTACAAAGTTATCGGGAGGTTGATATGAATGTGAACAGGTGCACTAGATCTAATACATGCTCTGTGTTGCAGGACTAAAAATAACTAAATGTAAAAAAATAATAAAACATAATAAATATATATCATTTTCAATAACAAATGCATTCAACAACTTTTAAGAACAAAATTTAAAGAAATATTGCAACTTTTTACACTAACAACTTTTAAGAATGACATTATAAATAAAAATTAAATGTGATTTGCGAATACATTCAAATATGTACGACTTTCAACAACTTTTAAGAACAAAATTTAAAGAAATATTGCAACTTTTTACACTAATAATTTTTAAGAACAACACAACTTTGAAATATGTATGACTTTCAACAACTTTTAAGAACAAATTTAAAGAAATATTGTGACTTTTTACAGTAACAACTTTTAAGAATGACATTATAAATAAAAATTAAATGTGATTTGCAAATGCATTCAAATATGTATGACTTTGAAATATGTACGACTTTTTATACTAACAACTTTTAAAAACAACATTAAATACGCTTAACGTATATAGAGAAATTAAAATTCAACGATTATATTAATATTTCTTAAGAAATATTAATATAATCGTTGAATTTTAATTTCATTATATACGTTAAGCGTATTTAATATTACATAGTTATCAATAGTGAAGAAAAAAATCGGAAAAAACAACATTATAAATGAAAATTAAACATGATTTGCGATCTTACAATGATGATGCCATTAATCAAAAAAATTGCTATTTAAAATATGTATCAAACAGTAAATGATTTTGATTTTTAAGTAATTTTTATAAAAATACATTAGCTATATTTCTATGATACTTACCATGTAATATATAACAGGAATTTACGTGTTAAAACTATATTTTTCACATATAATATAACCGTACAAAATGGAGATCTACAGTAAAAAATTTTTCTTCAAAAATGTGCCATGTCATTGCGAAGTATTCTGGGATTTTCATATTACTGGTAATAAATATATTTTTTAATATATAGAAATTAAACCAACCCCCCCCCCCAAAAAAAAAAAAAATACATATTAATTATTACACTTTTATTATGTTTTTATTTATCCTGGCAAAAACATTTCTTTCATATCGTTAAGTATTACTATAAAGATATCCTTATTTTTGTGTATTCTTCTTCACATGAATTCTATTAGATAGGAGTCCAGGTGCTGTTTTGCTGTCTCTTGTTAATGCTTGTTTCCCCATTTGGCGGAAACCATAGTCCTCTCAATATTTTCGGTGTGCTCTCCTGTGTCTGGGTTCACGAAATTGTACGTACGTTGACTTGTAAATAGTCATAAGTGGCTTCACGTAATTCATTGATTTTGTATGCCTTTCAACAGTCTGAATATATCATAGACCCCTCTTCAACATTTTGTTTGATGGTTTCCATGAGTTGCCGCTTTCCTGTCTTCGATTTTGATAATAAAATATTTGTCTGTTTCCCTACATATGCCATCAAGCACCCACTGCTCAGGGGATATTTGGCTGGCTTTACTCTTTCTTCCAGAAAATAGGCTCCACGATTTTGTTAATCCCTCCAATTTTTCAGTTTATCCATTTTACCATAGCGGTAATACAAATTTCTCTCATATAGTTATTCTTGTCAATGACTGTTTTACCTGATAATCAGAGCTTGGGTTTTTCCCATTCTACAGAAGTTAATTTCTGAGACCAACCGTATATGAATTGGACTATAGTTAGAATAGGAATTTTTGAACCTTCCAACCACATCTGTTTGCGAATGCCAATTTTAGTGTCGCAACGTCGGACATTACAATGCCATTGCTTATCCGAGGTGTACATGTACAAGCTCATGTCATGTCTATTTGGAAACACTTTCACTGATGGCAGGATGCCTTGTTGTTGGAACTATAGCACTGCATCTATTTCTGTACACGATAATTTTCAAATATTTATCATTTTTAACAATACAAATTCTTTAATATGCAATGAAAATCACAATGGAAAAAAGAACTTTTGTCAGAAAGAAATCTATACAATAACTGAAAAGGTCAAAGTATTGCAAAAATAAAAGGATTGAGTTGGTAAGAAGAAACATGTTTTGTCACGTATTGTAGGGATTATTGTTTCAATTTGATCATCGTAACATTATACATTTATTGTGGGTGTGAAAAGGCCTCCTATCTCCCTTAGTCTACGTCGCAGCTTGAATACTAAAGTACCCAAATGATGTCTTATCTTCATGTCTTGAAAAAGTCACTTCAATTAAAATTTGCACATCCTCATTATATATATATAAAATCCTTTTATATCTATAGCTATTTCTTATTTTGCTAATATTACTAATATTATAACTATATTGTTCTTTTATTTATTATTTGCAATTATTTCTCATAAGTGAAGGTCATTCCTTTATTTTCCAATTTTATTTCAGAACCTGACATGAAAATTGTAGGATTATTCCAATAGAGATATAATTGATAGCTTATTAATAATTCAAAAATGCTTGCTTAACATATATAAATATCTACTTCACAATCTTGTTTTGATTACTATTCCCCTGGTAAAAGTCTTTTTGAAGTTAGCACACTTGTAATGCATGCTAAAAATCACTTAAACATAATTTAAACTAATTTGTTTATTGTTTTTATTATTTATTACAATAAACAAAGTATCTATGTGTTGAGTTACCTTTACAGTTCATTACAAGTTTGCTGACTTCAAAAAGTCTTTTTTGTCAGGGGAATTGTGATCAATTATAAGAAGGTAACTTGACGACTGCTTTCCATTTAACCCATAGCAAAAAAAAAAAAGAAGTTAAAACTAATAAAATTGTTCTGATGCACAATTTATTTAACAAAAGGCAAACATGATATTTGTTTGTGTGAGTAAAATAAAACCTCATTTAAGTGCTTATTATTAAAAAAAAAGGTAATTACTTTATTAGATTAAAATAATGTTTTGAAATATTGTAAATTGAGCAAGAGGGAAAATGATTATTTAATAGACAGAAGTTACTTCAAAGATGTTTTCTCACTTTTTAAAACCACTGTTTGACCTTGCTTTTATTAATAAAATGAATCATCATTTTTAATATTAGCATTAAAAATCTGATTTGTTTAATATTTATTTTTAATATGAGAAACATTCACTTGACTTGCATTAATTTATTTTCACAGTTTATTTATTTTAGATATTCACATCGTCTAAGCTAAATTGAAAAGTTGAAATTTATTTTAGACAATACTGCATTATTCTGAGTAGTTGATTAAAGATTTTCTGGATTGATTTTTATCTGAGGAAAGGGAATAAAAATGTTAGTCTGATCAACAAAATGGGGCTGTTCTGCACAATTGCCACTTTGGTGCTGGAATGTTTTTGTGTTCTGTAACATCTTGCCTAATTGTCAGAGAAAAGTGCTAAATACACTAATTTTTGAAAAGAATTATTGTATTCATATATTCGAAATGTTTAGATTATAAGTAAATATTTATTTATTTTATTATGTATGATTTCCTTTGAAAATTGAAGTCTGTATCATATTTATAAATATATGTTTTTGAAATGAGCTCAGTAGAGAGAGCATTTTATAGTACAATAGATGTCTAATATCATGGCCTAGGAATTAATAAAATATTGTATCTTTAAATTATATATTTAACTTTAAGTTAGAAATATATTAAAAACACACATGTTTGCATATTAAATTAAATGTATTCAAATTTTTTTTTTAAAAAAGTTCATGATCAAAAAGTTAATAGTCTCTTGTTTAGCATTTGATTATATTTTTATGTGAGACATAATAGAACTAGTGTTAATTATGTTATTTATATTAATAAGTCTGGAGCTACAGCCTGCCATTCTTATTTAATTATTGATTTTACATTGAGAAACGTAGACACATTATAAAATAGTTGCAGCTTAATATTTTTCTCTATAATTAATATTGGTATAGTAAAAATCTATTTAATACAACTTCGCTTATCCTTTTATTTAATGTTATACTTGGTATTATATATCAGCATGACTAAATATCTAGTTGAAAATATTGAAATTTTATGACAATTTTCTGTTAAGGTGTTTATATATATTATTTGAAGATTTCATGTTGTATTTAATGGTTTTCAAATTTACCTATGACCATGAGCAGAGCTTTGAATTTTTGAAAAACTTGGAAATTTTTTTTATTGGGTATATAGCTATTTTTAATTAGAAGTTAAAACAGCTGAGGAAAAGTGCTAAAATTCTTCTCAACTGCCAGTTCTCTAATCTGTTATGATCTTTTTCTTCACTTCTTATAGAAATAATACTTGTTAACTCTCCATCCCCTGACCTTGGTCCAAGTACTTTAACTTTTATTTTTTATTATTATATATGATACTTATGATATATTTGGAATTTCAAATATAAGTTGAATAATGTTGAGGTTTCTATTTATTTTAGAAAAATCTCATCTATTTATTTATTAAATTAGCTTTTACTGTTGGACAGATATTAACCATTTTAAACTTATATATTGTTTCAGCTTGATAGTAACTTTTAAAAATTTGAAAATGCCTTTTTTTATCTAGATGTTCCCACTTTTCTTAAACAATTTATGTATCTATCTTTGTATAAGTGGTATAAATTTTACATATTGATTTTTCTTCAGATATATTTACATTAGTAAATTTGTGTGACTTTGAATAGCATTTACATAGCTTCTGTCATTCATATCTTAGTTGAAATCTAATAACCATCTATGTGCTTACAGATTACAGAGTTTTGATCTGATATATTCTTACAATACTTCATTTTTTAAATAAACATTCATTCACTATAGTTCACTAATATCAATAACTAGATTTTATGAGCTTTTAAAAATTTGCTTACAGAAATATATTGGTTATACTTATATAAATGGTATAGTTCTTAACAAAATTCTAGTAGCTATGAATATGGGAGTATGAATCCTTCCTAAAGTGCTCAGCTTTAATAATTGTATAATTATTTATTTTATTTACCGTTATCAGCTTCATTATCTGTGCGCAAGGCATATATATATATTATGGATTTTATATGCTAATGAAGTAAAGCTTTAACTATTTCAATAAATAAATACTGAACATTATAATTGTTTTTCTTTTTAGGATCCATCTGCATTTTCTAATCATCTCACTTCACTAATTGATTGAGATGATTATTAAATACATTTAAATGTATTTTTATTTGTTATCTATATATTGCACTTGACATGCACATCCGTGAAGGTATATTAATAGTTTATAATTGCTTAGTGCTTTCGGGAACTTTGTGGCCCCATATTCATAGCTTATAATAATAAAGTTTGTTGTTATCTAGGCTAATAGAGATGTATGCAAATATATGCAAATCACTTAGACCACCCATTTTTTCGAAACAGAGAAGCAAGCATCTTTCCTATTGTTGGAGTTGGGGTTTTGTACTATAAAGCATGCCTTCTATATCTTGCGCTTGGTGTCATTGTGCTCAGTGCAAATTCAGCAGTCTTAGGTTCAAAAATGTGGCCTGAGGACCTTTGATGTTCGAAAAATATTGAGTTATCTTCCAATTTGATTCTTGCTCTGTTATATAAGTATCGATGTTGTGATACTCTGGTAGCAATTGTGGCTCGTGTTTTCCCATAATATGCCATACTGCAGCCATTATAGGAGCCTGCAATTTTGTAAACAGTCTGAGGAGTTTGGTTATGTGTGTTCTTGTCTTTTAAATTATTGGTTAGTCTATTAGTGGCTGGGTGTGTGAAAGCTTAAATTCAAATCTGTTGAGAGTGTTTTAATGAGTTTTTTTAGCCAAGGTAGGTATATATGGTAAAAGCATACGTGGTTTATCCTCTTTGGCTGGGTTAGTTCTTAGCTTATTATAAAATTGTTTGACTTTCCTAAATTTGTTTATTTTCATCATTATTAGCATCATTCTTGTTGTTCTTATTTGTTTTCAAAGAAACTTTATTGAAAAAATTCATAATAGATTACAAATCAAATATTTACAAAGACAATATATTAAACATTACAATGATAAAGAAAAAAACAAAGATAAACTGTAAGTGCATTAAGAAAATATACATTAAAAAAAGAACATATGGCTTTATTGTTCAGGAGTTCTTTATAAGTTCAAGCACTAGATCTTCAAGTACTAGAAATGATTCTGGCTCCTCCTGATTCCAAGCTGCACCAACAATATAGGACAAAAAAATGCTAATGACTTTATTGCTTGGGAGTTAATAAGAAGTTTTGAGTACCACAACTGCAAGCCATAATTGATTCTGGACCTCCCGATCCCAAGCTGGATGTTCTACCAACTGCACCACACTAGGTACATAAAAAAGGTGAACAAAAAAATGAATATTGTAAAATATATATATTGTATCGGTCTGGATTTTCCACCAGAAGAGGAGGAATGCATCTCACTACAGTTGGACCTAGGGTCTTTGGGTAGGATGCTGTGACTGACACAATGAAGTACCTAACCTATGATCGTATCTATCTCCAATGGGCTAGCTCTAAGCTTATACACTAAATTTAGATGTAAATTTGGACTAGTTCATCCATATCTTACCCCTCTTTTGGATTCCATTATGTCTCAGTATTCAAACTCAGGGAGAATTCTACCTTGGGTTCTCTTCAGGGGTGAATTTACATTAGATAGCAACTGCTGCACATTTATACAGGTTCCAATTGAATTAAAGACCCATCCAAATGTATTACTATATGATTATATAAGAATGAAATGTGTTTATATGTATATATATATTCAATTATATATTGATGAAAGAATGTATAAATGATTTTGGTAAACTAGAGATTAGTTTCATTTAAATCAAATTGACAATGTTTATTAATTAACAAAAACAAAAATTCAAAACTTTTTAACATTGTAAAAAAAGTATATAATTATGTGTGTCAAGAATGTATTTCTACCTTATCAATGATTAAATGTTCACTATTCTAACCCTTACCCATGGTAGAAGTACATAACATGGCACAAATTATTTACAAAGCAAAATAATTTTTTTTTTTATTAAAGTGACCATGAAGCTGACTAACTAATTTATATTATACAAATATATCCATAATAGTGTCGGCATCCAATTCCATTTATTGATATTCTATCTTTTTTAGGGGATCTCTCTACCTATGTACAATTTCTTAAAGTTGATAGGAAAGAGCATCCAAATAAAAGATTAGTCATTTATACCAAAAAAATAAAGATAAACAATTGTTAGCTAACAATAATAAAAAAATAACACAAACTTTGTCCTGTAGTAATGTATGTGCTTAATATGGAATAGTATCAAAAAGTCTTACTTCATTCCATATCATAATGGTGATGATGAAATGTCAAGTCACTATGGAGGGAAAGCTGACCTAAACTTTAATTAACATAAAAAATATTTTGTTTAACTTCCCCTCATTTTGTTGCTTTTAATCATAGTGGACTCTTCCATGTTATAGACACATTTTCACTTTCAAGTATGGAGATAAAACAAACTAGAATTTTTACAATCATATATAAAAATACATAATAAATCAAAACATTCATTAGTTCATCTTGGTTAATGTCCATGAGTTTGGCAATAATGTCTTATGGATACAGTCTTTCTCCCTTTGAATCTTTCTTCTTCGGTAAATCATCCATCACCTGCTAGAGTTCCTTGGCAACATGCTTGAAATGCTGTTTCCATATTCTGCAGTTGCTTTCCTTCTGGATTCATTTAGGCATTTATTGTAGGACCTTTGATGTTTCTTTAGGCATTATATAGGCAAATAGATTAACTCATTGTGCTTCTATGGTAGGACTGTAACACTCCAGTCCTATGGCAACATTAATTTATCCCAAATACATTGCCTAGCAATTCATAATGGATTTACTTTTTCCTAATGTTGTATTTGGCAATTAATGATTTATATAAGGAAAATATTATTTCATCATTTCTATATACGCTGGTCTTTTTCTTTTTTTCTCTGTGTTCGAATAATAGCTCAGTTTTTATTTACTTTTAAATTTTAATTTAAAATCAGTTTAGTTTTTTTGTCACACCCTACAAATTTATCAAACTTTTATCTATTTATATGTCAGTTGCAATTTATTATAATTTTGTGCTACGAAAATTATAAGGATAATCTGGAATGTTCGAACAAGTCATCTATCTTCTCTTGGATTCGAACATTGGAATCTTTGGCTGTGTGCAGTTATTGTCTCATTTGAAAAATAACAAAAGATGATTGAAATGAACTGGGTTTGCTTTTATATCCTGCTTAGTTTCTGGTGTTTAGTATACTAGCATTTCCATTTCCTTTTCCAATGCCGTGACTGTCTATTGTTGTGCATATTATATTGATAGTAGTTAAAAAATAAAATTATGCAATAGAATTTTACTTTTATTTTTCATCCTTGGTTGCCTAGAGATTGGTTTGACATTAGGTCATCACTATGTTTACTAAGTCTAGGTTTTTGTTTGTGATGTACAACACATTTATAAATAACTCATTGTTGGTATATATTGTAACGAACACAGATGTTCGTTACATTTTTTTTTATCTATTTATTAAACATGAAAGTAAATTAAAAAGTTCGCATTTAAAAATTTTCTTTTAGAATTAAAAATTGAAATTAAATATCATCTTAAACTCGTATATATTAAATCGCACAGATAATGAAAAATTATTAAAATAAAACTTTATTAAAGAAAAAGTATTTTAAAACTAAATTTTAAAAAGATTTGGGGATAAAATTATATCTTTAAATTTATCTTTAAATATATCTTTGATTTGGAAAACAGGTTAATTAATCAGAAATGGAAATGATAAATTTAATTAGTCAAATGTAAACCAGCCTTGGGCATTTAAATGTAAAAACATCAGTCAGATAGGAAAACAATAGAAACTTTTAGCAAATGAAATAAATCCATTGGGAAATCGGACCTCAACGAAAAGGATCAACACATCGATGACGTAATGTTAAGTCAATCTTTCAAAGTAATATAAAAAGGACAAGATTGACTTATTGATTATTACGATGTGACTATATGTAGTAGTACGGAGTTGGAGGTGATGGAATTGACAGACGCACTGTCAATTCTGTCAGCTGTTAAAGAAAGGAGAAATGAACTATCGTTTTCTACATTGAGGACTAGTTAAAGCAAAAATCTCCGGATGGATAAATAAATCGGCCTTCAGAATATTAACCTCTTTAGGACGGCGTGGGAATTTACGTTCATGGCAAGCAACGGATAAAGTTGGACGTTTTAAAAATCATAAGAACTTTATATTAATTTGAAAACACTAAGAACTTTAAATTTTAAACTTTCCTAGTAATTTAATTGTTACAAATAGAATCCTATCTGACCAAACTAAATTCTTTATTAATAGTGTTATGTGATTTATTTTTTTTCTTTCTTATTTATGTAAAATCATTTCCATTTATTTATTTTTTGTTCTTTAAGTTTTTATCATGATTTTTTTGTTTTCCGTTAAATTAATTATATAAATGTTAAACTTAAATCAGGCGTGAATGGCTGTATAGATTTGTAAAGTTATATTAGGGGAGGGTAATCTTAGGTTATTTGTGTCATTGTTAGATTGGGTCAATGGATGGGATATATTGGTGTGATTAGTAGATGTAATATTGATTCGCTACGGGCAGAATCGCTTCATACGCCGCACACTTCCGTTTGCCTATGGAAGGAATTATAAGTCGGATACTGCAGTTCCTTTCTATGGAGTTTTTTGTTTTATTGCTCTTCTTTGCAGATAGATGTAATATTCCTATCTCATGAGAAGCAATTTCTTCTCTTAACTTTTTGTGCTGCCGTATTTTATTACATTGAATACATCGATATATCAGATGAATTGATGCCAGTTTGACTACGAATTTTAACCTAAGGTTAAATAGGGATAGAATGTTTATTTTCAAAAGCAAATCTATGTGGTCTATTCATACTTGACCCTAAATAAAAATGCATTAAATTTAAGTTGTTTATAGACGCTTGCATGGATTGGTTATCGTTTAAGTATGTTTTGGGTTTTCATATTTGATCAAAATATATAGACATTCGATAAATAATGATACCTTACGGTGAGTATCTAAAATGTATTTATTCGGATGTCTTTTAAGTTATTGGTGACAATGCAAGTATCTTATGGTGAATACTATTAGGTTACATGTAAATTTCCCTCCGCAATTGTCAGTAATCAATAATTTTGTATTTTGATCGTTTATGTTTATTTTGGAATGTTTTTGACCGTGAAATTTATGTAACCGATCTGTATTCAACATTATAAACAAGCTTTCATAAATTTTATCTGTGCGAACTTAATTAAAATGTAAAATTAGAATATAATAGTAGTTAAATGTAAATTAAAGTCAAAAATCAAAGTTAAAAATGTAGGTTAAATTTTGAAATGTAAAACTAATACTAAAATAATTGTAAATCTTATATATATGTGCATAAATAAATGTTTGTATGTTAATTACTGGCAGTGGCTTATTTTATTCTTCTTTTTTATATATACTCTTAGATTATATTATTAAATCTCTGCTGTTCCACTGAGCTAGTGACATGGGCTAGCGACCGGAATCAAATTTAAAAAAAAAATAATTTTTTTTTTTTTACTTACGTATCGGCCTACTCTATAAATTTTTCTAGGTTCAAATGCCTAGATGGCGCCCTGTAGTGAGTTTAGTTAAGTCAATTCTGGATCATTACAATATATATAGGACATTTTTCTTTAACTGGTTTTTTTTATTTCTCATTAAATCAGAGAAATTAGTTCATTGTGACATTTGTTTAATTTGGTATTTAATAAAGCAAACATTTGTTGTGTGTATATATATTGTAACGAGCACAGACGTTCGTTACATTGTTGTTTTTTTATTTTTATTTATTAAACATGAAAGTAAATTAAAAAGTTCGCATTTAAAAATTTTCTTTAAGAATTAAAAATTGAAATTAAATATCAACTTAAACTCTTATATATTAAATTGCACAGATAATGAAAAATTATTAAAATAAAAATTTATTAAAGAAAAAGTATTTTAAAACTAAATTTTAAAAGATTTGGAGATAAAATTATATCTTTAAATTTATCTTTAAACATATTTTTGATTTGGAAAACAGGTTAATTAATCAGAAATGGAAATGATTGTTAATTAGTTAAATGTAAACCAGCCTTGGCATTTAAATGTAAAAACACCGGTCAGATAAGAAAACAATAGAAACTTTCAGCAAATGAAATAAATCCATTTGGAAATCGGACCTCAACGAAAAGGATCATCTCATTGATGACGTAATGTTAAGTCAATCCTTCGAATACGTATAAAAGGAAAAATTTTGGAAATTATTAGTTAGTGACTAGTTATTGATGATTATTACGATGTAACAGCTAGGTGTTAGTGCTGAGGGGATTGAAAAAGACGCACAGCTTCAATCCCTTCAGTTCTGCTAAGAAAGGAAGAAAAATGAACCATCGTTTCTACATTGAGGACCAACTACACTAAAAAATCTCCGGATGGATAAATAAACGGCCAACAGGATCCAATCTTCGGACGACATGGAATTCACGTTCAAACGGCAAGGAATATATGAAGATGAACTATTTAAATAACCGTAAGAACTTTAAAATTTATGAACAGTAAATTAAAAACTTTCCAGATTTAAATAATTGCAATATTATTCTATCTGACCGATATTATGTATTAATTAGTTATAATTTTGTTTAATGTATTTATTTTGTAAATTCATTTAAAGATCATTTATTTTTTTGTTCTTTAAGTTTTATTATGATTTCTGTTTTCCGTTAAGTTAAATTATATAAATGTTAAACTTAAGTCGGGTGTGAATGGCTGTATAGATTTGTAAAGTTATATTAGGGGAGGGTAATCTTAGGTTATTTGTTTCGTAGTTAAATTGGGTCAATGGATTGGATATATTGGTGTGATTAGTAGATGTAATATTGATTCGCCACGGGCAGAATCGCTTCATACGCCGCACACTTCCGTTTGCCTATGGAAGGAATTATAAGTCGGATACCGCAGTTCCTTTCTATGGAGTTTTTTGTTTTATTGCTCTTCTTTAGAGATAGATGTAATATTCCTATCTCATAAGAGGCAATTTCTTCTTTTAACCTTTTGTGCTGTCGTATTTTATTACATTGAATACATCGATATATCAGATGAACTGATGCCAGTTTGACTACGAATTTTAGCCTAAGGTTAAATAGGGATAGAATATTTTAATTTCAATGCAAATCTATGTAGTATTCATGCTCGACCCTAAGTAAAAATGCATTAAATTTAAGTTGTTTATAGATGCTTGCATGGATTGTTTATCGGTTAACTATGTTTTGCGTTTTCATATTTGATCAAAATATATAGACATTCGATGAATAATGATACCTTACGGTGAGTATCTAAAATGTATTTATTCGGATGTCTTTTAAGTTATTGGTGACAATGCAAGTATCTTATGGTGAATACTATTGGGTTACATATAAATTTCCTTCCGCAATTGTCAGTAATCAATAATTTTATATTTTGATCGCTTATGTTTACTTTGGAATGTTTTTAACCGTGTAATCTATGTAACCGATCTATAGCAACTTATTATAACAAGCTTTTATAATCCCATCTGTGCGAACTTAATTAAAATGTAAACTTATAATATAATAGAAATTAAAATGTAAATTAAAATCTAAGGTAAAGTTAAAAATAATGTTAAAATGTAAAACTAATACTAAAATAATTTTAAATCTTATATATATGTGCATAAATAAATGTTTGTATGTTAATTACTGGCAGTGGCTTATTTTATTCCTTTTTTTATATATACTCTTAGATTATCTTATTAAATCTCTGCTATTCCACTGAGCTAGTGACATGGGCTAACGACCGGAATCAAAATTTAAAAAAAAAATTTTTTTTTTTTACTTACGTATCTGCCTACTTTATAAATTTTTCTAGGTTCAAATGCCTAGATGGCGCCCGTAGTGCAGTTTACGTTAAATCACATTCTCCGGATCGGTACAATATATGTTTACAAACAAAATAATAGTGCATATTCAACCATCTGTTAGCTAAGCTTATGTTGTAAATGGGTTTGATGTGGTGGTGTGGATAAATAAAGCCTGGTTTTGATTGGTTTATAAACTACTTTTACAATATATTGTAATGGATAAATAGTTCCATATGTAACTTTACTAGAAGATGCCACTGGATAATAAACCTAAACATTTTTCTAATAATGAATTATAATTTAATATTGATAATTAATATAAGAAAATACCAAAGAAAGAAGTTACGTTTATTAGTAAAGTTACAATTACAAATAAATATTGGAAAGTTATGAATTACAAAATGAAACTATTCCAACATATAATAAATCTTAAAATAAAAGACAGGTTTATCCAGCATGAGTTACATTTGGATATCTATTAGTTTGGCATATCATTATTTTTTATTTTATAATTCAAATAATAGTCACTAATAAAAAAAACCCAATCATTTATTATTTTACAAAATAATTTATTTATAAAATAAAATAAAATAAAATAACAATAACGTCACTGTAATAATTACCAATTTCTAAAATATATATCAAAATCAACAAACATGTGTATGATCAACAATCTGAGACATCCATCTCAATACCTAGTATCATAGTAACCTGTACACTGAAGACTAAAATTAAGCAATGGGTGAAATGCTTGTTATATATAAGCTTAACTCTACTACAATACTCTAGGTACCGATATAAAAATAACTATTCTGAAAACTTTATATATAAAATATTTAAATATTAATTTTTTATTATTGCCATATTATCTATAAAGATATGAACATTACCCATGCTTAAGAAAGTATTCACTACAAACACTAAATCATTACAAAATGAAGCCATAGGAATTTATAACTGGAACTAACCAATAATCTCAGTTGCCAATACATACAGTATCTGTCAAACATATGTATAAAATAAATATTTATTACCATTTAGACAATCATTATTTAAAATTATAAATATTGTTAAATAACACAGATTATGTATTTCATAATCTGTTTTGAAATGTGACATATATAAAATAAAATAAACTATCATTTATTACATTTGTATTATTTTTGAAGACATTTAAAACATTTGAAAATATTACTTGCATATAAATAAAGTTAAATGTCTTTCTGCAAATATATAAATATAGCAGATGATTTTTTCATTATGATGTTTCATTTGAAATGTAGAAGATAAGACTAAATGAAGATGTAGATAAAAATTATGATTTTGCAGCAGTTGATGATTATGAGTTAAACCTATTTATGGTAAATGAAAACATGAAGAAGTAGATTATCCATTTGTCTTGGTTCCCAAATTCTTGGGATAAAGACTTTATTTATGAGTTCGTTGTGAGAGTTTAAAATCCAGTAATTTTCTTTTTAAATTCAGCAGCCAACAATTTTTGTTCATGTAATCATAAGTTTTTTTGATAAGAAATCATTCTTAGCTACTTGCCAGTAGAACAGTGAATAAATCTACAGTCAATTTTAAAATTATTTAAGTTATTGTCACTTTTTTAAGTTAATAATTTTAAATTAAACACTTTTTATATTATCATTTAATAAAATCATTTTTTATTTATTTATAAAAGAATATATAATGCCTTTAAATTACTAATCATGACTACTCAATATTTTAAAATATCAATGATGTTATTTTCATAGTTTATACAACAATGAAATATATTCCAAAGGAATATATTATTTCAATATATATATATATCATACCACTAATGAGCAGTGCTATATTAAAATTGCTGTCTGGAATTTTAAGATAAATAAAAAATGTACAATTATTCAGCAATAAAAATTTTTTTTAATAACAGGAAAGTTTTAAGAATTGATTAATAAATAATAGAATCACTAAGCTGTCAGTAAATAATTGAATTAAAGCATCTCATTAGAAAAAAAAAAGAAAATCTAAGAGTTTAGAGAGTTATTCATATAAACGTCAGTTATCAGTAAAAGTTACAATTAATTAATTAGAAGGGGATAGAAAGTATAACTTAGAAAAGCTAAAAGTAGTTGAGTTCAAGTAATTAAAAGTACTTTCTGTTTTTGTTTAGAATATTAAAGAAAAAAAGGAAAGAAAAGTTAAAACTAAAAGCTTAAAATATAAATCCTTTACATAAAATTAAAATATCTCTTTTCATTCAATATATATGTGCATTAATAGCAAGATGTAAACATAAAGAAATGGTAGAGTGTGTGCATGTTGGAAAAATAAGTAATAAAATAATATATGAAAGTTAAATATTAAAAAACAAAAACAAATGAAAGCTTATAATTGGAATTTCCCTCAATGATTGTACACAATCATTAATCTATATAAAAACAGAATTAGCAATGGCTACTAAGTAAAAATCCACAAACAACAGAATTAGCAATGGCTACTAATTAAAAACAGGATTAATTAAAATCTTATAAAAATTTAATCAAAAGCAGTGGACGAATTTCAACAATGGATATAGCTTGCGGATATAGAAACTAATTAAGAAAAATGACAACAGGTCATCACATAAATAGTCAGTTTTTTATCATTCAATCAGTTTACAATCAGTCTTTACAGTCAGCCTTGTCATGTATCCAGAGTCATGTTTTTTATGACTACGCAGTGCTAATAGTTGTCAGTAGCATACGACCAGACTCCAGTCTTAGTCCGATGAAACATCAGCAATCTCCCCAATAAAAGTGATACCTGCCTAATAACTTGAAACCGCCAGAGATATCTAGCTGAAATTGAATAATAGTATTATGAAATAGCAATGATAGGAACCTCCACAAAACTCTCAAATCCAACTGGTTCGAAAAACTCACGTGAAGCAGCAAGAATTCAATGTCCAAAATCCTATAGGTAATAAAAACATTTTCTTATTCCATTTCTGATATTAATGTAGCCATTGCAATCATTTGAACCCTCCAGAGTCAGTAAAGGAAATGAACTCTATAGCATGCATAAAATGAACTATTGATGTGTGTGTTTTTAAATGTCATGTATTTATTTAATGCTGTGTGATATCTTACATTTTATTGTATGAATTAAGAGTGTGTCTGTGGTCATTATATAAAATACCATTGTTAGGTTAATTAAGAAGTTATAAAAGTAGTTTAAAATTATAATAGTAATCATTTAGTTAAAATAAATTATCTTTAAACTTAATGTCTGTCAGTCATTTCTTTTACTACTAATTAAAACAGTAATGTACTGTATTATCCTTTTGATTGAGCTAGTTGGGATTTCTTAGGTGCTGAATTAGTTGGCCATCATTCAGGGCACATTAGTTGCATTGGTAATTAACTGTTGCCTAGAGTTTACTCCAAAACAAAAAGTTCTTTGAATGATAGGTGTTGAATTTTGCAGTCTAGAAGATCTCTGCCCTTCAAATGTGGTCACAGTTATATATTATATATAGCTGTGGTTTGGGCACAGGTGCCCTCTGGGCATTATTCTTTTCTGCCTAAGGGACTGTGGCGGTGCAATAATTAAATTGCATTGGTGTAGATAGAATTAGTAAATAATTGTATTATATTTTTTTTGTATAAAAGTAAGTCTTATAATTTGTTTTCACAAGTTTGAATTATATTTAAAGAGTTCAAAGTTCATGCTAGATGATGTTTTGCTAATCGATATAATACCCCACCTGGTTCAATATATATAATGCACTAGGAAAGCTGATTCTTCAAATTACCAAAATGATGTGCAGGAGGAGAGGATGGAAAATATCTAATAAGTATACCCCCTGTGTTCAATGCTAAATTATATAAAGGTGAGCATGAGAAAAATTAAAACAATGTATTTTTTATATCTTTAGGTCTGTTTACATACATATGTTTATAGGTATGAAATGGTTTAAAGAATATATTTTCAATTAAAGGGACATTTTATCAATTTTCAAAGTATACTAAAATTAATCATATATTCTTCAATCTCAAGAGTAAATATATTATGTTGATTTAATAAGCATGATATGTGACTAGAATCTATTATTGTGATAAGTGAAAATGAAAAATAATAAATCAAAATATGAATTCTAGAGTTAATAAATTCATTTAGATTTTTATTTATTTTAGAATTCAAATTAACAAATGATTACTTTATTAATTTAGATAATTCATATGTTATTTACATTTGTTTATTATAATTTACATAAAAGAAAAATAAGAAAAATACCAAGATGAATCAGTTCTTATAAATTTCTGTTATACATCTTTAAAGAGAAAATTAAACAAGAGTGATCTGTATTAATTCTATATAAATAGTATAACTTAAATATTACATTAAAGTGATTACAATTATAGATATGTTTCTTGGATAGTTGATTAAATATTTATTTCTATGTCAACCATGGCTATTTATTTATATAACAATGAATTTAAAGTCTCCCATCAAATGCCAAATTCAAACTAATCTATAATTATTTCGTTATAAGTCATAACTCTAGATAAATATCTCAAAATATATGCATATATCCTAAACTAGGCAAAGGTGAACTCATCTTCTATTTATCTTTAAACATAATTATATATATTTCAACATTAAATAAAATAAAGAAAGAATCTATTCTTAAATAAACATATGCTAACAAGACCTATAATAAAATACTATCTTTAAGAATGATATATATATATATGAACTTTAATGATGTAGTAACATCAAGTAAAATCCATGATATCCTAGAAACAGTGTATTTATACATTTAAAGTTAATATTTTAAATAATCCTTTAATGTAGTTATGTTTTAAAGATACATAAAATAAAAAGATATGTAAATTATATATGTAATTCACTCATTCACACTATACCTTGTTGCGTATATATGCATATATGTATTGAAACAGTATTCTTTGTCTGTCATCCTATTTCACCTATTATGATCCATAGTAGTATTTTTTTCCCTGGTTCAAACCCGTCTCTGTCCACATATGTAGGCTTACACTAATTTATTTTGAGCTGTAAGAGTATGTATTTACGTGTATGTGCATATATTTCCATCTGCGCACACAGCTAATAGTAATGTTAATGTTTGTATGCGTGTAATGTATACACATTTATAATTTTAAAATTAATAAAATTAAAATAAGTTGTAAACATTACTGTATGTGTGGGAGCACACCTATCTATATATGCGAAGGGAATTGTAAATTATTTTTAAGTTATTTAATTTACAGAATCATTGGTATTCACATATAATTCTTAAATTCAGGGGTATCTGTTTTATGCATATAACAGAATGTTGATAGCTTAAATCATTACCTGGGACCACTTGTGAATAGCCAAGCCAGATTTTTTTGTTCTTAGTAAAATTTATGCTGGCTATTAAAAATTGAAAATTAACAATGGTAAACAACTTTTAATGACTTGTTAGAGGGTTGAGAAAGAGTTAATAAAAGCCCCAAAATTCAGACATCAGGGTTCACTTGCTTACACTTTTTTTGCAATGAGAACCATGGGGTAGACCAACCACTGTCCCTCTTTTCGTGGAGAATTGATCCAGGATGGAGATAGAGTTCAAGACCCACAGCCTGTCAAGAAGACATCGGACAAGCCAGCCAAATGGAGGATGCCAGCATCAGGCACCTCAGCTAGAAAAAGATCAGTAAATTTCTTCCTGCAGAGCTCTATAAAATATTAAACTTAAACTATTAAAGTAATTCATAAATCTAAAGCTAGCTAAATATTGAATGTTCAAATTAATAACTTTTTAAAAGTAAGTTTTGTAACCTTATTTTAATAAGAATTAGTGAGGTATTTAATAGCCTTATGCTGTCAAATCAAAATGCTTTACATTCTCCTATTTATTTAGCAAGTAGGTTAAGATAAGAGTGGCCACTCTTGTCTTTTAAATAAATTTTGTGTTAAAGATTTGCAGAGGTCTCTACTGTTGTTTTTTCAGGCGCATAGTTTCAAGGTTATAGCCTTAATAAATATTACTTTAAGTAATGAGTATACGCTTTATAAATATAATTATTACAAATTTAATAATACTCTTTGTAAGAATCTTGTCTGCTCAATAAATAGTAGTAATTCATAATTTTCTAAAGATAATAACTGTAATCAGTTATTATTTATTTATGTTTCTGATTTGCAGTCATGCCTATTCTCTATTTAATATATTTGTTAATTTATCTATTTATGTTATGCCATTCAGAGTGGAGATTGAGAATAATCATAATTTTGGAGAGTTAATTAGACACTCACATAGCTAATTATGTTGCTGATCAGCACACCCTATAAATCTCTGGCCTGAAAACCTTCTGATATATATAGTTAAGCTACTATATTATGGCTTATTGTTTAATTCAGGTTTGCTTATTAAATGTCTGTTTAGTTAAGTATGAGAGAATATATATTATAAATAATTAGTTAATTTTAAGTCCCAAATATGCTTTATTCCCTCTTAGTTTATTCTCATAAACTATACGGATTACTGGGTAAACTAAGTCACTTTTAATTACTCCCTTTTAGCATAATTTAAGTGTGCTGATTTATGAATAGGCATATAGTAGTTTTGCAGAATGAAACTATTGATTTAGTGCTTTAATAATTTTAATGTCTATTTTAGAAAGCGTTACAAATGTGTTTTTATAAAGCACACAGCTGCAGTATACGCCTTGTTATTATATTTTATTAAAATGGGCTTTGACTTTAAGGGCCACCCCATTACTCTTAGTTTGGACAGACCACTTTTAGAACTGGAACACAAGGATCTAGATTGTTTTATAAACTGCTCTGATCACCTCAACTAAACATTCACTTATGTTAAGTTAGCAAGTCGTACAGTCCACGGGAATCGAGTACTTGATACTGAATCCCATGAATAACTGCACATTCGGGCCGCATCTTTTTTATTTTATGTAGCCATAGTCTCAGAAGTTACGCTACAAATCGCCAGTTTACTCTCCATAATATTATTCATTCAGCATTGATCTGAACCTCAGATCTAGCTATATTATGCAATCTGCATAAAGAGCACATTTACTGCTCATTACATAAAGTAATATTTAGTTACAGTATACATTTAAGTTCAAAATAAAATTTAACTTATCTGGTACATATAATATTTCTTTGGGAGTGCTAAAAATGAATAAATGAAAACAGCATTGCAATAACAAATATGAAAAAATATTATTAAAAACTTTATTAAAATGAATTCACTTAGAAAGTTCTGCATGAAATATGCATATTCGAGATTTATATTTTTCATATTATGTGGTCATGTGTATCGATTGTTTAAGATGGAGTGGATAGCTGTAGAAAGCTTGAAAGTCTGAGTTTGACTTCATTCTAATTACATTAAGGTTAGTATAGACAATATATATATATATGTATTTAAATATTAAATAATTATTTTATCTGATCCTCTCAAAGCCAATAAGAAATTCAGAACAGTTTTAAATTCAGCTAAATTCCATTAAGATGATTTTGAAACTTTAAATAAATAATCTATTGTTTTTGTTCTAGTTAAATGGAGATCGACAGTTCTTGAAACTGTTCATGTTTGGTTGATTTTTGTAGATGTCAACTATTATTCCTCAGACATTTCTTCTAAGTGTAGTAAATTTCTATTACTTTCATAAGTTTTTTTTAATTGTGTAATTATTATTGATATGACTTATTCTTGTTGAATATGAATAAAATCTTGGCAGATATATTGACAATATTTTGGGAAAGAGTCAAGCAATACCATCATCTATTTTATTGATTTCTAGCCAGATGTTTTTTAAAATTCAATAGTATGATAAATTTGAATTTATACGCAAACAAGACATCCCAACCTTATGAAAGTTATATTTGGAAGTAAGCAAAATTTTATTCTTAAATAGTAAAATCCTTCTAGAATATCTGTACTTACTTCAGCATTACTTTGATATTTTTAGAATACTTTGTATGTGATATAGTTTCTCTAAAGAATTACTATATAATGCATTATACAAATACAAGATATGGGAATCTATATATATAATTCCCTAAATGTTTGTCCATAATGCTGTCATATGATATTCAAGTTAAAATTATTATTTTTTTGTTAGAGGATGTAGTTTTCAAGGAAAAAAATAATTATTTGTTTCATTATTAATAAATAACCTGTAATTTTTTTACTAAGCATTTTATGCAAAGGAATTAATTCCTTCCTTATATTTAAGAGGCTTAATTTGTTTAGGAGCATTTTATTCAAAGCAAGTAATTCAAAGAAAAAAAAAAATTGTTAAAACAATCAATTAAAAAACAACTATTATAAAAAATATGGCCTTTCCACAGTCTGGGTACATTTCTGGTCTATATATAAAATAGCAGATCACTCAAATGAGAAATATTTAACACTAGAATTTTTTAATAAAAACAAAAAGATAGATTTAAAAGAACAATGAACATTCTTGATAAATATCAACAATGAGAAAATTATATAATTGATTTATTTTAAAATTCTTATGTTAATTATAACTAGATGATTTACATAAATTTATGACTCATTTTGATAACTCATTGGATATTAAAGAACATATTTAAAAGATACCCCTATACATTTAAAATGAAATTATATGAAAAAATCGACCCCAATGATATATGCTTCTTTTAATTATTTGCAGACTAAAACCTCAATGTTTTTACTGCAAGCCAAGAGAGTATATAATTAGCCCATGCTCTAACTTCTATTTCTGTGAGATAATATGACTACCATTAATGCAAACTAATGCCCAAATACAAATATACAACTACTGTTTAGCAAACAGAAACAAACAAGAATCCAATAAGATAAATATCTAATAGTATTACTAATAAACATAGTGGATAATGATAAAATTATTTAAATAGAACAAATTACTATTCCAGAAATCTCAATTAATAAAACAAATATACAAAACATAAATGACACAATTACAATATATTCAGTATGAATGGCTTTGCTTAATAAACAAAGTCCTACATATAAATACAAACCCAGAAGACTAAAAAATAAAATAAAATAACTGTAAAAAAAAAAATTAGGAAAGTGAAGAAGATGATTCACCTATTACAAGAGATAAAAACAAAAAAATTAGTCTTGCATTGGTGGTCGAGAGGTCAGCGTGACTGCTTTGCACTTGCAGGCAGGTGCCCAGGTTGCGGGTTCGCGTCTCGGCCGATGCTATGACACTGTAAAAAAAAACAAAAAAATTAAAACCTGGTATGAAAGTCACCATACACTGATCAAGATTTGTTCTCAGATGTTGAATTATTGATAAAATATCAAAGGCAACTCATAGCAAAATAAAAATACATTCTAAATTAACTGCTAAAAATTAAATATGCCATCTACCTATCACAATATAAACAAAAGAAATATAATTGGATCATGCAAATCTACATGCTTGTATGTTGATAATAAAAAAATCAACTTAAACAATTATATATTAATATAGTTAGCTAAACATTTGAATACATTGCATATTATTAATTTTTAAAATTAAAAAAAAGAATTTATATAATCATTAAAACTATATTATAATCTGTATAATTCACATAATACATACTGAAGAATAAATGATTCTTATAAATGTTCAGCACAGAATATAGAATTCAATTAACAAAATATGCTTGCATAAAATAATTTAACCTTGTAGTCTGACTCTCCTAGAAACAAAGTATTCAATTATTATCAAATAGAACTGCAAAGCTTTTTATAATTCTCTTGATTTTGTATTGCAGCCTTGTGTCTATTTATTTTTCAATGCTTCTTTCAATAATGCCTCTAGCCCATATTTTATAATAATTTAAAAATCATAAATAACAATACAAAAATGATATAAAGTTTATTTACTATTTACCATATTTTAATTGTATATATATATTATAGTAGAATCCTTATGTGAGACTTTGTTTTTATGGTATCTATTTCACTTTCTCAATATCTATTTCTTTTTTAAAAAATCAATAAAATAATTTCTGGATCACTTACATGTTCATAAATTAAAATATCAATGATTGTTATTTTAATTACCATTATAATTGATTTATCTGTAATGAAGCATAGGTGCATCTAAATGAATTGAAAAAAATTTTTTTATTCATATTATTGAAATGTTCAGTAATTATTTTTGTATTATTCTTTGTCCAGCTGATGTTAGGTGTAATTGCTTGAGAATTTGGCACTTGATGAATCATATGTTAGTTAATAAAATCTTCAATAGTAGAGCAGTGGAATCTAGATCTAGATGTTTAATTATTAATATTGTAATCTTTTTTTATTTTATTTAAAGTAGATATTGTTGAGACTATAATGTTAGCATGTATTGAATATCCTTGTTTTTAGAATTAATTAATCCCAATATGTTGCATTGGTAAGGATTTTTCTATTTAAATTTTTTTAATAATTAACTTTATTTGTAATTAGATTAAATAATTAATCCTATGATATATTTAAAAGATAATACTGTTTTTTTTTTTTTAAACAAAGAGCTTATAAATAGTGGGGGGACAACAACAAATAAGCACAGAATTTTAGTGCAAAGAATTGTTTTAAACATGGAATGCCTTCAAATGGATTTTCATGTTTTCAATCAATCAGCTTTTTTATTTGCATTTTATACAGATGACTATGTTTGATAGAATGGCAGATTCTTGATGGTTAGATCCTTGAATGGATTTCAGCTCTGGCATTTCCTGCAATCAAATTTCTTATGAATTCTTGAATAGTAAAGTTATTTGAGTATTATTTATTTATTATTTTTATTTAATATGTGTAAAAAAGCAGAGATTTGTATTTTTTCAAGAGTTGTGCTAAAAATATTTTCTTATAAATTTATTTAACTAGATTTTTTTTGTGTGTGTATACAAATTTTACATTATTACTAATAATCTAACATTATAATGAAGTAAGACCATCATTTAAGTATGTTTAAAGTTTGTGTTGATTAAATTGATTAAGGTAAGACTTCAGCAATAATATATAAGCTATCTTTAATGACAATATCATTTGGGCCTTGTTATAAAATAAAAGTCTGTTGATAGTAGTAGGGCTTTTACAAACAGCACAAATTTTAAGAGGTCATTTCTGAACAAAACCTATTGACTTAGGAAAAGTATGGCTAATTTTATTTTTACTGGATCTGATTTCGGAATTTAAAAGGTTTGTGCTTTTCCTTTAAGGTTTGTAACTTTTTTTTCTTTACACCACTATGCTAGCTGTTCCCAGCCTTCTTAGGATAACATTTTAAGCAAAAGGATGGCGTATTAGTGGTTAAAAATTTTTCATATTTGTAATGGAATGTAATAGAATTTAATACAGACTGTATTTGTTTTTTTTAATTTTATTTAGGTATCATAGCATTTTACAACATATATATATATATATAAATGTAAAAGATAAAAGATTGCATTTAGTGAGAGGTATACTTTAAGTATAATTACATGATGTAAAAATAAAAAATAAAAAATTGACTATATGTATCACAAAATAAAAATTATAAGTTATAAAAATATAGAAAATGTAAAAATATTTTTGAACATAAATATCATAAAAGTGTAATTGGTTAATACTCTTTGGATAGTAACAAATTATTTTAATTAGTGTGAGGTTTGCACTTGTTTATTTCTAACAAGATTAGAAATATCTGTCTCAGGTTTTTTCAGTTTAAGGAGATCTCATTCACTATTGAGCAGATTTTTATATTTGTTTTTATTGCAATCATAGCAGAAAATCCATTCTCATACAAATATATGGTATCGAATGACATTAAAAATGTTAATGCTTGTTGAGAGTTTTGGATATTCTCTCTGGGTAGACAGCCAAAATGAAAATAAGCCAATACTCTGAAATTTTAATTTCAATCCACCGTCACTAATAAGATCTATAAAAGATTCTTTTCAGTTACATTATCTGGAACCTCCTCTCTCTGTAAATGCAAAAGGATTGCAAATTTAACTTTGAACAGTAAAATCTTCATTAAATTATATTTGAAAAAATCATACAAAGATTTTAAATGGTTCTATATGTCATTAATGACACAGTCTGTTATTGATAAATTGTTTTCTTCTGAAAAATTATATAGGGTCAAAAACACACTGAAATTTCTTTTCTCGATTTGTTTTTTAAAAAATGGTAATTTATTTTTAAATGCTGTTATTTTATCATTAATGTCAAACAGAGAATTGTTACTCCCCACAAACTCATATTTAAATCATTTAGCCATGAGAAAATATCTGTAAGATGATCTTTTATGAATCTCCTGAATCCATAAGAAAAAATATTTACCTCGGAGCATAACTCAAAAAGTTTATTGGTGACTTTGCCTCATGAGAGCCAATGAACATCACTATGAAATAATAGATTTTATGTTCACTCCCCATCTCATTATGTAGAATTGAAAATAAGCAGGAATTAAGTGCTTTTGATTTTATCAAGTTTGCAGTTATATTTTGTAGCTAAAACTTCTTGATGAATTATATAGTGCATAGATTTACACTCTGGTACTCCTTCTTTAAGTTTCGTTATCTGATAATTGTCCAATCATTGTGTGAGCATCATCTGTACAAACTTCACCATATTTGTACCAACTTATATTGTTGTTAATACTATAATCATTGATTATTTTGAATATTTCTTCTGATGTTCTTGAAGATAATTAGTTAGATAATAATATTTCTTGAATTTCATTGAGGAAATCACATGTTACATATGTAAGTAATTGCACTAATTTAGAGACATCTGTGCTTTCATAAATATGATGCCAGTACACAGGTGGTGGTAACACTGGTGAAAGAAGACAACTGTTTTTTAGTCGTGAAATTTACATAGTTTTCTTTTTGAAATAATTAATTGGTTTATCTTTTAAATTTTGATGTTCGGATAATAAATGTTATTTCAAAAGAGAAGGTTTCAAACATCCATTTAATAAACATTCAAAACATATACACACTGTGGAATAGGTTTAGTTTCTTTACCAGATTTCATGGAGAATCCATCCTAATCCAACTATTTTTACATTTTGATATTGATGGTTCATCTTTGGTTGTAATTTATTTTTTTTTGATTTGGAATAACTACAACTAGCCTGCTCTAAAAATCTCTTCATATTAAGATTGCTGATTTTTCTATTTTAAATGACAATTAAAGTAATAATAAAAGCAAATGTAACTAGAAACTTATGTTTAATATTACTATTACTATGTCAATTGTTAAATGTATGTTCTAAAATTTATTATTCTGTTCTTCACAGAATTAATGAAAGCCATTATATAATTCACAAAACAAACAACTTATAATTATTTTCAATACATTCTCGCTGGATATAACATTACAAAAAATCGTTACAAACAGATTTTATAACTGTATGTAGCACCATATAGGAAAAAGTGTGGCCTAGTAAAAACACGAAATATTACTATTTTTCACCAAATTTTTACTTTGTTTTACATTTTACTTAAACAAAAATTGTTGATATAAAAAATACTTTTGTGTTATTTTTTTAAAAATAAAAATGTTTTAAAAAAAAATTACATGTTATTCATAATATACTCTGTTAGTATTATGTCGCACTATGATATCTACTGTAAGTTTTAGTAACTAATATATGCCAGATGGTAGTTCCTAATAAATCCCTATCTTGTTCCAAGCTATCCAATATCTCTAAACTAGTTTTAAGCTTATGGCTTTCATCAGCACTGGATAGGGATTTGGTAGGCACTAGCATTTGTTGTTAATTTGTAACTAAAGCTTACACTAGATGTCATAGAGATATGGAGAAAAAAATATGTTGCTGAAAACAGCAATGTCTAAGCTGATGTCATGTAATAGTCATCTTAATGTCTATATCATTTGCTTTATCAGAAAACTATTTTGCTTTAATCCACAGATGTAAATTATATGTATACAGCATAGTTAATACGTTCATGATATTCTAATGGCCATTTTATTTAAGTTACAATTGTGAAAGAAGAAAGATGACTAAATATAGCTTTATATTTCATTATATTTATTTTAAAATTCTGATCTTATTTAGAATTTTTTGTATATGGTCATTAAAGATATGTATGGCCTTTGATATTACAGATAGTGTTAAGTCAAGTAAATATCAGATATTAATTCTTTATATATCACCATTTCCTGAATTGCTTAGGCTATTAATATGAGATCATATTGTATCCATGTCATATTGTAGATGGAGAACTTAATTAAATTCATGCCAAAGATAACATGATGTGCTGCCATTTGAAATCAGGATTACTATGCTGCTAAGGATAGATTCCCACTTATTATCCAGTCTTGAATGACTAACTATTGATGTCATGATTTATAATGTATAAGAGACTATAATAGACTATATGATTTAATAAATTAGTAATCCTTCATTGCATTAACATTCTTTTCATGGTTATCAAAATAAGACTTTGATGTATCATAACATTAAAGAAAAATCTTTTAATTATTTGAACATTTGTGTTTGATTTATTACATGTTCTTTTTGTGCAATAAGTTACACGTGGGTTTTTTTTCTTTTTCTATTTTTTTTTTTTCAGAAACCATTTTAACAATGTGTGGATTTTATGTGAACTCCCATCCTGAATATAGCAGTAATGGTTAGGATAGACTGACAAGTATAAATAAATATAATACAAAATGTTTGAGTAACTAACCTTGATGTTTATTTGTCAACAAGTTAACACTAAAACATTAATATTTAACAAGGTTTATACATAATACTGAATGCTACTTGCATATGTTATTATTAAATATCATAAATAGTTAGTCATGAACGTGTACTAAATCATAATAAAGCTAGTGTGGCCTGTGAAAATCCATAGGTTCACTTTTGAACTTTCAGTAGTGGAACTCATTGGGTTCATCTGTAGTCCTCTTAGACACTTGAGCCTGACAGTATCTTGATTATAACATGAATCATCTCTGATGATGTATGTGTGCAAACACCAATTCTTCTCACAGGTGAGCTTTTCTCCTGTTTTAGACTATTATGAGGTAGCAATCCTATAGTCATGGAAATTTCTTGATCAACCTAGTTGCTATTAAAGCTATTTTATTTCTGGAAGGTGAATCAATCTTTAATTATATCAGTTTAATTGATTTCTGATTTGATTTACTTTTTTAATCATAATTATTTCCTACTAATGGAAATCTTTAAACATGATTATCTTATCATAAACATGTATAACTTTCTTTTGCTTTCATAAATAATTTAATTCAGTTTATTTTAACTAAACACAATTTACAGTATTTATATTATTTTAGCATAGCAGGATCAAATCCATGTTCATATTATTTTTTTAAATTATAAATGCTAACACATTTGTAGAATGGTTTTTTTTTTTTTTTTTGCATTTCTATACTTTTAACACTAATGCATTGAAAGTATATTAGGTTTTCTAAAATGAACACTAGATCATGTACTCTGTTACAGTATCATTTATATTACGTATATTAATAGCAGAGGTCCAGTCTATTATATTTATTATTCTTTACCTTATATTGGCTGAAAAATAATTGAATTCTGAGTTTAATTCTAAGTGATTAACTCAATAAATATAATCTGTTAATGAATTTTTGAATTATCTCTCATGTAATTGTAACTAAAAAAAAATGGGCATACTCTGTTTGTCTATGTTATATTGTATTTAATTGGTGTCACTCTAAAGTAGTATTTTCAAAGTATCAATACAAATTTTTTTTTTTATAAAAGTTATAATTTTTTTTTCAAAAAACCCTTTTTATAGAAAAAGAAGAAAGCATGGAAAATTCATATATGGTTATTTAAAATGAATTTTATAGATATGATTCAGGATATTTACAATATTAATAATTACATTTTTACATTTTGTAGAAATAAATTGTTTCAATAAATTATTCTAAATACAAGATCTCATTAAATTTGTTTAATTTTTAGATTTGAGATGCTACATTAATAACTTTATTAAAAGGTTGGTAGATAATGGCAAACTATATCAGCACTATACTTACTGGCTTTGATGCTTTACTATATATAATTGTCAGTTGCTCTTCCAATCTTTAGGTAGGGCTTTCTGTATACGTTCATGCTAAAAAATGATATAGCTATTCTAATGAATATTATATAACACAGTGATCTTAAATATTATTAAGATGCATTTAATAATAATTATATAAAGATGAAGCAAAATATGAAACTGATGGGAAATAGCTTTTATTGGAATTTATTGGCAAGTTTGTATTTAAAATAATCTTTGTATATTAGTTCTCTCTCTTTTAATTTTATTTTTAAGTTGTATTGAAAATGTCTAATCTTGAAGATAATTAATGGGAACAATTTAGTCTTTTTTATTATTTAAAAGGCTTTTTGTTTTAATGATTAAACAACTATTTCATTTTAATTATGATTTATACTTTATTAAATATTTATTTCAACTTTGACTATATTGCCTTGTAAAATATATAATCTAAAATATTTTCTACTTTTAAATAAGGTATTTATTTATTTTTTTGCTTTGAATGATGGATTATTTAGTAAAATTAAATCATCTTCTAAAAAAGAATGATTCTTTTATTTCATTTTTATTTTTAGAAATTATTATTGGTTCAATCTGAATATATATTATAGATGAGAATTTTTATATAGTATGCCCATTGTTTGTGGTAACACATGATTTACTTATATCTAAGCTTTACGGAAAACATTTTATATACAGTATATCCATATCATCACATACTATTTACCATAAGTAATTTTTTTTTTCTATTTTATTTGGTTATTCTTGTTTTCAAATTATTCTAGTTTCATTCTCAAGACATTTAAATTTTTTTTTTCTGTACTATTATCTATTGTACTCACACTACTTGCAGCTATGTGTATAGTCTCATTTATAATCATTCTAACTAAAATATATATTCCCAATTAATACTTCACCTACACAGGCACATAGCATTATTAATAGATATTTAAAAGTGCCTCTAAATCGCAGAGACCAGGGTGCTTTAGGAGCATCAATTGGCAAGAACAGGCAATAGTAAACAAACAAAAGATTTATCTAATAACAAACAAAACAATTTTATTAACAATTCATTTATAACACATAAACTTTATTCCCTTTTATATTTTGGCATATATTTAATTTGTTGACATCAAGTAGCCCTTTTTCATATTAACAATAACAAAATTTTTTTATTTGATTAAGTATCATCTCTGAAGTCTATTGTTTATCTGATTTTTTTAGATAACTGTTTGCTAGATTAAGATATGTGCACATATATATTTCAATCTTATTTTACAGAATAGGCAATAATAAAACAGATTACATTAAATTTAAATATTCACAGCATGAAGGCAATTACAAAATCAGCCTTATACAAAACTCAAGTGCAGGAAAAAATATATTCCCAGAAAGAAATATCTCTAAACCCAGAATAAAATCAAGACTATCTGTGAGTGATTACCTTTAAAATCAAATTCCAGCATGTGAATTATATATATCACAGGGAAGCAAACAAATCTATATATAGAATTTATGTGCAGTAAATAAAATATCTACAGGATCGCTATGTAAATATTCGGAATCGATCTACTTGATTATTTAGATTGCATTTTCTCCTTGTTTCTTTAAAACACTACATCTATATCGTCAGATCAGATAATTCTGGGGTAATTAATTGGTAATTTTAAGATTCAATGGACTTTACATGATTAAAATCTAAATTTGTTAAAAGTTGAAAAAAAAATATAATAATAAAATAAAAAATAAAAAGGAAACTACATTTTCCTGCTGCCTTGCATTACAGTAAATATTTTATTTTTTTTTTAATTTGTTAAAAGTTAATGTGAAATTCAACTGTGTGTTCTTCATTGATCACATAGTCAAAATGTTTTATTCATTGATCACATAGTCAAAATATTTTATTTGAAAAACAACTAAAAAGGAAACTTTAGATTTAAAAGTATTCATTTAAATTGCTTTATAAATTTTTTATTTTAAAAAATAAACCTCTTTATATTCTTCATTTAGAGATCTTGGGTCATTTATGATGGAGAAAAGAAAAGGGGGAATTTAGATGATTTTGCATTGGCTATGTATGCTGGCAATAAGTTATTCAATTCAAAATGAAAGTGATAATGTCTTTTATTTTTGGATTTTTGTGAATATCAAAAACTAACAAGTATTGGGCCTCAGTGGAAATCCAAATCAATAAGAAAGAAATTTCATTTTTTAAGCTTTTTTTGTTGTTATTGTTTCAAAGCCACCCAATTCGTTTTTTTTTTTTTTTGATTGTTGATTTGGGTTGTACTTTGTATTGAATGTAGTTGGCAATTATTGTTTTCATCAAAGTCAACAACACAGTTTACCATCTTTTTCTCCCTTACCCCATTCTCATTTTTGAAAAAGCAAATAAAAAAGAAGAAATTTAAAAATTGTAAAGACAAATAATAAGAATAAAAATTTCCAAAATAAATCTGTGAATTGCAAATATTAAAAGAGATTATTTGAAATTATACATAAATTAAATTTGTAAGAGAATATTAGGTAGTATTACTAGAATTCCAAAGAAACCTTGAAAATTTAAATTGACCATATCCCACCCATCTCCCATTCCTCCACCCTCTTCCATTTTCTCAAATCCAAAAAAAAAAAAGAAATTGAAAAGACAAATAATACTAAAAGTTTGCCCACAAAAAAAATATCTGTTAATGAAAAATAATGAAAAATTTTTAGATTCCATTTGAATTGATAAATTATGTGGTGTTATGAGAAATTCTTTTTCCAAATCAACAGAATCTTCAAAGATTGATTAATCATCCCAGTATCCTTTCATGACGTCAAAGCAGTGTTTTAAAGAAACATTGATTGATACCTATACATATTCTAACCTTTAATTTCAGATGTGTCTGTGATAACAAACAAATATCAATCCATTTAAAAATTCTAAGCAAAATAAAATCAGCTTTCTATACTCTCTATTGAACATACACACAGAAAGAAGACAAGATATGGAAGTTATGCTGAGGTCATGTGCAAGGGTGGGTAAAGAGATGGGGATTAAATTTAGTAAGGAAAAATAAAAAGTAATGATGATTAATACTGCGGAAAGAGAAGACAAAATTTTTTTTTTGGGGAATATAAAGTTAAGTGTGGTGAATAGATATATCTATTTGGGAATCATCTTAAGTAATCAGAGGAATTGCTTGGATGAATGGGAGAAAAAAAAAAAGATAAATGAAGCAAAGAAAAGAAAGGGACTGATAAAGAAATTAACAGTGTTTTCATGTAATAAATATGGTATATCTAGAATTGTATGGAAGGGAATGGCAGTAGCAGGGTTAAAATATGCTAACAATGCATTGTGTTACTAAAGGGGTGTTAGATTACTTAGAAAAAGTACAAAGAGAAGTAGGAAGCATGCATTAGATGCAGATGTGTGGATAGCAAAGGAGGCAATTCAAAAAGAAATGGGATGGTCAAATTTTTATTGAGAGATGCAAAAAGGAAAATGAAAATGTTTGGTAGTTTGCAATTTATGGATAGTAAGAGAATAGCCAAAACAATATTTAATTGGATAAAGACTTTATGTCAGTATACTTGTACAAAAGATGGGGTGATTGTGTTAGGAGAATTGTTGAGTGTTATAGTGGCAAGGAATGGGATAGAAGAATAGATGCACTAATAAAGAATAGGGAGTTGGAGAGATGAAGAATTAATATGGAGAGTAAAAAGAGTTTAAATATATATAGAAGCAAACAGAATATTGGGTGTGAGTTAATTTATGATAATAGCAAGGAAAGTAATTTACTGTTTAAGCCTTGAACAGGATCTTTAGCAATAAGGGAATATACACATAAATGAAAAAATGTGGGTTATTTAGTCTGCAAGTTGAGTAAGAAAGGCATAGAAAATATTAGGCATCTGTTAATTAAATGTCAATGCCTGCAAACAGAAAGGGTATAAATAGTGAAGTTGTGGAAGAATAAATATAAACAAAATGAAAGGGTGTTCTTGGTTTTTATGCTGTGTTTGGGGAAATATAAGGGGATTTAGATATAAAGGACATGGAGTTGACAAAGATTATGTTGTGGAAATGGGATGGAGTAGGATAGAGAAGAATATGGCAAAAACTTAGGGTGGGGGATGGAAAGGGAAGGTAAAGGGGCTAACAGGTTTCACTGGGCATAGTGGCTGAGAGATTGCTGACTCCGAATAAGAAGTCACAATGCATCACATCACTAATTTATGAATATCTTATCTAAATAATTTTGAATAGCTTCAAAAAGATAACTATTGTAAAATTATTAACCATTTAAAATTTAATCTTTCTTATATCTTTTAAAAGAAATGAATTCTTTTGGAGGTTTGATTTAACATTTATTTAAACTAAATCTTGATTATTTAAAACTATCTTTGTTATTTAAAACTTTTGAGAAATATTTATTAAAGTAAAATTGACTCTGATTTTAACTTTTATTTTAACAGCAACTTAATTCTTATTATTTTCTAACAACACATATGCATTTATTGCTCTTAGGTATTCATGTACATACTTCATTTATATATCAAATTTTATATTATAACTAAATTATTATCAAATAGAAATAAAAATTGAAAAAGTTAACATTGGAAGGGAAATACAATAAAATGATTGTATAAAATGCATAAATTAAATTAGGAATTAAATGATATACATAAGTATTATTGGCTTGTGCTAGGTAGATTTTTTTTAACCTTATTAAATTATTATTATTCATAATAAGTAAAATTGTTACTTTAAGTTGAGAAGAGACTATTTTAAATATGAAGTGGAGATTAAATTTCCCTACATATAGTTTAACTTTGGACAGATGTAGAAGAGTTTTTTGTAGTTCACTAGTGAAAGATACAATTATTAGTTTACAAATACTCAGTCACAATCAGGTTATTATATTTCTTGGCAGAGCTTGTATCAAACTTGGTTAACTTATACTGTTGAGTAGTGTATTTATTGTATCTGCTGCCATATACATGTAGCTGGTTAGCACAAATTTGGATTTAATTCAGTACTATGCCAAGAGCGGAGTTCTTTAGTGGCTGTTTGCAACACATTGTGATTACTTCAGTTGCTTGTAGAAATTTCTTGTAATACATGGTATTGGCAATAATGATCTTAGCAAATGATTGCAAATGACAAAGACAAAATTATTTTCCGAGTCTGCCCATTTATACAATTAGCAATTTTGGAAAACATTTTATTTTATTAAAACAAACCAGTAATTATTTTTAATCACCCACAAAATTCTTTTGATTAAAAAACATGTTTATTTGCATGATAATTAGTTATCTTATATTCTAAAAAATATGTTCAATTGAAATTTTAAAATATTCGGAAAACATCGAACAAAGCAGTTTACCTTACTATTGTGGTAAACTATTTTATATCAAAATTTTATTAACTCATATGGTAATATGTTGGATTCTTTTCCTCATCTTTTGTTATACCTTGAATGTCTGGAAAACTAAACTTTATTTAAATTTTTCAAATATAAATAACTTGTTAGAAATAACACCTAAATAGACAATATAGGTTAATAATTACACAACATTTTGGGTAGTATTCTTCATTTTTCTTCAGGTGTTGTGGTTCTGACCAGTGACAATATTAGCATAGGAGTCAAACTTACATATTTAGATTCTTGAATATCAAATTTTAAGCTACCTTCTAACCATCTGAGTTATTCTGTCAAAGGCAACACTACAGTAGTAATTTCATATATTTACTTATGAGGGTTGGTTCAAATCTTCATAATTCCTTCAATTTTTTTAATGTTTTTTTTTTTTTTTTGTAAGAGCAAGATTAATTAAAGGCTTCAAGACATTATGTATTGCCACACTAAGTTGACATAGGATTATTTGTCATTGTCATGTGAGCAACTTTTTTGAGTTTTCTTATTTGCATCTTTTTCTCTCTATCCAATATTTTTGTATTCCCCCAATTCAATATAATACTCTTGAGAAATCTTCTTATTGTTTGTATATTAGAGTGTTGTTTTTTTTTTTTTTTGGCTAGTTTAATTTAATTTTGAATTTGGAGTAATTTTGATGCTCATTAGTACATACATGTACTGTAGAGACATCTGTTTTTTTCTTTTTTAACTATTAGTTGTTTCTTTCATTTGCTCTTCAAAAGGGTGACAAGTCTCGTCAATGTAATTCCTTCCACGTTCACATGGTATATTATATATGCAGTTTTTGTTTTTCAGCATTTTCAGTTTAGGCTTTGTAGAAGTTATAATTTCTCAAAGTGTTTTATGGCTTTGGAAAGTTGTTCTAATTTTATGGTGACTGCAGGTTTTATTTAATTTATCTGCCATTCCTGGTATGTATGGATACATTACAACTTCTACAAAACCTAAACTGGAAATATTGAAAAAACAAAAATTGTTATGTATGAAATACCATGTGAATGTGGAAGTATAATGACGAGACCTATCATCTTGTTGAACAGTCATTGAAAGAACAAAAACTAATGGTTAAAAGAGAATAAACACATGTATCTACAGTAGCAGATCATGAATATAATCTGAACATATATTCATTTGGGAAAATACAAAAATATTGGACAGAGATGAAAAGATACAAAGAAGAAAATTTAAAGAAGATATGTCAATGGCAAATAATCATATAAGTCAACCTAGTGTGGCAATACATGTCTCAAAGCCTCTAAGTAACTTTGCACTTAGACAAAAGTATTAAAAAAAATTGTAGGAATCAAAAGGATATGAAGCAACCCTCATAGATATGAAAATTCTATTGACTGTTATCTTTGAAAGAATAGCTCAGTTGGTTAGAGGGTTACCTTAAAATTTGATATATAAGAATCTAAAGGTGTAAGTTTGACTCCTATGTTAATATTGTTATTGATCAGACCAGCAACACTGGAAGAAGAAAAGAGAATAATACTACTCAAAACATTGTGTAATTACTAACTTGAATTATCTATTGTATTTGGAAAGTTTAAATAGAATTTACAATTTTCTAGACATTCGCCATATAATGATAGATGGAAATAGTCCAACCTATTACCACATCTAATATACATTGCATGATCACCATTTTTTATGCTTGCTTATAACTGTTATTAAAACAGGCAAAACTCTCTATACATATTGCCACTCAGTGCGAACCAGAGTAATCACTGGATGCCTCACTGATGAAGGCCACATGCCAGAAACTTGTCTGGGTATATTGGATGAGTAGGCACTAGATGGGATTTTCCCCTCAGCAAACAAACATATTTAATATTAAGTTAATTATATTAAATGAGGGTATTCAAGTTTAATTCTACAATTCCATTGATTATTCTGGCTTGCACTGAGTGGCAATACGTATAGAGAGTTTTGTCTGTTTTAATAACATCTAATATACAATCATCATAAATTTTCAGACAAATTACTTTAGAAATGAGTTTTACAATAGCTATACAAAACAATCAGTAAACTGAAATATGTCCACATATAGAACATTTAGTTCCATTTTTCTGTTAGTTTAATTTTTTATAATATTATTTTTTAATTTCTTCAGAAGAAAATTTTTCTTTATGAATTATTTCAGCACCATGTCTAATTGCAGCTCTGCAATGTATTGTGTCTCTGCCATATCTTTCCAATGGAAACAATTGCTATTGTAATATTTTTGAGATAATCCTTACAAAAATTGTTTAAATTCATCATAAAGCACTCTTTGGGGAATTCCTACATTAATTATTTTACATGTCCAATTCATTGTCAGTGTGATTTTATAATAAAGATTCTATAGAATCACAATCAGCTAGTTTGAAAAAAAAAACATATTGATTAGTTTTATAGATCTTGTTATAAAATTTTATAGAGTTTCTTAATCTTTTTACTGTGTTTATATTGCATCTATAAGGCATCCAAGTTTCATTTCCATACAATAAAATACACTGTTAATTTAATTGCAGTAGTTATTTCCCTTTGATGAAATATTTTTTTGAACTGTTAAAAACAGTAACAGCACATTGGAGTTTAGTTCTACATCTTCTAAGTTCAGCTTTCTCCTTGTAAAACTATCAAAGTAATTAAACTGGTTTATATTCTCAAGTTGATAACAATCTAAATTAAACATTGCTGAGAATTTTTCTTTTGTCACTGGCTAATAAAGAACTTGGATTATTTGAACATTAATTAATAAAATTTTTATATTTTGCATTCAAAACATTAAATACATTTTGTAAATTATCTTTGAACTAGCAAAAATAACACAATCTTCAACATATTTGTAAATCCAGAATCCAAGATGTTTTTGATTTCACTTTCAATTGATTCAAATTAAAAATTCCATCATTAAACCTATATTATATATTGATCTTTGATTGATCAAATTACCTATAAACAATTCCAAACACCACTGTCATAAAAATTGAAAACAATGTTGGAGCAAGCACACATTTTTGTTTAACATCAGTTTTAACTTGAAATGTCTCAATGTTCTACTTGCAATGATAATACTTCCTCTCATTCTATCATATAGAAGCTGTATCATACAAATTAATTTGGGTGGGTGATCAACTAATTTCAAACAATGCCAAAAACCTATCCTATTAACTGAATCAAATGCCTTAACTAAAACAGTAAAAACAATTTATAAATAACTTCTTTGTTCCCAACACTTTTGTTGTATTTTCCTGGCAATAAAAATATATTTATAGTCCTTCTTGATATTCTAAAACCATATTAAATCTCTTAGTAACCATTCATTTATCACTGGAAGCAAACTATTCAATAACATTCTTGAATGTGTCTTTGTAGTAATGGATAATAATGTTATCCATTATAATTATTGCAATCTTTGTTTTAAAAATTGAAATATTAAAATTAGCCTTAAAATCTGGCAACATAAGTTTATGGGTCTATATATTTCTAAAAAAATTCTATAATTTTTAAAGCTAACATATCACCACCATATTTTAAAGTTTCTCTATGTATTTCATCAGGACCTGCAATCATTTTATTTTTAAAATTATTAATTACTGTTTTGACTTCCTAAGCACAATGTTTTTATTCACATTTAAAGGAGTAGATAAAATGGATATACCAATAGAAATCATTTCTATTCTTGTATCATTTTCAAAAAATGATGAAAATATTCCTTCTACTTATTTAAAATATTCATTGTCATCATTTAAAAAAAGGTATCTTTGCTAGATTTCATAGGATTGCGATACTATTTCTCATATGCTTATGTCATTTTCAAAGCATCAAAACAAAAATCTAGAATATGTGTAATTAGTCCAACAGCTATTTTTAAGTTGTCCTGCCTTCAGATCTTTTATATTTATTATGTTGTGCCATGTTTAATCTATTATTCTATCAAGCAGAAAATGTCACATTTTATTTTAATCTAATCATTAATACTGGGCTAATTGTCAGAAAAACAGTCATGATTTTTCTTTTTAGTAAACACCAAGATTAACTCTATCCATAACACATTTCTCAGGAGAATTCCATTCTCCAATAATAAGGCGATTCTGCAAATCCAAATTAGTAATTTTTTTGTGAGTGTAATTGGAATAATAGCTATTTTTTTAATGCAACTATTATATTAATCTTGGAGCATACTAACCTATAATGTCACCAACAGCCTTGGTTTTTAAATGCCTGGATAATGTAAACTTTCTTGTCTTCTCATTCGTAACTCTATCTATTAAAACCCATTGTTTTGAACATGGGTGCATTCATATTTCATTATAACTGTTGTTCTGTCTAAAGGAAGTTTGTGATAGTCAATTCCAGGCATAGTGCAAAATTTCAATACAATAAACTCTGAATTTTAATGCCATTAATTCTAATAACTTTTGGCCAAAGTCTACTATATGTATCAACACGAGAATTAAAGACATTTATAGATATTGCCTATATAAATGTTTTCATGTTGCTGTTGCTTTTATTATTAGTATTATTATTATAACTTTTGAAGGCAATTTTCTGAAACTTTTGCAACTTATGATATTAACATGTCACCACAATAATTTTTCACTACTATAAGCAACACATTATCAGCCACTTTGAGGTATATAATTATTTAGAAAAAGAAGAGAAAAAGATCTCTTTGACATCATTTTTGAGTCAAATGTTCATCAAAGACCTATATCAAACAATATTTTGTTTATATTTTAAAAAGTTAAAAAATTTTTCTTTCTAAACTATGTCATTTCTCTTGTTATCAACATGAAAGTACATTATGCATCTTAGCACAACTATAGTGTAATGAAGGATTCTAGACATAGATTCATCATCCGAGCATCAAATGTTTTAATTCTTCCCAAGCAACTATCATATTGAAGAATAAAGATGCCATACATAATCTCACTAATAATTGTTTAAAACTGTTTCAAAAATGACTTCCTGAATTAATTAGTTATACATATGCATAGCTTTTAACTATATTTATTTACTATTTTCTGTATTCTATAAGCAAGTGAAAAGATTTTATTTTATAATTGGCAGGCTTAATGTTTTAGAGATTTTTATGTTTTATTTATTTTTTCATTCTAGTAATTAGAGCCCATGCTTTGTATTATGCTTTATATATTAGTTCTAACCATTAGAATAAAATATTTATATACTAAAATTTGAGAAGCTTAATGATGTAGCTAAAAAACCTATTATAATTTATGTTAATCAAGTGATATTTTGTAGTTGTAGTGTCTTATTATTTAATTACTTCACCTCTTTACAGACAAAAATTTTATCATAGCTGAACAATCACTTGCTATTGGAATTTAAATGGTTTCCTTTAATTCAAGTACTATATTCATTAATTCTGTCCATTGATTTTTCAAATCTGTGCAGCAATTTTTTTTTAACAAGTCTTTAAAGTTTAAATGGACATTTATAATAAATAAATTACATCTTCTAAAATTAGGTACTCTAGCCAGATAGTTGAATTATAAAAGCAATCATACATTAGGTTTACGTTTAGGTTCCTAAATGGGCTCCTTCCTACTAAGGCCCTGCTGAATAGTAGGCTCCATATGAACTTGGAACCAATATGTGTGTTATGTGGAATAAAGGAAGATAGCTTATTGCACTTATTTGAGGAGTGTAAGGCCCTCTGGCACATTAGAAATAAAGTGTTTCATAAACCAATAATAAATTTAAATAAAATAGTAAAAAGAAACTTTGTGAACTTTAATCCGCATAACACATTGGCAATAATATATATATTGAAAACAATATGGTCCATAAGATGTAATGCGATCTTTGATAATAGAAAGTATAACTGGTTGAAAAAACTAGATAAAGATTGGACAAATACTTTAATCAATGCCTAAGATACCTACCGAAGAAAATTATGGTGAAAATATGGTGTGGATGTATGCCGACACTATGTGAAGTGTGCATAGCATAGTGTTTTTAAAGTAGAGTGAAATAATTATTATGTATATCTGATAGTGTTTCATGTGGTTTATTTGTAAAAAGTGTATATAAAATTTGTGTTATTAATAAAGAATATACTTTAAATAAATAAAAGCCTCTCAAAATTTATTTAATAAATACAGTGTCAGTTGTGATTTTTAAGGAAATTGTGCTAGAAATCATGATGACTTTTTTTCTTTTCTTGATAATCTTTGTTTTCTAGAGCTGGATCTAGCAAGAGACATATAATGAGGATACCAAAATATTAGAGTTTGATAGTTTTGATTTAGTGTGTGTCAATAAATAAAATTCTGTAGAAGATAAATAGCTAACTCTAGGGGGCTTTAAAAATATAATCTAATATTGTTTTTAAAAAAATCTGAGCATATCATCTAATCTAGTAACAAAAGATGTACTAATGACCCAAATGCGGTAATATTAAACCATGAGTTCTGTATACACTGTTTTTATTTGTATTTGTGATTTTTATTATATTTTCAGGATATCTTAAACAACAATAATAATCAATATACTTTATTCAAATATAAAGTTTTATTGGGCTAAATATAGAAACAATATTTAAATATTTGCATTAGTGAGATTAGAGATTAGTTAACTTATTATATATGTAAATGTAATAGATGTATGTGGAGTTTGGATTTTATTATATATATACTGTAATAAATAATTGTTTTACATATTAGTTCTAAAAGCTAGCTCTTATAAAACATTTATATTACATTTCAATGTTTAGAATTACATCTTAAAATTTAATAAGCTTTTGCATCATTAAGCTGTCTATTCTAAATTAATTTATGTAAATTGCATGTAAATATTAATAATAAATAACATTTTAAAATAATACAAATTTTATTTTTACATCATTATTAAACAATATAATTAGCATTTTTTTAAAATATTCAAACTAATTTAAAAGAGAAAAGATTATTTTGTTTTTTAATTTAATTTTTTTTATTTGACAAGTTTCAGTAATAAATAATATAAAATGAAATGAATTTATGGATTAAAAATTTTATGTAAAATTTAGCAAAACAGTGAAACTTCTTCTTTAACTATTTATGTTAAATTTAAAGAAAATATTAACAAAAATATTGCCAACTAATATAATTACCATTAGCCACATCAGGTTTTTTAATATTTGAAATATAGTTAATGGGACTATGGAACTGAATTTTTAATTTAAACGGTCTAAAAAAATATTTGTTATCTATATATAATGTATACTATATTAATTTGACTAAAATAGTTGGTTAGGATGTCATAAAAAGTGTGTATCATATATTTGCATCATCAATATTGCACATAAATTTGTTACCCAATCAGCAGATGGATAATCTACTTATAATATTGCATGATTTTAAGAGTGTGTATTTGAAAGATTAGATATATGAAAGAAAAATCATGTTCAAAGCACCAAAGCATAAAAGGCTGAGCTTGATTTAGTAAATCAATTCAATTGAACAAATTAAAGTTAATTTTTATTTTGCTTTTCTCATTTGTTAGTTGTATTAGGAACTTCTAAATCTTAATTTCATTATTCTTATCATTGAACTAAATTTTTTAAGAAATATATTTACAAGAAAATTTTTCCTCTACCAGCAATGTGGAGCCATCTTTATGGCTATCCTAAACTTGTTTTTAAATGAGACAGCAGATATTTTTAATGTGGGAGAAAAAGTTAATATGATTTTACAAAGTTGATATAAAAATGGTGACTCTTCCTTAATCTTAGAAATCAGATAATAATATTTTTTGCTAACAGATTACACCTGGATCTCGTTTTACACGATAGATAGGTTCCTCAGAAAACACGCACAAAAGAAATCGCACAAAAATAGACGTAACTTTCCTTGAAAAAGGGGGGATACAGACTGTGAGTTTTCAAAAATCGCTTAAAAGCAAAGCATCAACATAAAATTACTTTAAAATCCGCACGCAAAAAAATAAGGAAGTAAAATATGCCTAATAAAAAATTTCAAATTTGAAAAAAATTGATACAAGACAAACTTTTTTTAACTATAATATTTAATTTTATTCAAAACAATATATTCTTATGCATAATTTACAGTACTGTAATTTACATTTTTTTATACACGTTTTAATTATTACCGCTATTTGCCGATAAACAGATTCATTTGCAAACTGGTAAAAAATCAGATTCTTCACAAGAGGAAATACATCTAGCGCCAACTTTACCCTCATGTTGTGTTAATGGTTTTCTAGTGACAACGTAATTAGTAATTAATCTTTGAGATGATGATTTTATTAATTGTTTATGAAGCTCGTGATATCCAGACATACAACCATTTAGCTCTCATTGGAATTTAAGAGCACGTTTGTGATTATTGTCATTAATAAGAAAATAATTTGCCAACTGATTAGAAATTAACATGCACAATATTTGAACAAATTTACATTATAAGTTAGTAAAATTTAATGTGTGTATACATAAAATGTGACAATCATGATTTTAATTTCATTATTGCATAGAATCTTACTATTATAAAGCGCTGAAAATATTGAAATTACTAAGATGAAAGTCGAATTTCAATAATGTGCTATTACTTTCAATATGACATAAGTGCACAAAATTTATTATTTAAAGTAATAGCGCATTATCGGAGTTCGACTTCCGAAGAAACATGAATCGCGTAACTTCAAAATCGCGTTAAATAAATCCGTTTGAAACGAGACCCAGGTACATATAACTTGGAATGTTAGAAAATTTTATTATTTCCAGTTTTATTCTTATTCATAATACAATAAATATTCTAGAGCATTTGAAAACGGAGGGAAATGAATGAATTTGTAATGTGAATGTTCTTTGGATCTATCCAAAGGATAGAATACTATTGATTGATTGATTGATATGTTTTACCTAATCTAAATATGCAAATTAATTGCTGTTGCTGTCACTAATTAAGCTATTCTCAGAAAGATACAGAAGAAACTGAAGTACTATATTATAACGAACCGCTTTGCCCGCTGAAGGGTCGTATTAATAAATTCATAGGATTGGCTCTAGTTAACCTAAGATTTAACCTTATAGATATATGAATTCATTTTTTTATCTCTGCATGATTCCCGGGCATATTTATGGATAGCGTGTTTGCTTCCAAGCGCCAAACCTATTTGCAATGAGCAAATAAGAATTACACCGCGGGAATTTATTAATGCAGAATAAACCCCGATAGCGACTCAATAAATATTTGCTGCCGCTTTACCTTTCGCGGTAAATAAGAAAAAAGGGGTGGTGTTCATTAGCCTAGCTCATCTCAGGGAGTGGTGGTCAGTAGACCGTGGACGGGAATTAGGGATTCCAACACTACTGTCTCTAACTGGGAGTGGATTAATATCCGTAATCAACTGTATGTTTGATAACTAACTCGATTTAAAAATCCAACCTTATCGATTAGTTTTCCCTGCGCAGAATGAAGTTCTTGACTAGTTTCGGAGGAGTGCACTCGCTACCCTATACTAAAGTTTTATAAGCTGGTTCTTCGAGGTATAGTATACGTTTTACCTTAATTATGATATTTTAGCCCTAACTATGAACTTGATTGACATACTATAAATACAAAGCGAAAGAAAAATATTCCAAAGATATTTTTAATGTAAAACAATTTATTATACAACAAAAAGAAAATATTAAAATTCATTTAGTTAACCCGCCCCCCCATTATTCACAACTCGTGTTTCATTGAATGTTATAGCATACGCATACATGTACGGATTAAATAAATTATTCTTTGGATTTTAATAGGCCCCGCAAAACACATTAATATTGTTCGTCTATTAAACTGCCTCCACGGACTTTGTAGTTGGTATATTTTATTAAAACAGGTTTTAATCATAGAAAATTAAATTATTCCAAAGTTCCAATGGATGACACAATCCGTTTAACACTCGGATTGTGTGGTAATAGCAATTCAATAGGCAATTGATAAAGTTCACGTTACCTCAATATTCCAAAAGCATGGGTTACGATGATAAAGGCTCTATAACCGGATGATCTCGTGGTTCATTTCTTCGTAGCGATCACTATTCTTTGCCGACGATAACCGGAATTCGGCGTTCATTGATTTTCTTCCTTGCAGCACCTTCTGGACTGTGGGGCAGGCCTTCATCGCCTGTCAAGTTGAGGTTTTTACCCCACTCGATGCATGATACACTTTTACTCTGATTACTTTCTGGACCCGTGAAAGAAGACTCTTATCCCCTCTCTATTTTCTTTTATATCCTTTTTCTTCTCGTCCTTTCTCATCCATTTTCGGGATCCCCTCCGGCGAAATCCTTGGTTGCGTCATCCGAATAGACCATGACTGCGTCATTGCGGTCGCCATCGCATCAAAATACATTCGCATTTCAGACGGATCTCATTTTGTTCCAATTTGCTGTCCACTCGAAATACACTAATCACGCACATATATACATTCGCATGCCACAAACACCCCAACGAAACACGAGTTCTACGATGTTTATTTATTTATTTTTTCTTTTATAGTCTAACTACCTCTAAATAAATATATGAATAATATACGGTTAATATTAAAATATTCCCATCACCATTAAATATTAATATTTCCGATTATTAGTAACTTTATTAGCTAATAGTATTAGTGATATATATATACCCATTTCTCTTGTAACTTTAGGCGGACCCTTGCCCTCCTCAGTCCGCACCTTGTTACAATATGATCTATGCAAAGTTGATATTTGGCACTTTTTTTGAAAATATTAAATCTGAATGATTTGTCCCTTTTATGTGCAGTCTTTATTCTATATTGTGTTTAAAATCCTTGTGAGAAATTACCATATATAAATTTTTAATAGAAATTATTTGTTTTTGCGCATGATAGATTATGCATTGTACAAAATAGCATTAATACTTTTTTTAGAAAGGAATTTGTTATCTTTTTGATTAATTGAAATTTGCTTTCTATGTAATCACTTATTATAATAAATTTTATATTATCATCTGTTTCTTGTTTGTAGTTACTGGAGATAAGTCTCAGATAACAAATATTAAATATGTGGTTTGGCTAAAGCTATATTACAACTTTCACAGACCTTTATCATTTTTTTTACTGATTTTTTCATAGAAAATATCAATATTTTTATAAAGAAATTTTATATGCTAGTTTATAATAATAATAATCAATGTATACTCTATGTAGACGCTTATCTTTTGAGAAAGTGTGACTATCATGCTGTGCTTAAATAATACAAGTAAGATCATCGATTTAATGTTTATGTTTTGTGTATTTTTTTGCCAGTACACCTGGGTCTCATTTTACATGATAGATAGGTTCCTCAGAAAACACGCGCAAATGAAATCTCGCAAAAATAGACGTAACTTACATTGAAAAAGGGGGGATGCGGTCTGTGATTTTTCAAAATTCGCGTAAAAGCAAAGCACCAACGTAAAATTACTTAAAATTCGCGCAAAAAAAAAAAGTAAGGAAATAAAATATGACTAATAAAAAATTTCAAATTTGAAAAAAATTGATACAAGACAAACTTTTTTTAACTATAATATTTAATTTTATTCAAAATAATATATTTTTATGCATAATTTACAGTACAGTAATTTACATTTTTTTATACACATTTTAATTATTATGATTTTCTGGTGAGAACGTAATTAGTAATTAATCTTTGAGATGATGATTTTATTAACTGTTTACGAAGCTCGCAATATCCAGACATACAACCATTTAGCTCTCATTGGAATTTAAGAGCACGTTAATGATTAGTGTCATTAATAAGAAAATAATAATTGATTACGTTTTTTTTTAAAAAGCAAAAACAGAATGTGATTTAAAATGCAAAATTAACACGCACAATGTTTGAACAGATGTACATTATAATCTTGTAAAATTTAATATGTGTATACATAAAATGTGGAAATCATGATTTTAATTTCATTATTGCATAAAATCTTACTATTATAAAGCACTGAAAATATTGAAATTACTAAGATGAAAGTCGAATTCCAATAATGTGCTATTACTTTCAATATAACGTAAGTGTGCGAAATTTATTATTTAACTACTTCAGCTTCAAGCCGCCATATTGAACTTTTTAAAATACTGGCCTGATACACAATTTTCACAATAACTTCAGTTTGAATTATGTTAGAGCAAAAACAATTACATTGCTAGAAACTAGAAAAACTAAGGAAAACAATAAGCATAAAATAAATAGTGATAACTATATAAAAAATAAGGAAAAAAAGAAATTTTCACAACCGAAATAATTATTATTTTATTGTTTGTTCATAATTTGAAAATTAACATTAACTAAAATGCAAATTACATCTTCAGTGATAATTTCTTTGTATTCCTCACAAAAAAATCTTTCTAAAGATATATAATAAGTCTTACCTGAGATAATCCATAGCTTTACAATGTCCAAAAATGTTCCTATAGGAGTTCTTCATTTTTATCTTCTACCCCAACTGTTGCAAATTGTCAAGGCGCCTGGCAGAAAAGAGTTCTCCCTAATAAAAGATAAAAAATAAAAAAATTAAAATTCTAACAGAATATAAAAATAATGAAGGAAGTGGAAAATTATTACTTACCATTATAAATACAATAAAAAAATAAAATGTCATCATCATCATCATCATAGTACAGGTATATTATAAAAGTGGTGTATATGTATGAATCATGAAAGTTCTGCCAATGGTTATGGAAAAACTCAAAAGCCTATTAAACAAGATGCACTATTTTGATTTTAGACTTTGGATAAACCAACCTTGTTTATAACATCATCATCATCATACTGAATAATCATTGCCAATACAGAAAACAATTTACAAATTTCTCATTTCAAGAGGCAGACAATGATTACTAAAAAGGTTCTATGGCAGATATTTATATAAAAAAATGTTTATATTCTACCTCTTCCAAGATACATCTTCCAGAGAAGCATACCTGTTCATATATGCTAATATAAATATGCAAAATATTTCATCATGCCAGATCTTGTTTACCAATTGGAAAAAGTAATCAGTAATGAAGCTGAAACAAAATTCTAATAAGGAAGGCAATCAGACAGTCATATGCCTATAAAGTATAAAATGAAGTTAGTAAAAAAACAAGTTAATAAAACAACAAATAAAAACTAAATTAGTAAAACAAAAACAATGAAAACCATGTTAGTAAAACAAAAATTAGTAAAAACAGAATAAAAAAAATTACTGCATTATATACAATCAATTTGCTAGAGAGGAATAAATTGTAAATAGTCTTGAATCAGTGTGTCAACCATTCATCCATTGTGCTGGTAGCTAAAACAAACCAACAAAAAAAAAACAATAATAAAAACATTACCTTTCATATGTGCTACCTATCACAGAGTAAAAAATCAGTCAGTCATTTTTCTTGAGTGGCATATTTATTAGTTTCTCTGATAATAGTTGATAAAAGTTTTTTATCAAATAACATTAAAAAAAAATCTAAAATTGAATACTTACCTACTATAGAAAACTTCAAACCTGGAGTTTTAGTAAAATTCTCTACATTCACAAGTTTGCAGGTTACGTTCGGACACAGATTACTGTTACTAGATGAAGGGCCTGGCCGATTGATATCGTTGGGAACACTTGTTGACGGGCCTGGTGTATTGATATCATCCAGAAAAGCACTCGTAGTTTTTTTCTTTTTGGCTGGTAAAGTAGTTTCTTCTTCTGATGACAAAAAATATTCTTCAAGATCACTATAACTAACACTATCCTCGGAGTCAAAGGGCTTAGATGGGACAAATTCATCACCGCTAAAATAATCCGTATCAGAGGCCATCATGTCCCGTTCATTTATTTTGCGTACTTTTCTTTCCGTTAATCTAACAAATTGTGAAAAAAATTTTTAAAAAAATTGACCTTATTCGCAAAAAAATTAATAAAAATTTTATTTTTTAACTTACAGAAAAATGGCGACTACCTACGAAAAGAGGAAAAAACAACGAAGAGAATTATGGTATAGGCGCATGCGTAGTCCTTATAGTTTTTCCGTAATTTCAAACAGAAAAACGAACTTCAACAAACGAACATTAACGAGCGCAATCGTCGCCGACAAACCGGAAGTAGTTAAAGTAATAGCACATTATCGGAAATCGACTTCGGGTGAAACACGAATTGCATAACTTCAAAATCGTGTTAAATAAGTCTGCGTAAAAAGAGACCCAGGTGTATTTTTTTTCTGCTGTGTTGTGTAAATTGCTATACTACAAAATAATAGTACATATATCAAAATAATAGTGCATATATATATATTGAAACAGATATACTGTTCCACATGTATATTCAAAAGACCCCCCCCCATTTAAAAAGACTAACATGATTTGTTGTTTAAAAAAGAAAAGAAAAGACTTAATAATGGTTAAGGAAAACTAAAAATTTAAAGAAACAAAAGAATCATGAAAATTGACAGCAATGAAAAAAGAAAGAATATTTGATCAAATTAAAAAAGAAATAAAGCAAAAAGTTTATAGTTAAAAGAAAATCATTATTGATTTTATAGTTTTAAATTACAATATAAATAAAAGCTGGCATTTATTAAAATATTACATTTTTAATTTTTGGAACGATGTTGTCGTATAAAGTGTGATAATCGCTTGAGGCAGTCTTATCAAATTGGAAAACATGGCTTATCCTTATGATTTCTTATCTATCCCATGAAAAGTAGAGTGTTCAATCCTTAAGAAGAGAAAAGCACTCAGGCTTAAATAAGAGCTGAATAACAAATCAGATACAGTGGGAAATGCTGCTTAATCAATCCAGAGATCAGAGTATAAATAGTTGAGTTGGAAATTCAGAGCGAATTTGAAAAGGAGACTTTGAAAAGATTTTGAAAGAGATTTTAAAAAGATTTCAGATTTTAAACAGATTTTAAAAAAGATTTTAAAAGGTAAGAAAAGTGAAGAGTTAAAAGATTAACATTTTCTTCTATGTGTTGCTTGACTATTATTTAATTGACAGCTGATATTAAGGAACCTTGGAATATAATATTTATAGCCATTGTTAATAATGGAAAAGGAAAATATTATTAAGGAAATTATAACAATGGAAGGCTAAACGGTAACAGCTTCTTCTCTTCATCCATAGCCATGGTTTTCCAAGATTTGCCTGGGTGATCATCATGAAAGTAAATAATGCCATTCAGCTTAAATAAAACAACCTTTTTTTGATGGAACAGACTGAATAAAAAAATGACGGTAACAATTTTATAAAATATTCAATATTTATATGTGTTTATAAAAGACAAACAAAACATTTTTTTTCTTAAAGAAAAAAAAATTATGAATAAAAATCGCTACGTAAAAATACTTTTTATTAATAATAAATTGTAAATGCTAGATGTCTTAAATGTCAAAATCAAAAGGTATTTTATTCAATACTTATACGTGTTTATAAAAATAAAAACAAAACAAACATCTTTCTTAAAATGAATTATGTGAAAACACGTTTTATTATTGATAAATTATAAATATTAAAAAATATCTATAATCAAAAGGCATTTTTAATGAGGCAAATCATAAATGATTAACTTCTTATATGCAGAAGCATCTAGATTAAAAAAAAACAAAACTAAAAACGAATACTTATAACGATTTATATTACTGATATACAAATAAGTATACCTAGAAGAGTCAGAAATACTGAGCTATTATATATAACTCTAACTGGCTAATAAATAAATGCAACTGCTGATCAATTTATAGGTAGAAATATACATCTGTGGCAGACCAAATAACAATATTTATGCTATATATTAGAATAACTAAATAAAAATTACAAATGCTTACATGCATCTCGATGGTATATAAATAAAATAATGAAACTTACGCATATAAATGCACATTTATACTTGACTGGATTATGAATAGTCCACAAACCCTGAATTGTTTACATTACCTGATTTGATAAATTAAAAAAATAATGAAATACTATATGGATTATAAATGCTTATCTGCATATTGATTTTATGTGAAGAAAATAATGAAACTTATGCATATAAATGCACATTGACACTTGACTGGATTATGAATAGTCCACAAACCCAGAATTGTTTACATTACCTGATTTGATATATTAAAAAAAATAATGAAGTACTATATGGATTACAAATGCTTACCTGAATATTGATTTTATGTGAAGAAAATAATGAAACTTATGCATATAAATGCACATTTAATCTTTGAATTCTTTACCCAAGATAAATCAAAATGAGCCTTCATTTGAAATGAAGGATGAACTTTATTAGAATAACTGGTAAATGAACTATTGATCAATAAACTGCTTCTAACCTTTTCATAAATGAACTGAAAATGAGTCATCATATGGATATTAAAGAACTATTGAAAGAAGGACTTTATTATACAACAAATTACATTCTTTAAGTACTATTATTGGAAGAATACCAGAGAAACACAATGGACCGTAAATGAAATATTTGTTTGAATTAAGTGGAACTCTGAATTAAATGCTATCAGTTGTCTTCATTATTATCTCTGTTGTCTTCATATATCGCACTCCTCTCTGTGAATTAACTAAATAATTAAAGATGTAAATTGTTCAAGAACTATTGAAAGAAGGACTTTATTATACTCTCACCAAATTACATTCTTCAATTCATATTAAAATGTTATTGGATGTAGGTCGAAGAGGTACACGGGACAGCCAATGAAATATTTTATTTGATGGACATTTAATTAAACCTGTTGTTAAATAAAATTGTTGTTACTTAAAATTAATTTTAGTTATCCAGTTGTTCAATTCTATTTTTTTTTCATCACTCATCATTCAGTGCACTTGTTCATAAGAATTTCATGCCTCCTGAGCTATGTCTGGCATAACTAGACCTATGTAAGTCAGGTTGTAGTGAGATGGAACTCTAGTGGTGCTGTTTGGAAAACAAACACAGAAATGTCTAGATGCTTCCAGTCTCTATGGTGCTACATCCTCTGATGAGCAGGAAATATTGTTGTAAGGGAGGATAACATCTGCATTGGGGAATGCCAATCGATAGTTCCTTCCTGCAACATGCTCATCAGGAAATTGTTACAACCGAGGTAATAAAGGGGTGGTATGGCGGTCCGTTTACAATATATATATATAGTAGAAGGATTGAATATCTTGAAATTTGTAAAATGATGCAAAAAGTTGATAATGATATAAGAAATTACAATTGTGAACTAGCAAGGAAAGCTATAGTAGAGTAAAAGTCTCAAGAATGTAAAACAACATCTTTGTATTGGTAGGAAACTTATTTCTGCAATAAGGAAAAAAGATGGAACTGTTTTTAAAAAGAGCAATGACATTATGAAATGTGCAGAAGAGTTCTATCAAGAACAAGGAAAAGTATCTTCTATAACTAATATATCTTCTGAATTGGCCAGGATTTTAAATGAAGAAGTGAGAGGGAAACGCTCCAGGTAATGATGGAATCATAATAGATATCTTAAAAGACCCAGAAGACATATAAAAAAAATTGGCAAAGTTATATACCAAATATTTCAATGATAAAGGTATATCAGATGATTGGAAGAATGCAATATTAATGTTTAAAAAAGGTACTAAAAGAAGATATTAGAAATTACAGACCTATCTGGTTTTTATCAGTTCTATACAAAATTTTTACCAAAATAAGTATATCTTGTCTAAAGCGAACTTCGGATTTTTCACCAAACAAAAGAACAAGCTGGATTTAAAGATGGTTTTAGTATAGTGGATTCATATCCAAGTATTGAGAGAAGTTATAGAAAGGTCCAATGAATATGAGTTGTCATTATTCTTTGAGTTTATAGATTATGAATAGGCATTTGATTCTATAAGCATTTCTTCAGTGATCTGTAGATCCAGGATATTCTGAAGAAATATAAAAATGCAACAGCAACATTTAGATTACATAATGATACTAAAAACATTAATGTTGAAAAGAGTATATAACAGGATGACTCAATATCTCCAAAACATTTTACAATAGTTTTGCAAGAAGTATTATGTGAATTAAAATGGAAGACAAGAGAGTAATGAATGGAGATTATTTGAATCATCTAGATTTTGCAGATGATGTAGTTGTATTTGCAAATAAAGCTTTGGAGCTTCAATAAATGTTGCAAGAGTTATCAGATGAAAGTAAGAAACTAAAATTAAACTTAATGTTATATATAAGATTAAAGTAATGTTCAATGGATTTTCTCAAAAGAAGAAAATAAGGATTAATAATGATGGGTTGGAAGAAGTTAACTACAAATATCTTGGTCAGATTATTACTACAGATGGAAACTTAATGGATTTATTAACCTCTCCACTTGCAAAGCAGCCATATTGAATATTAAAAAAATTATGTTAAGCCACTTATTTTATCAGAATTTAAGTTTGTTTTATTCAAAAATGACATAATATATATTGTTTGAAACATAAAACACCAAAGAATGTAATTAAGCTAAAAAAAGATATAGTTGTTGACATTCAAAGTAATAAAAAAAGAATAAAAGTTAATATTTGTAATAATTATTTTTATATTATTTCATAAATTCAAAATTATCATGCATAAATGTTAAAAATATAATTTTGTTACTAGGTTAGTTGGATTCATCATAAAATTTCAAAAAAAAAAGGTATATAATAACTTTTACCTAGTCTTGCATTGGTGGTCGAGAGGTCAGCGTGACTGCCTTGCACTTGCAGGCAGTTGCCCGGGTTGTGGGTTCGCGTCCCGGCTGATGCTATGACACTTTAAAAAAAAAAAAATTACCTAAGGTAATCCATCACTGAAAACTTCGTAGAATAAAGATATTAGGTCTTTTTATTTTTCCTAGTAACCCTTCAAAATGTATTTCCATACAGGGGTTTGCAATGAATATGTCATCCCTAATAACACCCCTTATAACAAGAAGTTAATATTGATCAATAATTAGTTTAATTTGAATATTATCATAAAGAACTTCAATGCAGTTTGCAATTTATTAAAAATTACTATTAAAATAGTCGCTATTTACAAAATAAAATAAAAAATAAATGAAATACTAAATTCATTATAGAGTTAAGCTTGAGGTACATAAGTTAGTACTTTAGAGTCAGTGCGATACCTATGTTTATAGGTTTGAGGGCTCATGTTGCTTCATGCTACTATGACCATAAATTTAATAATAGCTTCATCAACTGCTATCTCTCTTTGCATTTGATATGCAGGTTTGAAATTTACATTGCAGTAGTGTATAATCGGCCTAAGTTTATATACTGTCAAAATCTTTACTTTTAGCATTTGCATATTTTTATTATTATTAAAATGCAGACAAGACATTATAGAAAAATATAAATCTGGTCATAATATTTGCAAAATGTTTATTTTTGTCTCATATCACCTATTAAATTTACTGGACATCTGGGCCCAAGCCCACATCATACTAAAAAATGCAGATAATTCATGATATAAATTTACATAATCACAAGCAATTTTTTTGATCAGCATATTTGTTAGTTTCAATAATAATTTTTTCATATATTTTTCATCAAATACAAATTCAAATAATAATTTAAAAATATATTCAAATAATAATTAAAATATATATAAAAATAAATACTTACCTTCGGTTCCCAATAATGTTCATTCAACTAATCCATTGGTGAAAGTTTGCATTTTTTCCGATGTAATTTTCAGGGCAAATATAATTCTGTTAACAATGAAAAAATTGAAAGACAAAAAAATTTAATTTACTTGATCACAAAAATTATTAAATTTTTAATTTTTATCATAGAAAAATGAGACTTACCTTTTCTGAAATTAGAAAGAAAGATGGAAATGGAGATGTAAAAAGTGCATGTGCAGACTGCATAGATTTCCAGTATTTTTAAGCTGAAACTGGATGTTTATAATTTGAAAATTCATGGCCGCATTATGTGGTCATAATTACAAATCAGTTAAAATAAATAAAAAAATACTATTTAAATCCACACTGCTATATAAATGAGGAATAGTTATTATATTATCAAATGAAATTTTTTTATCAACATTAGCTCCCTAGACAACTCTAGTCAATTGAAGGTTTATAAATAAAATATTAACTTGAAGCATTTAAAACATTTAATTATAACTGAAACAGTCAAATCTGTCTATCCTACTGTTTCACCTACTATATGCTATAGTAGTATTTATTTATGTATACCTATATCCAAATCCTCGTATATTATGATTATATTATGCTAATATTATGCTAATTTTAAACCTAATCATACTAGTTGTGTATGTGTGCATATATTTTAGCATACAGTGTAGAAAATGTATGTATATATGTAAAAATCAGTAAATACGTACATATATATTTCTAGTAGTTAAATAAATGGAAAAATGCTATGAATGGATAACTAGAAACTACATATATGCAGGAAAGAATAATCTTAATAGAATTAAAACATTAGAGAATTTCTATATTTAGAATATTTATTCTAAAATTAATATTAGAAATTATAATGTTTCTGCATATATTGCTAAATTATATAATTGCATTACATATATAATAAAATGATTTTCCATCTATAGATTTGTTTTTTCTGAAAAAGATGATTTCATAGAATTAATCATTCTCACTGTATTCTGACCTATTTAAATTTTTAAGAGTAAAAATAGATTTTAAAACCACGTATGAATAAATTAACCTGGTCAAGACCGGGAAAACCCACATGTAAAAAAAGTCAATAACAGCGGGGATCCACGATTTCCAAGAATACAGCGAAGTAATTAGAAAAGCATATCAGAAACTACTAAGACAGGGGAGAGGGGGGTGAGCTGTTATATAAGTTCAGTGCAGCCATCTTTGAAACATTCGGACACTTCAGACACTTATTCAGTTCAGTTCGTTTATTCTAAATATTTGTAAAATTTGTAATGATGATGATGACCAGGTAGAAGGCAATTCCCTTGCTTTCTGGAGCCCATGATAGTCTACAGGATGCGGAGAGCAGTGAACTGGGAGCCGATGCCACTTAAACCCTCAAGATGAAGCCAACTTGTAACAGATTTTCCTCATTCTAAAGTTAATTTTTAAACTAAACTTCATAAATCCTAAAAGCTAGCTAAATTTATTCTTAATGGCCAATAATAATGTATTCTAAACTTACAAGTTAAATGTAATTTTTCTTTTCTTTCATTTAAATAGTAAATCTTGCCTGATTGATTTATTTTAATTTATTTTATTCTGATTTATTAAAACTGATTTAGTTTTAACTTGCTTTAAATTGATTGATTCCCAATGATTCATCATAACTGATTTATTACGTTTAATTCTAAATGATTTATTTTAAATGATAATTATGTTTCTAAATTATTTTACGTTATTTAACCTAACAATAATATTTGCATTTATTAATAATTCTATACCTGAATCAATCTAATTTAAGCTAATTCTGTTTCAATTCCCTTTTTAAATTAAGCAAATAAAGCCAAATTTCATATTTCACTTACGTGAAATCTTATTGCTAAACTTATGTTTCTTTTAATTAAATCTATGCCAATTTTATTTTATTTTCAATTATGTATTTGTTTATGCTATATTGTTCAGAATGGAGTTTTCTTCTTAGTTAAATGATTAGTGAGAAGTGGTTAGATATTCTCATACGTATATAATTTCGTGTATATTAACACACAAAACTCCCTTCTGGAATGGATAAAATCAATATTATTTGAAGTATAATTAAAAGCTTATAAACACTTTAAGATAGATTTGCTTTAAAATGTAATATTTAATTAGTATTAAGCTGAAGTGATGAAATACAGCATAAAGCTAGAATTTAGTATCATAATTATCCAAAATATGCTGTAAGCCTCACTAGAATTATAAATGCCTGTGTAGATAGCTTAGCAAATTAGATTCATAAGCTTTCCTTAATAGCATAGTTATAGATGCTATATTATGAACTGATCTATGGTAGTTTCATGGAAGGAAACTATAGTTTAGTGTCCTGTTTTTATTATATAATGATGTAGTAAGCGGGGCGAATGTGTCCTTAAGAAACATTTGGGCGTACATACTTGTTGCTGTATCATTCTAATGGGCATATGTTTTTAGGGCTACCCCATTACTCTTAGTTTGGACAACTATTTTCTTCAGATGGGCATAGGTTAAGGGCCACCCCATTCTGCATATTTAGAACTGGAGCATGAGGATCCAGAAGATTGAATTAGTTGTTCGATCACCCGGACTAAAAGTCTCTATTTCACAGCAATGGGTAAGGTGTTAAGGGAACAGGTACAATCCCATGAAAAAGCACACATTCAAGATGCACGGACTCATTGTATATTTTCTACATGTCTTGGTATCTGAAGTCTGACTGCCAATCAGCAGTTCATTCTCCCATATAATTATATATTTCAGCTTTGATCTGAAACAGAATCTGATTTTATAGGCATATAAGCTATATAGAGAATATATTGATGAATACACGTTTAATAAAATATTCTTCATAAGTTATAATAATCACTTCTGCTAGCTATAAAGCAAATCTAAATCCAAAAATATAGCATAAACTAGGCATAGATCATCATGAGTAACCTAAACCAATTTGTAACTTAAAATGTTGTAAATCTTCATCACCTGTGAGTGATATATATATATATAGCAAGCAAAGTAAATTAAATAATCTGTAACCAGAAACTAAATCACCTGCGAGTGATTTGAGACATATATAAACCATAAATGCTTGTATCTAAAATTATCACCTGTGTGTGAACCCAAAACTTCAAATATTAATAAGTTGTAATCCCTAAATCTCCACCTGTGAGTGAGGCAAGTCATATAATTCCATTGTAATTATTATTTTCATTTATTAATTTTATTATGTAAATTTGGCTTTCATTAAATTAATTTAAATTTTAACTTCTGCTTAGTGTATCAATTTTGCTCATCATCATTATCAAGTCATTATTAAGTAGTTAAATATTAGTTATTAAGAATCACAATTCATATTTAGTAATGTTAACCACACTACATCTATATAGTTATACTGTTTAACATGTCTATTGCCTATAGTCTCATGTTTTACCGATGTGCTACTGCTGGCATGTGATTAAGGAAAATACTGCTGTAGTCTCATATATGTCATCCATAAGGTAGTAAATCTTTGAGCAATGGTAAAGGAACTGAGGCGAGATTGGACATGGGGTCTCATCAACCTCATTTCAATCAGCCTTGGGACGATTTACTAAAACTCTGGATTTTCTTGCACGAATATACAAATTTGACTGTTACAATAACTATCATTGTATCAAGTGCCAACATTTTCTGTACCTATAATAAAAGTATACAATGTAACAATAGAATATTCTATAAGAAAGGCTATTACCAAAATGCTCAGCTCTTTTTTTTTTTTTTAATGAAACTGTTTATTATTCATATTGTTTCTAAAATAATCAAGGAAACTATAATTATTATTAAATTTCCAATTTCATATTATAGCCAAAATATAGAACAACATTGATAATAATCTCAGGTAAATGGTTTCTAAGCAGGCCCACATTTTAGACAGCAAAATCTGTAACAATATAAAATTAATAAAATGAATAAAATTTTATTTATCATTAAATTAATCAGAGAATTAAACTTGGCTGGAATGCTTTTGATAGAAATAATTTAATATTAAAAGGAAGTATGTCTATGTGTTTGAAATGAAAGTTAATAATCAATGTGTTTCTACTTATACATATGAGACCAGGACACTTAACAAAATAACAATACAGAGAGTTCAGACCATTTAATGAAGTATGGTGAGATGTATGTTAGGAGTAACAAGAAGAGGTCAAAATATATGGGTGAGAGAGCAAATAGATATTATTGACATCATTGAAAGAATTAAGAGACTGAAGTGAATTTGAGTGGGTCATATTGTTTGAAGAGATAATAATAGATGGACAGTTGAAATTTTAGACTGGATTCCAAGAGATTGGAAACGATGGATTGCACTTCGAGAGACCTTTATCCTGCAGTGGGATCGATAATGGTTGAAAATGATGATGATATCAAAGCTTTTTTCATTTTGATTATATTAAAAGATATGCATATTATTATCAAATTAAGATGATTTATTTTTCTTCATAGTTTTTAATTATTTTCTAAATTGTTTTTCTATTAAAATGTTATGGTATTAAACATTTATATATATATATCATTAACTTTAAAAGCAATATTGCCATGGATTATCAAAATTTTAATGGCTTTATGTACAGGTGCATGCCTATCTTACTTCAGGTATAGTAGTGGTCAATTATGAAATAAGGAATCTATTTAGATCAGTAAATATTTAGCAAACTCGACAAAACCAATTAATTTTAGAATGATAATGGGTGAATAAAATGTTTGCCTTTAGGAAGGAATTATTTTTGGTAACAAATGAAAAAAAAACCTAAATATTTTGCTCATACTTTAGAAGTTTAATTTAAGAAATGAATAGGCATTCAAGAAAACAAAAAAAAAAGTTTTTTTGTTGTGGATATTGAAAGAAGATTAATAGAAATGTTTTAATAATTCTCAAGGTTTAAAAAATGTGGAGTTGAAAATAGTTTTAAATCTATGTATTAAATATAAAAAAAATAAATTATTAGGCATACACATTTAATGAATAAAACAAATAATAGAAAAAAAGATAATAAATATAATTTAATGTTGAAGACAATTAAACTGAAATTAATTTTAACATCTCATATTTAGAGTTACATCATAAACTAATGCACTTATATCTTTGATGCTACATTATAAAATGTATCTTTTTTTTTCATCATTTTTTATATACTTTTTTTTTGATGCTACTATCAATTTTTCTACTCTTGTCTGTTTATATAATAAAATAAAAAAAATAGCAAAAAAGATTTCACAAACTAGTAACATTTTATTAAATGAAATACTGTGCTAGGCCAAACTTTTGAAAGAAAAAAAAAATTCAATGTGTTCCTAAATTTTTAGATCATGAAAATAGTGTAGATAATAAATTAATTCACTGAAAGCATTAAGATTGCCACATTTGAAAACATTGGATTTACTGATGGTGCTATAGTTAAAAAGGAATACAAATTCATAAAATATATTAAATTTATGAAATTTTACATTTTGTTTATTTATAATTATAAATATGCGACTTTTTCGCATGCGTTAGTGAAGCTATAATTATATTATAATGTGTAATAGGTCTGCTTAGTGCTTTTGAGATTTAATGTTCGAATCTCATACTCTTAGCTTGTAAATGAAGACTGTTGTGATTTATTGTACACATATATCATTTGTTATGTAAAAAGCTTCTTTAACTTTTCTTTTGGTATCAAGAGAAAAGTTAAAGAAGCATTTTACATAGCAAATGATCTCAATGCCATTAATAGAAGAGAGACATGCTTTGCTTTCTCCAAACAATGGACCAACTAATTAAAAATTCAAACTTATTTGCATATGTGTACAATAAATAACAACAGTCTTCATTCACAAAGCTATGAGTATGAGATTCGAACATTAAATCTCGAAAGCGCTAAGCAGACCTATTACGCATTATAATATAATTATAGCTTCACTAATGCATGTGAAAAAATCACATATTTATAATTACAATTTTTACTAGTGAATAGAAAAACAATTTGTTTATTTATATATAATTTATAATTAGTGTAGCATAGATTATTACAGCATATTCTGCAGCATCTGCATAAAATTAACTACAAACTTATTAATAATCTTTAGCCCAAAAATATAAAAAGGGTTAAAAAACAAGGAAAGTATTTATATAGTTAGAATACTATTCATCTGAATACCTATTCAAAAATTTTTATGTTAAATAAATTATTTGCAAACAAAATTAAAAAAAAAAAAAACATTCAGTAAAACAATTATGAATGAGTCAACATAATTTCAGTGAACTGCCTGTTTTTTCCTATCTTGGTACAATTTGAGTTTGAAGTAAGATAACAGAAGCTTTACTTTGAAATCTGAAAAATTTACAAATCCTAATGACCTGGAATCAGAGATTTCATACTAATGGTGTTTTGCCTGAATAGCATAAGAAAGTAAAAATTTAGTATGTCTATTATTTTTCTGGTAATAATATATGTTTTGTTTAATATATCTGATATTATATTTTGAAATTTTAATTTATTTTTTTTCTTTATCATGTTTATATTTTGTTTTTCTGGATAATTAAGAATATATAATTCTTGATAATGATCATAAAAATAGAATGTAGTGAGAAATTTGTAAAAGTTAAATAGCTCATATAAAATAAATATAAATTTTGTAAGAAATAGTGGAAGAAAAGTATTTTATATATTTATATATTCTTCTTTGACTTTGATGATGTCTATTTCTTTTTTGGGGGGTAATATATATATATTTAAAAAAAATGAATAAAACATAAATAACTACAGTAATTTCAATTTTGTAATTTGATTCTTTTTTCATACCTCTATGTCAGGGGTCCCCAACCCTATGCCTGCGGGCACCATGGTGCCCACAGATATTTTACGTTTATCTGATACAAATAAATTTAATTTTTAAAATTTCTTATAAATTATTGTATTATATTGTAATCAAATTGTAGGGCATACTATACTTTTACAGCGTAAAAATATAAACATTAATTATGTTAAAATTTTATTTTTGAAATAAATATTTTTTTGTACATTATGTGTATTATTAACAATATCCAATTATAAATTTACATTCAAAAAATAAATGGTACCCGCCACCTGGCCAGTATTATAGAATGTGCTCTTAAATGCAAAAAGATTGGGGAACCCTGCTCTATTTTATCTACTGTAACCTGTGGTAACAAATAGATGCTAGATGATTATGTTTATCCTATGTTGTCCTATCCAACATTTCCTTATTGGCTTCAAGCTTATGGATTTCATCAATGAAGAGCTTTGAATTTTGTTAACAACGCTCTTGAACCTTTAGGATCTAATACATTTTCCTTTTAGAAGTTATCCGTTATCTCTCATTTTAACAATCAAGTTATTAGATCATTATCACTTAGATTGAAAAAATTTTGTTTTCCAATTTGTACTGCTAGTTTGCTAATTAAAGAGAGATAAATGATGACTGCTAGAATGAAAATCCATTAGATTTTAAAGATTCATATGCACTATTCCAAGATCCTCGCTTCTCACTGATGAAAGACATAAACTTAAAACTAGCATTTATTAAGCACTATCATCTGATATTCCTTAATTAAAACTTACAATACCCAGCATAGAGGTGTGAAGAAAAATATATGCTGCAGAAACAACAATGTGTAATCTGAAATCACGCAATAGAATCATGTGATATTAATTTGAATTTTCTTGTTATTTAGAATATGTTGTTAAATAAAACAAAATTAAATAAGTAAAAAAGAGGAGTGGATGAGAGTTGATAAGTTTCTTATAATTTTTTTTTTCTCATGAGTAGCATTTTTTATTACATATTTTTAAAAATAAAATGTTATTCTAATAAATCATTAATAAAATTTTAATGACAATGATATAATAATTTAATGCCATCTATTTAATTAATTTATTTTTTTAATCTCCAATGTTTCTGAGAAAAATCTCTGACAGAGGCAGATATTGTCCTGTCTAAAAACTTTTTTTTACATTTATAATAACCAAATGAATGTATAATATTTCTATTTCTATGTAGCTTTTTGTTTATCTACTTGTCTCTGAATTCTTTTAACTAATAAATATTATACAATTTTAAATATTTATCATGGTTTTCTCACCTTGTGTTATATTTCAAAATATATTTTATATGAGTTTCAAATAACTCAGCTTATTATAATATAAGTGTTGTTCATTGTAAATTGTGTTTGAATTGTGAAAACACTTTTATAATTGTGTTGTGTTTTGTAAAATAATAACATAGCCAAAATAAGTAGTTATAACAAATAATTCTCCAAATCCTACCTGTTTTTACATATATATAAGCAGTTCTCAAATTATGTAATTAGTCAATTTCAAAACTTTCTGTATAATCTGATTACTTGCCTAAGCTGAAAAAAAATTATAAATCATTATTGCCTTTATTTAATAAAATATATCTTTTTTGAATGATCATATTTCAAAATCCATACCATGTTGAAAATGTTTTTATAAAGGGATTATTATAAAAACATCACAGTTTTTAATAATATTCCAAGTAAGGGATGTAATGTTTTTGAACTTATAAAGTTTAATCTGTTGCTAGTGAGTACAATAAAGATATATATACACACATTTATTTTTAAGTTGAATTATCATACAACTTCATCCCCATCCCTTTTCTGCTTTTTTTTTTTTTTTAAAAAAGAAATGGGTATATCAAAAAATAGAAATATTTTGCTATTAAAATTTCTAATAATTTTTTTTTTGGGGGGTCTTATTCTTTAATCAAAATGCTATTCTGTGTTGAATGGTATAATATATTTAGAATACTTAATGCAGTTTCTTTTCTGTATATGTATGTCTGTATTTGATACTTTTTTTTTCATATGTCATAGCATCGGCCGAGGCGAACCCATAACCGTCAGCAACCAACTATTTGCTTGCAAGGCTGCTGCGATGACCCTCGGCTAACAACGCTTGACTATTTGATACTTTTTTTGGATACTTTTTTTTATACATAAATTTGAATTAAATATAAACATAAAATATATTTATGATGAATACAACAAATTAATAAAAAACAATTTTTTATATTGTTTTTTTTTTTTTTTGTTTAGGTAAGTACCTGTTGTATGTAAATTGCAGTTGTAAGTAAAAAAATTTTTTTTATCTTAAAATATGTATCATTCCTTAAATATTTTATATTTATTTATTTTCTATCAGTGGCAGTTATAAATATTGACGTAATAAGGACAATATTATTACTTAGGATAAATATTTATTCATTGTAATTGATAATTTGATGTGTGATTACCTTAGATTCAAATATTATTATATATATCTTTATTGTTAAAAGGAGATTGCCTTCACAACAGTTTGAAATTGTTGATTTCTATTGATATTGGGACTAGTTTTTAATGATATATATATAGATAAACTTACTAGTGGATGAAATAATAACTGTTAAATAACCTATTTGTTATATTAATGAAACAATTTTCTCTCAATAAAGTAGATTACTGATTATTTTGGATATTTTTTTCTGAATTATTAGTATTTTTTTTTTTTTTAGCAACAAATAAATAACGTCAATACAACTATTAAATTATATAATATTTTAATGTGATTTAAATTGTAAATGAGAAAAGAACTTTGCTAAAAAAAAAAGCCATTAATCAGCATCATTTTTAATCATTATTGATCCATTCCGGGATGAAACCCTCTCCAAGGTCAATCCATCTCCGATCTGTAGCCTCTCTTTTCCACGTACCCCCATACACCTTCTTATTTCATCCATCCATCTTACATGTTATTACTTTCTGGGACTTTTATAATCCCTTCTGATCCAGTTTAAGATTTCAACTATCAATCTATTATCACTGCTTTTAGCAATATGTCCAGCACAACTCCACTTTAGTTTCTTAATTCTTTCAATGATGCCAGTAACACCTGTTTGTTTTCTCACCCGTATATTTCATTTTCAATCTTTTCTTGTTACTCCTAATATGAATCTCTCCATACTTCATTGAATGGTCTCAAGTCTCTGTACTGCTTTTCTGTTAAGTGCTCAAGTCTCAGATCTATAAGTAAAAACTGGTAAAACATAAATTCTTTTCAAACGCATAAGCATATTTTCTTTTAATTTGGTATTTCTACCAAAAGCACTCCAACTAAGTTTAATTCTATGATTAATTTTATCCATTGTGTTTTCATCTGTCATACTAATCTGAGAAAGATATTTGTAGTTGTTAACTTCTTTTAACTCATCATTATTAAACTTTATTTTCTTCTTTTGAGAAAATCTATTGAACTTTACTTTAGTCTTTTAACATTTACCTTTAATCATACTTTCTTACTCTCATCTGATAACTCTTGCAACATTTTTTGAAGCTCTAAAACTTTATTTGCAAAAAGAACTACATCATTGTCAAAAATCTAGGTGATTTAAATAATCTCACTTACTTTTACTCTCTTAACTTCCAATTTTAATCTACAAAATACTTTTTGCAAAACTGCTGTAAAAAGTTTTGGAGATATGGAATCACCCTGTTGTACACTCCTCTCAATGATAATGTTTTAGTATGTAATCTAATTGTTGCTGTTGCATTTTATAAGTATTCTTCAGAATATCCTGGATCTATATCTTGATGACTCAATGTTTTAATCACTAAAGAAATGCTTATAGAATCAAATGGCTTTTCATAGTCTACAAATTCAAAACATAATTGCAATTCATATTCATTGGTCCTTTTTATAACTTCTCTCAATACTTGGATATGTTTCATTGTACTAAAACCACTTTTAAATCCAGCTTATTCTTTTGGGTGGTTAAATCCCAAAGTTCGTTGAAGATGAGGTGTAATTATTTTGATAAAAATTTTGTGTAGAATTGATAAAAGACTCGTACATCTATAATTTCTAATATGTTATTTATCATTTTTTAAAATATTAATATTAATACTGCATTCTTCCAATCATCTAGTGCATTTTTATCATTTAAACATCTGGTATATGTTTTCCAAAAAATTTCTATTTTTTCATATGCTTTTTTTAAGATATCGATTTTAATTTCATTATTAGCTGGAACTTTTCCCTTCTTCATAAATGTAATTGCATGTCTCACTTTTTTATTTAAGATCCTGAGCAATTCAGAAGATATAATAGTTGTAGAAGGTATCTTTATTTGTTTTTTATTGCTATACAACTGTTGATAGAATTCTTCTACACATGTCAGGATGCCATCTCTCTTTTTAGTAATAGTTTCATCTTTTTTCTTACTGCAGAAATAAGTTACATTCTAATACTAAGATGTTGTTTTACACTCTTGAGACTTTTATTCTCTTGCCATTATCCAAATTTATATTTTTGTATTTTATATTGTTTGACTTTAAATATTAGATCCCCCCGTGTGGCTTTACCCTTTGGCTTGTACTAAATTTTAACATTTTATATGTCCTTTGTAACATAATAAATATTTGGTGGAATTTTATTTAGTATATGCCTATCCAATCTGTACCATTTGACTATATAATCCTAGCTAGATAAGAAATTATAGAATCCGTCCTTGAAATCCAAAGATTCTTGGTTTTTATATATTGGGGATCTTTGAACTAAAACCTTGTCATCAAATAAAATTATTAATATAGCAACAATAAAAGTCCCACTGTGTCCTGGAGTGCCTTATGCTTATCTCCAATACTAGGTTCTTCTAACAAAGTCCTTCCTATTCTTCTTTCAATTATAAGCCTTCATGGTCATTGCCCTGGGCTTTCATGACAACTATAAAAATATATTATTCTATAAAATAATATTTGAAGTTGGAAGGGTATCCTCTTTATTCGTTAGCTAAGTACGTGTTTTCCCATGGCCTGTTGTTTTCAATCTAGATAAGTATCTGTTTATAGTGTGGTTCAAACTCATTCGGCATTTTATTACATGCTTGGATGACTAATGAAAAGCTTCTTACATTTTATCTTATTGATAAAATTCAAGATCCAATATTACCAAGTATACTATAGATCAAAGTTCTTATAGCTTGCTTGTTGTGCCCTATTATGGCTTCAAACAGCCTTATTGATGCATTTACTAGTTATTTATCACAATAATGTATATGATGTGATGTAATAATATCATAATATAATATAATAATAGTGTATCTAATAATGATTATAATAGTGATGATGATACCACCTGTTATTAATAAACCCAACAATAAATTCATCTTTATAAACTTATAGGCACTATTAAAATTATCCTATTTCTCTGGTTTATAATACTTGGTGTGATTGTCATCATGAATCTTTGCTAATATTCAATTTTCTTAAACCCCTTTTACTAAAATATATTCATTACACTAAACATTAAATTTAATGTTATATTTATTAATGATGATTGATGGCTCTAACTCTTATTAGTATTATTTGAAATTTTAACAATAATTATCCATCTTTGATGAGGATGTCTAAACTCATGGACACAACACAATTTAGCTTTCTTGTTGAACTATAATTATCAAATGTTCCAAGAACCTTAAATACTCAAATATCAACATTCGGTTTACCTATTATTTTGCGCACGCTAATATTTGCAAGTGATTGCTCTATATACGAATGGTAATACTTAATAACGCAGCAATGATGATGAATTAAAATGATAGAATTAAGAAAGAAAAAACACATTTCTTAATAATAACTCTGAAACAATTAAGATATATAATTATATTTTATTAACACTATTCTTCTCTCCTTCTTTAAAGTCAAATCAACAATTAAATAAATGGCTATTACCATATTAATTCAATACAAAATCAATATAAAAAATCATATAAGTTAGCAAATAAATCTAACATATAGGTTTGTCATTTTTCTTGATATCTCAAAATAAGCTGACTTAAATCAATATTAGAAAAAAATACATATTCTATAAATGCTTATTTAAGACTTTTCTTACTTATCATATCATAAAATAAATTTCAGGTGTAACTTGTATATGTTATTTCACTTCCATTCAAATGTAATGCTCTACTTTTCAATTTACCATTTTAAACTAATCATATATAACCTATTCTTTGATGTGTTTGGATAAGCAGTTACACATGCACGCATTCGGTAATGTTAACATATATGTTTAAAATGTATACCCATAAATTACATATATAAAAATATCTTTTTCTTTTGCAACCTTATAGCGAAAGAAAATAAAATCTTATATTAATTTATAAATGGTTACAATATATAAATATTCTTCTTCTTTATAAAATAAAACTTTATTAATATTCTCAGTCTTTAATTAAAATAATAGTTATAATCACAGAAAATTCAAATAACATAAAATATTAAAATGCTTCCCAACAAATGTCTGACTAACAATTATATGCATAGTTTTATGATGCAAAAGTAGTCTGTTCAGAAGTTTTATTAATGTAAATGATAACAGATTCTTACCAACTTTTTAGTCTTGGATATCACAAGCTATTCCAGTCAATTTAAAAAATACAGTCACAATTAAATATGCTATATTTTCTCTTTGTTTAAATTTTGCTTGCAAAAGCAAAGAAAGAACACATTTTAATTATTTAATTTATTAGCATTACAAATGAGAAATAGCTTTTCTCATAATTTAATATTTATTTATTTATTTTTGTTCCCAATAATATATACTAATCGAAAATAAACATTTACTAAAGAGTTAAGTAAATTTGTAATGATTCCAAAGAGTGTATTAATAGATTTAGTTTGAGAATTTGCAATTTTTATGTGAAGTATTCATTTAATTATGTTGTATATCTTGTTTAATATGTTTAGTGAAATTCCATTTCTCAGATTTATTTAGATAATCAGAGTAACTTTTAAATATTATGTATAGGGTGTGAGAGTAAGTATTTTTTTTGTTTAAACTTAACACCTGAAGCCTTCCAATCATCTAAAATTTTTATGTATCAGTGTTTACAGAAATACTTTAGAAACAACATTTTCAAATTTATTTGTCAGCTCTAGTAATGTGTGAGATGGCCATTTCATTCCATGCTAATTTTTGGAACTGATTGTTAATAATGCAGTCTATATAACCATGATTAGGTTTATTAAAACTGGATTAACTTCTTTTTTCCATTATTTGTTGGATCATCTTTTTTTAATCCATTGAATATTAAGCTCCCATGAGTACAGTTTTTATTGCCTTATTCTAGTTATATAATTAGTTTGCACTGTGAGTTTGGTTGCAATATTTATGAGTTTAATACAATTGCGAATTGTGTTATAAGTTGTATAAAATGAAAGTAACTATGATAGATCCATTGTAAAGTTTTTCTTAAATCTTTTAATAGTTAAGATTATTAAGTGAATTGAGTTAAAAAAAAAAACTTGTACAATTGAGCTCTACTAAACGTCTGTAAAATAATCTTATTTTAACTACATGATTGAATTAAAATAGAGATGTGTGATTTGAAATATATGATACATTCATGTTATTAAAATCCTTTTTTGAATCTTAGATTAATCAAACTGTATTTGTTGAAAAACTTTACAAATAGATATTTAATGTTATCTAAAATGATTCAAAACCTTCTTTATATTTTTGTCTTATTGTTATAAATTCCTTGTTTCCTAAGATATTTTTAGTTGGTGTTTGGGATTACGGTAAACTTAATTTTAACATTAAGTTGAACCTACTTTGCACACAGTTTGCCCTTCCCCTTCTTTTTTTTTTTTTTTTTTGCATATGATTACTAAAGTAATTAAGTAATCAATATTTTATTTCTTAGGAGTTTATAAGAAACTCAAACACCAGAAGTGACAGAACTGAGTGATAATCCATGGATTTTGTATTTCAGATTTGATCCTTATTGCTACACTAAACCATATTGGACAAAATCAAATTACTTATTTCTTGGAAATTCCTAAGAAGTTTGAGCACTGAAGTGTTAGAGCTGGAATGTTAAAAGAAAAGAATATATCTTTTTTTTTTGATTGTGTGATCAAATGAAAATTAATTCCTGGTGCTTCTAATGCATTATCATTGTGAGATGGTCCTTTTTTTTAATGCCAACAATGTTAAAACTTGTGATGATGCTATATTGATTGACTTATTTATGGAGTATTTTTATTAGAGAATGGCCCTATGTATTGAATGAGTAGCTATAACAAGCAGTTCCATATCAATTGAAGCCCACAATACACATTTAATTAAATACCAACATCTTTTTTTTTTATTGATGAATTCATTAAAATCCTTATGAAGGACAACAAAACCTTGTTGTATACATATAAATGTATAGATTTTTTTAATTATTATTAATAAAAGTTTGATCTTGTTTTCATGGCAGATGCCACTGAGAGTTTGTGTTAGATATTTTTTTCTCCTTGAAAAATTCAGTACTGTAATGGTTAAAATGTGAGACTGAAGTGAAACTGGAGGAAAAATGTTACAAGAAAAGACTATTTAATTATTTTTTCATTAGCTGTTTGGTTTAGTTGGAGGATTAATTTTTCTGATTTCAAACTATAATCTCCTTTAAGATTTATCTTATGATTTGGGATGAGCAGGATCACTACAGTAATATTATTTATCATAAAAGTAACACCAATAATAAATAGCTACCATGCTTTGCATTTTCTTTTTTACCCCATATCTTTCTTCACTCCTATTCTTTCATTCTTTTCTCATGACCATTGTATTCAGCAAGTTGTTTTCACAATGGCTCAGGAAGTCATGAATCTTTAATTTACATATTGAATGGAACAATTTCTAAATATACAAGAGAATGTTAATTTATCAAACATAATACATTTATTATATACAAGCTACACACAATTATATCATTTGTTAATACTTCATTATATTCTCTTCTAATTTAATCACAAATATCTATTGATTTTCTGAGGTGTTTGTTTTTATTTCTTTAATAGTTAATTTCAAATTGAGTTAGAATTCTTAGGCTCACCTTCTTAGATATTTCTTTACTCTGATTAACTCATTCTCAAGGTCTAATTACATGGTACTTATGGTATTTAAACATTTTATTGCTTAGCTATCAATTTGTTATGATTATAATTATTGTTTAATTATCCTATTTACTATAATGTAACATTGATAATAAATTGTGGATTCATTACACTAACATATATATGCATACCTTTATAAATTTTGATGCAATGTTTTGGAAATGAATGTCTTTCTTTTCAATGTTTCATAAATTCTTTTAATACTAAGTAATATAATAACTCATGGTTTTAAATCTCCTTAATAATAGACATCAAATACTTAATATCATTTTCTTGAACTGTATATTATCCATACTGTATGATCAAATCTAAATATGCCAGAATTGAAATATGTCATAGATAAAGTTTATTAATAAATCGTATCAAATAACATTCATTAAATCCAACCGAATTTACAAGCAAATTCCCAGTAATCACCATTAAATACTCAAGTCATGGTTTGTCCAAAAAACACCAGAACCTATATTAATAAATAATAAACTGACGTAATTGTCAATAAGCATATTCAGTAACTTCAAATGCTGGATGGTTACATTACAATCATTATTTTCCCATAACGCAGCCATATACATAAATCTGCATTTAATTTTTCTATCATTCTCTGATTATTCAAGAATGATTATATCGCAGCTACAGACATATTGACAAAGTCTAAATTATTTCTTCATTCTCAGACATGAATTAAAATAAACTCTCATTATTTTCTATTTTCTTTATCTTTTTAAATCACTACATTTAATTTTAATAGGATAATAAGCAGTTTCATATATTTCAAATATCTTTTAACTTTTCAAAAATTAATAATCCATAGTCTTTATTTTATATCTAAATAAAAATAACAATAATTTCTAAGGGCATATTATTAATAAATCATGTCCTTCATCATGATATGTACCTATATATTGACACAAATTTATTCATGCAATATTGTTAAACAAATTTTATTTCAATAGTTAAGATACCTATTTAATTTAAAGATTTAATTTTATCTGACTATAATGTAAAATGTTTTAATAATTTCAAATTATTTATTATTTGTCAGGTAAACTTAATTAATAAAATAAATTCTTTTTTGTTAATCACTTTAAATTTCTTAAGAAATATTTCAAAACTTTTTTATATTTCTCTTTCTTACTATGTAATAAAATAAATGCCATAATACATTTTAAAACTACATCTTAAAATCCATAAATTTAACATAGAAAACAAAATATAGTTTTACCACAAACATACATAATATTGAAATAAATATTAAATTTACATTTAAAAGACAGTAGAATATTTGAAGTTTTATACATGATTATTTTATCTATGTCAAGATTCATTTAATACATTAAATTACTTTATTAAATGATTTTATCCCTCTATTAGATCTCTTATTTGAAATATGTTTTGACTCTTGAATAATAACAAAAATATATAATGTAAAAATTTATTGCACAGTAACATAACTATTTTCAATATATAATGCATAAAAAAAAATTAAAAAGAAAAAATTAGGAAAATTACACATATGGTATACAATTAAATACTTGAATTTTTTTTTTCTTATGTTATGGTAAAATAAAAAAAAAGGAAAAGAATTATTTACAGTGTGTTCCTATAATAGACATCTTTTGTTAAATTCCCAATGTAAGTTCTATGTATGGGTGGTTTCTTCACTTGAATTTGAAAATATTGATATACAGAATCATCTATGAAAGATGGTGAAAACAATTTAAATTTTTTTAAGAATTTTTTTTTTTTTTGCCTGCAGTGCATGTAATGTCTGATTAAAATTTTTTTTTAGATTTATCAAAAACTGATGAATACTATTTTTTTAAAAAAATTAGAATTATATCTTAAACAAAACTTTTGAGATGAACTTCTCATTTTGAACAATAAAATCAGGTTATGTTGCAGATGAGTTTATAAAGCATTTAGCAAGTAGATGAAAGGGTAGATAGATTATTATTCAGAAGTGTACAATGAAAGAGAGAGATCCAACAATTTTTTAATTATTCGTTCATAATTTCTATTTTAGTCAGCTTCCAGAATTGGCATTTTATAATGTCTTTAAATCAGAAGATGCATAATTAATATTCATTTCTTCCTTATAATTTCTTTTCAATTTAGCTAACTAATTTCATAGAGAAATTAATGGAAAATAATGTTACACCAACTTACAAAGAATAATTAACTTGTTGCAGAATCTCCTGTACATCAACTAAACAAAAGATTTTTCTCTTTATATTGTTTTTATAAAAATTAATAAGAAAAAAAACTATTTCACCAATAAATAATTAATAAATAACACCATGTAACAATATATTATAAGATTATATTATTTTGCTATTTTTTAATACCTTATATGACTGAAATACAGGCTTATTTTAACCTGTATCAATATATGTAATATATAGGGTACATGAGCACAGACTTTCACACAACCTACCATCTCCACTCTATCTCATAACACTGATACACTTGAACACATATATGTTGAAAAGATAAATAATCACCAATATATGTATTTTATGCTAAACAGCAATCATCATTTGGTCCAGATTATCATCTCCCCACATATATGCAATAAGTGCTCAGATATATATTAAGATAGCCAATCTTCATAGTTTAGTGGACAGACTTTAATCCACTCCACACTCCAATTCTTTAACCCTCCATCCAATATATTACATATATTGATACATGTATATAATAAGCCTGTATTTCAGTTATTACATAGTAGAGATGTCTGTCCATCCCTCATATATGTATTAAATGGATTAGGTCTTGTGCATGAGGGGTCAGATTGACTTTAGGTCAACATTGGTGTGAGAATCTTGGTTTCAGGGTGGCCTTTGAGCGTTCCAGCATCAGATTTTCAATTGGATGGACGGTTGAAGAATTGGAGTGTGGAGTAGATTAAAGCCTGTCCATTAAACTATGAAGATTGGCTATCTTAATATATATCTGAGTACTTATTGCACATATGTGTAGAAGCAATAATCTGGACCAACTGATGATTGCTGGATTAGCAGGAAATACGTGTATTGGTAATTATTTATCTTTTCGACATATATGTGTTCAAGGATATCAGTGTTATAAGATAAAGTGGAAAGTGTGAAAGTCTGTGCTCATATCCCTATATATTAAATTAGAACTGTATATATATATTAAAAAAGAGTTTTATATAAACAACTTTATTTAATTTCGAAAAAAAAAATTAAACATGATTTTAAAAAAATCAAACTTATGGTGCCTAACTTTAAAAATCATTTTATAAATATTAAATTCATGTTTATAAAATTTCACATTTTGTTCACACCCACAGGCCCACCGGTTGACTAAGAAGCGCCTTTAATGCAAGGTAAATTTTAGCGCCCCTCTCCCTCTTTCTATGAAATAAAATTTGTAAATTAAAAGACATTTTTTCCTAGTGCTTTCGCAAGAAAAATTTGAAAATGTAGCTTTAGTCAGCTAATGCGTTGGGTAAATAAATACCTTCTGTGTTTTATTCATTTATTTCTATAAAATAAATACTGAGAATAAAACATATCCTAACATAAAACATATTAATTAGACTTGTCATGTCATCTTAATTAAAAATCTTTCCATTAAAATCTTTTTAAATAAATCATTTTACATGTAAATTAAAACAATAATAATGAAAAATTGCATTGCTCCTTCCCCTCTTTTTGGGTCAGCTCTGATTATATGTAAGTTACTTAGCTGGTTATTAAAAATATTATGTACATTCAGCATTTAGAATATGATTTTTTGGAAGCTCCATCTTTCACAGCATAGTGCAAAAAGAGCTTGGCACCTGTCTTATCTCCTTTTTTCTTTCTTTATCAATATTTAGATCAACTTGAATCAGCAGGGATTCATTGAAAATAGTTATTTGTTTGAAAACTCATTGAAAATCTCTCATGCATAAACTTATTCGTTTCCTGTTAACAAAATTATATTCATTCAATAATAATTTATTTATACTACCACTACTATTTAGTTTTTTATCTGGTGTTATTCTACTATCAAAAACTGTAATTTATTATATATATAGTCCAAAATTTTAAAATTTCTTATATTGTTTATATTTTATTAGGGTCACCAAACTCTTCCAATTTTAAACAATGCAGCTGATAAAACTCTTACATCCCATTAACATCTTGTTTTAAAAAAAGTTCTTTGTTTTCCAAATCCATTCATTATTTTTAAATCAGAATCTTCATGACACAAAAGTTGTTAGTTTTAAATAGATTATTTATTACTGTAAAAATACTTTCATTTGTTTTCATCAATAATAAAATTTTCCCATGAAATTTGTTAAGAATTAAATAATTTAGCTTGCAATAATATCTTTATTAAAAATTAGGTTTTTTTACTCATTCTTTTTTCCTTAGATTTAAACTGTACTGTAGATTATGGATCAATCGCTAGTTTTTAGCTAATGAAGACATCCAAGATACCATGTGAAAAAACAGATAATATCATTTATTAAAAATAGAAAAGGGTATTTAGTAAAATACTAAAAAGATAATACATGATAATAATAACAAAAAAGAGAAAGATAACACCGTTTAAAAAAATGTTAAAACAACACAGCATTGAACCCAGACTGACATTTGAGAGGGACACTCTATGAGTACTCCCAAGTAAACACATTTAAAACTGGTAAAACATTATTGATAATGATAATTTCATCTTATGCAAAATTACTGTAATTATGAGGCAACATTTCTAAAATAAGTTTTATTTTTAATTAAATTATTAATAATAATGTTACTTATTATATAAATTATATTTAAATAAAAATGATTGGGAAATGTAAACTTTTTTATTTACATATAAATTTTGTTAATTATAGTGATGAAAGGGCTTTGTGCAATAGTAGAGTATATATGAAATATATTTCTATGCTAGAACAGCTGCCACAATAAATTTAAATAAATAAATAGTTCTTTTATATTTAAATAATAAATATTTACAACCAGAATATGTTTCTTACTAATAAAGTGATTTGAAAATCTAAACATTTACATATAAGTTTTATTAATTATCATAACAAAATGGCCGTCTAGGTTTAGCCTAATAACAAGAATATATATGTTGTATATTTCAGGCCCCTGCCTAGAAATTTGAAGCTTGGGTAATTGTCACAAATAAGTTTAAGTAAAGAAATATTCTTCTTTTATTTAAATAAAAAAAATATTTACATTCAGAATGTGTTTCTAACAATGAAATGTATCGAAAGTGTAAATAATTTTATTTACATATAAATTTTATTAATTATCTTAAGGTCTTGGCACCCCAATAGTGACACATCTTTATGCCCCACATAACCTGTATGTTGCAGCTCTGCATACATACACATTCAAGCATACAAATAATTTCATGAATCTGTATATATGATGTTTAAAATTTAAAATTTGTTTTAAGTTTAAATAAAGTTTAATTATTAGTAGATAAATAATTCCTTATCTCTTCTCTTTTTAACTAACTCTAGATATGCTGCCTTCTATTTTTGTTTTATTTCTGAATATCACCACAAATGTTTACAAAGCATCCATTTCAATATCCAAATATGAAAAGGATGATTAACTTAATCTATTTTCACTATTCATGGATTATTGGGGATTTATGGAGAGAATAAGAATTACTTAAATGTAATGTTTATGTGGAATAGCAAAGAGAGGTATCATTGACATTATTGAAAAAATTAAAAGACTGCATTGGAGATGATAATAGATGGACAATTGATATCTTAAACTGGATCCAATAGTTTGTGAAAGATCTAAAAATTTATCACATGAGTTAGACATATGAAATAAGGAAGTTGTAGAGTAGATAGGCTACACATGAATCAGAGAAACTGGATCACACTTGAAGTGACCATCTTGCAGTGATGAAATAAATTGTTTGAATAAAAATTTTATTTTTATTTAGTAATTTATAATTCAAATGTTTTTTTTTTTAATTTAATGAAATTTTAACTGAAAATAAATATGAATGACTGGGTGATAACAGAATAGTTTGAAGTAGAAGAGCTAGAGTCTTTCCTGATGCTATAGATTTAAAATCAGTCTAGTGACAGTGTATCAAATAAATAATATAATATAATTGTAATCTTTGTAATTTTAAAACTAAAATAAACATTGTCTTCAAATAAAAACTGTTTTTTTTCATTATGGACTGTTTAAAAAACTATATATGAAAAGGAAAAACAATCTTTGGATAAAAACAGGATGCGATGTTAAATTTTAATATCAGCATACCCTTAGATACTTAAACTTTTCTGTTATCTATTAACATATGTGTAATTTTCTGCTGTAAGCTAGATCATGTTAATTAGGCAACAGGTTGCTATGATTTAATTATAACATTTGATCATCATCAATGATAATAGATTGTCTTTTTTAATTTTAATTTTTTTTTGCATTATCAACTTGATATATATATATACACACACACACCTGATCTCTTTTTATGTGATAGATACATTCCGCAGAAAACCGAATTAAAAAAAATCACACAAAAATAGACTTAACCTACTCTGAAAAATTTGGGATATACGTTCTGTAATTTTCAAAAATCGCATAAAACCAAAGCAACAAGTAAAATTACATTCAAGTTCGCATAAAAAAAGATATGGAAATACTGTATGACTAAAAAAAAAAATTCAAATATTTGAAAAAAAATGCTATAAGACAATTTTTTTTTCTATTTTTTTATTAAATATTTAGTTTTATTCAATACAACATGTTTTTATGTGTAATTTATTTTACATTTTTTCACACATATTTTAATTATCATCACTATTTGACAATATGTGGGTTTGTTTGTGAACTTGTGAGAAATCAGATTCGTCACAAGAGGAAACACACAGCATATTTAGCACCACTTTCAGTCTCATGCTGTGTTAATAGTTTTTTGGCGACAATGTAATTGGTGATTAAACTTTGAGATGATGATTTTACTAATTATTTATGAAGTTTGCAATATCCAGACATACAACTATTTAGCTCTCATTGGAATTTAAGAGCTCGTTCATAATTCGTGTCATTAACAAGAAAATGATTTTCCAATTGATTAGAAAATTGAAGATCTTCTCAAATCATTTTTGCTGTGAAAGGAACAGGTTCCACTTCTGTTTCATTATCTTTTTCTAACTTATTGCAATAATATCATTGCCTTTTAAAGTATTTTCCTCAAGCAATTCATTGATATCATCCTGGCTAAAAGAATCAAAACCTCCACTAATATCACATGCCAAAATAATTATTTCATCTGATAATGCTGGTGTTTGAATAGCTGCACTGTTTTCAAGACACATATGCCAAACCTTTTTTCAAAGGCATTTAAAGTATGTGGTTTTATTTGAGTAACAGCAAATGCAGAATAATTTATACAGTCAAAGATTGTAAATTTTTTCCAAGCATCAGTTACTGCTATTGAGTCATTTTCTAGTTTATCTAATATAAATTGAAAAGTGCATTTAGCGTAGTATTGTTTAAAAGATGCAATTATGCCTTGATCTAATGGCTGAATAATGCTTGTTGTATTTGGTGGAAATAACATAACTTTTACATTTGGGATGTTCTAAATATGGATGACCTGGTGCGTTGTTAACAAGTAATAAAATTTTGAAATTCAGACCTTTTGCTTTATATACATTTCTACTTCTGGTAAAAAGAAACTATTAAACCAGTTAGTAAATATTGCAGTTGTCACCCAAGCTTTGATATTAGCTATCTAGTGTATTTGCAGTTGTCTTTTATCTTTACTACCTTTTAAAGCATGTGGTCATAAAGATCGGTTTACTATAAGAGGTTTAAGCCTCCGATCTCCCGATGCATTGCTACAAAGTAACAATGTTATGTGATCTTTGCTTGCTTTAAACCCACTGGATTTTTGCTCAGACTTTGCGATATAAAGTCGAATGAACATTTTTTTTCAAAACAGTCCCGTTTCATCAGCATTAAATACTTGGTGTGGACAATATCCATCATCTTCAATAACTTTTGCTAATTCTTCAGGAAAATTTTTAGCAGCTTTTTTATCTGCTGATGCCACTTCACCCAAAATCATCACGTTATGCTGTATGTTACCTTTTTAAAAACCCGGTAAACCATCCTTTGGTAGCTGAAAATTCCCCATTAGTCTGGGAAGCGGAAGTAGATGGTTCGGATTCGTTCATTTGTTCATAAAACTGAAGAGTTTTTTGTTGAATTAAATAACCGCTTAAAGGAATTGTTTTCTAAGATAATTCTTTAATCCAGATTATGAGCGCTCGTTCCATTTTTTCTAATAAATCATCTCTTGAATTTCGTGATAATTTGTCATTTAAAGTTTTATGCCAAAAATGACGGATTTTTTTTTTCATCTTCATTTTTTTAAATTACTCTTATAGTGGACTCACTTAAACTAAAATGTTTTCCAATCGCTGTTGATCCTTCTTCTGTAGCTAAACAATCTAAAATTGAAATTTTCATTTCCAAAGAAATTCGTTTTCTTGGGTGTTATTTCCCTCTCCATTAAGGTAAACCAAAACTATAAAATAAAAATAAGAAGTTAGACTTATGATAATAAAAAAAAACACTTACTCACCAGTGTTAAGGAAAGATTTTTTAATTTTCAATTCCATTTAAAAATCAACTTTCATTAATTGTTTCACATCATATTAATTTCAGATCACATTAATTTTTAAATTGTTAATTATAGTTAAAAATCAGATTTTAATTTTTAATTACCAAATTTAATTATGCCCAACACTGGTACTCACCTTTTAAAAATAAACTTGTGGCCACTAAATGATTAATTGATTACTCTTTAAAATGCAAAAATAGATTGTGATTTAAAATGCAAAAACACAACATACATAGTACAACTATCTATAGTGTTTGAACATATTTACATTATAATCTTATAAAATTTAATGTATGTATATAAAACGGGAAATCCCGATTTTATGTGAAATATGAACTTCTTTATCGCATGAAAGAAAACCGCATAAAAAGATATTAAGATGAAACATGAATCACATAACTTCAAAATCACATTAAGAAAATCTGCATAAAAAAGAGACCCAGGTATATATATGTTATATATAATTTTATTCTCTTTTATCTCTTTAGATTTACATTCATTAAATTTCTATAAAAGTAGAGGGAGTGAAATATATTTTGGCTAATTGTCAGTTTAACATAGAAAAGGAAGACAGTAGTTTAGATATCCACAACCCTAATGTAGTAACAAAGAAATAAAATATAAAAAAATTGGAAATTAGTAATGAGTTTAGATGTTCTACTTTTTTTTGGTCCATATTACTTATACTGTATGTATATGGATTTACATATGAATCTATATTATAGTTATTTTGATATTTAGGGACAGTGTTAAAACAAAAGCCATGCATAATGGCAGACTATTGTATTAAATTTAGTAAAAGACTTGTTTTCTATTTAATTTTTGCAGAAGTTAATCATCTATTTTTGGTTAGTGCTTGCTGTAAACTACTAAAGTTTTTTTTTTTTTTTTAAATTATAAGTAATTTTTTATAATAAGTATATGGATGTCATATTTCGATTGTAATAGATAGATAATTATGTACACACCTAGTAAAAATACAAATATTCAAGAAAATTTCATCTTATTTTTTATTTGTTTTGAAGAATATTTCTTTGTTGCTATTGTTTTTGGCATTTCAATGCTGATAATATTTTTATACTTTTAGCAGCTTATTTTTTATTGGTTACACACATATCAGTAATGTCTTATAATTTGAAAGTTTCTAAAAATATATGTATTAAAAATTGTAAAATTTGTTAAAGGGTTTTTCATTTGAATAAATATCATGAAATGTTTGATATGTAACATATATAGAAAGGAAAAGTATCAGTTTTATAGGCACTGTATGGTTTTTTTTTTTTTGGGGGGGGGGCATATCTGAGGTAATGCTATATGAAAAACATAACCCCAACATTTTCAATGAAAAACACAAAATATTGAATGTTGTTTGATTTTTATAAAATAAGAATGATGAAATAAAACAAAATAAAAGTAAATCTAAAAAGGTTAAAGAAAAAAGTATTATGAACACTAAATTGTATTTACTTTCATCAAAGTTATAATGAAATTAACAGATGGAAAGAAGTTGTTAAATTTTAATGAACAAATAGTAGTACACAATGTTGCAATTTTTTTTGTTTGTTTTTTATTCCTGCACAAACCCCCCCCCCCATTTTTTTTTTTTTTTTACAAATTTAAATTTAACCAAACTACAACAATAATACAAACATGTAGTAGAACCATAACAAAGTAATAGAGAGTTTTTCTTTTATTTGTTTTGAAACAACATACCAACTGCAACAACAACAACAACAAAAAAAAAACAAGAGGGCAAAATTAATAATCTTTTTATGATAAGTCTAATGTGAATGTCTTGAAAGAAGGGTGGACAGAGGTTGGAATTGCTACAATTGTTCTACCATAACATATTCTTGCAGATAAGATACAGTTACAGAATGCTTAATCACCTACATGTGAACTCTTGTTATCTTGGATCACTTGTCAGTTGTTGGTGTATTCTTCTGATGACATTGGGCCACTTAGCGAGGCACACATTTTTTTGTTGATGATGGCAATTATAGAGTTGACCTGCCTTTTTTATAATATAAAAATCTATTAGATTTTTATTTGTGAATATTAATAACAATACTACATTTAATAGGTTCGCAGCATGGATGGTTGGTCATCTCACAGATGAGGTAATTTGCCACCATTATCACGCTCCAAACAAGCAATAAACAATTGCAAAATAATACATTTATCACTATTTAAATTTTTTTTTTTTTTCATATTATTTCATAAAAAATTAAACAATTTTTCAAACTAGCTCCAAACACAAAATAATGTTTCTCATTATTTATTTTTTTCATATTATTTTATAGAAATCAAACAACTTACAATATTTTTAACTTTCCTTTAGGACATTCATACTACTTATGCCACCAGTGAACAGATTTACTTGTTTATCTTTTTCTTAATTCGTAGCGTTTTATTTATTTATTTTTTTAAAAATTAACTTTGTTTGTATTGTCATTAACTTCATTTATATTGTTCTTGTTATATATTAAATTTTAAATATATATTGTTCTTGTTGTTTAAAAAATAAAAGCCTACTGCTTGTTCATTAAATTATTGCAATTTTTATTTTACTATTTGTTAGTTAAAATTTAAAAAAATTTTCTTACCACTTATTCCATTCAAGTATCACAAATATATTTTTCTTGAATTTTTCGCCAAAAAAGCACATAAAATATACTAATTTTTTTTGTTGTTTGTAAATACAGCACACACACACATAAAATAAAAAACCATTTTCCATTACTTGTTTCATTTATGGCTTTTTTTTTTTTTTAATAGGAGCCCTAAATATGTAAAAGTTGCACAGAGTGCTAAATTGTTATCAAAGCATGATTATTTTTATTGCAATATAAAAAGTATATGAAGAAATATAGTTACTATGCAAAATGATTTGGAAATATATATATATGATTATTTGAATAGTTTTGGATATTGCAAATTGTCTTTATGGAATAATTTGCTGAAGTAGCATCATCAATATATATTACTATTTCTATTAAAAATAAACTTCCTTGTAATTATTTTTAACGTTTTAACTATATGTTTTACAAATAAATAAAGTTATGTTTTTTTTTAATTTTATATATGTTTAAATGAAAACTGATTAATTTTTTTGAACAATATTAATAAATTTATATACTCAAAATAAATGGATTTATAACTGCTTTTTTTTTTAGAAATATTTATAAAGGCAGACTTTTCTAATAATTGCATTTGTGAAATTTAGAAATTCTAATACAAAGTATTTATAAAATAGTTGTAGAAGTGACAAATTTTATAAAAAGCTATACAAAAATATTATAGGGATTTGAAATTGGAATTGTTAAAATCAAACCTTATTTTTCTATTTGACAATTTGTAATATTTTAATAGTTTATAAAATTATTTGTTTTATGAACTTTATTATGTGAAATTCAATATGTGCAAACTACTTGTAGACATATCTAATGACAAAATATCGCTTATATATAATGTATTTAAATCTGATAACATTCATGTTAGCATTGATTAATAGTTATAAAATCAATTATTTTTATGAAAGTTAGCAACTGTGGTTGCAAAATACTTATTAAAAGAATTGTAGAAATGACAAATTTTATAAAAAACTTTGTAAAAAAAATTATAAGAATTCGAACTTGGAAAATTACTTTGTAGTGAATTTCAATATCTATATATTATGAGTTACTGTGAAAAGCAGAAAAATGACAATTTGGTAAATTGTTCAGATTACATTCCTGGACTATTAACTCTTTATAAGTGATACCTGACCTATGAAATTTAACAAATATAAACAATACATACCTTTGTAAAGACTTCTAAATACATATTTTTATAAAAGACTCATTATTTTTTAATGAATTACTTTCCAAGATACACTTCTAACTAATGTTAAAATAATTCACCAAACAGAAAAAATATATAATTCATGAAGCAGCAGCAATAAATATCTTCAGTAATTCTTTTGTGAGGATAAAATTTTGAAATAAGTATCTGCACACAATCCAACCTTATTTTTTTCTTATGCACTTGTCATTATCATCACTTTTAAAACTACTAATATGACAAACTGATGGGAATGTTTTTGATAAGATTAGGTGGAAGAAAGGTTGGAAAATGATGAGCAATAGACCTGATGAGTAGAGAGTTACGAATAGATCCTTTTCATGAACGTTTGAATTTAGATTCAATATATAATTTTCCTCATTAACTCACACTTTGAATTTAAAAATTTATGTGAAAAACTTTAGATTTATTATAAAGAATACAGATATTCAAAACTATTTGATCAATTGTCTAAAAAAATGTATATATATATATTTTGTGGAATTCTAATTGTGGAATAAAACAAAGTTTTGATTACAATGATCAACCCCATCCAAAATGTTATTGTAATCACACACTGCAGTTGGTTTCATCACATTTTCTCCAGCTTTTGTTCTCACAGTTTGCGAGGATCCAGAATGAATTGTATTCAAAAGTCAAACTATTTTTGTTTTACCACTTCAAGGCTATAATTTTTTTACACTTAAAAAATAAGAATGTTTTTTTTTTTTCAGTTTATATTTTGATATTTCAGTTGGCAAACTTTTTTTTCTAATACTGACAATATCATAAATGTTTGTCTTTTGTACCAATCATTTATATATAGTCATACAACTCTTTTTGCCCAATAATTATGCATTAAGTGGAGGATACTTTTAAAAGTTATAGGATTTGATAGTTTTCCATGTATGCAGTTCATTTCACAGTGTATAAAAGTTAGAGAGCTATCCACTATCTGACTCACAAATGACAAAAATTTTAAATCGAAATGAGCTCCTTTATTAATGTTGTATATATTTCATGGTAGCTGCTTTTGCAGAGCATTAAACGTTCATCCATGCTATTATTTTGTTCTGGGATATATACAGTATAATATCCTCTCAAATGCTCCATTAATTCATAAAATTTATAAAGTTTTGTATTTGGTTTAGTATTTATATTGATAATTTTATTAGCATCTGTCATCATCTCCAAAAGTATGAATAAATAAAATATTCATTTAGCTTCTGACCATTTTTGACCCAGCACTTTGACAAGATCATGAAGCATCATGATTGCTAAAAATAATGTTATCTCTTTCTCTAAGTTGGTAGTCTATTTCTTAGCTCTAGACAATCTTCTCAATATACTTTTTACATATATCATTCAGCATACAAATTTGCTTCTTTTACAACAATTTCTCATTAAAAAAAACAATTCCAAAAATTGCAATACCCTATACAGCTGGTGCCATTGTTCTGGTCATGCATAGGATGACACTGAAGTGAAATCTTGGAACTGGAAATATATCACATTCACTTGAACAAAAGATGTAGCCTTTCCTATTACATCATCAAATTTATCTTCTTCCTTATTGCTGCTGCTGAATATGTCTTCATAAATTGAACTCTCATTCTCACTAACATTATCTAGAATTTGCATATACTCTATATCAGTCATTGGAGCAATGGTAACTAGGTCCAGCAGCAATTTTCAAAATTGTATTATAATGTCTGAAATATTATATATATATAGAATCTGTTACAAAAAAAATGAGATAAAGTAGACCTAAAATGTTGAAATATTATGTAGCACTTACATAATGTATCTACCTGTTTATCAATGTGATAAAAAATATGAAGAATATAAAATGAAAAATGAATCAGAAGTTTTTAGTCATGTATGTATATTTTTACATATTATAAAATCTTAAATATTTTATAAAAATTATGATGGATATGAGAAAAAAAATTTGCATTCTATTATATATGTGTAAGAAAGAATTATGTTTCTTTTAAAATCTACAATAGAAAAGAGAAACTGCTTATTTTATATCTTTATTATTTATTGACATACGTTATTATTAGTAATATATATAAAAATTGTATGTTATTATTAGTAATATATATATAAATTATAACAGTTTCATTAATTGTGACAAGAGGGGAAACCTAATTTAATCAAATTTATTCTAAAAATTATTTTAATGATCAGACTGGATTATGATTACATATAAATTTCATGGACCACAACCACATTTCAAGACCATTATCCCCATACTAATTTAAATAAAAGGAAAATTCCCATGAATATATAAATTTACATTAGATTTGATAGTATAAATCTATTCACCATTTCAAAGAACAGGAATATTCATAGGAGGTGTTGGAATTTCCTTTATGATCAGTCTTAATAAAATTAAATTTTTTTTTTACATCTTAGCACTGCTTTTGACCAGGTCAATTATATTCATAGAACTTAGTATAAATTTATATAAATAGAATTTATAAGTTAAATATTTTATATATACCATTTACGTGAAATTAGTTCATAATGAATGTGATTGACCTGGTCAAATGCAGTGCTAAGCTGTACATTTTTTAAATAAATTATAATTTTTTTAGAATAGTATTCCTTCACTATTAATTTTTGTATTGAAATTAAGGAAAGAAGCAATTTAATTGAATTATATTAATAATAAAAATAAAACAAAACAATTACAACAATTATTTGAATTTAGAATATAATGATGACATAAAATTCAAAAACAAGCAAGTAATTAAAAGTTTTTACCAATTTTTTTTGTGATCCCATCTTTTATAGTTTTTTGTTGAGCTTTCTGTTTTTTCATCCATTTGTTTATTTGAATTCATAATGCTTATTCATTTATAGATTTATTCCCCTCCTCCAAGATCTTTAGTTCACTTTATACATTGTATACATAGCTTGATCCTTCTGATATATATTGTACCCTCACTTCCTGATATATATATATATATATATATATATATATATATATCTGTAGACATATGGCACTTTCCTCAATAAGAAATGTGTCTATTTGATGGATTTTCTGCAAACAAAAATATAGAGAGGCAAATAATCTTCAGCAATGGCAGGTTAGATTATATCTTACATTTCAGGCTTTTTGTGAATTCTCTCTGACTAATTACTTGAGACATTGTGTCCAGATTGATGAACACATACGGATAAGTTAACTATACCTCTTCAATAAGTTTTTGCAACAACTGATATTATTTATTGTATAGGTACATGAAATCAATAATCTGTTGACTTTATCAGAAATATGATGGCCAAAGTAGAACCTGGTTTTCTGATACTTAAGGTTCATTAGCCTGTGGTCACAATAGATGTATTTCATACAATCTGTAGGTCTGATTGAAGAAAAAAGTAAAATATTTTATGACCTTTTTATAACAAAGCTTGTCTATTGTCTAAGGCACATCTACTATATCTCTAATTTTTTTTATTATTTTTTGATTAATTAAAATTTGTAAACTACATAATCCATTTAAGTTTCAAATTTGTAAACTATGTAATCCAATTAGATTTCTTTCAATAACTTTTTTGTACAACATTTTGTTTAATATAAGATTGTTTTTACCCAGAAAACATATAAGTAAACATTGTTTCAAATAATTATACTATGTTTGATGAGAAAAAGCATAATTAAATTCTTTTTTTACTTATTGAAAATTTATTTCTCTTTTATTTTAATCATCTTAACCCAGAGAAAATATAAGTAAGCAATCCTTCAATAATTTAAAAATTACATTCTCTTGTTTTTTTTTTACTGATAAAACTTTTATTACAGAAATTAAAAAAAATAGTTGTTAATTGTTTTCTTTTGCAAAATGAAATCAATTATTTTTTCATACCTAATTTATATAATTTTCTCTCTTGTTTTAAAACTATCTCTTCTCAAAAAAAGTATTTTTTTTAAAATTTTCTACTCTAAACTAACTCTTGCCTGTTCCTTTATTTATGTAGTTCACACTTCAGTGAAGACTATAATATATTGTATTACTTCAAATTTAACCCATACTTTTTATTCAAAGTTTGAAGATATAAAATTATGGTGCGGCTTATTTTAAGAACTTATTTCTGCCAATCTCGCATTTTTCAATATTTGTGCCGTTGTTTTACACTTTACACATGCACATAGTATCACAATCATTAATAGCAGTTTATTCGTGATTCCCTATTCATACTTCTCTGAGTTAATCCAGTTGCTGTTTGATATCAGCTGTGTAGAATCACATCATATTTGGCCTTTTTTATATTTTCATTTTGAGATTTTTTATTAACCATATCAAATCAAAGTTAAATATTTTAACATTTCATTTCTGCTAAACTCGCACTCCCCTACAATTATGTTTTTGCTTTACACTCTACATGTGTGCATAATATTACGATAGTTGATAGCAGCTATGTAGAATCGCATGGAATCTGGATGTATATTTTGAATTTTTTTACTAACCATAGTCACTAATGATGGACAAATGGTCTACATATGATGCTGGATTCAAAAGAAAAGTTATATAAGTTTCTATTTAAATAAATAACAATGTTTCTTGTTTTTCAATACCATAGCTATTATAAAATCATTTTTAGAAATTTTCCCAATTTTCCAAACTTAAAATCCTACTGCGACTTAAATTTGATGGTATCCTATATTCAAAGTAATATGGTATATACATTATGAAGTTAAAATATTTTATAAAAATACTGCAGATGATGAGAAAAAAATTTGAACTCAAATATTAAAAAATAAGAAAGGCACCAAATTTCTTTTGAAATCTAAAATAGAAAAGAGAAACTGCTTATTTATTTATTATTGTTGAAAAATGTTATTTATAAATGATTATATATCAAAATATTTAATAAAATTCACCAATTATGAGATCAAAGATTGTATTACAGGATACAAAAAAGACTAGTGGAAAAATTCACGAGTTTTTAATATCTGCAATAAAAAATCAAAGTTTGTTTTTTTGAAATCCTTTTTTTATTGTTAAAAAAGTATATAATTATTATATAAGTTGATAATTATAATGAACTAAAAAATGTTGATAGAAAATAAATGTAAAAGGGATATCAGATAGAATATATGGAAAATCTGATTTCTCCTTGCTTATACCTACCATCTACATAAAATTTCATTTATTAATAAGTCATTATATATATGATGAAATCAAAAAATGCAATCACCATCATCATCATCATCATCAACCATTATCAATCCACTGCAGAATGAAGGTCTCTCCAAGTTTAATCCATCTTTTCCGATCTTTAGCTTCTTTTCTCCACATCACCCCTGCACACTTTCTTATTTCATCCATCTATCTCACATGTGGTCTCTTTCTGGGTCTTTTACAATCTCTTGGAATCCAGTTTAAAATTTCAATTGTCCATCTATTATCATCTCTTCTAGCAATATGTCCAGCCCAACTCCACTTCAATCTTTTAATTTTTTCAATGAGGTCAGTAACACCTGTTTGTTCTCTTACCCATACATTGCGTTTTCGATCTCTTCTTGTTACTCCCAACATGCATCTCTCCATACTTCTTTGAGTGGTCTGAAGTCTCTGAATTGCTCTTCTATTAAGTGTCCAAGTCTCAGATCCATAAGTAAGAACTGGTAAAACACATTTGTTAAAAACCTTCCTTTTCAAACACATAGGCATATTTTCTTTTAGTATCAAGTTATTTCTACCAAAAGCACTCCAACCAAGTTTAATTCTATGATTAATTTCTTCCATTATGTTTCCATCTGTATTAATAATCTGACCAAGGTATTTGTAACTGTTAACTTCTTCTAATTCATCATAATCAATCTTTATTTTCATATTTTGAGCAAATCGATTAAACATTACTTTAGTCTTTTTAACATTTATCTTTAGTCCTACTTTCCTACTTTCATCTAATAATTCCTGCCACATATCCTGCAGCTCTGAAGCATTATTTGCAAAAACAACTACATCATCTGCGAAATCTAAATGACTTAAATAATCTCCATTTACTTTCACTCCTTTAGTTTCCCATTTTAATCCACAAAATACTTCTTGCAGCACTGCTGTAAAAAGTTTTGGAGATATGGAGTCACCTTGACTTACATTGCATATTGATAAAGATTTTCTGTGAAACATAACCTTCTAATAACACATAAACAAAACAGGATAGGCAGTGTTTTCAGTAAAAAATTAAAAGAAATTTTAAATTATTTTAAATGCATGCTTTTTGCTTAGTGACCATTTTATGAGACTAATGATATTACAGAATAGTAGTTTAATGACTACAACTAGATTCACACCAAGAAAAAAACTCACAATATAAAAAACTGTACTTACATAATTTTTATTCAGTATCTTTGCAAAACAATTTTATTGTAATATGTGATGCATCAAAGTATTTTAAATAAGACTTATTGTAAATGATAAAAAAAAGTATCAAGAGGACAATTCATAATTAAAAATAATTTTTAAATTATATAATTTAATATATCCAGCACACAGTTCTTCTTTTCAAAATAGTTTATATATATCTAATATAGAAATAAAACAAACTAACTCCTTTTTAAAACTTGATTTTTTATGACTATAATCATGAAAAAGAAATCCAACGTTTCGACTATTTTTTATAGTCTTTTTTCAAGGCACACCAAAATAAAATATATATACAATAAATATCACATATTCCAAAAAAAAAAATTAAATTTAAAATTACAAAATATATCCATAAAAAGGTTATGTAAAGTTGATAAAAGAATGATAAGTTTGTAATTTCTAATATCTTCTTTATCACTTTTTTTAAAATATTAATACAGCATTCTTCTAATCACCTGGTACATCTTTATCATTTAGACATTTGGTATCTAACTTTGCCAAAAAAATTTCTATTTCTTCATCTGCTTCTTTTAAGATATCAATTATAATTCCATTATTACGAGGAGTTTTTATCTGCTTCATAAATTTCATTGCATGTCTCTCTTCTTCATTTAAAATCCTAAGCTATAATAACATAGGAGATACTTGTTTTTTTATAAATCTCCCTTTTCAGTAATATGCAACTTTATATTATCTAAGTGTATTAAATGAGTTGAAAATATCTTTTGGATTGCTTAATTTTTATTCATCATTCATGTATATTATCTATAGCAAGATTTCAGATACATTCAAGATAATGGAGGCTTTTATTGCAAAAAAAAAAAAAAAATCAAAAAATAAATACAAATTTCATTTAGTACATATTCAAAAATGATATTTGATCATATAAAAGGTTATGTACTTTAATCTTTTTGTTGTGCACTCTAAAACAGCCATAGTGACCAGTTTGGTAAACATTTTACGCTTTTTATTTCCAATAATTAAATCATTATTTTTTTTAAATATAAATTATTTATTTAAATTTATTTTTTGGAATAAAAATTATAGAAGTGAAAAGTAATATTAAATTTAATAAATTAACTTTGCAAATAAATGAAAAGAATAATACATTGAAACAAGTAACAGATAGGATTTTATTTTAGCCTTAAGATAAACAAAATGTTTTTCAATAAATAAAAGATAATAATGAATTAAAATTACATTAATAATGTATATTTGGTTAAGAGTAGTTATTAATATTTAACAATGTCAAAAAATATTATTTGTGATTTTAAGAATTATTACCATTCTACTATTGACTTATTTTCTGCTAAAGAGCTATGTAATATGAACCTAAACATTACATATTTTCCAATAAGCAAATGTATAATTTGATTTTACCAAAATAAAATTATGTATAAACTGAATATTTTCACTTTCAGATTTTAAATAAAAGAATTATGTCAAATGAGAAACTTTCTCTTTGATTTGAAACCCCCTTTATCTTTTTTATTTTTCTCTGAATGATACTGACATTCAGCTATTTTTGGTGGAATGATTACCAGTTAATTTCAGTTCAAATTTTTGTTTTTACATGTATGAAAAAAACATTAAATATCTGCTATAGAATAGTGATTATAGCTCCACTTTATGCCCTCAGAGTGCTACCTAACTAATATCAAAAGAGTTAATAATAATTTTTAAAATGAATACATTATCTAAAAATAATTATATTTAATTAATTTCTAATTAATACTTTTTTAACGTATAGAAATTTTTATTTTCTACCAAACAGAAATATATTCTAATTGCAAACACTATTGCTAAAAAAAAAAAAAAAAAATTTTTTATTAAATTTATAGTAATCACTTATACATTACATTTCTTGAACTAATTTTTATTTATTAAGTATAGAATATGTAAAAATTATGTAAATATTAGGCCACTGATTAAAAAAAAAACTGCAAAAAAAAAAAAAAAGAAGACAATTCAAAATTTTATATATTGTAACAGTCAAAACATGTCTATCTCGCTAACACACTGCAGAATTTAAACCCAGGACATAGAACTCAACACTAGGAGAGTTAACGCCCTCTACGTGATAACACATTTGATGCTACTAATAGTATAATTTCATGCCGGTGCCGGTGATCAGGAAGAAAACAAAAGACTCTAAATCTAAAATAGCCCTAGCTTAATTTAACAATAATTTATAGATGTGCCAAAGATAAGTTTAATGTACTATGTAATTTATATTGCATCCCGAATAAATAGAGAAAAAAGAAATAAATTTATAAATAAGATTTTAATAATTTGATAATAAAATAATTTAGTGATATAAATTGGATAGTTATATAATAAACAAACAAGATGGCTGATACCTCATACTTGGGTTCGTTTAGATAACGTTTCTATAATATAGTGACACGGCAGACATATGCGAGTCACGTAAAGTCTAATAGAGTTTGAAATATTCTAAAACATTTATAATTGGAGATTTTAAATGGAAATCGAGAGTCGCTCGCGAATAGATTATAAGATCGAGCTATACTGAACGGATTTGAAATTCATTTGAATAGAATACTTTTGATAAGTAAAGGGAAATATACGGTGGTGCTAGGAAGTATATGCCGAGGAGGGGTGCAGTTTATGAGTATGCAACTTTAAAAGATGGTGAAAGGTCTTGGCATTGGGTAGGCATTCTGCCTTTTATTTGGGATGTCTCTAGCCCACTCACAGCTCAAACCTGGCCCTCACCCAGGAGCTTCGTAACTGTGGGGACGTACATGAAATAATTCCCATGTGCCATTTTTAGCACAGGACTGGGAACCGCGGAGTAAAATATGGGGGAAACGGATTTGAACGATGATGACCTTTGCCAACAGGAGGATTCCAGCACCCATGCATATTTACTAGCAACTCAGCTTAATCTTTAAAGAATTAGTAAAACAAAGGGCAATGCATTTAGGAACAGAAATAGCTTGCTCTCGACTTTCATATTTCATGGCCAGCAGACTCTCAATAAACTTAAGATACATAAATATTCATTTAACAAAATTATTATTACGCAAATTACTTTAAAACATATATAGGAGATACTTTTAAATATATAAACGATGGGAGGGGGAAAATGCATGTTTGCAGTTTATAAACTAAGATGGCAACCACGCATTATTTAACTTCCCTACGTAACTCGCATTAGTCTAAAGAAATTAATTATACATTTCATCATAACACATTGAAATTAGACATTTATAAATATAATAGAAAATCAACCCAAGCACAAGTTCAGCATGCATTAGAAAAATGTTTAAATAGGTACATTTATAGAATATACAAAATTGTTAGCTATAGCTCGAAGTTTTCTGATATCTCGGGTTGATTTTAATTACCTTGTTCTGTTAACTCTGTCTGTGGCATTTCCAAACTTGTAGCAAAGTTCTTAAGTAAAATTATGATTTTCTTTAATTCATGGTTCTGCAGCAGCAGTTAGTAGATTTTAGGAGCAGCATTTCATTGGGCTGGTTCAGTTGGATTTGATGATAAGGTGACAGGACATCGGATTTTGAATGTCGGACGGCCGAGGCACAGGACTCCCGAGGGAAAACAGCTATTTCCCCGTTACCCTGACATTCTGAGGTTAAACTATTTTAACATAGATTTTCTGACACGATCAGGTAGGTTAATTAATAACTCTGTCTAATCATAGTCATTACAATCAATCAGCCCTATTTATACGCTCTGCTTGATTACAATCTAACCCTGCTGTGATGAAATCCATTCTTTAATTATTACACATTTGAAAAACACGGACTGCATTTTCTAATTAAAATCTGTTCATAAACACTGTTTTATCTTATCAAATGTACTGGCGCCAGTATGATTAAAATTAGCTACTATTGTTCTTTCTCTACCCTCACTGATTTAAAAATGATGACATGTTTTTGAATAACATTTTACAACACTTTACATTTATCAAACATTATTTCTGAATTTAATTTCCAGAAATATTTCTCAGTGATATTATTTCTTAAAGGCAAATAATTATAACGAAATAACATCACAAATAAATTGATTCAAAAACAACTTTTAAATAAAATATTTTGATAAATTTTAAATATTATCGCAGTATGTGTGTAGATGAGAATATGTGACCTACTTTATTGTACAAGCATATATACATAATATATACTCGACGGTTTGGAAATAAAACCGTTTAAAAACAATTTTAATTATTATTAAACCCCGGGCACCCCATTACACATATAAATTTAGGCAGGATTTTGGTAAATATACCCAGTACACACACAATACGATGAAATTAGGGTTTTAAATAAGGCATAAGGGTAGGAAACAGGAAGGCAAGGTGAAACTAAGATTGGTAAGGCATATCTTACTGTTTCAATATTAGATAATAGATCTTGGGGGTCATTTGTCTTTTATTATATCTTTATTTATATGAATTTAAAAAGAATGGAGAAGTATGGAGGTTGTTTAATATATCTATAAAGATATTACACATGGGAAAGAGAAAGGTGAATAACTTCATGTGTGTGTATGTTTAAAATTAAAAAATCAGGTATATTAATTTTTAACTGAGGTTTAAAGTTTATATGTGTACTAGAGATAATCCCTAGTTTAGAAAATGATTAGTAATAATATTATTGTATTTAACTAAGGTGGATGGTGTCAAGAGTTGTGAGTGAAGTGAGTTTGACAATGGTAAATAAAAATGTAACAATTAGATAATAACAAAACAAAAAACATTTAAATTATAAAAAAATACATTCAGAGTATATTTACTATTTTCAAGCTTTTCTTTGATTATATAATATTAATATTGTTTTTAATATAATAAAATAAATTTAATAATGTACATTGTATTAATTTAATTTTTTTAGTAGTTTGTGTGTGTGTTCTATCTATTGATGGAAATCACTATACATATATCAGGTTGTATACCAAGCTAATTGATAAATTTTATTTTTTACCTAAAAAATCAAAACAAAACAAAAAGAATAATATATGTTGAAAATGTGAAATAATAATACAGTATATAATTTATCTAGTAAATCAAACCTAAATATTTATTTAGTGATGAGAATAAATCTTATTCCTTAATAAATTGATAATACTTGATGATCAAAATATTCATAAAGAAATTATATGTAGGCTTTGATTGTCATAATTTCATAATAAATTGAATTAAAAAATGAAACGACACATAAAAAGTTTTAATTCCACATTGTGGAGAAAATTAATTACATTTGTGATGAAAACAATGCATATTATAACAAGATTCAATTATATAAATTGTAGGTAGATCTTGATCTTTATTATTGGATATCAAGCATTTTCTAGCTGAGCTACTCAATCATGCTATAACATTAAAACTCATGATAGTGTTTGTCCACAAATGATTTGCTATTGCTTGAGTTTAATGGTTGTTGATTATTTATGTTATTTCTGATAAAATGTTGAAATATTTTTATTGCCAAGAGATAGGCAGTGAAGAGAAAACATTTGTCACAGTGATAGGCAGTGAAGAGAAAACATTTGTCACAGTAATACACATCTATGAATGGTCAGCTTATGTCGACCCAAAATCTGGAATCCATTCTCTATGTATAGAATGTTCTAAGCTTGAGGCTTGTTTTTAAACTTATTTACTTTTCAATTTGTCAGTTATAAGAAAATAATTTCTTGGTTGTTTTTTAAGTAAATAATATTTAAATGTTTTCAAATATATTACATAATTTTTTGTTGTTGTTATTTTTGGTTTTCTTATACAGTTTAGTATATATATATATATTACCTCCACTAATGGGTAGAGCAAACATGCAATCAGCTCCATTTTTCCTAAACAGTTTATATTAATTTAACAAATCATGATCCAGTGAACCATTAATCTTATCTAACAGAGAGAAATCAAAATGGCAACATTAAACAATAAAATTGTGTTTTTTTAAATAAAAAAAATCAAAGCAAATAAAATGTTTTTATCATTCATAACATTTTGCACATAAGTTAATAGTTTTTTGATTAATAATATTTTTAAATAAAATGTTTATGCATTAATTATCTTTTTTTTTTTCAATGTTAAGCTTGTTTTTTTTTTAATTGAATATTTAATGTTTATTATATATTATGAATAACATAAAACCGCGAAATAACTTTTCACCAATAATGAAAATTTTTAAGACACACAATCATTTTAGTTCTTTCTTTTGTTAAGGTTATTTTTAGGAGTTTTTTTATTTTCTCATGATTGTGTTGCAGCCAATAATGTTTGAAGTTGAGACAAATATGGATTCATTATATAGGACCCTGAGATAATTTTAGCCATAAACCCTATGTTTAACATTGAAAAATAAAAATATATTTTATTAGCTGTATATTTTTAACACAGTAATATATTTTAGCATAGTAATGAATATATATTTCAATATATCTATACTCTTTGAAGGGATGATACACATAATAAAAAATTTCTTCCAGAAAATATAAAATCACTAGGGAGAATATTACTCAAATCAAAGCACTGCTGTTTACAAAATCTCAGAACTACACATTTTTGATAGGAATACTATAATAAGGAAATGATAATGTCATTAACATCAGGATTTGCCATTAACTAACTGGAAGAATGTCACATTGGTGGACAAATTATTTATACTATTTCCAATTATTGTAAAAGTTTATATCTAATTGTCACAAAAAGTTCATTAATCACATGGTGAACAGTAATATTTTTCTTGTATGTATAGTTTTAACATAAGTGATCCAGTGAATAAAAATCTAATGTAAAAATTTCTGGTATGTTTTCAATCACATTTTATGCAAGGTGAAAACAAGTCAATTGTCCTTAAATATTATGTTATCTTTCATATAGAAAAACCTTGTCAATAAGTTGTTATCAAGAAAACTAGTGAATCAAATATTATAAATTTTTCAAAATAAATTATATTTTTATATGTTTAGTATATAGTAATTAATAGATAGAATGTCAAGTTTCGTAATTAAATTTATGATTCTGCAAATTATCATTCTGATGATGCTAAAATTGGAAAACAGTTGAAAGGTGAAAATGTTATTGATCAGTTTAGATGTGGAGTCAAAAATGAGAGAAAATAAATTAAGCAATTTATTGGGGGGAGGGGGTATGTATATTATGTTTTTTTTTTCTTTTTTTTTTTTTTGAGAAAAATCCAAAGCAGAAAACACTGTGGAAGCCAGAAGCTTAGCCAACAGAAATTATGTATTTTTAAATTTTAGTATACTTAATAGATTAAGCACAAGAAATGATTATTAGTTAGTGAGATGTGAAATATGTGCCAATATTAAGGTAAGAAATAAAACCTATGTGGAAAATATTATCAGTTGACTTTAAAACTTTAACTGATTTCAGTATCAGTTCAGATTAGATAATGAATTGAAGCTATTTAGGTAATTGTTGCAAAGTTTATTTTCAAATGAGTTAAGGAATATATGAAGAAATGAAGGACTATGAAAATGAAGAAGTTAGCATCTGGAATTGTAACATGCCATAAAAAAAAGTTGATGTAAGTAAATATTGCCAGAATTGCTAAAGAAAGCTCTATAGAGTAAAATAATCTCACAAATATAATACAGTATCTTAATATCGGAAGCAATGTTTCAACAACAAAAAAAGATGACATTATTACTAAAAAATAGGGATAACGTGAAATGTGAAGAACACTTTATATTGAACTATTGGTATTAAAGAACAAGAAAAAAATATCTCGTACAATTAACACATTTTTGGAATTATCTAATATTTTAAATGAAGTGATAAAATGTGCAATTACATTTATAATGGATTGAAAGGTTTTATGAAATAATGAAAGTATTATTAAAATCTTAAAATAAGCAATTAAAGAAAAAGAAAAATGATTGGCAAAAGAGTTCATTAGTGGGATTGATATTTAAGGAATTTGAAACAGAAGATATTTGAAATTATATGCCTATCGATTCTATGCTTTATCTTTACTGAGATCATTTTAATTAAAATAAAAATCACTTTGGACTTAAACTAGCCTGATAAACAATTTGCACTTAAAAGTTATTTTTAATACAGTAGATGATATTCAAATATTAAATCATAGAAAAGAACAACACATAAACCCAGGATATTGCCCATTTCTGAAGTAAAATTTATGCAGTGCACCAGCAGTGATTAAATTAAATAGTGATGTTGAGAACATTAAGAATAGGAAGTATGTCTGACAGGATATTTCCACAACTTTTTTTTTTAGTAATCTTATGGGAAGTATTTTAAGAATTAGAATGGTAAGCTGAGTTTTTTCAGTTAATGTTTGCAGTAGATTTTTTTTTTTTTTTTGCAAATAATGCTTGGATTAAGCTTCAAGGAAATTATATAAAATTAATCAGATGAAAGCAATAAAATACAACTAAAAATAAATGTTAAAAGATTAATGTTCAATAGTTTTTCATATGAACAGAAATTAAAAATGATAATGAATTAAAAGAAATTGATATTTATAAGTATTATAGTCAGATTATTAATAGTCTGATGAATGAAATTATTCATAAAAGTAGATTTGAGGGTAGAGTGCCTTTAATAAAAATAACTTATTATTAAAAAGAAATATACTAGTATGCGCTTGAAAAGAAATGTTTTGAATAGATGTTTGACCAGTTTTTCAATGTAATCAGAAATATTCATGTTTTCCAGAAGAATGTTACAGAGATTTCTGACCTCACAACAAAGAATGCAGAGATATCTGTTTGGAATAACAAGAAAGGATAGAAAGTAAAATACACAGAATGAGTGAATAAACTGGTATCATTGATATCAATGAAAGAATTATGATACTTAAATGGAACTAAATCAGATGACAATAGATGGACTGTTGAAATCTTAACCTGCATCTAAAGAGATTGTGTAAGACATAGAAAGAAACCACATAAGAAATGAATGGATGAAGTAAGAAAGTTTGCTAGATTGAATGGGGAGGGGAGAGGAGAGTGAATTTGAGAGTCTGGATTAAACTTCTGCATTGGATTGGTAATGATTGTAGACTCTTAATGCAAAACGTTTTAAGTCTCAATAAAATTTACTTTTGAAGCATAATAATAACAACAATAATGATAATAATTTTATAAAAAAGATATATTACATAAATGAATTAAATAGGTAATAAACAAAAAAAAACAATCCAACTGGAAAACTAAAATAGAACAAATGCCATAAGATAATGGTAGTCAATATTCTGTTCTTAATGAATTCCAATAATATAATACTTTATTTTTTTGCTTTTTTAAAAAAATCTGTAATGTTTATGTTAAATAACTCATTAAACAAACAAAAAACCTTTTCTCACTTTAATATGCAAGATCTTGTCAAAAATGATTATTCAAAAATTAATTCATATATTATATGAATTAAAATCGCTTTTGTGAAAATATAGCTCTTTATAAAATGCAAATAAACTAACTACTCGCTCACATTCCAAAACAATAATTAATTCAGCACAAATAAGTTATATAATATAACTTACAGTAAAGAATGAAATAGGCACTATTCGTTAAAGAAAGCTGAACTATCTTTTATAACGAAAGTTATTTCGGAAAAGTTGGAAGAAATATGAAGAAGATGGAAGAATGTCATTATTGGGGAAAGGCAAGTATATGTAGAAATATTAATAATGAGCTAAGAAGAGAACCAGATTTAACAAAAAAAAAAAAAAAATGGTTATAACAAGAATGCAGAGATAGAAATGCTTCAACAAGTAAAAAGGTATTTGATATGTGATAGAATTAGAAATGTCACTTAGGAAAAAGTAAATGGTTAGCAACTGAAATTGCAGATAAGAATAGAAGGAGATTAACTGACAGCAATCATATATTGGAAAGATTATCTTCAGTGTCTATTTAGAAAAGAAAATAATTCAATTGATTATGAATTTGAAAATGGTGATAGCTCTTCAATCATTTAGTACCCTATCTAAAAGAAATTGTGTGTATGTGCGTGAAGTTCAGTTTGTGCGGATAAAATGCAAAAAAATAAATACATAACAGCAATCTTATATGTATTGGAAATACTTAATAAATAACCGATTTATTTAAACATAAAATTAAACAAGTTTATTTTAAATATACTTAAATCAATTTATTTATTTTTTGTTTAAAAAATATTTTAATGCTTTGTGAATATTTTGTTATTCTAAAAAAAATGTTTAAAATATTAATGCCCTTTAGGTATGATGAATTATAGCTCTCATTAGACTTCTTAGATTTTCTCTTTTAAAAATGAGAAAAAAACTCTAGATAAATAAACTAACTAGTGTTCTTCATATAAGATGGAAAGAACCTAACTACTCATTCACATTCCAAAACAATAATTAATTCACCTCAAGTAAGTTGTAAAATATAGCTTTATACCTACCTCACTTACAGGAAGGATAAAGCAGAAGTATTCTAATGAAAAGAAAATGTATCATAAGGCAACTACTTAATGAGTTTCAGGAAGTTATTGTAAAATTAATTCAATTAAAACCAAAAAAAAAACTAATTTTCCAAAGGAAAAAAAATTAGAAAAAAATTTAATGAAATAAATCTAAAAAATTAAAAGTTTTAACAAGAACATGTAAACTATTTAAAACAGCTGCAATCTTGAGATAAAAAATAATTAAAAATGAAAACATACAAATTACCTTACATATTTTTTTACTGAACGACAAATTTCTTTTGAATTTTAAAGTCATTTACTCATGAATGTTTATAGAACAATATATGTTGGACAATTTGCATTATCTGGAATTGTTAAATGACTTTAGGAAAATTCGATTTTTTCAAATGTATTCAGCTGTTAAGAATGAAACACGTTAATATGAAACATTTTAAGTGCTATTATTTTGTTTTCTTCTTTTCATATGACAACTGATACTAATAGCATGGGATATTCATGAACAAAAAAATTAAGACGATGCTCTAACCAACAAGGCTATTCTATGGTTTCACTGTACTGGCAAAGATAAGTTTATTTTAATTCTTTGGCTATTCTATGGTTTCACTGTACTGGCAGAGATAAGTTTATTTTAATTCTTCTTATATATTTATTTATTTATTTATTGATGATCATAGTCATATAAAAAGCAAGTTTTTAAAAGGAGTTTGTTTATTTATATATTGGATATTTATGAACTATTTTGGAAAGAAGAACTGTGTGGTTGATATATTAAATTCTATTCTTTAATTCTTCTTATTGATATATTAGTGGCAGCAACTGAATCAATGAAACAGATGCAGCCTCAGCTAATTTAAAATAAAGCATTAGTATGGAAACAGAAGGGTGCTGCTTATGGAATATGGAAATTTTTGTTTTGATTCTGAATAAACTTCAATTACCTTTTTTTTTTTTTTTTAAATACTAAAGATTATTTTGTTTATGTTTTTAAGTAAGATTCTAAAAATAAAAAAAAAATTGTTAAATTTTTTTATTAGCAGTGAAATCAATATTATTTTTTTAAAATTTTAATATGGATATGGCATAGATTTTAATTTGTTTCTAATTTGAACTTATAAAAAATAATTACTGGAACATTATTTGATAATGAGGTAATAAATTGTAATATTGTGTGTATATACATACAGTAAGAGTATCAGAATATCATTTCAAATTAAAAAAGTCTATTCAGAAAATATTGCAATAGGATCATACTTTATCAAACCAAATATAGTTCAAAAATGAAGGGACCGTGAACAAATAGCAAATATTTCTATTGGTGCAGATTTTACTACCAAAGAAAACAAATGAATGTAGGAAAAAAAATACATATGAGTATAGTAATCAAGAATTCACTTTTAAAAAAAGTATTAAATACAACATCACCAATTGGACCTTCAAGAAGCAAATCATTGCGTAAATCCAATACAAAATGGTTTTCATATTTCAAAAAAAAAAAAAAGATTTTTGAGAATTAAAACTTGCAGCAGAATAGTTATGAATAAGAAATCTAGCCTCTGATATCTATAGTGTGATTATTAAAAGAATTAATTAATTTAATATATATTAAACTCCATGTGGCCTTAAAGAATTTGAATTAAATCAACAAAATTTGTATACCATACTTTGATTGGGCAGTGATCACTCTCGGAAAACAATACATTTATACAAATAAATCATGCTATTATATTTACAAATATTAAATTGAAAATCTTCACTACACCTATTTAAATACAATTTTTATTTTATTTTATTTTTTAATCTTAATCTATCCTCAAAGCTTGCTGATAAATATTAAAATTGAAGATTGTCAAGGAGAGTTAGAGCTACATCACTACATTACTAGAAACTAAAAAAAAAAAGTTTATTAGTTTCAACAAATCATTGTGTATCTTATTAATCAGCAACATGCTTAAGCTTAATGTTATAAAGCAAACCTGAGATTCTATCACAGAAATTTTAGCTAATTTAAATTTAAAATTTAAAAATATTTTTGGAATATCAATACTAAAACCAGTTTAAACAAATTTTGAGCTAAAAATTAGTATGTATGTAAATTTATCACTTTGCAATTTATGAAATTCATTACCATAAAATTTATAGTATGATTCAAGTAGTTGTCTGTGTAGATACTGTTTATCAGAATAATTTTTTTAAAATATAATGATAGTGAAAGTGATTCAAACCATAATTAAAATCATTTGATTCTAAGTTTAGCTCTTCATTTCTTAAGGATTTTCTTTCATAATCTCTTCAGCATTTTCTGTAGTTGTATTCTAAAGTGTATTCAATATCTTGCCAGGCAGTTTAATATCAATATCAAAAAAGAAATAATTCTTTATAATAGTGAAGCTGGTTTTATTCAAGGTGTCAATGCTTTACTTCAATCACTTTTGATACATATGTCTGCTTTCCAGATTTGGATGTTGTCTTGTTGGAGTCATCATCAACCATTATCAATCCACTGCGGGATGAAGGTCTCTCCAAGTTCAATCCATCTTTTTCTATCATTAGCTTCTCTTCTCCACATCACCCCTGCACACTTTCTTATTTCATCCATACATCTCACATGCGGTCTCTTTCTGGGTCTTTTACAATCTCTTGGAATCCAGTTTAAAATTTCAATTGTCCATCTATTATCATCTCTTCTAGCAATATGTCCAGCCCAACTCCACTTCAGTCTTTTAATTTTTTCAATGAGGTCAGTAACACCTGTTTGTTCTCTTACCCATATATTGTGTTTTTGATCTCTTCTTGTTACTCCTAACATGCATCTCTCCATACTTCTTTGAGTGGTCTGAAGTCTCTGTATTGCTCTTCTATTAAGTGTCCAAGTCTCAGATCCATAAGTAAAAACTGGCAAAACACATTTATTAAAAACTTTCCTTTTCAAACACATAGGCATATTTCCTTTTAGTATCAAGTTATTTCTACCAAAAGCACTCCAAACAAGTTGGAGTAAATCTATATAATACTCTTTTTGATTTTTATATCTTTATTAAAGTGTAACAATTAAACCCATGGTAAATGGAAACCCATCATAGAGGTAATACCTCTCTTCAACATTCAGGAGTAAGATAACTAATTTTAGTTTGTTCCATTGTAAGTCCATTGTATTATTAAATATAAATTCTATTTCTTCTTGATTGTCACTGATATTATTTCAATATCTCCTTTCAAAGCGTTTATGGTAATGCAATTCATATGTACTAATTAAAACATGGCACTGGATATGAAAATTTTTGATTATCTAACATCACCAACTATCATTTAAAACTAAAAGTGACATAGGGTATTTTTGAGCAAACAATTTTTACAAATGATTTTTAGCTTACTCAACATTATAAAGTATATAAAATTGTTTCCCTTTTAATTGCTTTCGTAATTTTTACACTTTCATTAGTTGTCAAGCTTCTCCTACTGGACCAATTGTTATCCAAAAAATACCACTTGGGCAGCACTCCCCAAATAAACATGAATCACTTATTGCCATTATTGATTTTAGAGATTTTCTGCAATATCCTATTAGATTTTACACTTTTTTTTAAAAGAACTATCCTAAGATGATTGACTAGAGCAATATGTTGACATAAAATCAAAATAAAGCAGTTATGCTTTCTAAAACCATTATCTTAGGTGATGATCTCGTGCATTTCTCATTTTGTAGGATTTTTGATATAATCTTTAATAGCTTTAGCTAAAAAGTCGTAACTATTTTTTTATAAAGAAGCAACAAAATTCCTAAAAGCACTAGTTATGCATGAATTCTATTAATTTTCTAGAATTCTGTATGTTTTTGGCATCAATTTCATCTACAAATTTTCTTATTATAAGTTATATGATGAATAGTAACATAATCTTATTGAAGATTTGAAATGATTGTGTAATGTTTGCAGACTAAGTAACTCCAGTTCCTTCATAGTAAATATTATACTAATAAACATAAAGTTTATTATTATTGTATATGTTTATTTTATAAAACATATTTATAACTCTTTAAAAGTACAATCAAAAATTTATTATGTGGTCACCATTTCTTATGCTTACACAAGCTGTTAAAACAGTCAGTGGCAAGGAGATAGGGATTTTGATGCATCCTTGGATCACTGTGGCTTGCCATGGGTGGCATTACTGTATGGAGAGAATTGCTAGTGTTTTATTCAAAAATTTATTATTAAAATAATTTATTATTTAAAAGGATGATAAAAAAGAAATTATCCATTAGAATCAATAATTGCCCTATATTTCTTAATGACATGTTTTCCATGAAATAAAGTTGGACAACTATTTGAAATTATAGTACCAAGTATTTTATTAAATATTACATATATGTACTATAACCTCTCCATTCCTCCTCCCGCCAGCCACTTCTCAACCTTCCGCATATGTACACATAATCTGCAGAGTGGATAGCCTCGGGATTGATGGTGATGGGACAACACATTATGAAATGCCAGGGTGCCAAATTGCAACTCTAATGGACACTCATATATGATTTTAGTATCGGTTAATAATTAACCAAATTGTCTACATGAATGGGGTAAACAAATAAAATTTCTAATGAATAAAATACTTGAGTGATATTAATAATAATATTAATAATAACTTCGTAATTTATTACATCTATTGGGAGAGGAGGAGAATCTCAACTCAACTCCACATTGTACACTAAATCTCTCAACACTCTCACCATCCATCTCACATCAAAGTCACAATTAAAATTTGAGTAAATTTAAATTATTTCATTGCCCAACATCATCATCAGAGTCCATCCCTCTACCATACTATGGATCATACTTCAGTTTTGTGAATATTAGTAAGTACTAATTACAAAGTTTTCTTTTATTTTCTGATTAATTCCCATTCTTCAACTCTTTGCCACCAACTCTTTGCTACTATATGATGATCTCATCTCAGGGCTTCAGAATAACAAGGTATGAAAACTTAAATACTGGTATGAATTATTAGTGATTAATGAATACACTCCCAGTGATTACAGTTATAGTCGACCTTAGCTTAGTTTAGCCTAGCCAATGCCCACTTTCTCTATTTCCGAATAATTAAGATAAAATTTTAATTATAGAGATTTGTTGGCAAAACACCTTGAACATTTTGGTAATTTAAAATTTGACTAATAAGTTCACCTGGGAAGATATTCATTATTGTGGATAGAGAAAGGATTTTATTTTTACCCACTGCATTCAATATCACATGACAACCCTACTGCATATAATAAACTTTAATTTTAGTGTTGCTAAATTTATTTGCTTATACTCAACATACTTATTAGTTTTGAGGTTGCAGTGTTTAAAGTAATTTTCTCTCCTTTCAATTTTGGTAATGAAACTTTATAAGAATCTTAAGTAAAATAAAATAATCTCCTAAGTACTTTACCATAATGTAGTTGTGAATAATTAATTTATAACTAAATTTAAATATTAGTGTATGATTGGATTTCCGGAATTTATAGGATCCACAAAACACTGAGACACAGACAAGGCTTTGATTTAAAATTGTAAAATTTTATTAACAGTCATAACCTTAATGTATTTACATTATTTACACTTCTCCGTAGTTTTCCCCCTTTTCTTGAGCAGTAAAAATAAATAAATATAAAATATCAGATTGTTAATAAGATTGGAATTCACAACTGCTATGGAATTACTTTTATTCTCTAAACAGATGACTACTATTCTGACCTTAATAAATCTACATAACATCTTTAATACGACAACAACAACAATTATTAATTTATTATAATCTACCCTTAAATTCTATTTTTTTTAAAAAAAATTTTGACTCTAGATTATATTCCTTAACATATGGTTAATAACACTGGTCATAAAAAACACTTTTCTCTAAGGAATAAATTTATAAATTATGTATCGATTAGAGCAAATGAATATGTCTTTATAACCTATTTTAAATTTCTAAATACTTTAAAGCATTCGCTTACCCTTACATCAATTAAAAAATTGTTCAAGTGTTAAAGAATTGGCTCTCATACACACATATAGATAACATCCCAACGTCTCCACAGGAATAACATTTTATTTAGCTTACTACTCCAGCGAGGATCTACTCTGGCTGTAATCTGGGACTTCTATGTACACTGCTTATTATAAAATAAATATACTTTATTTTCTAAATTAGAAATTAGACTCTATAATTATTATTGGCTCATAACCAACTATGTAAAGCTATGCCAGGCATAATACCTCAGTACAACAGATTGCACTTTCAATCTCACACTCAATAAAGAAAACAAATTGATTCTATGACCCTACTAACACTATTAACAATATTTACTATTACTATTCTTCAAATAAATATACACCCATAAGGAAAAGAATCCGGAATCACTGTAAATGTCAACAATGACCCATAAATGAGAGAGCACCTTTTCCTAAAGGCTGAGATATGCTAGGATTGGTTGCTAGGCATTCAAACATGGATGGGCTTGCACAGAGCACTACCACTGTTAACACAGAAATCATCTTATGGTGTAACATGAACATAGGATAGGAAATTCATGCACAACTTCTTAATACTTTCAAAGTTTAATAACTATTTAATGAGCGAGCTATGCTCCAGCTCAACTACCCAAGTGGTGATAACTCGACCAACCTCGAGCTTACGAGGGTCACTCACCCATTCACATATATAGGAGAATTTAAATCTAACTTCTACACACAAAATATTGTACTGATGCATTAGCCAATAATCTTACAAGCTTATATTTATTTAACATTTAAAATCAATTTATATTCTTCATAACTAGAAATAAGACTAGGCTATCTCATTCCATCATAACTAGAAATAAGACTAGGCTATCTCATTCCATCAACAACATGCATTCAAAGATAAAAACATATCAATTTTATTATAACTAAAATTTAAATTATAATCCATCTTTTAATAAACACTTTATATACTATATCCTTTCATTCTTATCATTAGGGTAAAGCAATATCTTAGTATTTTAAAGAAGGCATATTTTAAACTACTATGCTAACTTAACTGTAAACGAAATAAATATTTGTTAACACTTCACTCATGCATGTGATAACTGGTATTAAATAAATATAGTTTATAGAAACAAATAACAGTGAATATAAGACCAAAATAATAATAATAATAATAATACTTATAGTCTCTTTCCAGTACAGTCCTCTAATATTCCTTTCATATTCCTGCGGTTTGTAAATATCCCTTAATAGTTCTGTGTGCACACATTATCCAAATACGTAATCCATGGAAATTTAAAGAATCATTTCACTGAGTAATCTGCAAGGTTTATCTATTCAGGTGTAAATCACATTTCTCTTCTCCTTATTAGAATGTGTATTACAAATCTAACACTCTTTCCAGACATGCAGAAAATAATCCAGAAGATTTTGTTTTTAAGATTCACATTAACAGATAATAGTATGATGTTTAATTTGATGAAGTAATAATTTTCCAAACAATGATTTAATTCCTTCATGTAGTTCAGATTTCTTTAACTAGGATTTCATTCACTCTTATAATATAATATAACCAGCTTTATCTTAATCTGTCCTTGTGATGAATGAGTCTTTCATTCACTATTGCTTATGCTGGCAAAGTCAGATGACTTTACATATTCTCTTATATAAAGGGTAGCACTATATTCCTTGAAATTTTCACTGGTCTGTGACATCTCTGTGTAATAAATACAATTTTCTCCCTTATGATAATTATTGAATTTTCATTGACAAATCAGATTTTAAGACATCAGTGATCCAAACAACATTTCGGATGGGATTTTAACATATACATTTGTATTGTAGTTCAGTTCCACACTTTTCTTTTATTATGATTATTTTTTTTCTAAATCTTTTGTAACACAAATAGTCATAATTATCCATCATTAGAATCGAACATTTGGAATAAATATTCATTAGACCTATGGTTTCCATACTTTTCTCCAAGTAAAACTTTGTTATTGGCCAATGTTGCATTACTTTCTGATTAGTTGTGGCAATGACGTTCAAATACAGAATCATAATAATGATTAATTTCAGGAAGAATTAATATATGCCTGATGTGGGAAGCTTAAGCACTTATCATATTTTCACAATAATATAATTTTGATTCAAGTTTTCAGCCAGAGATTGAGCCAGGAAGGATGATAAACTTACTCTATATTAGTTTAAATTGATGATTTTAAACCCGAACGGAGTTTTTATACCTCAGACAAAATGAAGAAGAAGCCCCTTTCCAGAAAATAATTGAGTTTTTATAGCCAGGTCCTGCCAATCAATCTCTAAATGATGGCTTCTGTCAATTAAACCATATATCCTGTTTTTAATTGGTTATTTATTACTGTTTTCAAATTAATTATTCACATTCGGACAGAAATCATGTGGTTTTTTGCTGGATCTTTTTTTGCTCCTTGTGAAAATTGCTTGAGAGAACAAAATGAAAATTCTTAATAAAAAAAAATACATAGCAGACCGAATTTGAACTCAAGATTTTGAATGAGAACTGGCTACTATGGATATGAAATTAAAATAAAATAATCACTCTCTCCCCAAGCTTTCCAATGACACCATACATGCCCAATAATAATTACTGGTTATTTTTATAATTAAAATCCTACATGTATTTGGTATATGCACTCTCACACACATGTGATTCTGCTTGAATAGTTTTAACACTTTAAATTAACCCATAATATTCTATACAAATTTCTTCCAATAGATATTCTATAGCTAAATTTTACTCCCCTAACCGATACGTTTTCTTTTAGCCAATTTTTTTTTTTATTAATTAGAAACTGCATCTACTTTATAAAACATCCATTCCCCTTTCTGATTCATCTAAATTATTAATAACTACCTGCAAAACAATTTTGACAAAAAATCTATATTAAATTTGACTGTTTATGATGCTGTAAATCCCTATTTCATTTACATTATAATTAAACAATTTCTACTTCAAGTATTATGCATGAGATTTCATTATGTATGAAATAATTCATGAAAATTTATTCAAACTTTTATTTTAATTTAAAGTTAATACTATTTAAACAATTTTATGTCAAATTCAACACATTTTATGAGGAAAATTTTAATCTAAATTGATGTTAACAAAACCAGATTTGAACTAAGAAAGTTTTGGTTACAACCAAAAATTTCAGTACATATGTACAAACTAATGTAGAAGTGAAAAGAATTGTTTTTAACATGAGTTTTACATTTTAATGTTCAATAAATTATATAGACAAAAGCCAAAATGACAAACTTGGACAATTAGACTGCTCTCTGGTTATCTTGGATCCAGTTGACTTTTTCTGGGGAAGTTTGCCATTTTTTTTCTATGATCCTGTTGCATGGATGATCAGTGGAGTGAATATTGATTTCGCTAAGGCATTTGGAATAAATTTCAAGACAGTTTTAAAATGAGTAGAAATAGTTTTTCTCTATGAATTTTATACATCAATTAAATCAAATAAAATGTTAATATCTCATGGTTATCAGTGGTACTTGTTTGTTCTCTCACACATTTATTTTGTTTTTGATTTTTTGTTACTGCTAATGTACATCTTTCCTTACTTAGTTTAGTGGTCAGAAATCTTGGCATTGCTTTTCTGTTAAGTGTCCAAAACCAGAACTGGTAAAATGTATATTAAAAACCTTCCTTTTCAAGCACATGAACATATTTCCTTTTAATATTAAGTTATTTCTACCAAAAGCACTCCATCCAAATTGAATTCTATGATTAATTTTATCCATTATCTTTCTATTTATTGTTCATGTCTTCTAATTCATCATTATCGATCTACATTTTCTTTTTATCTCTTCATTTAAAATACTTAGTAATTCAGGAGATATAATTATGGAGGATGCATTGTTTTATTGTTTTTTATTAATATATAATTTTTTATAGAATATCATCCTGACATTTTATGATGTCATTTCTCCTTTTTAATTTCCATCTTTTGTTGTGTTGTTGAAACAATTTTTCTTCCAATATCAAGATGTTTAAAATTTTGCGACTTTTTTTTTTTTTTAGTTTTCCTTTCCAATTTACAATTATATTTTTTATCATTATTAACTTTTTTTTTAAAAAATACTGTTTTAAAACTCTAGATATTATATTTTTCTTAATGGTTCATTTGTTAAAATTTTTATATTACTTTTTTTATTCATTCTCATGCTTCAGTAGAAAATTTGCTTGTAAATTGCTGCTTTTCTATACTTGCTATTTTTCTTGTAGATCTAAATAGAATATCACTTATTTTAAAAGTCTATTAGTATTTTCAAATATTTTTTTAAATTCTCATTTAAATTTATTGAGGTGTTTTTGAAGATTCATTTTATCAACTATTAAAACTATCATTTTTAATAGGTTTTTTTTCTTCTTCAGGTTTGCATTAATCTTTATTTTACATCTCATTAATTGATGATCATTTCTTACTTGAATTTATACAGAGCATTATGATCTTGAAATACATATTCTCTGTTAGCCAAAATGTAATCCAGTTCTGCTGTACCTTCATTTGGATATGTCTGTATCCATTTATATTTAGCATTTTTCTCAAAGAAAGAATTCATAGTATAGTTTCTTTCTACAAACTTTTTATTTATGCTCTCTCATTTCTGACATCATGATCTAGGTTGCTATAAGACTTAATCATTTACCTTTTCTAGCATTAAAATCTTCCACAACAATTTTAAAATATTGTTCAGCTTGATTAAAAGTATTTTCTACTTCCATATAAAAATCCTTTTAGTTGTTTATTACAATAAAAACTTATTGTGACATAAACCTGGTTATGTATATTTGATATCTTTTATTAATTTGAATAACAAATCTTGCTTTTGTAATGTGATGTATCATCAATGTTGTTCTTCCACTTTTTATTTGCCACTCCCCTTTTGCTTCCAATATTTATGCTCTAGTCTTAAAAGTATGTGTCTGTTTTTTAAATCATTTGTCTCTTTACTATTGCTGTTAACTTCACAAAGTCTATCCATCTGCTATTTAATATTAGATAGTTCTTCCAATTTGTGCAATCTCCTTTCCTTTGAAACTGATCTTCAGTTGTAGATATCTAAATAAATATCATTGAATGACATTGTAGGTTTGCAATTAAAGAATCATTAGTACACTTTTTCTTTGGTCATTGGTGGTGGCTGCACAGCTTTTTAGAAATAAAGGAGATTATTTCATTTTGTGATTTTAATTTTTTTTTTTTTAAATTGAGAAGAAAAGCCACGGTATTTTTTGTTTTTAAACTCAGCAGTAAAAAGCTAATAAACTCACCACTCTTGCTGATACATGATGGAGAACTTATTCAGGTTCATTTACCATATGAATAGTCACATTGTAATATCTGCTGCAGCAACAAAGTCTTTTTGAGTTAACATTAGGAATTTGCCTTATTGGTTTTCTAAAGTTCTTAAAGTGGAATCAAAAAATCTTTTTTCAGGTAATGGCAAACTCTTTTCCGCAACCAAATGACATATATATATAATTTGTGAGAGTGAATTCCATGGATATTGATTTAATTTTAATGAGTTTAGCAAGAATGATATTGATTATTTATTATAATATTTATGCAAAAAGAAATATCATTAATAAAACTGATGTTTCCCTGTGAGGGTAATGGTAGAGTTTTAGTAATATGTATAATCAGATATGGTTCCTTTTATCAGCTAGATAATAAATGAGACTGGAGAAATCATTGCAGTTATAGTTGCAATATAATTGCATCTCTTAGTTTGTCTAAATATAGATAATCAGTAACCTTAAACAGCAATGGCTACAACATGGTTTTGTCACATGAATGATGTCGCTCCTAAGAAAAGATATTTGTTTTATATAATTGTTTTTCCAAATTTTATTTTTTATTATAAGCATTATTCACAATAGATGTTAAAATATCTGGATAAAAATATAGCTATAAAATTTAAAAATGGAGAAATAAAATTAGTTTTGTTTAAATAGTTTCTAACTGGAATTAATTGATTTATTTTCTTACAATCAGTTATTGTAATGAAATAAATTTGCTTTTTATTGAAAGCATTACAGTAATTATATTAAGATTATAATATTTATGTAAGAGAATAGAAAAAAATTAGCCATAATTTGAAAAATACAAAGAAATTTTTTTTTCCCATTTAGGCTACAAGCAATATGAGATACTGCTAAATTCAAAAAAGAGGACCAATAAAACTTATTTTGTGTGAGCTAAATTCAATGTAATTTGGTTTTGGTAAGATAGAAATATGCATAGGAAAGTACCGAGATAGTCATCTCTTCAATTAAAAAAAAATTGTATGAAATTAAGTCTTTTGAAAATTGAATTCAATCCCATATACCAGTTGTAGCTTTGCTGATCAAGTACCCATCTATGTATTAATGACTGGTTAAATTGTATCAGTGATACCATGTCAGTTATTTTGTGAGAGTTAATAAGCTGACTATGTTATCCTGGTTTAATATGATTGTATTTTCCAATTTGGTATTAAATTAAATCTTGAAAGGTAGTTAAAAATTCTGTCATTGTGGTTGGGTAAGAGCAGAATTAGTAGCTTGAAATATTTTTTATTTTTTTTTATTTTAAGTAACACACTTTATTAAATCACAACATATTTACATAATTACAAGATCAATTTTTAGTACAGACAAAAAAAAAAAAGAACAGTATTATCCTTCACTTGTCCATTATACACATTGCAACACGTTCACTTAATTCTCCTGTTACCTGTTCATTGTTTACGATTTAGACCCTTTTTCTTTAACAACATTACCCTTCTTTATTTTATGTTTTACTCCCAGATTTCACATCTGGAAAGAGCAATTCCTCCCCATACATGTTGGAAGGTTTTTTGGGGCCAATATTTTAGGCATAAGTTGAAGTAGTTCTCCCAATCTCTATCCATTTTTTTAACCAATTGAATTTCTTATTATCAAATAAAAGTGAACATCTTATTGCCCACAATGATTTCAATGTATGGATCATTACATTCGCATTGTGCGGGTTAAAGTTTATAACATATTTTTTCATAAGATATTTGAGATTTATTATAGGCCTGTGAAAGACCTTCATTCTAATTTCTCTAAAGGCATAGCATTCTTCAAATAAGTGCATAAAAGTTTCATTGTGCCTCTTACACATAATGCAGGTTTCATTCAAACTCAATCCCAGTCTTTTATTAATATAGGTAGTTGTAGGTAGAATCCCATTGATTAACTTAAAAATAAATCTCATTGATGTCTGAGGTATATATATTGAGTGAAATTTTTTTAATACATTTTTCATTGAACAACTCAACCAATTATTTTCATTTTGGTAATTTGCTTTTTTTAAATCTTTATATCTAATACCATCTAGGGTGGTTACATTAAGTTCATCTTGCAAGTCTTTATATGCCATCAACATGTCAGTAAGATACGATCTTTTTTCAGCTCCCAATCCATTAATAATAAATATGTCACCATTTGGGAGATTAAATGACTGATCCTTGGCTACATTCATATAAGCTTTAGCAGTAACAAATTGAACATAAGCTTTTGGGTCAATTAAATTGAGACCACTCTTATTTATTGGAAGCTGTAAAAGCGAGGTAGAGAGGAGATAAGTTTTCTTTCCCCATATGAATTTTTTTGCCATCTGTATAATCTTTAGGTTTGATTTATTATATAATTTTAACCATGGGCCATAATATCCTAGCACTCCCATTGCAATTGCATTAAATATTTTGGTTTTAGTTATTTCATAGAGTTTAAAAGGCATAAAACCATTAATTCTTTCCTCAATTTTCCTTGTGACTAATTTGTTTAATAGTCCATTCATCTTAGTTTTTGGTAAATATAATGGAAGGTCAAGGAAGGACTTAGGTAGGGCTACAAACTCATTGGGAATTCTTTTGCCTGTTGCCAATTGCCAAGCTGCTGATTTATTTACTTGAATTAATGCTCCAGTTGCCTGCTGAAATTTTCTGATTATATTCATTACAACATTAATATTATAACAGTTTTCAAAAATTATTACAATATCATCTATAAATGCCGTGACCTTTACTGAAACTCCCAATTGGGGCAGGTAAATTCCATTTATTAGTGTCTCTATTTCTTTTATCATGGGATCTACATAAATTGCAAACAACAGTGCTGCCAAAGGTGATCCTTACGGAATTCCTCTATCTGGGGCAAAAAACTCTGATCTTCTCATGAAATTTTTATAAGAAATTCTATTATTCATAATGTAATTTTTTATTGCATTCAATAAGTATGGATCATCCGCTATAAGCTCCTTTAGGGTATTAAATAGATAAGACCAGTTCACGAGGTCAAAGGCAGATTTAAAATCAATTTGCAATGCGAAATACTGTGTTAGATTATGCGTCCTGGCATGCTTAATAGCTTCTTGGATTTTAATAGCTGCATTTACTGCTCTCTTGCCCTTTACTGCATGATGCGCCGTTGATATCTTGTTACTGACATTTCTAAATATTTTTTTTTGTAATATTCTAGCAATGATTTTAGCATCAATATCCTCAATTGTTATATTTCTTAGTTCTTCAAAGTGGGGCATTTTCATATTCTTTTCTTTTTTAATGCTGAAGATTATTCTGTTGTTAATATATGGCCAATCAAAAATCTCTGAGCACATTTGATTATAAAATTTTAATAAAGGGCCAATCAGAAGATAACCAATTTGCTTATACACTGATGCTGGGATTTCGTCATTTGCTAATACTGTTTGCAACTTTAATCTCTTTATTTCAAGCAAGACCTCCTGATGTGAGATGTAACCATTCATAGTTTGCCTTAATTGAATGGAGAATTGTTCACTCTCAATCCTTCATTCGCCCATGATTTCTTTTAATCTCACAACCATATATTGATCTACCTCATCACCCGATATCACAGTCTTCGGCTGTCATCATCAATGGGATACCATTGGTGTGAGGGATGTATATTTTCGCATAGTTAATTGTTGGCTTCACTATTTTGTTAAGATCTGGGATTAATTTTCTTATTCTTCGTGTATATGTTTCTTCCTGCATTCTTTTATATATATCATTATATTCCAGTTGTAGCTTCTTCACTAAATCATTATTTTCTCTGAGGCCAGATATAGTAATTAGTATTTTATTGATTTCAATAATTCTATTTCTCATTTGGTTTTGTGTTAACATATTATTTGTGTTATTACGGCATAGGCTTGAGATAATTTTTTTCATTTTATTCCATGCAATACATGGAGGTAGCTTTGATTGGCTTGTATAGTAGTTTGATACTATCAAAATGTTAGACATTTGATCAACTGTAAAGTTTATCTGACTCATAATGTTCTTTTTAATAGAAAAGACATAGGCCTTATTTTTTATTGCATCATAATTTTTTATCTCCAATAGTATTCTTAGGTGATCAGAAAAGCCTACTAGAGAAGTTTCAATGAATGAGTCTTTCACTTTACCATTTGACACAAAGAACAAATCTATTAGTGACATATACCTGCTGTTAAAAAATGTGTAGGCATCCTTACCATATTTCATTTCCAATGGATATACTGCAAGAGCTTCTAGTTTGTTTTCCAGACTTTTAGGAATATCCCGGTAGGAGCAATTGAAGTCACCTCCAACCACAACAATGCCCGGCTTCTGCATTAACTTATGTTGTATACCATGAATTAGCTTAGGAATATCTTTACCTTTACTAATCGAGTATACTGCAATTAGATAATGAAGCCTATCACAAAAGGTAAAGGAAATCACTATAAAATTTATTTGTAACATGATTATTTGTATGTTTCTTATATTTGATCTCATATTTATTAGTAATGCAACTCCCCGTGCTGATTTTGTATTCATTCTGTACAGAAACACATTTGCCTTTGCAAGTCTTTCAGTAATCCAAATTGGTGTGTTGCTACTAATCTTTGTTTCTGATGAAATTATAATGTCATATTTTTGGGAAGCAATGTAGTCTATAATTTTAATCACTTTATCACTTGCATTCATTCCTCTAACATTCATAGATATTATATTTAGTGAATTCTTCATATCTTGATAATTTAATAATCATTTTATTAGCGTATTACACCCCACATCCTCATCTTTTACCTTAGTTTTTAATTCATCATCTTTCTTATCATAGGAGTCATTGTTTAATTCTGCAAATTAATATTCAACATTATTTGATTATCACCATTATTATCTTTTGTAACTTTATTAATCTTTTGATGTGTATTTCTTTTGAGTGATTTGATACTATCCTCATTACCATTTATTTGCTTGTTGCTAAGTTCTTCTGTTTTGATACTATCTTCATTATCATTTACTTGTTGGTTGATAAGTTCTACCGATTGTGTTATCATAACCCTGTCTTCGTTTTCATTTTCCATTTGCGAGTCTGTGTTATTCTCATCAAATGAATCTATAAGACTATCAATACCTGTGACATTTCCAACCTGCAATAGATCATTTTGGCCTGGTAACAATTCAACTTCATCTAATATGTCCATATTTTTTAATTTATCAATTTCTTCTTCATACAATAAATGCTCGTCTCCTGTGTTACTAACTATATTAGCCCATGTCTTAATTGATGATGATACATTACATAGGTGATTTAATCAGTCAAATTTGTTACACTTCATGCAGTTAGCAGTGTTACAGCCTGCTGCAATATGCCCCACTCGATTACATTTAGAACACAATGGTGATCTACCCTTTATTATTATGGAAATGGGCATTTGATCTTTTGTTATTTTATGTGGTATCTGTTCTTTCGTTACCCCTTTCTTTAATTTAAGTACTACTGTCCATGAGTTTGACGAAATTTGGAAGGCTGTGCCCGGCGTCATTTCTCTTTCCAAATTTATTATCTCAGCATAATCCAATAGTTGGATTTTAAAAAATTCAACATTGAAACTTGGAGGTGTATGCAGTATTCTTCCATAGACCAATGGATTGGGATCTTTTGTAACGTAGTAAATTTTTTTATTTTGAATTTGCTTAATTATGTTTTCAGCTTTATCTTTTTGTTCTTTATTGAAATATTCAATCGAAACGAACCCTCTAGCGGGAAAAAAAGAAGTATATTTGACCGTGTTAATGAGTTCATGAGAATATAGAGCCTTTAAGTATTCATCGATATCTGGTTTATCAAGTATATGTTCCCCTGTTATTATATTAGTTTGAATAATTAAGCTAAAAATTGATGTACTTGGTGACATACACTTTACAAATATCTTTTTCCACTATTCATTTAATTTCACGAAAGATTTTGTTGTAAGTTTCTTGCTACTTATATTATCAGCATAGTTATCATTAACATCAATAAATTGAGTTTTATTCACCGAGTTTATTTGATTATCTACTACATCTCTCTTTTTAATTAATTTTGATCTCAATCCAGCTTGTTTTATTGCATCAGATTGTAAGCTCAAAACTTCACTTGAGTCAAAATTATTATCGCTATCCATTTTCCTTTTTTTATTATTATTTAGTATTACGCACTCTGGATTTTCCAGGCCAACGTTACTACTTAGGCTTTTTTCAGTTTTTTTGCTAATAATTGCTTTTTCCGTAAGTGCTATATTGTTTTCTTGATTTATTTGTATGTTCTTTTAAATTTATACTATCACTATTATTATCATTTTCTTCTCTACGTTTATTTAAAGAAGTATCACTATTATATTTCCTTAATTTACTTTCTTTTCTCAGAGACTTAAATGCCATTTTCTCATTATGATTTTTATTTTCCTCCAGATTATTAGTATCTAAGACTTTAAATTTATCTTTAACTTCACAAATACTTACTTTGGTATTCTCATTCTTTTTATTCTTTCGCCCCATTTTAATTTTTTATTTTAAACAATCGTTCCCGTAAATCAAGCAGGAAAGATACTTGCACTACCAGCCATTACTTGAAGCGGAAGTGATGATCAGTAGCTTGAAATATTATGTTCATCAGAAATCTCAGAATTTAGCAACTTTGTGAGAATTTGTCATGAATTTTAATACAATCCATAGGTTTTAAATTATAGTTTTCTTCTAGTATTATATTTAGTCAATTTTTTGTTAAATTTTGTAAATAAGTTTGTATATATATATATAATTTAAATTTGTTTTTTAATGAATTACCTCTACTTACGCTGTTGATACCATTTCTAATTTGTGTTTATTTGTGTAGGGAAGACTCACAATAACTATAGTCACTGCCTACTAGGCCCTTTATTTGTTATTTGAATTTCTTATGGAGTACAATCTTGATTTTTTTTTTTTTAAGTTCCAAAAAGTCTTAGAATAATTTTTCATCTATCTATCCAATACTAATTTGTAAAATGTAAATCTAGAAATTTTATTTAAAAATATAAAACAACTATGGAAAACAAATTCTCACTACTGGCAGAAAATAATGACTTTTCCTTCATTGATATTGATGTTGGAGACATCTTTGCCCTGCATTGTTTTCTTTTAAGCTGGTTTTTCTTTTACTTTTATTTTTAAATCTGTAAATATATAATAGAACCTGATCAAAAGGTTCTGGCTCAATTTATAGAATTAATGATAACACAATAGTTTATTCTTAGTAATTATTTTATTTTAGCATTTAATATTATATAATAGACCAAATGCTTTAATCTTCTATAGTGTGAATGGACATTATTTTCACATTGGTTTTTTTCTGGCATGTACTTGTGAAAAAAAAAAATCAAATAAATTATTAAGAGATAAATCTCAGCATGCTTTTATTAAATATTATAATTTAATGATAGAATATTTTACCAATAAGCAGGATTTTTTATTATTATCTGATTATCTAAAAAAAAAAAAGTCTTATTGGAAATTTGAGATGTAACTAAACAGTATCATGGTTATGGTGACCTGTTCTTATTCATGTTATAATCTTATATCTTGAGTAAGGATGCTTATAATAGTAGTAATGCTTTTGTTGTGATAAGGTATGTTAGGAAAATGTGCAAATACCAGTATTTTAGCAGATCAAGTCACAATTGCTACCATATAAACACTCAAAAATCTTGGAACACCAAATATTAGTTAGGGTATTTCAATTCTTTCCAGTGATCTTAAAGAATTTGACACTTGTAAGTAAAATATGGTTAATTCATTTATTACATTAAGTAGAAATACAATCAGAATTAAAATATCAGATTAAAGTGGATTGGAAAGCTTTAAATCAGAAAGATGTTTTTATTTCTATTAAATATAATCTTCAAGTGATTGATTTATATCAATTCTAGCACATAAAGGATTAATAAAAAAATAAAAAAATTATTATACAGGTTTAAGGAGGAATTGGTTAAATATCTAGGCAAGATATAGGCAAAAAGTTAATTCATTTAACGATATACATTTAAACAACATATAAGAAATTGATTAATAATCTTTGTACATTCAATTGCATATCATTACTTAAACTGTTGATGTGTGTTCTTTTCATAAAAATATCACTGTTTTGTAAAAATCAGATGGCCTGTGTTCTCATTGATAGCATTTACAATACCGAATGCCATATTTATTTCAACAAAATATCTAGCAGTCATAGCATATAGTTCAAAGCAGTAGTGTATTTAATATATGAAATTTGCACACACACACACACACAAATTGTTATAAGCTGGATTTGAAAACATTTTCGTTATTCTTCATTTGAATTGTGTGTTTTTTTGTTTTTTTTTACCCTACAATGTTTTTTTTTTTTTTTTTTTTGCGTGTATGCATGTTAATTGGTGTGAAAGTTATAATCTGGTGGCAAACATTTTTATATTACTATTATTTTGGCTTGCCATTATTTTCAACTCAGTAAGAATGTTATGCCAATATTATTTTATAAATAGGGCATTAGACATTTTGACAAAGAAAGATTGCTTGCACATTTTGTTTGTAATTAGGAGCAAAGAAACTCTAGATGGGTCTTGCATTTCCATCTGCAGCCTCTCAATAATAGGCATTTTGTTTTTATGCACAAAGAAGAATATGTAATTAAGATTGCATAATCTTCTATCAGCCCTTTGTAATGTAGAATGATTTTAATTTTGGTGACACTTCATCACAATTGTATTAGTAATCAAAACATATCGTTGAAATAGAGATTTTAATATTAGAAATATTATATTTCACATATAATTTTGTTAGTGCTAATAAACTAAATAGCTAGGTAAAGAATTGTAAGATTAATAGTAGTATCGGTATCTTACCTGAGTAAATACTTCGAGCAGTATTTTTTTTTTTTTTGCTGTTAAGAATGACAAAGTTTTTTTTTTTTTTGGATCATTTTCCAATTAAGAAAGTTTTAAAAAAAATCAGACTTGCCTTTTTAATGCTCAAACACCATTCAACTCCTATGCAGCTAATCAACCTTTTTTCTTCCTAAGTAATAAGAATCATAGACAAATAAATGTGACGTTTTTAAATATCTCTTTTTAAAATTATCATTATTATTATACACTGCTAATTTTTTTTCTTTTTAAAAAAGTAATATGATATCATTTAGAGATTATAGTATAGTTATCTGTTAAGGACTTTGCTATTATATATATATTTGTTATTTGTCTGGGAAGAATAATTTCAGAGAAGTTTATTATTATAAAATGCTTGGAATAAAAGAACATACTTCAAATTTTCCTTTTTATTGGTGAGTACAAATAATATCAAATACTTGATAGCTTTTTTACCCTCTGCTCTTGACGGTACTAGTTTTTCTTATCTTTATTTTTTATTAATAGCCATAAATATTCTTTAATAAATTAAATTCTGTTATTATCGCGAGTGCTCAGTTGTTATTTTATCTTAATAAAATTAATGCTATGCTTTGCTGAAAACAAATTTCCATGGTGATTAAAATTGACATTTAATGAAGCATTGGGGCATAATTTTTAAAAAGAATTATAGATAATACTTGTGTATCTTAAATATGCTTTAGTTAGAAAGTTAAGGAATGGATTAGGATTGTGTTTGGTGTAAGATTGTATTGAAGTTATAATTAGTAAAAGTTGTCTTGCGTTGTTAGCTGAGAGGTATCGCAGCTGCCATGCAAGCAAGTAGTTGGTTGCAGACGGTTGTGGGTTCGCGTCCCGGCCGATGCTATGACATATGGAAAAAAAAAAGTAAAAGAAAAAAAATTAGATTCCGTTAATATCATTCATTGATTTAAATGAATTTGAATACCAAGTTGATGATGCTTAAAAAGTATCCTTTAGCATAGTGACTTGTTGCCTGTAAGTGAAACACATTGTTTCTGATTATGATGGGGAAACAAAGTAAAGACATTTAATTAGAGTAATCATACCGTTTATTGCTTTGGAGATCTCATGACATTCTGCATATTAGTGGTAGACTGAGCATTCAACAGCTTTATTCAATTCATTCGAACTGAGGGCTTTTTTTTTTTTTTTTGTATTTATGTTATTCAGCTGAGAATTTCTTCTGGAACCTTTAATTGTTAGTCCACCAATCTACTATTGCATTAAAAAAACCCAATCTATTCTATATCTATAAAATGATAAGTGAAATAGACGTAGTACCAAATGATGTAAATCCCGGATATAGATTGTTAATGTGACACTAAATTGGCCACTTTTATGTAAATAAAAAAAAAAAAACAGCTGTTAAAATCTGAAGTAAAAATTACATTATTCTGAAAAAAATATTAATAATTATTTATTTAACAATAAACTTGTTTTGGCGCAATTAAACATACACACATATATATATGTTAAAGAAAAAAGTTGCATTTTATGAAATAGTTATAGTCTTGTTTAACTTGGGGAAAAATAGAACTTGAATTTCTTCTCATAAATAAATAATACTTTATTATGAACAATTTTTGGCAATTCTTTTATAAGAATCTGATATACAAGATTTCAGAATTATGTGTTTAAAATAAAACTTAAATAAAAACACAGCATTTGTAGTTAAAAAACTATTTATAATTATTTATTTAACAGTAAATTAGCTCTCCATTTAATAAAAGAATAAAATGTGGTAAGTGCTTGTTAATTATATATGTTAAATAAATAAATAAATAAAAAAGAATAAATTCATAGTCAGCAATTTATTTATTTTTACTTTTTGGGGAAAAAAAGAATGATAGAATTTACTCAGCACTGAAGGAATAGAAGTGGAATCCTCTAGTAATAATATAAATGCAAGACAAATATCATTAGCGAATTTTAGTGAATTATAGTGTAAAAAATGGACTTTTTAAGAGATTCCAAACAAATTTCTGTTTCCAAATCAAATAGTAAAGCAGCTAAAATTCATGTTTCTAGACATTACTAGTGTCTCATCGACAAATTTAGGATAACCCATGGAAATTCTGCTCATCTGCTTCATACATGAAATTTAGAACTATTTCCAAACAAAATCCATAAACAACAACATTAATAACTGTTAAATCTATTGATGCACTAGTGGCAGAATTGAGACTTAATTTAAGACATTTTGAATCTATTTTTTGGCTGTAATAATAAAAAAAGTATATGCTACATACAAAAAATTAATGATATTTCTAAAACAGACCACCATGACACTGCTTTCAATGTTTCTTAACCTATAATCATTAAACCAGAATTTTCTGCAAAGTATTTTATTAAGCAATTATACTTTAAGATAAATAAGCCAAATATATGTTTTGGTTATAACTATAAGTTGGATTTTTTTCATCATGTAATATTAATTGATAAATGTTTTTAGAAAAATTCAAACTGTATTTAAACTTTTAAAATACATTCATGTGTTAATTATAGCATATAGATTAGTATGTATCACAACGTAATATTTTCTTTTTTTCAGCTGTTGATGGTATGACTAGCGGCCATATTAGCAAAGGCATCAAACCTGGGATCTTTAAATTTATGAATACTGAATTTAAGGCTATCGTTCAATGCACCAAGCTATTCTGTCAAAGACAGTAATCAGAAATTTTATACACTTCTTTATGAGGGTTTTCCTCATTTTTTTACTTTTTTTTTATTATTATTATTAAGGGCAAGGTTAATAAGTGATTTCCAAACATTATAAAGGTTGACTTAAGGGCTTATTTGCCATTGTCATGTAAGACACTTTCTTCAATTTTTTTAATGCTTTTTTTTTTCTGTCCAATATTTTTATCTTTGCCCAATCAAACATATGTTTATTGATACATATATGGTCTACTACTTGAGATATATTTATTATTTCATTTCTAATCATCAGTTTGTATTTTTAATTGCTTTTCAATGGAGCAATTGATTTCACCAATATACATCCTTCTGTTCAAATGGTATTTCGTAGATGCAGTTTTTGTTTTTCAGCATTTCAAATTTCTATGAAATACCATGTAAATGTGGAAGGATAAATATTTATAAAATCAGTATCCTTGTTGAAATGATTAATAAATACAAACTCATGATTAGAAATAAAAAAACATATCTAAAGTAGAATTTTATGTATGTATCAGTAAACATATGTTCAATTGGGAAAAGACCAAATTATTGCAAAGATAATGAAATTGAAAGCTGTTAACATTTATTAACCATACTCCTAAGAAAAAAAGGTAAGAAGTCAGGAGGATTCTCATTGATAATTACATGAAATTTCTACTCCCTGTTATTTTTGATAGAGACCTAATTGGTAAAAGTATTAATTTAAATTCAATATTCATAGATCTAAAAGTTCTGGGTTCAGTTCCATTGTTAGTATTATCACTGGTTAGGCCAGCAACAGCTAAAAAAGAGACAATAATATATTGTATATTAATCTGCATGATTTTACTAATAGTTGAATATATTGAACATTTTATATTTTGAATTTTTCTAAAAATATTGAATGATTAATATTATATAATGGAAATAGTCCAACATATAAACACAACTACAATACCATCATCATTCAACCTTATGATTTTTGTATTTTTAATTGTAACTATGTCATTATTTTGTGCTCACTTTTTGCTGTATTTTATTGCCCATTTAAAAAAATTAGGGCTTTGGTAGATCCCCATGATCATGGTATTTAGTTTCACATCTTTGTATACATATTAAAAATTGTAAATGGGGACACATCCTATATTTTTAAACATATATACTGTAACCTTACAATAGCCTGTAGAGTGCCAAGATCCATGAGTCTATTGATGGATACAATAGCGAGTTCTCTTAAACAGATCTAAAGCCATCATATAAAACCAGATTACCATTAAAACTTCACAGTAAACCTACTTACTCTACACTTCAGATTCAAATTATATCCTTATCCATATCCTAGTGTCAACTAAAATATTATTCAGTCTTCTAGTTATATCTTAATACAAACTATAATAACTAATTCCAATTTTAATTAGATAATAAGATATATTAGTGATGCTATGAGTAAGAAAGGGATTTTGTTCATACTCATATATCACATCAAAGGTTTCTTACATCTATATTAAAACAATGCAATCCAAAATAATCTTAAATCTTGAAGTTATTTTAACTTCTAACAACATATGCTTTAATGAAGTGACTTTTAAGTATTATTGTACTCTTATAAATCAGATGTTATAATATTTGTGTGATTTAGATTTTTTTTATAATGCAGATGATGATATAATAACAGAGTCAAAGTTTAAGAATAAAACAAAATGTTATTAATACTATTAAATATAACAATCACAAACTATTATAAATATTTATGATTTAATATGATCAAAATAATAATAATAGTTGCAATTATATTCTAATAATTAATTTGATTTGATAAATAAAATGTCTAACATTTCTGAATAGATGAAGTTCCCTCTTTATTTACAGATCTGACATCATTCAAAATACAGCATTTGTGTATGATACTTTCAGTAGTGTATTAAACTATATTGCCAACAATAAAAACAACATAAAATTTGTGAAGATATATAATTTTCTATGCCTATGCAAAACAATTATTAAAGTTTAAAAAGCATGCATTATCAAAGTATGTTTTATCAAATAATATTTTATCAAAGTCTTTGCACATACTATATTTAAGCAATGAATATTAATTAACACACCATTTCCAAGGCTTGCTTGGATAAAAGCAGAAACAAACATAGTCAAAGATCATAACACATAAATCTTCAAAGTCTACACCAAACAATAAATAAGATTGGCAAAATAACGGGATTATAAAACATTAACACTTGTCTATAAGTGCAATTAAACTTTATTTCACCAACCAAAATAAACTTGAAGAAAATTCAGCATCATAAACATTTGCCTAATACAATATTTAGGTCATTTATGACTTGTACTATGAAACATATTTATCAAACATATATGAAAATAATTGTAAACACACTATTTAGCGTACAATAATAATATCACAAAAGCAATGTGAAAGCCTGATAAAACATATAAGATTTAATAATAAAGATAGATAGTCATGATAATTATAAATAAATAATTTATAAAAAAAAAACCCATCATCTCCAAAAGCATATATTTATTCATATTATTTATTAAACAATCATATACAAAATGACTGTATTACCATTTAATATTATAATGCAGATGTATTTTGAGAACACTATTCATTTGTAAAACATATAACTTAAAAACAAATATCCAGCAAAAATATCATAAACATAAAGGAAGTATTATAAATATAGTGATACCTAAAAAATAAAATAATTTCTTTTTTTATAATAAGTTCTTAAAGTCATTTATTCTAAATACACTTTAGAATGTTTCAGTTCAAGCAAAGAGTCCATTTAAAATTCAGAATATTATATTTTTAAAACATTTTTAAAGTTTAAAGAGCACAAATTAGATGAGGAATCCTTTGAAAATCCAAGGCACAAATTAAAACAACATAACATGAAGTAATACAAAATTGAGAAATAATTCTTCAAAACTTTTAAGCATGAAGTTAAAAGTAAGTTTGGTAATTGTATACCACTGATTTGCTTTAATATCATATCCTAATAGAACTTACCACATTTTTTGAATGTCATCTAGTCAGTTTTAGAATTAGCCATCTTTGCAGAAAGAAGTCTAAGAAAAAAACCCACGTATACTTCACATACATATATTATATCATCTTATGGATAATTTTCTATAGATTTTAACCAAGTATCAAACATGGCACTTTTGATTTTTAGTTTTTGAGTTGTAATTTTTTTTTTTTCAAGTGTTTATATTGATTTTAATAGAAATTAAAAAGTGAATGGATATTTTTATTTGTATTCAACTTTTTAAAATTAATTCATATATGGTCCAAAACATATAATTTTAAATATTATATTCTTACATTATATTAAAACATTATTTTGTTGCAAAACTACTTATAATTTTTTTTTTCAAAATATTTGTTTTATCATTTTTTAAAATACTAGATTGATAAAACAATTGGTGAAATAATTATTTATAAAATATTTTTTATGCAATTTTTATGTATATGTATACATACACATTTCTGTTAAGTATTGTATTTGGTGTTTTTCATTTTTGTAAATGCCATTATTAAAACAAATCCTTGAAAACAATATTTATTTTGTTAGGATAGAAAGATCCCTAAATACCTATAAGAATGGCTAGGACAGAGACGTGTTTAATGAATGAAAGGGTTCTATTTTGGGAGAAAAAAACTTTTAAAGAGTAACTGATATGCATATTAATATTTTATCCTCTTTTGTTATTAAGTATAAAGTATGTTTAGAATATTAAAAATGTCTTAATTTTAAAGCTAACATACCTAAATGTATAATTTATAAATATTTTTAAAATAAATAATCTTAATTTTTTTTCTTTTTTTGAAATGTTACTTTTATGTATCATTTAATATTTTATATTTTTTACTATGTATTAGATAATTATAGTGAAAATTTCATCTTCAGCAGATGATTAAATCATATCACAGATAATCAATAGATACTTAGTGCCATCTAGATAACCAGACTACTACTAGCTCTTATTCTCATTGATAGGTGCTGTATTTCACATATCCATTCTTCTGTTATCTATATTTACCTATATAACTTGTCTAGCTGTACAGGTCTGACTTTAAATCAGTAACTAGTGCATCATTCAACTTTAGTTCAATCCTATCACAAGATTTTGTCAGCCCAGAAATCAGACCAACCTCCCACATTATAGATACATATGGAACAAACTATTTCAAGTGCTATATAATACATGTTACTTAATGTCTTAAATATTTAAATAGATTTTAAACTTCTATCACACATTACTGAAACATATGAACCAAGATGTGAAAAAGATAAATGATTCACAAGGTGAACATTTGGTGCAGAAACAGCACTCATAAGTTGGTCCAGATCACAATATTTTATGCATATCTTCATTATTTGTTCATTATATTGTAATGGGCCAGGAATTTGCACAAAGATAGGAGCAAAGCAACTAACTATGGTTGGACATAGGATATTTGGTAGGATGCTCATGATGACGCTCTGAAATGGATAACTTCCAACCACATCCACCACCAATATGCTAGTTCACAGTTCTACTAAATTCAGATGTGATTTGGATTAGTTCATTTACCTCTTTCTCTTTCTAGCCATGTTATGCACCAGTATTCAAACTCAGGGAGTTATTGTGTTTGACTCTTCAGGAATGGAAACAGGGACATCTAGTTATCATATTTCTATGTGGATGGTGACCTAATCATACATGCTATAATAATTCATACTATTTGAGTACATAAGAGTTTATATGGCTTTATGTGTGGGTGCATTTAAATGATGTATTAAGTTGAATTGGTGTGTATTGATTATGATATATAGAGGGACTGAATTTGATATAAAACAAATTAACAAGGTTTATTTTCCAACAAAATGTTTAACAATAATGAATGCTTTTGTGATTAAATACTATCACATTTCCTGCCTCTCTTCCCTGTAGTAGAAATTCATTCACTTGACAACTGTTATTTACATTAAATGCAGAAATAAACAAATAAATGGTTTTATTACACACACACAAAATAACTAAATTGGTAATTTAATATTATACATGCATGTATTACTAAACTCCAATCATTGTCCATTTCATGAAGATCCTAGGATTCTTTTTTAGGGACCCTCCCTTGTTTTTTCTTCTATTCAACAGTGTAAGTCCCTAATGTTATAGTATAGACCATTCACATACAGAGTGTTAGTCAATCATATCGAAAAACAAATAAATAAACAAGAGTTAATGTAACAATGAACAAACAGTGGAAATTCTATTCTATCAACAGTGACTGTAATTAATGTGTAAAGGTAAAAAAAAAAATCTTATCTCTATCCTCCATTGGACAGTTCACGTCAAGATATTGGAGTTGGGAACATTACTCTAAATTTTATTAAAAAATTTTTTTTATTATCTAACTAAGGTTAACTTTTCTCCCATCCTTTTATGGTTAAATCACCTTTTCTATGCTAATTCACAAAGGTGTTTCTCAAACATGAAAACAAAATAAAGATTATAATAAACATTTTCATTTATGTCATGATGATTTAAAAATAGCATACAGCGAATGAGTATCTTTCAGCTTGCTGATAACACATTTAGGTGAGTCCATTCTTTCCAGGGTAAAGTATGCATGAAGAGTTCATATTCTTTAACTTCACTGATGGTAAACTCGGACTATTCTTATGTGGTCTCCCTTTAAATAAAAATCTTGATGGAACTTTATAAACTTTTGAAATTTTCCTCTGTATGGTCATTCTTGTTGCTTATGAGCTTCCCTGCTAAAGTTAAGTATTAGAATGGCGTTGGCTTCTTCACAACATATCTACCTTCTAACCCCTACACATTGCACTGTAACATTGATGCATAGTAGAATATAATAGGCATAGTTTGAGGTATATGTTAATGCTTTACTTTTCTATCACTTTTGATTTCCTCTCCTCACATATGAGTCTTATTAATAATTTTTTTTTAAGTTCTAGTGAGTTTGGAAAAAAAAAGTTGACTTCCGTTATCTTACTGATAATGTAGAACTATCGATTATTATTTAATTTGCTATCATGTAGTTATAGTTCAGTTTTTTTTATCGTTGATTTAGATTTCTCTTGGTCTTTCAAATGTCATTAACTTGATTTTCTAAAGATAGTTTAAGTAGGTATGTTGTTCTGCAGCTTGCGTTTGAAAGTTTCGGATGATGATGTTGACATTCATTAGCAAATGCTGATTTTTAGAAAAAGATTAAAAAAAAGAAATACCTCCTGATGATGGAGTTTTTTTTGTTGTTGTTTTATTTTATCTATGAACTAAATCAGGATTGATCTTATTTCCAGTCATGAATACATCCAGCTCATATTTCACTGTGCTGACGTATTATTATGCATACACTATAGATTTATCGGCTAAAATAATCATTTAATTTTTTTATTTTATTTTGTGTTCATGTTTGCTTATCTAGCAGTAGCTTACCATAAGGTCATCACTTTGTGCGATTGCTCTTTTCTGTTGTCATCAAAGTCAGTCAATGACACATAAAACAATCACATTTGGTTTATGTACTTTTTAAATATATATATATATATAAGTGATCTACAAGTTTATACTGAATTATAATTATTGTTATCCTTTCTTTTTTAATTGCAATAATTTGGGTTTACTTTTTTGATATTATTTATTTATTTATTTTTTAAAAAAAATATCAAAGTGTATTTTCCACCTATGCATCTGTTCATCATTAAGGTATTTTTACTGATAGGATTTAAATTTCTTATGGCTTGAATTAGTAGTTGGTTAGACTGGGACAAGTGAATTCCTGGTGGCTGTGACCCTTACAATATATATATTCTGCCCTGTCGTTTGTGTGATCCCAAAACTACATATCATGCCAACTACGTTGGTAGCCATAATCTGACCTATGCATGTGTAGTCTCACTTCCGGGCAAAATAATATTAAATAAAATGGGTCTAGCTCAGTTAATTCTGTATTAATATTGAATGTTTTTCTAGCTCAAATTAATAAAATAATGATAAGGTTCAGTTTATAAAATAAATAAATAAAAATATGTATTTAAATCATGAGACTCGGAAGTGAAATACAGATGACAAGAAATATTACATTGAGTCAATATCCCACAGTATATTACCCCAATGGCATAAGAACACTATCCCCACATTACTATCTCAAATAATAAATTCATAGCATTCTTACAACGTCAATAATAAATAATCATTAAGATTAAACTAATAATTAAATCTTAATCTTTTATCTATAATAATTTAGCTAAATAAAATCTCAGGTTCATAAAAAACTACTTTAAGTTAATCAAAATCACTGTAATAAAGCATGATGAGAGATTTAATGTCATACTTTACTACACCTAACTAATAATAATAATATTCTTCATTGTATGAACTAATTTTATATATTGTTTCATCCACTATAATTTTTATTCGCTGTAATAATAATAAGGAAATAATACAATATAATCTTTTATATAATAAAGTAATAAATATGTGGTAGCATTTTATAATCTGAAAAATATGTGGCAACGGATAGCATTTATAATTCGAAGTACTATTATAATAATCAATTTATGACCATAAGATAATGTAAAATGTGATTTCTTAAATAAATAAATTCCAAGAATATATTAGAATTCTTAAAATAATACTTTATTTATTTCTGTGCAAAATGTTATGTTTGATTCAATTATTCTGTGTTTGTTATGCATTATAATGGGAAAAAAAATAGTCTGAACACAAATTTGAAAAAAAAACAACAACAAATTTTAACAAATAAACAAATTTTAACAAATAAATAAAACAACAATTTATTTACACTATTTACAATTGGTATACTAAACTTGCACCATTATACATCTCTTATTAATTGTAATTATTAAACAATAGAGAATCTATTTACGTCTTCACTCTGACTTAAAAAATAATAATAATAATACAATTTTTATCTATCTCTGTGTTATCAATTTTTTATGATACAATTATGTTTCTTTATACTTATTGTAACATATAATTTCTTTATTATTTCAATATGCTTCCTTTTAAAACATCCATTGAAACATGGAATGGAAAACACAAAATATAACAATATCGAGTGTGGATCTTTTAACTAAACAATTTTCATTTTGCAATGTTGTGAATACTAACTACATAAAATATCTACTGTTAATTTATTAGTACAATATGTGGACATTGTTGTTAACTATACTATGATTATTAAACACAATATATATCCTACTTAACATTACTTTAATACTGAATAGCTGTAACTACTGATGTATTCATTATTATTTAAATAAATACAAAAATTGTACCTATGCTTATTTTACATTGTTTTGCTTTATAACATTATATCTTAAAAATATGCAATACTCATAAAAAATGAAATAAAATATTTGAAATTATTTAGCATTTCAAAGAGCAACTTTGCCTTATTTATTTTATTCCTGATATACAGAACATTTTATGATTCTTTATCATTTTGGTCCATTGGATTTTCAATTCCAATTTGCACAAACTCTACTTCTTATAAGTAAATGAACTTATCTTATTCATTCAATAACATTTCTTAAATTCTAAATTATTTATTATTTCTTTACAACATATACAATACTGTGCAATGTAGTTACTTTGGAAATCGAGGTAGTGAATAGATGTGTAGGCCTAGGGAAGAAAAACTAGAGTCTAACTCATAGTACATATTGGATAAATACCATGGCACAGTGTATCTATAAAAAATAGAGGCATGACCCATTTGTATAATGTCATCCACTACCAACAATGATGTTGAGCTATTATTTCAGCTTTATAAAACATCAGTATTCAAATAAAATAGATACCACCCACAAATAAATATATCAGTTACAGGGTATTGTTAACTGTACTGTATACTTAATAAGATTACAAAAATGCTATTCCTATTCCCCTAATACATCATACATTAATATCATCTCTTTGGTTTCATGTTCTCCAGATTACTCCCAAGTCACTATCTTATCATCATTTCCTAATAGATTTATCAAATCTTACACCGACAAAATGAAAACTAACTCACATATTCAAAATAATAAACAAAATTCAAACATAATTAAAATGATTCACTAATCTACAATAAAAGTCTACTTTACTTTCCTATACCATATTCTTAAACAACATAAAAAAATAATCATTACTTATACTCTAAATATCTAATAATATTAAAGTTTTTTTTTAAAGAATCATATAACTATTCATCATCATGTTGCATTATATTACTAATATGAAATTAAAGTATGCATATTCCCAGAAATAAACAAATCCTAATCTTATAATTTAAATGTGTTGTACAAGTGCATTCACATACAACTTAACATTTATACTTCAATATAATATAATTCATTGGCAATCTGGAAAAGAAAAAAAAATCATAAAATATATCAATATTCACAACTATTACCTAAGTGATATCAACTTGTAATCACTTCTGATGTCTTCATGTCCATTAATTAAAATAAACATTGCATATATGAAATACATCCATACTTCCACACTTTTAAAAATGTTAACTTATTTAAATTATCAAATTATTTACTATAAGATTATAATATCATTAGTACTAAATATTCATGTTCCTACTCTTCTAATTAAAATAATATTACACTTTTAAAAAGTTAATAAGATAAATCAAGACAATAATTACATATATCTTCAGCTGACGAATATTCTTTATAAAGTTCAAATGTTTGTATTTTCTCGAGAGTTTTTTTTTTTAATGTTCTCTTAAGAGCTTTTAAAACCCCCAACCATTGCTAAGTTTCTCTTGCTTGACGATGAACAACCGCCCGAAACTTGGCACATGCATTGTAACTCCTTCCTGCGTGATGAGCAAAGTTTAAAAATGAATAATAAAAAAAAATAATAAAGTACGATTCTAAATTTTATAAAATTAATAAAAATAATCATTGATCGGTTCTGGAAAAGTTTATAGAATAATAGTTTGTAGTTTCTATTGTCCAGAACAATGATTATTAAAATAATAATAAAATCATAAGATTGAAAAATAATATCTTGAAGCTTCCATTCTAGAGGATCCTGTATCGGCTTGGTGATGCATCTTGTCCCGGAAATTTAACTACAGGCAATCCGGATAAAACTTTTTGCACAATTTTAAAATATTTCCATAAATTCCATATTTCTGTTTATTCACATATTCCATTTCTTTATAGGTTTATTCTTCAGGATAGTTTACTATTTATTATTCATTTATAACTGTTTCCATTATTGTTTAAATTATCAGGTTTTTTAAATAAATTCTAGCAAAGTGCGTATAACCTTATATAATCTAGGTTTTATTACATACGTTTTTCTAAAAATACTTTCCTTTAGGTTTTTTTCTTTTTACTTACGATAGCTTTTCTTTAAAATATTTACAATGTTTTCCTTCAAAAAGAATAAAACATTTATCTTTATAGCATTATATTTCCATAAAATTATTATAAAAACTTGTCATATTACTTGTCAGTCTTGAACATGACTATCTCGCTATTATAAAAATGCGTTGTTCACTTTTTAATTTGCAAGTAGCTTTTCTTTTAAGCTTTCTGCACAATGTCCAAATAATTCTTTGCTTATTAAAATAGTCCTCCTGGTTAATACCATTAATATTGCATTAACAATTATTATTCTTACTTTTAAAATATCCTTAATTAAATGCATATCACTTATTGGCATTTCCATATTTTTACTGCGAAGTTATATTAAGTTTCGACGAGTAATCCTGGTAAAGGGAACTTTAAATTAGCAATGCATATTTTTTAATAAACTTATTAAAATATATTTATTCTACACTCTCTTTGCAAATACTTAAAAATAAATATCCTATTAGTTTGCAAATATATTATACAAGAGCACTAAAATTGACTAAAATAAAATTTTTAAAAAAATTACTATCACATCGATCACCTCTGAATCAAGTGTGCAACCTCATCTTATTGGTGGATTTTGCTTTTTATTTGATACTTAATTTGCATATTGCTACAGTATTACACAATTAAATTTACAAAATAAAATATGACTCATTATCACTTTAAAAATATTATTTAAGACATACATTTTAAATTGTTATTAAAAATAACTAAACATTTAAAATGACTTTTAAAAACAATATTTAATAAATTTATCCCACCTTTTATACTTAATTTATCTATTTTATTTTAAAACAAAATGTTTAATTTTTTATTAGCTATACTCGTCTTATAATACTATTTAAAACATGTTATAACGACTGATTTAATATTTGCTTTTGTAATAGGTAAATAAATATATCTAATTCTATAATGCAATTCTTAAAATATTTTGAACTTTTTTAATACAAATACTAGTAAGCATGTGTGTATGGCTATATTACACAAGTCACATGATTTACAACTGAGACAGACTATAACCAAATTTTCTGTCTGAAAATAAATGATGAATTGCAACATTTATTATATTAAATAAATAATATAATAATATAAAATTTGGAATAATAATTTGGAAAATATACAATTAAATATAACTTTTCCTACCATAAAGCTTACTTTTAGAATATATAATATTAATTATAATTATTAAATATAATTTATAATTTTAAATATAGCATTTACTTAATTAGCAGGTTTTTTTTTTTTAAGTGTCATAGCATCGGCCGGGACGCGAACATGCAACCCGGGCAACTGCCTGCAAGTACAAGTCATTCGCGCTGACCTCTCAACCACCAAAGCTATTAAAATTCAACTTTTAAACATGTTTTAAACATTTATAGCTGCATTATTTACTATGGCCAGCTTTTCCAACCATATGTAATTAGTATTTTTAGCTTTATTTAATTGTTTTAAGGTTATATATCATAATTTTAGGCATTACATATTTTTATTTAGCTTTAAATTGTACTTTTAAGATATTATCAAAACAATATAGCTAGTATACAAAGAGAACACATTCTAAATTTAAATTTTTTAGTAATTTGCTGTAATGAGCTTATTCTGACCCATAGAAAAGGGCACAATATATATGGTGGATGTTAGTTTGTTGAAATATTAATATATAATAGAAAATAATACACGGTTTTACCCAAAAAATAATTTATTTACATCATACAATGGTGAAAACATTAAATATAATATATATATATTGTGCCATGTGGGATATTCTACCACATGTAATTATTTACATATAGTATTTACATTTTTTTTTTTTTAAATGTCAACTTATAAGTAAAACTGTGAGTTGATATCCCTCCATCTTATTTGGGAAAATACATTGCCTCTCATGAGATTGAAAATAATATTTTGTCAGTATAGTTTTTGTTGTTAGTTTTAGAAAGTAATTCACACTTAAATTCTTTGAGGAAGCCAAAGTTACTTATATTTAAAAAGGAGAAAGCATATTTTACTTAAGACACGAATTATAGCAATACATATATCTTATAAATGCTAATCTTTGATCAACTAATAATAAAATGTCATGTTAAAATTAAGTCAACAATTTTAACTTGTAGTTATACTATATTTTAGATCACTAATATAAAGGAAAAAGAAAACACTTTAACTTTAGGAATATTATCTTATTAAAATAACGCTATTTATTTGTAAATTAATAAATGTGTTGTGTGTTATATATTGCATGTAATAACATACATATGTATGTATACACATATATTTGGAATTGTATACATCTGCTGTCACAACAATTGTTTAAAATAATAAGCAAGCCAATTTCTGGAGCAAAAATTGGATAGCAACAAGAAAAGAGACATTACATGGTTTTTTGAAAATGACGAAGTTAGAAGTACTTTTCAAAAGGAAGTTAGTTCTTTTATTAATTTTATTTTATGCTTTCCTATTTTTTTCCAGATAGTCTACAACTACATGCTTCTCTTAACCATCTGGAAAAAAATACATTTTAATTAGTATATTTTATTCAAGCATAATGTACATATTCCTAAAATTATTTATAAAAGAACAATATAAAATGAACTGTTAAAAATAAATAACATTGTTGTCTGTTCTTTTGGACCACCAATATCAATTAAAGTCATTTAATAGCTAAAATTATGATTTCCATCTTATTATAAAATTTGTTCTTGCTTTCAACACAATATTTACCAAATTACTGTTCCAATTTCAAGCATACATGTATAAACCAATATAAACGCATGCATATCAAGAATAAAATATTAATCATCACCAATGAAATAAAATACTAACTCCATGGAAGTAATTAAATTAGATCTCAATAGTTATTTTAAGAATTAATTATTAAAAGAGAAAAGAAACATAAAATAAAATCATGATATATTAAGCTTTACTCATGAGACTGCTAGGCCATCTATTGAAGTAATGTGCTTTTCACATCTTATTGAAAATGTATGTATCAGTCACATATTGAAATTTTTAATGTATAAGTTACAATGTTTGTGGATAATGCAATAAAGGAATGGATAGATGTATAGCTGATATTTAAAAAATGATTATGATGGTTTTATTTTGTGACACAGGAATTATTGTTTGTTGAATCTTGTATTTGGATATACGTACATATATAATGAAAATGGATTACACAATCATAAGTTACATATTGAGTATCTAAAGGAATTAAACTGCATAATTATTGTCAAGGAAAATATATTGGATTATTCCAAGAACGATGCTCAAAATCTGTGATATTATCATTTCATTTTTAATTAGATATCTACAATATTTTATACTGATTTGTATTATCCAATTCAAATATAGTAAATACTTGAACATTGAGTATTCCAATAACATTACAAGGTTTCCAATTTTATTTAAACTTTGTTATATACAAGTAGTGAAAAATCATTTTAATGTATATGTGTTTATACATATCAAACAATTACATATACATTTAACTAAGGGAAGTCATTTTACATTGTTAGAATATAAACATTCATTGAGTGAAGTTTATCAAGGTAACTTGTTTAGGTCTGATATCCTAACACAGATTATAATAAGATAGGACTGTTTATTATTAAATTATTGTTGGCAGAATTAAGCTAAACAGGTGGCTTCCTTTAATTTGATTTAAATGTTATTTATCTGTTTTAAGTAACCTAGATCTTATTTACAAATGTTATTCATTAAATTAGAAATTCTAGCTTTATTTTCTTTATATATTATTCAAATAGGTTTATATAGTTAAGTCTTAACTCATCAATGATTCAATGTCATTGATATGTAAGTTTACATATCAATATTTACTAGAATATATCCATCTATGTTAGATGCATTCATAAAGGTAGCAATAGTTATTAACTAATGAGATTTATATTGTAATTGTGTGAGGGATTTTGGTTCTCTCATACATATGTATGACCGTACTATTGTCAGGCATATTTCATGTTCTTGAATTCCCCAGGTTCCATAAAGCTTAATAGAGTCTCTAATTCTTGGGCCACATAGATTTTTGGTTTCTCATATCAATCTCTCATTTAAGAACATTTATATGAAGTAGATGTCTTAACTAAGTCTACAATCATATCTTGTCTGTGTTCCCATATATATATATAAAACCAAAACTGTCTAACACTATACTAGCAAAAATAAAAATGCAAAACCATAAAACAATACAATACTAGATTAAATTTTAAATTTTTTACCAAAATCCTTACACAACCATGGTTTCATCTACTACAAATAGACCTTCTCAAGTGAAAATCAATCTAAAGGAAAACATATATATATATACAAACAAACCTTCCCATAATTCACTACAAATTCCACCTTCCCTTAATATCAAAAGAAGTCTTCATGAGATTGATAGCCTCAGAATCAAGGAGTTTTATCATCAAAGTCTCCTTTATTCTTCTTTTTAACTCATTCTTTTCATAAAAAATAACCGAAACATTGTTAAACAATATTCTATGACCTGTATTCAATTCATGAATATATAAAGCTGAGTTAAGATACCTATGTTTAACCCTACTTATATGAACCTTAACCCTTTCATTAAGACTAAATTTACTCTGGCCTACATAAAATTTACCACAACTACATGGAATTTTATAAACAATACCAGGAATAGACCTACTATCAATAGACTGCTTTGAACCATTAAGTAATGAATTCAAATCAGAACCTTTCCTCCATGCAACCTTCACTCCATCTAACAAATGACTATTCCTATAAACCAAATTATAAATTGATGCTTTAAATGGTAAAGACATATAATCATCATCCTTACCAACAAAATTCTTATCATCCAAATCACGATTATAAACATTATTATTAAATACCACTTTTTTAATAAAATCATGATTATAACCCAATTCTACATATTCAGCAGCAAATTGACTTCTTTGAATATCAGCATCATTATTAAAATTATTAAGCCTTCTATTCCGACAACAAAATTCAACAAAGACATTTTTTTATGTATAAAAGGCTGATAACTAGGCCTAATCATATTTCTCAAATTTTTAGGTTTTATAAAATGACTACAAAACAAAACATCATTAACCTTCTCAACATTTAAATCTAAAAACTTTAATTTTACAAAATCAAAACCACCCCCCTCAATTGTAAACTTAATACTAGAATCAAAACCATTCAATGCACATAAAAACTCTTCTAATTTCTCTTTCTGAATAACAAACAAACAATCATCAACATACCTAACAAATAATTTAATAGAACATGAAATCATATTAATAATACTACACTCCAAATAATCAATATAGACAGCACACATCAATGGAGAAATGACATAACCAATAACCCAACCTTCTCTAATCTTATAAAACACATCATTAGACATAAAATACATTGAATCCTCTAACAGCAAAAGCAAATCATGAAAAACCTTAATCTTATCTGCAGAAAAACATTCTAATTTTTTTAAAATTGAAAGAAAAACATCAATACTTTTTAATCTATTAACCGATTGATACATATTTTCAATGTCTAAACTACCAAAAACACAATCATCATCCAAAACAAAACCATTTATTTTCTTAAAAGCCTCAAAAGAAGAAGAAACACAAAATTGACCCAATTTTATATAATCCTTAAAATATCTTATAATAAATTTTGATATTTTATCAACAATTCCTCCTGTAAAATCAAAAATACATCTCAAAGGGAAATTATCTTTATGAGACTTCAAATTAAAGAAAACCTTTGGAGCCACAAAATCACTAGGGTAACAATTTAAATAAGTAGCTCTATCAAAAATCTTTTTAATTTTCCATAACTTTCATAATCTTAATTAATTTAGATTTTATTTTTTTACCAGGATCAGAATCTAAAATAGCATATTTTCCATTATTTAATTCTAAAGAAACTTTACTTTTAAAATCAATATTATTTAACAATACAAACCGGCCACCTTTATCTTCTTTTAACAATACTACATCATTGGCTTTCAATCTTTTTTTAACAAAACTAATTTCCTTAGGGGCAAAAACAAATTTTTCTCTTTTAAGTAATTGACTATTCAAAATAACCTGTAAAGACATTTTATTTTCATCAGAAATATTATTATTACTTTCAATGGCAGAAACAAAATCAAAAACTAAATTTTTATTAGCAAATGGAACAAAGCCAGGACCCTTAGCTAAAATAGCCAAATCAGATACATTCAAAACATAATTTGACAAATTTAAAACAGATGAAGCATCAGGCCTATTTTTATAAAACCCAAATCTAAACTCTTTTCCTTTCACAAAACTTTTATTTTCAGCCTTTCCAATCAACCATTTAAATTTCTTGAAATACTTATTATTATAAGTGATTTCACACTTATTCCTAAACCACTTTAAAAACGAATTTAAAACAGAATAATTAAAATTCCTTCTAAAATCCAACTTTCTTCTAAACATTTTATAACTATCAATTAAATTAGATAAACTACTCATAATCTGCATAATAAATTGTTTAAGAATAAATCTTTTAAAATTTAGAATTGATAGTAGGTCTATTCCTGGTATTGTTTATAAAATTCCATGTAGTTGTGGTAAATTTTATGTAGGTCAGAGTAAATTTAGCCTTAATGAAAGGGTTAAGGTTCATATAAGTAGGGTTAAACATAGGTATCTTAACTCAGCTTTATATATTCATGAATTGAATACAGGTCATAGAATATTGTTTAACAATGCTTCGGTTATTTTTTATGAAAAGAATGAGTTAAAAAGAAGAATAAAGAAGACTTTGATGATAAAACTCCTTGATTCTGAGGCTATCAATCTCATGAAGACTTCTTTTGATATTAAGGGAAGGTGGAATTTGTAGTGAATTATGGGAAGGTTTGTTTGTATATATATATATATATGTTTTCCTTTAGATTGATTTTCACTTGAGAAGGTCTATTTGTAGTAGATGAAACCATGGTTGTGTAAGGATTTTGGTAAAAATTTTAAAATTTAATCTAGTATTGTATTGTTTTATGGTTTTGCATATATATATATATCAAATCACAATAGTTTAATTGACAGGTTTCATGTTTTCAGTACTCACAGTTTATATACAAACCACTTAATAGAAAGTTATTAATAACTTTTACTAATCATTTATTAAGCTAGACATTATATCCTCAGTCCAAATATAGACTTAAAGTCAGGCTGGGAATAATGTCTAGTTTAATAAATGATTAATAAAAGTTATTAATAAATTTCCATTAAGTAGTTTCTATTCAAGTTGGGATACTAAAAATTTGAAACCTCCCAATTAAACTATAATAATTTTCTATCTGTTTATATACAAATACTGAACAAAGATGAAGATATGTATGAAAGATTGTGATTTGGACCAACTGATGAGTGCTGATTCAGCACGAAGTGATATCTTGGTAATTATTTCATGTCTTTAATCATATGTATCAGTAATGTGTGATGAGAAGAAGTTTACATTCTCTTTAAATGTGTGTGTATATGTAATATTCAAATAAAATATGTAATTAGAAGGGCTTGAACTCAGACTTTCACGCTCCCAACAGATATGCACCTCATTTAATACAACTGACATTTTTATACAACTGACACACATGCATGTGAAAAAGATTAATGATTTCCAGTATACGTATTTCATGTTGAACCAGCATGCATCAGTTGGTCTCTCCTACACACATATATAATCAGTGCTCAGTTTACATTATGATAGAAAATCTTTAAACTTTAATGGACAAGCTTCATTCTTCTCCATCTTCCAATTCTCCAGCCATAACTTATCATTGAGTATTCTATTATCAGATTTTCAGTGATATGGATGGCTGAAGAGTTGGAAAGTGGAGAAGATTGAAGTTTGTCCATTAAAGTTTGAAGATTTGCTATTTTAAAATAAACTGAATGCTGATTGTATATATATGTGGAAGATGGTGGTTTGAATTAATTGATGAGTTCAGCACAAAATATTATATTGGAGATCATTTATCTTTTTCACATGTGTGTGATCATGTTATCAGTTGCATAAGATAAAGTGCATAGCTGTTGGGAGCTTGAAAGTCAGAGTTCAAGTTCCTACTAATATATATATATATAAGGGTTTGCGTATCTAAAAATAATGTGTATATGGAAATATGGAAGTAAATTGTAACATGTTAATATGGTACATGAAATGATGTATGTTCCCTTTTGTATCTATAATATGGGAAGTTGGGCTGATTTCTGGACTGATGAATTGTTGTGTTAGGATTGAGTTAAAGGCAAATGATGCACTGATAAAATAAAAAACAATGCATATTATGATGCAATGGTTGTACACCTCTTCACAAGATATTTAAAAAAAGTGGGTAGAAATTTGTCCCTATCTTGCCCAATAGTGGTGTAATGTGATGTAATATGCACTGATAAAAACCAAATGACTTATATACATATATTAGTAATGTCAATTATAAACAACTATAGTCAGTAAAATGCATAGATAGATTTGATTTCAAAATCTTGGATATTGAAAGTTCAAATATGAAAGATGTTTTCTGGATGTTACTTACCATTATTGATATAAGTGAACAGGCACAAACTCGTTTGATGATCTGATTGTCAGTAGTATCTTATGCATTTTGACTATTCATGTTGTTAGCTTTTAGTTGGAATGATGTCGATGGTTTACAACAATAATGCAGATGTTAAATGTAAGTTAGGTGTCTCATATAATACTTTTTCCTTTGGTACATATAACTTATACACAACCAGAGATCATATATGTTTTACAATAGCTTTATCATATAGACTTTCTGCTGGAAAGGTTTGTTGATTCAAAAATTTTTTATCACAAAACTCTGTGATGTACTATTTAAAAAAAATGCTTGAATACTAGCAATGATTTCCACTTAATGCATAATAATTTTTTTAAGCATCTAGGGCAGGGATGCCCAACCTGTAGCTCGCGAGTCACATGTGGCTCGCGTAACTGTTTAATGTGGCTCGAATTGCACTCTTCAAAAAAATTGATAAAATATTTTATGTTCCTTGATGCCACATGCACACACTAAAAAATAAACATTTTTACAATACAAACAATAACGATATGCAGTGTCAGGTTTCACATTAAATAAAATATATTTTTCCTGTAATTGTAATTTATATGTATGTTACCAAATTTTTAATAAATAAAATGTATTTACATTTTTTTTTTCTTTTTAACATATTACACCATTTTTTTTTTTTTTTTGCTGTACACGTTTCGTTTGGTGCTATATATATATTGTGTTTAGTGCTCTTGTATATATTGTTGTTTTTATCGAGAAAGATCCTTGTAGACGTTTGGTTTGGTGCTGTATATATATTGTGTTTAGTGCTGGAAATAGTTTTTATCGAGATAGATCCATGTACACATATATATTTTGCTGTATATATCGATGTTTAGTGCTGTAAACAGTTGTTTTTATCCGTGTACACCTATATATTTTGCTGTATATATATTGATGTTTAGTGCTGTAAATAGTTGTTTTTATCGAGATAGATTCGTGTACACATATATATTTTGCTGTATATATTGATGTTTTCATCGAGAAAGATCCGTGTACACGTTATTTTGGCCACATTAGAAACGGCGGATTGATACCAATGTGAATAGGCCGTCCCCCCCCCCACCTATCTCCCTACATTGCAGGTTTAGTACCCAAGTACCATGTTTATAAATGTAATATGAAAAATGTAATATATAATTGTGGCTCCCCAAATTTTTTTAAATTCTCAACTGGCTCGCGTCAAGTTAAAGGTTGGGCATCACTGATCTAGGGTATAAGATTTACATTATGTATATAAAAAATTGTGATCATGTAAATAAAAATACCACATAATCTCTATTCTGCTTGTACATTACTTTTAAGTAGCAAATCTATCTTTCCTATTACATTTTTTTCATCTAATGCATGTTTGAAAAACAGTAAATTCCATGTGGCAATGTTTAATAAATTTTTATTCAACACTATCTAGATTATAGCTTTCATTAGAAAGGTGTTTTACAACATAAATGTATTAGCATTGTTTCAGTTTTTTGTATAGTAATTGATTGTGATCTTTTCTTAATAGATTTTAATTTCCCAGAAAATCCTTCTTGTAGTTTGCTATTTAAATACTTTTTGTTATTTAAATGTTATATTTAAATGGGGGAAAAAAAGTAAATTGATTAATGAGAAGCAATTGAAAAATTTTGAGTTTGTGCATTTTTTTATATTTACTTGCCTTCTTAAATATCAATACATTTATTTACATTCATTTTATACATTATACTCCAGAATTCCTTTTATACATTATATTCCAGAAGCTATCACAAAATCTTCGTGGTATTTTTTTTTTTACTTCTGAAGAATATAATTAAAAATCTAGTGATAATAATTTAGAGAGAAAATTTGGATTATAAATTTTATTAACCAAAACATTATGATTTCTACTTTAATTTTTTAAGATTTTTTTTTTTTTTATATAATAGCAGTCTTCATCCATATTAATTACCTCACCATCTTCATATGTCTTAGTGATTGAAGATTCTTTGCTAGTATTTAGTTTGTAAAAATGTATTATTTAACATTGAAGAAAATTGTTACATTCTTATATTTCTTTTTTTGATTTTTTTCTTCTTCTTGAATTTATCAATTGGAAATTTATTTCATAGTGAGATTTATATGGTTAATGTAGAACTTACTGTTTAGATATTTTACTATGTTCGTAGCATTACTAAGTAATGAGGATGCCTATCAACCATTAGTAGCTATAAGTATTCTAGCCTTCAATGTGATCTTCAGCAGCCAATATAAAAATACATGACTTTCTCTGTTTACATTTATCATAAGATTTCTGAATTTTTCTTTATTTTATTTATAACCATTTTTTGTAATATTGAAAAATAAATGGATAATACAAAAAATGGTAATGATGCTTTCTCATCACTATTCCAAGAATAATTTTTGACTTATGACTTTCAGAATGAAGATTTATCTAATGGACTTATGTATTTTAAAGTCAGATATTGTTTGTTTGTTGGTTTGTTTAAATTATCTTAGCCTCAGAACGAAAAATGTCTCAACATAAAATTTAAATTATAAAATATAAAGTTTCTGACCAAATGTAATATTTATATAACTACAAAACCAAGTTGGCTTTTGGTTCAAAACGTTAGCATGTTTTTAAATTTAAAGCTATTAGATGTTAAATGCATTACAGATATTATCCCGAAACTAATACATGAATGTTGATACTCAAGCCCACAATACATTGCTCTGGATTGCAGTGAAAGTATATGATTTTTCGAATTTGTCTTCTGATCATCTGTCCGACAAAATGATTAATTGCCATCTCAGTTTTGATTACTTTATATATATTTAGTGGACTTTTAGATTGAAATATAATATATTGTATGAAAACATTTTCCATGTACAAATTCTTACTTTGAATCCATTCTTTTACACTTTCACTTATTAAAAAAAAAAAAAAGAGGTGGGGGGGGGGATAATATATGATGTTCAAAAGTTGAAACTATTACAGTATTTTTCATAGCACTTAGATGAAACATTACTGTATTACATATACCATATACATTTTATATAAATTATTCATATGTTAGTATTAAAAAAATATAAGAAAATTGTTATGTGAAAAACTGAAAATAATGTAGAAAATGTTTTTTTTCTTTAATAAGATATTTATTTAAGGATTTTTTTTTTTGTTTGTAATTAACTTTTTCTTTAAAAATGTAAACGAAAAATAATTGATTATTTTTCCAGGGATATCATAATTGGAGCATGCAAAAAAATAGAGAATTTTTGTCACTTGTTAATTTTCTGCCTATTAACCAATAAAATGGATAAAACAAATCATCAAAGTTAGAGCGATTTGCTTACAGAGGCAAAATGAGTATTCATGTTTCCATAATAGCTTTCCCAAATGAAGATTACGGATAATTGATCTTCTATGATTTACCCTCCAGCTATACAGTTAGAATATTTAGGATTATCTAAAGATTAAAAAGAAAAATTGTTAAAGTATAATTTAAATTTAATTTCTCACACTTTTATTCAGTAAAAGTAATTTTATTTAGTGTGACATTTTATAATTTTTCTAGATCAGCAAATGTTTTTATTTAATATCTCAAGAGAAATGTGAAATTTTTGTGATTTCTTATAAATTTTACTATTGTATATAAATATATTTCATATTCTGAACTTGGAAATGTTGATAGTATAAATATATTTTCTATACTAAACTGATGTAATTAGAAAGGATTTGGTCATTGATTGTATATATGTGTGGAGATGGTGATCTGGACCAACTGATGAGTGCTGCTGGTCCAGCATGAAATAACTTCTATTAGACATCATTTATCTTTTTCACATGTATGTGGTCATGAATATCAGCTTGTATAAGATGGAGTGCATAGTTGTAGGGAGCTTAAAGGCTGAGTTCAAGTTCTTTCTAATTATATATATATTGCACTTGACTGAAAATAAACATAATTATTGGTCTATATTGATTCTTGAATGCAGGATATTATAATTTTATGAGCATTAATGGAAAGCAATGACATAGCTATCAGTGATGATGATGACACACATCTTTTCATTAATCATTAATCTGTTCTTCAACATTTAGTATCCTATATATAATAGTGTCTTATCAGCAAGCAGTGTGAACTAGCATGTAACACACATTTGTAAATCCATATGCTTCAATAGATACATGTTAGCTCAGATGGACCTGTTACCTTTCAGCTACCTATCCATTTTGATCATTTAATCTTTCTCAGAGGACAAAAATTACCCAGCAATTAATCAGTTGTAAACTTGATTGATCACTTAGATGGTTCATGAGGTTTATTCTTGATGATATATAATGCATTACTTTCTTTTTTTTGATGTCAACGAAGGATAGTTAATGATTATTATTATTTTTTAAGAAACTACATCAGTGCCATTCATTTTCCTATATTGTTTAGTGTAGTAATGGAGTGATGGACTCTAGATTCTAGCTCAAGCTTTATAGATCATGCTCAACTTTCTCATTTCTGGTGTCTGAATTGACTCTCAAGCAACAAAGCATTCAATTATTTATTTAATGTTATTCATTAACAACTTTTTAAAAAAAATAAAAATAATACTTTTATCTACTGCTATATACTTTTTTAGAATTTTCCTTCAATTGTATGAATGGTTATGGCACTACAGTCTATCCAGCAGCAATATCTCATCCTGTAGTTGGTCTATTAAGAAGCTTAGTTCTCAAATATATAACATACTAATTCATTCCTATAGTGAGACTGTAATCCCCCCCCCCTCTTTTGTTAAACTTTTGCCATTTAAGTATTGAATAAGTAACTACTTCTGTATCTCAACTAGTTACTGTATGATTGAATAAACTTGTGTTGATTTTTATATAATTGTGGGAAATGGCAATATCATTGGTGTCTCTATCAAAGATCAGGCTTTACAGGACATTTATGGATATGAATAGGAATACAGGCCAACAGTTATATATAGTTTTTATAGATATAGAGAAGGTGTATAATAGAGTAAATCGAAATAGATTATGGGTAAGTTTAGTAAATTTGGGAATGGATGGAACTTTAGTGGATATTATTAATAAATTATATGAAAATAATTATGTATCAAATAGGGAATATAGAGTCAGTTAAAATTAAAAATGTGGTGGGACTAAAGCAAGAATGCCCTATGCCATTTTGTTTTTGTCGTATTTGAGAAAAATGGAGAGAGCAATAGAAAGATTAGGAAGAGGGGTAGAGATGTCATTAATAGGGGGCATAGGAGTATATACATTGTTGGGTCTTATGTCTTTTGTGTGCAGAAAGAAGAGAAAACCTGGAAGTTATACCGAGGATATGCCAAAGGTGGGTAAAGAGATGGGGATTAAATTTAGTGAAGAAAAATCAAAAGTAATGATAATTAATACTGGGAAAGAGAAGACAAAGAATTTTTTCTCGGGGATATTGTGGTGAATAGCTATAACTATTTGGGAATTGTCTTAAGTTATCAGAGAAATTGCTTGGATGAATGAGAGAAAAAAATGATAAATGAAGCAAAGAAAAGAAAAGGATTGACAAAGAAATTAACAGTGTTCTCATATAATAAATATGATGTAGCTAGAATTGTATGAAAGGAGTGGCAATAGCAGGGTTAACATATGGTATCGATGCGTTAATGTGTTAATAAAGACGTACTAAATTACTTAGAAAAAGTATAAAGAGAAATAGGAAGATATGCATTAGATGCAGATGTGTGGATGGCAAAGGAGGCAATGCAAGGAGAGTGAGAGATGCAAAAGGCAAAGTGAAAATGTTCGGTAGATTGCAGTTTATGGATAATAAAAGAATAGCCAAAATAGTATTTAATTGGGTTATGAATAATGGGCAGGCAACAAGATGGGTGAGAAAGGTAATGCGATATGCAGAAGATTTGGGTAAAGAATTTATGTCAGTATACTTATACAAAAGATGTGATGATTGTGTAAGGAGAATTGTTGAATATTATAGAGTTATGGATTGGGATAGAAGAATAGATTCATTAATAAAGAATAGGGAGTTGGAGAGATGGAGAACTGGTATGGAGAGTAAAAAAGAGTTCAAATATTTATAAAAGTAAACAGAATATTGGGTGCTAGTTAATTTATGATAATAGCAAGGAAAGTAGTTTATTGTTTAAGGTTCTAATGGGATCTTTAGCAACAAGGGAATAAACAAATAAATGTGGGTGATTTAGTCTGCAAATTGTGTTAGGAAGGCATAGAAAATATTAGGCATCTGCTAATTGAATGTAAATGCCTGAAAGCAGAAAGGATACAAATAATGAAGTTGTGGAAGAATAAATGCAAACAAGGTGATTGTATAGAAAGTAGGTTGTTGGCTTTTATGCTGGATTTGGGAAAAGATAAAGGGGATTTAGATATAAAGGCCATGGAGTTGACAAAGATTATGTTGTGGAAATGGGATAAGAATATGGGAAAACTTAGGATGGGGAATGGAAAGGGAAGTTAAAGTGACTAACAAGTTTCTCTGGGCATAGTTGCTGAGAGATTCCTGACTTCGTATAGAGAGAAGTCACAGTGCATCACATCACAGTTGTTTTTTTCAGGCTTTTAGAAAAAATATTTTTATTTTACCTCCTGACCTTAAAAAAAAAATGTTACAGCATTGCTTAAAATCTATATTTTAAATTTGGAAAAATATATTAGGTTTTTTCCTGTAATGAAATATAAATCAAAAATGCTAATTTATTGATTTGAAAAAAAAAAAAATTTTTTTTTTCAATCACATTTTGATCTAGATTAAAACAATCTAGTTTTATTTCCTGATTTTCTGATCTATTTTTATTATTACCTATTGCATTTGACACTTTTTATTATTTATTAATTAATATTCCAAATATGTTCACTATTAAAAAAATATCAATATATTGACAATATGTCATAATTTTAATTGAGAGAATTAAATTGATATTAATTAATAGGTGAATACTTTATGTTCTGAGTTTGGAAACTATTTTTTCACTGATACAAAATATATGTAATCATTTATAATATAATCACTTATGATTAAGTCAGGAAACCTGTTGATTGAGAGAAGTAAAATAGTTTCATTTCTAGATATTAGATATTCTTTTAAATAGAAATCTATATTCATTCAGATCATGAAAACTATTTTTTGTTGTGTATGTGTTACTATCAAACAATGAATTGTACATACAGGAAAATAAATAGTTTTTAATAATAATCATTTTGTTGCTGGAAGGGGAAAAAAATCAATTTGTTTTGCCTTAAAGCGAAATTCACAAATTATTATTTTGCCTTGAAGAAAATCCACAAATTATTATTGCTATGCGTTTTTTCAAAAAAGGAAATATGATTTGTAAATATATAATTTGTAGTTGTAAAATTCAAATAATGTAAATAGTTTTATATAGTGCAAAGAATTTATTCATTTATGTATGTCCTAATCTTCCCTGTTGAAAGACATTAATTATGATTTTTAAATTTTGATTATTTTTATGGAATAAGTTTTAATTTTTTTCAAAAATGTGTAGTATCTGCTATCCATAGTGAAATCTATTGTCTTTAGCTAATTCAACTTTCTTGGCAGCTTATTATTTATTTAGTTGAATGGTTAATGTCATTTAAACTTTTGATCAAAGGATATTTGTTAAAGTTATTTATTGAACAGAGAATATTTGATTATTATATAAGTGAATTTTTGTAAATGTGGATAGGGAGAATTCTTTAGTTAAGAAATGTAATAGTTATAATAAATAAATTGCTTTATCACAATAAAAAATTATTTCAAAAGAAGTAATGTTAATATTTATTTACTGAAATAAACTTTTTTATTTTTTGATATGATTTTATTTTCTTCAGTTGGAAGATTGAGCTTTTGCAATTTAATGTCATCTATACAAAAATATAAACTCTTATCAAAATGCAATTATTACAAATAATAATTATTATATACATGTGTTAATAATAACATTTTGATGATTAAATTAAATTTTTTTATTAATTAATATCATAATGTGATGTTGTGATTATAAATTTGGTTTTTTTAAAATAGAAATATGTCACTGAAAGTGGCCTTTTAAAATATATTTCATTTATTTTTCTTTATTTGATGTTTAATATCTTTTGATTTCAACTTAGATTACTTAAATATAAAAAAAAGTTCTTTCACTTAGAAATCATAGTCCATTAGTATATAAATAAATTTATAAAATATGAAATTTATAACTTATTTAATATTAGTTATATCTTGACTAGCAAAAGCACATTTTTAATAAATATATTGAAGGTTTCCTAACTATATAGTTCATGGGCCAAATTCAGCCTTCAAATAAATTTGGTCAAAACTAACAATTTTTTCCCCTATGATTATATGTATGTGTATGAAGCAAAATATAAAAAAAAATCAATATAGAATTTTTTTAGAAAATTGATTGCTTTAACAATCTGTCATGAAATAATAATATTAAATATTTCATAAAATAACTCTAATACCTTTAAGTATGATTTATCAACCATTTTATATGTTATTTGTTTATTCAAAATGAGTGCTTTTGGTTACCGTATGGTTTCATTCATATATACTGTAACGAGCACAGACGTTCGTTACATTGTTTTTTTTTTTATATATATTATTAAACAAGTTAAAATAAAAAGTTCGCATTTAAAAACTTTCTTTAAAAATTGAAATTAAAATATCGTCTTAAACTCTTATATATTAAGTCGCACAGATAATGAAAAATTATTAAAATAAAATTTTTATTAAAGAAAAAGGTATTTTTAAAACTAAATTTTAAAAAAGATTTGGAGATAAAATTATATCTTTAAATTTGTCTTGAAATATATTTTTGATTTGGAAAACAGGGTAATTAATTAGAAATGGAAATGATTGTTAATTAGTTAAATTAAAACCAGCCTTGAGCATTTAAATGTAATAACCTCAGTCAGATAGAAAAAAAAACAATAGAAACTGATTAGCCAATGAAAGAAATCCATTTGGGAAATCGGACCTCAGCGAAAGAATCATCACTCCATGACGCAATGTTAATTCAATCCTTGACATTAATATAAAAAGGACAGGTTTTGGAAAGCTTGGAAGTTTAGTGAATAAGGAGTGATTGATCATTGACGATGTAACAGCTAGGTGTTAGTGCTGAGGGGATTGAAAAAGACGCACAGCTTCAATCCCTTCAGTTCTGTAAGAAAGGAAGAAAAATGGGCCATCGTTTCTTCATTGAGGACCAATTACACTAAAAAAAAAAAAAAAATCTCCAAAGGATAAATAAATCGATCAACCGGATACAAATCTTCGGACGACGTGGGAATTCACGTGCAAACGGCAAGGAATATACGAAGATGAACTATTTCAATAACCGTAAGACTTTAAAATTTATGAACAGTAAATTAAAAACTTTCCAGATTTAAATGATTTCAATATTATTCTATCTGACCAACATTATTTTATTAATTAGTTATAATTTTATTTAATGTATTTAATTTGTAAAATCATTTCCATTTATTTATTTATTTATTTAATTTTGTTCTTTAAGTTTTATTATGATTTCTGTTTTCCGTTAAATAAATTATAAAAAAATGTTAAACTTAAGTTGGGCGTGAATGGCTGTATCGATTTGTAAAGATATATTAAGGGAGGGTAATCTTGGGTTGTTCATTTCGTAGTTGAATTGGTTCAATGGATTGGATATATTTATGTAATTAGTAGGTGTAATATGAGATCCGCTACGGGCAGGATTATAGATATACGCCACACACCCTCTGTTTGCCTATGGATGGGTTTGTAAGTCGGCAGAATACCGCAGCCCATTCCTATGGAGTTTTTAGTTTATTGATCTACTTGCCCACAGATGTCACATCCCTGTGGGTGGAGAGTCAATGTCGTTTCTATTTCTACATATTGTTCAGATGTACATTCCTGACAATATTGTTGTGTTGTCGTGTCATGCTACATTGAATACATGAATGTATCAGATGGATTGGCGCCAGTTGATTGCGAAATGTGTTGCCTAAGGTTAAGTAGGGATAGAATATTTTATTTTTAAATGCAGATCTATGTAGTCGATTCAGGCTCGATCCTAAATAAAACTATTAAATTTAAGTTGTTTATAGACGCTTGCATGGATTGTTTATCGGTTAACTATGTTTTGCGTTTTCATATTTGATCAAAATATATAGACATTCGATAAATAATGATACCTTACGGTGAGTATCTAAAAATGTATTTATTCGGATGTCTTTTAAGTTATTGGTGACGATGCAAGTATCTTACGATGAATACTAGAGGGTTTCTTATAATTCCACTTCGTTTGGATCGTTATAATTGGCGTCCCAAGTGTGGCCTTACCTCAGAGATTGACCTTGAGAAGGGGAATTAATGCTGAAATTTCCGATCTTTAATAAACCACAAATACCCTGAGCAAATTTTATCAAAATGAATGTTTTATCTGCTTACATAAGTCGGATATTTTTAAATTTTATAAAAGCACTGCCAGCAAGAAATTGCGCATATATATTAAATAAAAGAAAGTATAAATAATTTTAAAACTAATTTTTGTAAATTAAAAAGAAAATCAAAAGGTTGCATTGGATATGTCTTTTTTTTGTTAATATATATTTATGCGTTAACGTGTATAGGCGCACAGCCACGGAAGTTTATGATCGAAATGTGGTACCTTACGATGAGTACCGTTGGGAATTTACGTCAGTGTAGTCCTATTTATGCATTTCAATCAGTCATAAATAAGTTGGTGGTAGTTATAATTGTGCTGCAAATATACACGTATAAATCCATTATCTTGGAACATATTTATCTCAATGCAACCTTCCTAAATAAGTTAAATAATTTGTTTGTCATGCCGTAAGTAGAAATCAAATGGATAAAATAAAATAGAATTCTCGGGGGGAGGGGTGTTAACGTAAATGGTCCTTAGGTAGGCGATGGTCAACATTTTCTTTTTCTTTTTGTATATAGTTTTTTGTAAAATTATTAACTGAATGTTTGTAAATTTTGTTAATACCGTAATTACTAACCCTAAGTAAAATATTTTTTTTTTGATCATTTTTTTTAAGTAACTTTACTGATATGTAACGAGCACAGACGTTCGTTACATTGTTTTTTTTTATATATATATTATTAAACAAGTTAAAATAAAAAGTTCGCATTTAAAAACTTTCTTTAAAAATTGAAATTAAAATATCGTCTTAAACTCTTATATATTAAGTCGCACAGATAATGAAAAATTATTAAAATAAAATTTTTATTAAAGAAAAAGGTATTTTTAAAACTAAATTTTAAAAAAGATTTGGAGATAAAATTATATCTTTAAATTTGTCTTGAAATATATTTTTGATTTGGAAAACAGGGTAATTAATTAGAAATGGAAATGATTGTTAATTAGTTAAATTAAAACCAGCCTTGAGCATTTAAATGTAATAACCTCAGTCAGATAGAAAAAAAAACAATAGAAACTGATTAGCCAATGAAAGAAATCCATTTGGGAAATCGGACCTCAGCGAAAGAATCATCACTCCAAGACGCAATGTTAATTCAATCCTTGACATTAATATAAAAAGGACAGGTTTTGGAAAGCTTGGAAGTTTAGTGAATAAGGAGTGATTGATCATTGACGATGTAACAGCTAGGTGTTAGTGCTGAGGTGATTGAAAAAGACGCACAGCTTCAATCCCTTCAGTTCTGTAAGAAAGGAAGAAAAATGGGCCATCGTTTCTTCATTGAGGACCAATTACACTAAAAAAAAAAAAAAATCTCCAAAGGATAAATAAATCGATCAACCGGATACAAATCTTCGGACGACGTGGGAATTCACGTGCAAACGGCAAGGAATATACGAAGATGAACTATTTCAATAACCGTAAGACTTTAAAATTTATGAACAGTAAATTAAAAACTTTCCAGATTTAAATGATTTCAATATTATTCTATCTGACCAACATTATTTTATTAATTAGTTATAATTTTATTTAATGTATTTAATTTGTAAAATCATTTCCATTTATTTATTTATTTATTTAATTTTGTTCTTTAAGTTTTATTATGATTTCTGTTTTCCGTTAAATAAATTATAAAAAAATGTTAAACTTAAGTCGGGCGTGAATGGCTGTATCGATTTGTAAAGATATATTAAGGGAGGGTAATCTTGGGTTGTTCATTTCGTAGTTGAATTGGTTCAATGGATTGGATATATTTATGTAATTAGTCGGTGTAATATGAGATCCGCTACGGGCAGGATTATAGATATACGCCACACACCCTCTGTTTGCCTATGGATGGGTTTGTAAGTCGGCAGAATACCGCAGCCCATTCCTATGGAGTTTTTAGTTTATTGATCTACTTGCCCACAGATGTCACATCCCTGTGGGTGGAGAGTCAATGTCGTTTCTATTTCTACATATTGTTCAGATGTACATTCCTGACAATATTGTTGTGTTGTCGTATCATGCTACATTGAATACATGAATGTATCAGATGGATTGGCGCCAGTTGATTGCGAAATGTGTTGCCTAAGGTTAAGTAGGGATAGAATATTTTATTTTTAAATGCAGATCTATGTAGTCGATTCAGGCTCGATCCTAAATAAAACTATTAAATTTAAGTTGTTTATAGACGCTTGCATGGATTGTTTATCGGTTAACTATGTTTGCGTTTCATATTTGATCAAAATATATAGACATTCGATAAATAATGATACCTTACGGTGAGTATCTAAAAATGTATTTATTCGGATGTCTTTTAAGTTATTGGTGACGATGCAAGTATCTTACGATGAATACTGGAGGGTTTCTTATAATTCCCTATGCAATTGTCAGTAATCAATAATTTTGTATTTTGATCGTTTATGTTTACTTTGAAATGTTTTTGACCGTTGAAATCTATGTAACCGATCTATAGCAACATATTAAACAGGTTTATAAGCCCATCTGTGCGAACTTGATTAAAAATGTAAATTTATAATATAATAGTAACTCAATGTAAATTAAAGTAAAATCAAAGTTAAAAATAATGTTAAATGTTTAAATGTAAATCACTAAAATAATTTTCAACCTTATATATATGTGCATAAATAAATCTGTTTGTATGATAATTACTGGCAGTGGCTTACTTTATTCTTTTATATACTAGTAAATGATATTATTAAATCTCTGCTATTCCACTGAGCTAGTGACATGGGCTAACGACCGGAATCAAAATTTAAGAAAAAAAAAATATATTTTTTTTTTGACTCACGTATCTGCCTACTCTATAAATTTTTCTAGGTTCAAATGCCTAGAAATGAGTACAACATTTGTTAAAATCAAAAAGAAATCAATAAATTGATCTGGCATTACTTATAATAATAAAAAAAAGTATTTATGTAATTTTAGCTATAATTTATTTCTATTTCTAAATTTTATTATTTTTATTTCATATTGTTGGAATGTGAATTTTTAAAAGTTTACAATTCCATTAGAGAAATAGTATTACTTTTTGATATTATGTATTTCCAAGAACAAACTCTTTCTAAAATGAAATATATCAAGTCAAAAATTTATTTACTATATAATAGACTTAGCAATTCACATGACTTTTATCAATAGAAATGTTGGATTTTCAACCTAATATACAATTACAAATGTTAGCAAATTGAAACAAATGGCCTCATTTTGTTAGTTTGATTTTTTTTTTTTTTGTAGCACACTATTTTTTTTAAAATAAAGATATTCTTCAAAAAACTATGTGGATGCTTAGATAGAAAATAATTTCCAAATTGTATCAGTCAGATGAATGCTTGTCAGTAAATAAAACATGATTGATATTTCTGTAGAAAAGACATCATTCATATTAAAATCAACATTTTGTTTGTTTTTTTAGGTTTTAGATATATATTATGAATTGTCATGAGTAAAATTGCAACATACAAATATAGTTCTTTTTTAACTTTTCTTTAATTATTTTTGATATGGCGACCTTCTCAAAAATGATTGAGAATCCATATAGTAAATTATTAATATATAAATAATTTGATTGTGAATTTTTACAAAGGATTTATATTTAATTTAATACTGTTGAGCTCTGTATAGCATCGTATCATTTATGCCAATGCTGATTAAATTGATTTATTTATTTTAAAATTTGTATATTTTAACTTACATGCAAATTGAGAAAATTTTTTAATTTCAATTTTTTAAGTAGCCATTAATTGATTTTTTTTCATATCACCCTTTTATATATATATATGAGAACTCCTCTTTGTAATTTCTTTTAATTATATATATTTTTTGAACCCTTTCTTTTCACTACTTATTAACAATATTTGTAATTATTTGTTCACTTTTCATATCATTTGTTATGACAGTTTTCAAAATGCATTTAAAATTTAATAAATAGAAGAAAACGATCAAATGAAGTATTTATTTATATATAAATTTAAAACTGTCTGAGAGAATTTTCTTAATTCTCAATTAAATGATTTGATAAATTTATTATAGCTTTTCTGTGTTTGTGAATCATTAAGAAATAGTGATCATAATATGAAGCAAAAAAAAAAAAAAAGTTTAATTTTTTTTGTGTGTGTAAACTTTAAATTCTGAAATATTTTTTTAAAAATAAACTGAAATGTCATTCTTTAAATTCCTGACAATTTTTTTTTAAAGACCATTAAAAAATATTTTATTGCAAACTTAAAACTGTTTAAACAAATTAGTAGATTTTGATGTTTATTTTATTAAAATTCTCTTTCTTTGCTCACTTAGTTTATTTGTATATTTTTATATTGCTTGCTCTGATTGACAATTTAATGTGACATTTGTCAACTGTATCTAGATATTGATTAATCTTTTGAATTTAGATGAATTATGATCATAGTTAACTTTATATTTTATCAGATTACCAATGTATTGTGTGAACAGCACATATTGTATTTTATTAGCATGAAATGCTAGAGATCTTTAATATATGCTCATATTAATCTCAGTTGATATTATACTAAAGCTAAAACAATTTACTTTTAGCAAAATATTTTATGCCAGTGAAATTTAGTAAAAAAAACATAGTATTTATATTTTTGAAAATCATGTTTCATGTATTAATAGAATCTTGCAATTTAATTTTTAATTAAACCTGAATAATTTTTTTAAAAAAGAAATGGATTTTTTTTATACAATGCAGCATTATATTTGTTCAAATACATTTCACCTAGAAACTTTACAGTGTAAACAAACTTTTGCTTGAAATTTTTTAATGAATTTTAAAGTTTATTTATAAAAAGTATCACACGCCATCTACACTTTGTTATGAATAAATATTTTGCCATATTTATAGTATTTGGTTTCAAATCTTCCCACAAATGCTTGGATCTGCACATAATCTCAAATTGTATGCTAATTTAGCAAAGTAGTCACATTAAAACATCAACAAAAATTGTTTAAAAAAAAATAGAGAATAATTTTGTTGTGAAAATCAGTACAATATTAAATTGAGAGAGGAAGCACAAATTTACATATACTTAACTTTTTTCTTTTACTAGCAAGTCAATTATTTTTATTTTATTACATAAATAGAGCACTTGCAGTTTCATTTAAGCTCAGTGCATTTGTTATTGTCATTAACTTTGTGCTTTGGAGTCATTTTAAATATTTTTTTCCTGATCATGATAGTAATACCCAGAATTAATGATTTTACTATAACAGCAATCATACGACTATGTTTGATAAGAAAATATTGATGAGAAAGGAGTTATGTAATGCTAATAAAAGCAGATAAACTAAGTTTTATAATTCAAATTTATATATTTTTAATTTCTTTTTAATAGTTTTTTTTAAAACTATGGGTAGTAAAACCACTAAAAGCATGAATAGTGATATGGCATGACTTTCATTGTCATTATATTTTTAAAGTTTCTACTAATTTTTTCAAAACAGAGTTAAGCTGTCATTACAAACCTTCAGAAAAACACAGAGTTAAGCAGATTTCTGTTTTACATTATTTGCTATAAATTATGAGCTGTTTGTATTATAATCTAATTAATTCTAGGTTTATGCAGTATGTATTTTTCTAATTTTTTTAAAAATAATAAATAATTAATAGAGTGATACAGGTAGTTCAGGTGTGACTAGTTAATAAATGTCATCTCTGAAAGCAAGCTAATTTTGCATTAATGAGGATAATGCTCAAGACTGCAGTCACTTTTTTAAAACATTTTTAGCCAATATTTTATGCAAATATTTTATTTAATATATTTTTTTAGATAGTATAATAGGATGTGCCAGTTTTCGCATCTAAAGCACAATTTTGTGATGAGCAATTTTATGTTAATGAGGTTTTGTCTCTGTGTATATGTTGTATAAAACAAAGATATGATGTTATAGCATTGATAGATTATCTCTGTATTTTGTGTGTGTGTATTAACAATCTGCAAAATTTTAAATAATTATGTAATAATAATCCTAATTTTTTAATTCTTTGTTGTTTTTTTTAAAGAAAAAATTGTATAATGTTCTGTTTTCTAAGCAAACACTATGTTGAAAGCTTCCACAGATAAGTGATTAGAAAATTTATTGTTAAATAAATGTGTATATTTCTTACCATAAGATAATTAGAAATTTTAAAATGTTTTTTACTCTTAAATTTTAATTGTTTTAACTTGCTTTTCAAATATAGTTTTTAAAATATATAATTTTAATGGTTCAGTAAAAGCAGTGATAAACTGCAAGTAATTCAATGAAGGGAGCTGGCAGTTCACAGTTTTCAATGGTATGAAAATATTTGGAGATGATCAAATTATTCTATAGATATCTTAGCATTGTCATGTAGATCGTGATTGTATATTTATTAATAGGTAGGCACTTTTTATAACATATTGATTTTAATACTCTCTATATTTATCACCATTAGTGACAATTAAAATTTGCCTTTATGAATTTTGATTCTTCATTCTTTATCATACTTTTTTATAATGATAAAAATTATTATTATTTTTTTTTTACTATCAATTTTTATTTCTAAAAAAAAAAAAGGAGAGATAGTTAGTTATTCTCTGTTTTTCAAATAAAAAGTATAGGAGGGAAGATGAGGTTTTTTTTAATGCCTATCTGTTAATTTAGTAAAAAAAAAAAAAAAGCGAGATAAGCGTAAAGGAAGTGGGGAAAATCTTTTAATAGCTTCCATTAATTCACTTTCGGTTTTCTTATTTTACTTTCAAATCTTAATCCTTCATAAAATTTGATATTTTTAAAATATCAAAAGATTAATATTATTGTCCTTGTTAAAATCATTGAAATTTATAGAAAATCTTAAGGATGCTTCTATATGTATTGGTACACTCATACATGCAGACATCCAGATATTTATACATTTTAATATTTAAATAGGAAAATTTCGTAAATACAACGTATAACATAATGTTATTCTGTGATATATCAACACAGGAATGCAAAAAGTATGTTCTTTGTTTGAAGTTATAAAAATGTGAGCCATTTGGAAAATACAGTACTTGAAATTGCCATTTAACTCTTAAGGTTAGGAAAAATAGTCATTGATCAAATTGAAAAATATTCTTGATAATAAAAAAAAGCATTAAACAAATAAAATTTAAAAAGTTTATCCAAACAAATAATTTTTTGATCACTGAAAGTAACTACATTCCAAAACACATTTACATTATTTATTATGAGAAGAAAACTACAAAAAAATTTTCTCATTTGAAAGCATTACAAGATAGATCACGTAATTTTTTATGACTGTGTATAAGTTTAATGGTAAAAATTAAAATTTCTGAGAAATATTGCCAATTTTTCATTATTAGTTTTTTTGAAAATATATTTACAAAAGGTACTATTTTGTTAAAGAAAGTTTATTCCTTTTGTGAATATCCTTTTAAATTTCAATACAAAATAATTAATGGGGAGGGTGTGTTATTCATACGATATGCAGTTGACTTTTTTTAAAACTGGATACAAGAAGGAAGATTGATAGTGGACATTCACTTTTGTGTTTCTTATGCATAACTTTTATACTTGTTTAATCCATATCTTTATTAATGTTTTAAAACGAATGTAACAATATAGTACATCGTATGACTATATTATTGTCTGTATATAAAAGATAATATCCCAGTTTCAATAAATTATGATACCAATTAAACATTATTAATATGATTGTATGGGGATTTGGACTGATTATTATTAATTCAATTATCATGAGGGGGGGGGGTATTGAAATGAGTTAACTGATAATGAAGAACGTCCCATTTTAGTATTAAAAAAAAAAAAATCCCTACATTAGTAAAAAAAAAAAACCCAGTAATTTTTTTTAAAAAGTAATGAAATTAACAAAAACATTTTGTTTACTGTATATCCAATATTGTATTTGTCATCAAATGTTTTTTTTTTTATGCAGTTTTTTTTATGTAAAGTAAAACCTATTAGAAAAATATTAACATTATATTCTATAGGAATTTTCTTGATTTTTCTACTGCAAGCAAAGTTTATGCACGTGTTCTCTTCACATTTCATGTTCTAGATCTTGATACTAGTTCCATAATCTATTTCGTTGAGATAGCCTTAGTATTTATTAATTTACACTGTTTTATTTTTTTCTTCAAGAAAAAAATGATAATGTCTTATATAATTTATGTAGCACAAATTATTATAAATAATGGGATGCAAATTTGAGATTCATTTAAGAGTACCCTAGATACTAAAGATTTGATTTAAAAATTGTGATGGCACAAAATTTAAATCATATCTAGTAAAATAAATATATACTAAGTTTTATCAAAAAACCAAAGTTAAAATATGCATATTTTTTCAATTTCACGATTAGACTTTTGTTAGGGCTAATGGCTATAAAAATCTTAATCTATATCTTAAAACATTCCTATACAATCACTAAATGGTTGAATGCTTAGATTCACCAATGATTTGTTTTCTAGTTTCATTGAGAAAACATGATATTGTCAAGCATTGTTAGCCAAGAGGTCATCGCAACCGCCTTGCAAGCAAGTAGTTGGTTGCAGATGGTTGTGGGTTCGCATCCTGGCTGATGCTATGATATATGAAAAAAAAAAAACATGATAGTATATTTTATCTAGTGGTGGCTGGCCTTAAGCACTGTATTGCTGCAGCACCCCCAGAAAAAGACATGAAAATTAAATTTATGCTTGAAAATATCAATAATATATCAATCATTCAATATTTTGAATAATTATTATGTAATTACAATTATTTAAACTGTTTTTAAAAACAATCATTTTAACTGATGCTTGAGATTCTATTCAAAAATGTTAATTATAGTAATGTTAGAAACTTTATATTTGGTAAATTTTAGCAAGTTTCACCATTGTTATCAATGCGCAAAGCTAACGACATCGGAACTACTTGCTGCAGCAATGTCAGTCATTATTTGAGAGGGATATGTTTATTTATTCTGGTTTCTTTAGAACAAATAAATTTTTATTTTTTACATTTAGGATGTTTTTCTTTTTCTTGTAATTAAAATTTATAAATTAACATATTTATTACAGAAAAATATAAAATAATAAAATAAATATTTTAAATATTTATCATGATGAGTGTTAGGGTTGAAATATATACAAAAACTTACATTTTTCCAATTAACTTTATATAAAAAAATGTTATAAAAAGTAAAGATCAATTTACTCCAGATATTGTTATTTGTCAAACCAGCAATTAATAAAAAATACTAATGTTAGATCTTTTAACAATGATTGGTATGGGAAAGTAAAATGACTATGTAGTTGAGAAATTAGACATACTCTGTTTTGTTTTTCTTCCTTACTTCATAGTGACTGCATTGTAATAAAGTACCTCTGCTTAAACATTTCATGGGCCGCCTCTGATTTTATCTGTTTTGGGTAGTTTACATGTATATAATTATTATATTTATTTAGAATAGATTTTTTTTACAAATGGTTTGTAAAGCCAAAAATTTAAAATATTAATTCTTAAACAAAATATACATTAATGCAAACTTTCATGCTTTTCCATTTTCACAATGGGACATTTATTGGCCATAAAAATCTTATCTACATCATAAAATGCTGGTGTTAAATGCTTGGATTGACCATTGATTTGTTTTCTGGCTTTCCTGAGAAAACTTACTGTTATATTTTATCTGTTTTGGCTAGATTACATGTGTAAATCTTTTGACTTAATTATAACAAAGTTTTTGCAGGTGGTTTATAAATTATTTTCTGATTTTTTTTAAAAAATGCATTTTGTAAACAATCATATGTGATGTTATTTTATCATGTTGTTCATTTTGGTTTTCCTTGGAGGTTTGTGAAATATGCACTACTATTGTAAGTATTGTGAATCTAGGCATTTTTTTTTTTTCACTTCAACAACTGTGAAATAGGTCTATCATGAAATTGATGATTTTGAATGTTTGGGTTATCTTTTGGCCTGTATTGTGACTTTTTTTTTTGATAAAATTTGTTGTTTTTACTTCATCTATTTTACAAAGTTTATCTTTTTTTTTTTTTTGTAAACTGGGTAAATTTTTTGCATAATTGAGAAGAGAAGATAAGTTTCTTGTTCTGATGACGAAAACAAGTACATATTAGATATTATTATAGAATCAGGAAAAAAGTTGTATAAGTAATTGTCTTTTAAATAATTGGTGTATATAATAAAGATAATGTTAAAGGAATAGATTATTGGAAAAGTAATTGAAAAACAAATACAAGGAATACAAAAGCAGTTTATATTCATTTATTTTACCGTGTTAGTTTATTAGATATTCAGAAATATTTTATGTCTTTAAATAACTTTGGTGTTAACTCTATAATATTCATTTTTAATGATAGAAAATATATACCCCCTTCCCCAAAAACATCTTAATAATTACTTATAGAAGTATTTAATGTTTAATATAATGTTAAAGCATATACTGTCATTTTGCCTTAAAAATAACTATTAGTTGTGTCAGTGAAGTTGTTTAAAGACTGAAATTATATTCTAATGCATATTATTAAATTATTTTTTAATCATTATTGCTAACAGTATAATGTACTTGAGTATATGTAACAAAATGTTAAGTCAAATTACTGAAATTTCTAAAATATTCATGAAAATTAAGCAATGATTGTAAATAGACATGATAAAAGATTAAAAGTGATAAGTGGGCCAAGAACAATATAGCAAAGTAATGCTTAGATATTTGGATGGTTAGGTTTTTAATGAATGAAATAGTGTTCATGATTGCAAATTACGAATTGCATTAGCAAGTTTTATTTTGTTGCTCATCAACATTAGATCTAGGAAGGAAACTTAGCTTTCTGTCAAGATATGGACAGTTGAAAAGGAAGAGAAAAATTTGAAGGCAAAAGATAAATTGGAAAAATGGAATTAGCAATGTTCAAATGTTGTAAAGGACTAATGGAATGAGATTTACTGTTAAGGACATTATGAAATAGAAGAATTCACTTAGAGATAAAGATATTATGAAAGATATGTTAGAAATATTTATGGATAATAGGAAAAAGGTAGAAAGAGAAAGAAAATGATAGGTGATCTAAAATCCAGAAATAGCTGTAGTTAGAATTATAGTGATAGGATACACAAACAGGCAAATGCCTGGGAAACTAATTGATTGAGGAATATGCTGGTATGAATTTATTTCAGTTATTTAAAATTTTGAAATTTACTTTATTTTTAGATAAGATGTTCTCATTTATTGTGCATATAAGACAATCAGCTAATGCTGGTTTAGCGATGGAGGAAAAGGGATAATATATTTAGCTTGTAGAGATTTGAAAAATAGAAAACAATATAGAAAGGCTTGGAGTAGTTGTTGAATTATTGTACAAGATTTGCCTTATTATATTTAGAAGTATACAATATATACAAATTAATTTATTTATACTTTTTTCATAATCTTATTTTCATTACTACTTGTCACATGGGTACATCATTCCAAAATGGATGTAAATTTTAAATATTAATAATATTAAGGTTTATGCATATTCTTATTTATTTATTTTTTTAATTTATGTTCATTAAACACTGACATTTGTCTTCCAATTCTGGATGTTTTGCAATATAAATAATGAATAATACATAGAAAGTGGTAGTGAAACCATAATTTTCAATTTTAAATTTAATAATTTAGAATGTTTACATTTTAACTCAATAAAAAGAGTTAAAAATGGTTACTGAATGGAGACTGTAAGAATTTATGCCTTTAATAAAAAGTTATTTTTGCTCAAAACTTGTTTTTGGAGTTAAGCTGGTTTGATTTACATTCTTGTGGCTTGTGGATTTGAATGAGAGATGTCATTAGAAATTAGCCTTCAATCAATAACTAGTACATGCTAAACTTTGTGCTATTTTTTTCTAAAAACATTTAATGATTAATTCTTGATAATAAAAATAGTGCAGTATATATTTACAAGTAAAATACTTCCATCACAAACTTTCAGACAAATACACAGCAACAATAATGATGCAAAAAAGTAAAATTCAAGAATAAAACAACTAGATGTCTCCCTTATAGATATATGATACCTTAGTCACTATTATATTATATTACAATTATGTAAGGTATTAACAATCAATTCATGTATATTCACCAGATTGCATCTGATGTATTGGTGTTCCTTTACATCCTAATTAAGGTTGGTTCAATATTTATTTAGATATCAATATTAGCTGTTGACTTCATTTTTCTTTTGCCAGTTTTCTAAAAAAACAAATCTTGTGCTTACTTGAGAATTTTCACCAATCTGGATCATGCTATAATCAGATTTAAACACATGTTGTGAATGTGCAATAAAATGCACTAATGTAACCTTTTCAACTGGAAGTTTACTGCCTATGGTAGTATGGCACTTTTGCAATTAGTTGTCAACAATATATTTTTAAATTATATTTATTTTTACAGTCAGCATATTGATCAATATATTTATCTGATTGATCATTATTAACTGGAGATCTTTACTCTGAAATTAGTAATAGTTACATATTCTTTTGCTGAGCTAGCTAGATTGGATATTGTCCAATTATGAATATCATTTGCTGCTTTAAAATTTAATATTAGAATGTATTGTTAACATGGTATAATTTTTTAAAAATGTATCTAGTGTATATGTTTTCCTGAAGGTTTGTGATGATGGTGTTCTAGTTGTATTTTTATATTGGACTATTTCCATCATGTAATAATGCTCAAGATTAAATGGGTTTATAAATAATCATTAAAAACCAATCAACACTTAGACAATCCCAATATCAATAACAATCAACAATTTCCAAACTGTTGAGAAGGCAACCTCATTTTAACAATAAGGGTGGATTACCATTCTTATTAATGGTCTAATATACTTATATGAACACTAAAGATTACAACTTGACCACAGAGATAGAAATTATTAATACAAAGAAGGTTTAAATAAACTTCTTTAAACATGTAAATAAAACCTATTCTGAATGCAGACTAATAAATAATTGCAATCTTTATTGTCTATATAAGTATATTAGATCGTTAATAAGAATGGGATTCCATTCTTATTGTTAAAAGAGGATTGCCTTAACAACAATTTGGAAATTGTTGATTGCTATTGATATTGGAATTGTCTAAGTCAGGGGTCCCCAATCCTATGCCCTGGGCACCATGGTGCCCGCAGACCATTTTACGTGTGCCCGCCGCTATCCAAACACGCTAAAAAATTATTTATCTGATACAAATAAATTTAATTTTTAAAATTTTTTATAAATTATTGTATTATATTGTAATCAAATTGTTAAAATTTTATTTTTGAAATAAATATTTTTTTGTACATTATGTGTATTATTAACAATATCCAACTATAAATTTACATTGAAAAAATAAATGGTGCCCACCACCCGGCCGGTATTATAGAATGTGCTCTTAAATGCAAAAAGGTTGGGGAACCCTGGTCTAAGTGTTGACTGGTTTTTAATGATTACTTATAAACCCATTTAACCTTGAGTGTTATTACACTTATTATTTAAATAATAATTTGGGTGCAATTTGAAATTTATAATTGTCTTTTGTAATGTTGTAATTGACTATTTATAAGTCTGTATTCAGAATAGGTTTTATTTACCTGTTTCATCATCATTATCATCAACCATTATCAATCCACTGCAGGATGAAGGTCTCTCCAAGTTCAATCCATCTTCTCCGATCTTTAGCTTCTCTTCTCCACATCACCCCAGTGCACTTTTTTATTTCATCCATCCATCTCACATGTGGTCTCTTTCTGGGTCTTTTTGCAATCTCTTATAATCCGGTTTAAGATTTCAATTGTCCATCTATTATCATCCCTTCTAGCAATATGTCCAGCCCAACTCCACTTTAGGCTTTTAATTTTTTCAATGAGGTCAATAACACCTGTTTATTCTCTTACCCATATATTGCGTTTTTGATCTCTTCTTGTTACTTCCAAGATGTATCTCTCCATACTTTTTTGAGTGGTCTGAAGTCTCTATATTGCTCTTCTATTAAGTGTCCAAGTCTCAGATCCATAAGTAAGAACTGATAAAACACATTTATTAAAAACTTTTTCAAACACATAGATATATTTTCTTTTAGTATCAAGTTATTTCTACCAAAAGCACTCCAACTAAGTTTAATTCTATGATTAACCATTATGTTTCCATTTGTATTAATAATCTGACCAAGGTATTTGTAACTGTTAACTTCTTCTAACTCATCATAATCAATCTTTATTTTCATATTTTGAGAAAATCCATTAAACATTACTTTAGTCTTTTTAACATTTACCTTTAGTCCTACTTTCCTAATTTCATCTGATAACTCCGGCAACATTTCCAGAAGCTCTAAAGTATTATTTGCAAAAACAACATCATCATCTGCAAAATCTAAATGACTTAAATAATTTCCATTTACTTTCACTCCTTTAGCTTCTTGCAGCACTGCTGTAAAAAGTTTTGCAGATATGGAGCATCCTGTCTTACACCTTTTTCAATGTTGACTCTCCTAGTATCATTATATAATCTAATTGTTGCGGTTGCATTTTTATAAATATTCTTTAAAATATGACAATATCCTGCATCTATACCTTGATGATCCAATGCTTTAATCACTGAAGAAATGTTTATAGAATCAAATGCCTGTTCATAATCCACAAATCCAAAGCATAAAGGGAACTCATATTCATTTGTCCTTTCTATAATTTCTCTCAATATCTGGATATGATCTACTGTACTAAAACCACTTTTAAATCCAGCTTGTTCTCTTGGTAAAAATTTTGTATAAAACTGATTAAAGGCTGATAGGTCTGTAATTTCTAATATCTTCTTTATCACCCTTTTTAAATATTAATACTGCATTCTTCCAATCATCTGGTACATCTTTATCATTTAGACATTTGGTATATAATTTTGTTAAAAAAATTTCTATTTCTTCACCTGCTTCTTTTAATATATCAATTATAATTCCATCTTTACCTGGAGCCTTTCCTTTCTTCATACATTTAATTGCATGTCTCACTTCTTCATTTAAAATTCTGAGCAATTCAGAAGATGTAATACATATAGGAGGTACTTGTTCTTTATTACTATATAATTCTTGATAAAAGTCTTTTATCCATTTTATGATGTCATCTCTCTTTTTAGTAATAATTCTATCTTTTTTCTTATTGCATATATAAATTTTTTACCAATACCAAAATGTTGTTTTACACTCTTGAGACTTTTATTCTCTTCTCCAGCTTTTCTTGCTAGTTCACAGTTATACTTTTTTATATCATTTTCAACTCTTTTCCTCGCCATTTTACAAAATTCGTGATATTGAATCCTTTTTAATGCATCATTTTTGTTTATATACCTTCTTTTCTTCATAAATTCTTTAGTCTCAGTAGAAATTTTATTGGTCAATTGCTGCTTTTTTCTACCAGCTATTTTAAAAGTGTATCAGTTATTTTCATATTAATTTCATTCATATTAATTTCATTCAAATCTGAATCATGTTCAAAATGTACTAATACTTGAAACTGATTTGTAAGTTCTAATTTAAATTCATTAGAATGTTTCTGAAGATTAGGAATATCAAATGTAAATATTGTTTTTCATAATAATTTTTGTCTCTCTAGTTTTGCACTAACACGTATATTACATCTTACTAATCGATGATCACTTCCTGTGTTAAATTTATTAAGAAGACTACAATCTTGAAATATGTATTTTCTGTTAGTCAAAATATAATCCAATTCTGCTGTACATTTGAATGCTTCCATGTGCATCCTTTTAACATTTTTTTAAAAAAAAGAATTCATAATATGAAGTTTTTCTTTTTCTGCAAACTCCACAAGTCTATGTTCTCTCTCATTTGTATTACCATAACCAAAATTACCTACAGTACTTTCATCTTTCATTTGTTTACCAATTCTCACATTAAGGTCTCCTACAACAATTTTAAAATGTTGTTTACTCTGATGAAAAGCCTTTTGTACATCCATATAAAAATCTACTACTTCATCACTATGAGAATTTGTTGGGGCATAAACTAGAATTATCTACATTTGATATCTGCTATTAAGTTATATAACTAATCTTGCCACTCTGTCCGATACACCATCAATCTCCACTAGATTGTTCTTCCATTTTTTATTTCTAATGAATCCTACTCTTCTTGTATTTCCAATATTTGTGCCCTTTATAGTAGAATACATGCCCACTTTATAAATCAATTGTCTCTTTCACCTTTTCTTCTAACTTCACAAAGTCCAATAATGTCCCATTTAATATAAGACAGTTCTTCTTCTAATTCTTGCAATCTTCCTTCATTTGAAAGTGATCTGCAGTTGTGAGTACCTAAATAAAAAGTCATCATCAAATGGCAGCCTGGGTCTGCAATCAAGGGATTCTTAGCACCCTCTGCCTTTGGCCACCAACCGCTGCCTTGGTTGGTGACTTTACAGCTTTCTGGGAATAAGGCCATGATTTATTTTTGTCTGACATAATTCTATATATCTATTGGAAAAATATTTATCATTTACACAAACATTCATTCTGCCTTATCAGACAACAGAGGAAGAAAGACGATGGTGTTTTTTGATCTTAAATTCAGAAGTAAAAAGCCAATAAACTCACCACGCTGGCTAATGTGTGTTGGTGAGTAGTTCATCCATGTTCGTATACTATATGAATAATCACATAATAATAAAAGATGCAATGACAAGAACGTATGGCGTGGATATTAGGAAATTAGCCCTGCTCTGTTCCTTTAAGGCCTCCAAGAGGAATCAAAAGGTCTCCTTTCAGTTAATAGGTTTATTTAAATTTCTTTGTATCAATAATTTTAATCTCTGTGGTCAAGTTGCAGTCGTTAAGGTCTACTTAAGTATATTAGCCCGTTAATAAAGATAGGATTCCACCCTTATTGTTGATTATTATTGATATTAAGATTTTGTGTTTTGAATGGTTTTTAATGATTATATATGTATATTTAAAATCGTTAAAAAAAATCTCCCTTTCTAAAGTTAACATTTTTTCACACATTGTTTTATATCAAGTAACTCAGCATTATTTTTTAAAATAAAACTTGAAAGCTAATTATAATCTAAAGAAATCATATTTGCAAAATAATGTTTAGATCACTCATTTTCTTTACTTTATGCAGCTTTTTTAAAAATGAAAACAAACAATGGAATTAATTGAAATGTTCTCATTGAAGCAAATGTTACAATTTAATTAAGCATTATTACTATTTAGAATGTGTATTAACATCTAACAAAAATTTACTATTTTTTGTATTTATATACTGTATTTATAATAAGTTCTCCTGCAACAATGAATGTGGTCATTTTTTAATTTAATAAACATGTAGTTAATTTTTTTTCATTTATTATTTTTTAAATAAAAAAAGTGAAAAAAATACACATACATATCTCTGATTAACTAAGCTTTAAAATGTAAGTCCAAAAAATCAAAACATTTATATTTTATAGTTTAGAGTATTGAAGAACGAGGGGGAGTAGTTCTAGGTCAGAGTATTCTCAAACATTATAAAGAAAATTTGGAAATATTCATATCAGTAAACAGTATCGTTTATAATTCTTTCAATACTATCAATGTATACATAGATTGGACAATCATTAATTATGTTTTTCATAAATTTTGTGTTTTCACACAACTATGTAAAATGAGAGATTATTATATTCTAATAAAACAGGCACAGACATTGTTTAAAACTGTTCATATGATCTCAGTAATGTCTAGTAAGATCAGATTGAGTTGTCTTTATTGTTAGATCTGGAGAAAGAAATTCAGATCATACATCCTATTTCAGCATTTGTGATTTAATGTTTATGAACGAAATATTCATTTGGGACATATCTTAACTGGTATGTCTTGGATTAGTGATAAATCTTGAGAGACATCTTGTCCATTGCAAGTGGATATAAATATTCTTGTATGGGGAACCATTGCTAGATAGCTGACTTAAATGTGCTTGTAGTATTTCTCATGATAATATTTAATTGTAAGATCAGAAATTTAATGTAAGCATTCTTTCTTTAAATAGGAGCACATTTATTGGAAAGAGAAAGTTGAGTGGCACTTTTTAAAAGAAAAAAATTGTTTGTAAGAATTCTATAAATATGAATCTTTCGTTTGCTTAAATTGAACATGCTTAGTGTTGCTGTATTTATAAAACTTCCATCTGCACATATTACTAATATTGTATAGACACTCATATGTTACAATGAAATACAATGCCACATTCTAAAGGATGGGATATATTCTTTGCTATCATTTTTCTTATCCTTCTTACTAATGTCATAATATAATTTTTTTCATCAATACAATAGAATTTTTTATAATGTTTATACTGACTTTCGTGTATTTTAATATAACATGTGTTTGTTAGATTATCATTTATTAAATAATATATGTCAAAAAGATTTACTGGCTAAAAAGAAGTATAATGAGATCAAGCAAAAAAAATGTGATTACTATCAGTGATAATTACTGTTATTTTTTAAATCAATTTTTATTACTTGTATGATTCTTTAGGTAAATATCTGTTATTGTTGCTAATAAAATATAAAATATGAATAATAGTTTTTGGTAAAGAGGAAAATAAAATTAAAATGGGAAGAACTATTTTTTATTTTTGTCAACAATCAATGTTATATATATATATACTCTTAATTAGTTTTGTGCAGTGGTAAAATGGTGGACCCAAGAGCTCAAGATCCATGTATCATACCTTCAGCCATGTCACTTCTGATACTTGAACTTTTTATGAACTTCTGAGTAATAAAATCATTCAGTTTTTTTAAACACATTTTATGAAATTGTTAATTACTAGAATCAATGCAGACCCAAAGTTTTCTTTTAGCATTCCACTATAGAAAAATAATGAATGATGATAGTTTACATTCTCCGTCATCCTTTTTTTTGCTTTACCTCAAAATATGAAAAAGTCTGATTAAGTCATATGGAAACTGGAAATAAAAATCCAAATTTTGACTTAAGATTTGAATCCAAGTCCAGGGCATGCAATGAGAATTTAAAGATACAGACTTCTTAGACACGTATGATTGTGCTATTATTCATTTATTTGCTAATTTAACAACTGATGTTGATATAATAAATATTACTTTTAATTATGCAGCAATTTATTTTATTTTTATACAATCACTTTATCATTATTTGAATTCCAAAGTAGCCAGAAAAACACATTGGTTTTATTCAAATTAATTAGATCGGAACATTCCCCCCACTATTTTTTTTCCAGTTAGGAATCAACACTGAAACCAAAGTTATGCAGTCTTGTGCTCCCTTTATATCTAAATTAACTTGATTATAACATAATATTCAATTAATTTCATTAAGAAAAAATTATATATATATATATTTTCTGATAGTCTTAAGATTTATTTTGGTATTAAATAAAGAAGAGGTATAAAATATTTTAAACCTTTGAGATTAGGGTCTGTCTAATTTAGTTAATTTTACAAAGAAAAGAACTTAAAATTGATTTATACAAGTATATGAAAGTAGAATGTTAAATTGTTAGGTAATGAATGAAAAGAGAGTTTTTTTTTTTTTTTTAGTAATGCTTAAAGACATGGTTTGGTTAAATGACAATAGAGGTTCTGTTTTGAATTAGTAATTGTTTAAAACCATGGAATGATATTTTAAAGGTCACCAGAACAATACTTAATGATACAAGTCAGAAGTTACTTTCAGCTTTGAAACTAAAAGGAAGAAGGAAAAGAAAATTATAAGACTACAAAAGATTTCTTTTAAATAAATAATGGAAGGAAATCAAGGTAAAAAGTGATTTTGAATGTCTTTACAAAATGAAATTTAAATAAAACAGTAAATAATAAATGATGTTACATAATATATTACAATATATAAAATATTGTGTCTAAATGTAAACACTTTATTTTGGTATTAATAGTATTATTGAACATACAATCTTTTGAACATACAATCTTACTCTGTATAATAAATTACAATTTAATGTACGTAACAGTGATTTTGACATTAATTTTAAAATTTGAAACGTTGGGTTTTGTTATATTTTTTATGTCATGCTTGAATAAACTGAAGGAAATACCAATAGTTAATTACAAACCTTCAATAAAATGATTTCAATTGCTTGATTGCAGCATCTTATTAGTAATTTGATTCATAGACCATCTTAGGCATAATATTTAATAAACATACACCAGTAAATTAAACACTAATATTGAAATGTTGAAGATCACATTTTCTGCTGTGATTAGAAGATATAGTCATATATTTGTCTTTAAAAGAAGTTAACAATCAATGCTGTATAATAGAAAAACTAAAATTTCTCTTCATTTTAATCTTTCTGGCATAAATTATAAAACTTTGAATGACAGTAAAGCAAAACCCAGTGCTTTCCAAAAAGAAGCAAATATATATATATTTTAAAAATTAGTATCAATTATATTTTTTCTTTATTTACAAATTTATAATACTTTTAATAATTGAAGAGTTCTTTCCTTGGGCAATTATATGACATTTATTTATTTGGATTTTTTTTTTTTTTTTTGACAGCTTAACTATTAATAAAATATAAAAAAACTTATGAAGATTCTAACAAGGAGATAGTTTCATCAGTGACTTTATTTAGTCTTTCAATTCTGCCACTGTAGCCATAGATTTGATAGTCACTGTCTATGCAGTTCATAATTTGTCCATGCCATATTCAAGCAATTGTTGATAGGTTCCATTATGAAGCACATGAACACAATAACCACAAGTTGTCCTGAATCTGTTGTTGAGACTCCAGTTGTATCTAGAAAGATAAAATCTAGTTGGCATTATTGTTTGGTTTCAAAAAAGAAATGTATTTAAACATCACAACAATTCCAATTTTTATCTCACGATTCTTTAATTGTATATTCTTGGTTGAACATCTAAAAAAAGAGGTAATTGAATTTGAGGCAAATCTTAGGGGATGAAACTATATCTTAACAGTCTTATCTGCTATTTCTGTGAAGCAATTTCTTATAAATGAAAGAACAGAAAACCACTGCTGAGGAATAAACTTAAGTGTACCATTAATATTTTTTATGCCAATATGTAATTGATTATCTAGAAGTATAATGTGGGAAGTTTTTCTCTAAAATGAAGCATAATATTCACCAAAAAAAGTATGTTAGTGCTAAATAAATTGTCCACAAAGAATTTGAATATCAGTTCTAAATAATGCCAACAAACTTTCCAAGAAAATTATTCCTAGAAGTGAGAGGTTGAACTTTGAATTATAAATCTTTTGATCTTTAGCCATCATTTTACTATTGCACAAAAAACTAAATAAATTATGCAGATTTAGTTCTCTTCTAATTTGACTGTTATCATAACATTAAGAATTGTGAAACAGCATCTGTCATATTTCTCCAAGAATTTATATATCAGGATCTAATATTACATTCATGTTTTCTAAGACATCAGATAAGAATCTTTTCAGTTATAAATTCAATATATTTATTTCTATTAAAGTATAATTAATTTATTTTTTCTCAAACTTTATGATTTCTTTCTTGTCATTAGTAATAATTCTTTCTCAAAGATAATCTTTCTACTAATATTTTAATGAATGGATATTCACTCACAAAAATAAATAAATAAATGACTAACAATGTAAACTATTAACTTCTATCTGTTCACTAGTATGCTCAGATTCTTTATAGGTGTGACAGTCCATGCATTTTTTACTATCTTTGATAATATTTTTATGTAACTTATATTTAATTCTAATTTTTTTCTGTTGACATTTCTTTATTATTTCAAAGTTCAAAATATTTCTGTCATTTGCATGCAGATTATCTGCACAAGTAACAATGATAAATAACATTGAGTTTTTAATGGCAAATACAGAATAGTAATTCAAATGTGCAACATTTATTTCATTAAGTTCCTTTACCCATCAAAAATTCTCTCCTAAAGAAAAACTAGTTTTTGATTTGAAGTCCAAATAATGTATTTTTCATTGCAACAACACATTACTAATAATGATATAGTCTACATAATTTATATTTGATATATTTTCATCAATTAAAGATGGAATCATTGGGCATTTAAAAAAATTCAGAAATAGGAATTAGAGTAGGCTCTAGTAACCAATCATTGAATAATTAAATATTATACATGTTTTAACCATATGACCAAAAAGTGTACCATAAAGAAGGTATATTGCCATATAAAACTAATTTAATATACGTGGTCATATTTGATTTCTTAAGTTTATCTTATGGCCTCAGGTTTTATTGTAAATATGTCAGTTTTTAATGGAAACATTAACTTAATGTCAATTTCTCATAAAGATCAGCCACAGTAAAAAGAATAATGTTGCAAATGAGACCTAAGTTGTTGATCTTGGATTCAATTTCATCTTAAATGCTAGATCTTATCAAGCACTAAGTCAATAAAATTAGAAACTAATACAATTGGTGTTGCAATTTTAAATGTATAAAGATAAGGTTAAGGATTAGAGTTTAAATATTAGGATTTTTTAAAGCTACTTAATAAAAGCATCTAATGTTAAAATATCTGATTTTTTTTTACTTTTTTAATGTTAAATTTATTCACTTTTTGAACTGATTCTATTTCTGTTTTAATTTATCACATGATAAAAATTTTATTATATACACATGGGTCTCTTTTTACGCAGACTTATTTAACATGATTTTGAAGTTACACGATTCATGTTTCACCGGAAGTCGACCTCCGATAATGCACTATTACTTTAAATAATAAATTTCGCGCACTTACGTTATATTGAAAATAATAGCACATTATTGGAATTCTACTTTCATCTTAGTAATTTCAATATTTTCAGTGCTTTATAATAGTAAGATTTTATGCAATAATGAAATTAAAATCATGATTTCCACATTTTATGTATACATACATTAAATTTTATAAGATTATAATGTAAATTTGTTCAAACATTGTGCGTGTTAATTTTGCATTTTAAATCACATTCTGTTTTTGCTTTTTAAAAAAGAACGTAATCAATTATTAATCATTTAGTGTCCACAAGTTTATTTTTAAAAGGTCAGTAATAGCAGTGGGCACAATTAAAAATTAAAATCTGATTTTTAATTGTAATTAACAATTTAAAAATTACTTACGGGCGACTTGAAATTTGATTTTTAAACGGAATTGAAAATTAAAGACAAAAATAAGAATTTAATTTTTAGTTGTTAGTTTTAATTAATTTTTTCCCAGCAGTGGTTATCATAAGTCTAAGTTCACAAACAGTTAATAAAATCATCGTAGTCGTCAACAGAAAACCATTAACACAAACATGAGAGTGAACTTGGCGCTAGTTGTATTTCCTCTTGTGAGAATAATTGCTGAGATATTCTTGACTTTGTTTAAGGGGAAGCCAAATACATCACATCACATCACATGAGAATCTGATTTTTTTACTAGTTTGCAAACAATATGTTTTTGGGCAAATAGCGATAATAATTAAAATGTATAAAAAAATGTAAATTACTGTACTGTAAATTATGCATAAAAATATATTATTTTGAATAAAATTAAATATTATAGTTAAAAAAAGTTTGTCTTGTATCAATTTTTTTCAAATTTGAAATTTTTTATTAGTCATATTTTATTTCCTTATTTTTTTTTTTTTTGCGCGAATTTTAAAGTAATTTTATGTTGGTGTTTTGCTTTTACGCGAATTTGAAAAATCACCGACTGCATCCCCCCATTTTCAATGTAAGTTACATCTATTTTTGCGCGATTTTGTTTGCGCATGTTTTCTGAGGAACCTATCTATCACGTAAAACAAGACCCAGGTGTATATGTATGTATAGTGCCAATAACTCAGAGACATGGATTTCTAATATAACTAAATATTTTAACCATAGTACAGTTATAAAGCAAATACTGAATAGTGGTAATAATTGACCCCAAATGGATTATATTTCTCAATCACTTCTTCAAGAGCAACTCTAAAGACTCATAATATCCAAAAATAATGTATTTTATTTAAACTAATAATAAAGATGAGTATTCACAGCCTTTTCTTAATTGCCATCTTTCATGAGAATGAATAACTCTGCCCCAACCCTTCTATCTTCATTAACATTCTGGCATTTTCTCAGTTGTAAAGCAATCTCCCTGCTTTATATAAACACTAAAATTATAAGTACTCTTGTTAACATTTGGAATGAAATGTGAGTATGAGAAAAAACACTGACAACTTGAATTTACGAAATTAATAACAATTTATTTACATTATCTTTAAATTGTTTAAAATAACATTTTTCTAGATTGAAATAGCAAAATTAACATGTATTTTAGAATTATTATAACAAATTAACACACATATTAGTCATTAAAAAAACAACAATTATGTAACATTCAGTATAAAATATATTAATATAGAACTCATTAAGATATTTCCTCCTCTAAAGTTATAAAAATGAAACATCTTGTCATAGTAGCTAGTATTAAATTAATCATATACTCATATAAACTTGTGACTGATCATACTGGATGCTTAAGTTATCAATCATAAGTGCAGATCTTTAACTTGCACTTTATTCTTCTTTTCTTTAGTTTTTTTCTAAATATTTGTCAGAGGTAATTATGAGAACACAAATCCTTAGGCATGACCATGCTATGAATTATTAATATGTTAAGCACTTGTGGTTAGAATTTTATGCAACAGGTAATTATATCATAAAAGACAGTTACATGTTTTGACTTAAGTTGATACACTTTTAGGTTGTCTTACTCATACTAAATAACTTCTTTACAATATAATTAATTATGAATAAGCTTTTTTTTTTTTTATACAATTTACACTTGAACATTCTTTTCTAGGACATCAAGATATATGATTTAATGAGAATTACTGTTCAAATAACATCTTTTCCTGGATCTAGATATGAATAACAGAATTTTCATGGATTTTTTTTTTGGACAGTTGTTTTAAACGATATTATTCATCTCTCTCTCTCTGCTATTAGCTTTTAGACTCCTTTCTCTCTATTTTTATTTATAGCACCATGATTCTACCACTTAAAAGCAATATACTTTCTATCATTCTCTGATTTAATACTCCAATTTCTAATAATAATTTTGTAGATTTTTCTTCCTTATCATAAATATTTTTCAATTTTCATTTATTCTGACAAAAAAATCTAATTAAGTTTTTATTTTATAATCACATGAAATAAGTTTAGCTTAAAGTTTTTGTTGTTTTAATTGGTTTGATTAAGTTTTATTTTGCTTTTTACTCTTAATCCAGATTACGTAATTCTACATATATATATATCATACATTCCGAAAGAACACAATAGTCTCATTCATCTAATGAATCCATTGTTATTTAATAAATAACAAATGCATCAACACACATATGTATATATTCTTTTTTTCAACTTAAATTTATCTTTTTAATAATAATTTTTTTTATTGTTTTAATAGATTGTGCTTATTTTGTTGATTCTCAACTATAAACACAATGATCCTGCTGCATGACCATTTTTCTGGCCTCTTTCTCAGCATTACAGTCTATTTTCTTGTGTGTTGCATAATTCTAAATGTATATTTGTAATCAGTACTAACCAGACGGATAATGAAAAAGAAGCGAAAAATAACTTTTTCACTTTTTACATTTAGACATTATCAGATTTCACAGGCTCAGCTTCTACATCCCATCATGTGATAATTAAATAACCATTATCTTAGAATATATTGCAGTATTGTATTTTAAGTCTAGAGTGCACATTAATGAATATTTGAATTAAGTAACAATTTGATAAAAAAAAAAAAGTAACAATTTGATTTAAATATGAAGTTAATTCTTATAACACTTATTTTTCTGATACTAGTATTTTATTTTGTTTTTAAGCATTGTGCATTATTCTGTGCTACATTTCATACACTTTAAATGATCTATTTTCATACTTATAATGCATATTTTATTTATATATGAACACAGTATTTCCATAACCTTTCTTTTTCAATAAACATATATATTTGATGCAGGACAGATACTGCAGAACCCGATTGAATTTTTTCATGGGTCCCTCAAAATATAAATTAATATATAGTTTTTTAATTAAAATATATTAATTGAATAGATCAATAGTTTAAGTAAATCGTATAATCTGTATAAAATAATATTTAAAAACTCCATTTTCTAGCATTTTGTCAATAGAAATATTGTGAAATTTTGAATCAAAATTTCACTGTCTGTTTCTCTCTTTTCAGTGGAAAAATTTGCTAAACCGTTTACCCTATCTTGGATCTTTGTTGACCTTAATTAATGGGTTTATTAATTGTAACCTAGAAAATGTTCTTTGTCCAGAAGCATTGCTTATTGATATTGTTAAATATATTCAAAAAGCAACAAAGAGATTCTGGAAAGTCACATCTCTTTTATCTAGAAATTGAAAATTTTTAGAAAGCTTTTCATAATATTTTAATGAATGAATCTTCTTGTGTAGTCTGACTAGTTCTCAAACTAATTTTTAATTCAGCTACATGCTGTATTACTTCATCCCTTCCCATTTATTGGAATTTTCGGTAACTGCTTAAGTGCACAGAAGATAATTTGCAGTTAATACTATGAGATTGTATACATCAATAGTTGATGAAAGCTGCAGTGCAGTTTATCATTGTTTGCTGCTCAGAGTATATACAACTGATAATACAAATTTGTATAACTAGATATGTTTTTTAATACAATATTTAGTTACAGAAAAACTTTGACAAATGTGAAATCCCTTCAAAGGTAGCGCTTGATTAGATGCAATTATATCTAATTGGTTCAGTTCTGGCTCTGACTTGATGCATACCAATGATTGTATTATTCAAATTTAAATAGTAAGTAATACACTGATAAGAATATAATCTTTAATTGATGTGTATTTTGTAGTTGCAAGTAAATTTTAAATAAAGGCAATTGCAGTTAATTTAAAAACATTGTCTTAATAATCAAGAAGACATAAATACTGTATTTAAAAACACCCTTTTTTAAAAAATAAAAAACAAAACAAAACAATAGTTGTAAGACTGAAGGCTTGATATTTTTCAATACCTTATGCATTCCAAGCATCCAATATTTTTTCGTGAATCATACGAATTCTAAATATTTTGATGTGTTTACTTATAATATATTATAAGCTAGTTGGCTACATAGCTGCTATTAAAAATAATTAGATAGTGACAGCATGCTCCTCAGGTTTAGTTTAGGATAATTTAAATAATGGAGAAAATATTTAATTTTCCCATGCATATTTTTTATATAATAATAATAATAATAATAATAATAATAATAATAATAATAATAATAATAATAATAACATCATCATCATCATCATCATCATCACCATCTGCAGTCCTGCTCTGCAATTACTGACAAATCTCAGTTCAAGCATCTAACTTTAAAACGAAAAAAAAAAAATCCCTTCAAGATACACAATAAAAGTGGCATAAAACAAAATTGGAATCAAGTCCCAAAATATCGAAGTGAGTATTAATTCATATTACATAATAAGTAGAAACAATTCATCAAAAAACAAATAGGTTTTGAAATTAAAACATGGCGATCAGACAAACAGATGATGAGATAACTGGCGCCAACACAATATAAAATCAAAAATTCACAACTTAGCAAAAACTTATGCCAATGCTACCAAGCTCAATGTTGAAATAATAGACATGGAATATAACACAAATTTAATACAGACAGCTAGATTTAGAAAAGTAGAACAAAAAGGCATTAATAATCTTAATATTAAAATATTTAAGAACAAGACCCCCCCCCGCAAAGTGGAGCACAGAGGAGATACAGAAAGCAAATGATGATTTTAACATAATTCCTAAAAAATTATTTAATTCATTCAAAAAAAATTTTTCAAATAAATCAGTTGTCTTATTGACCACCAACAAAAACCTCACCTTATACAAATTTACCAAAGCCTTGCTGTATGAGGCCCTAACAGCGCGTACAGCACGTGCAATGTGGGATACAGAGAGACAAATAGGAGAACACCAACTCAAGATACATAACAATAGAGTTCTTCGATGAGCACCAAAGAACCTGTTTCCAAACTCAAATCAAAACACCAAGAAATTATGCAGTGGTGATGGTCAACAAAGCTGCAAAAAACTATATCACTGGCATATTAAAAAACGCATATTTTCAATATAAGAGACTTTCAACAAATGATGAAACCATTTGGCAAGGTTGTGAATTTGAACTCTATATATTTAAAAGACACACCAATTCCTGTATATAGTGACAACTTTGAGTTTAAGGTAAAGATAAATAGCAAAGTAAACCCTGAAGACATAACCACACAAATCACAAATCAAGAAGCCATGCTTAACCTCTATATAAGAGGGTTGAGACCTCAATGCTACTCATGTAAACAGCATGAACATCTAGCAATGCAATGTAATCTAAACCAAAATGCACAAAATAAAACAGCAAATGAAAAAAATACACAGCCCTTGCAATAACAAACAAGTAATCTATACCATAATGACCAAGATTTAATTAAATAAAAACATCAAAACTTGGTGACATCAACAACTAGAAGTCCTACAAACAGAAACCACAAATATGAACATGGAAGCATTTGACACACAAATCAAAGAAACAAACGATGATCAAACAAATAATATAAGTATAATTAAAATGACAACAAACCACACACTGCAAACGCCTGGAAAAACAAGTTACATGAGAGACAAAAACAATGAATAATCAGAAGCACACACCAACACCACAAATAGCAGAAAGCAACAGTCCAAACCAGGACACACACCCATAGCAATGGAAAAAATATCAACACAAACAAAAGAGACAAACGATACGTCTCACCCACATAAAAACAATAATGCCTCACGCAAGAAGACGCTCAGGCCAACCACAAAATAAAAAGCAACAATTAAAGAAAACCAGAACAGAAGAATTTAACTATGAAGACGATACAAGTTATCTCAATAGAATTTTTGATCCAATCATAGAGGATATCGAGCCATACTATGATTGTAATCAAGAAAAACCGCAAACAACATACTGTCACACACAACAACCATCTCTGATTTAATTAAGGTATATGAAAATCAACATAACCACATTTAATTTGAGAGGACTAAATTTAATTAACAAAATCTATCACCTAAAGCAATAGTTAAAAATCATACAACCTCAAATACTTGGATTAATTGAAAAAAAAATTATGCTGGCTCCCAAACTAACCTAACAAAATGTCTACAAAAAGAGGGATTCTGTCTATGCTCCAGAGACTGATCATTTCCTTCTGAAGGCACCGGTCTTCTCATTGCTCCATACTGCCCATTTATATCATTTCAAATAACATTTATGGATTCTCATTTGTTAATAACAACATTTCAACTTTGGATCATAACAATTAACGTAATTTTTGTATACATACCCTCATGACCAAACATAATGTCCAACATAGTAATCAACATTAATTCACGACTCGCAAACACAACAAATCCAACTATATTAATAGGAGACTACAACATGACACATATAAAAAATTTACAACACAATGGATACACCAAATATCAATAATGCTGATGAGGGCAGAAGGTTTCTGCCAAATAATGCAGTGACATTTTATAATGGCTGATATACATCACTTATTGATCTCTGTTTCTGTTTGCCGATATTACATCACCTAATTACAATGAAACATCTCCTCCCCTTTCTCAGATCATTCAGCACAAGTGATAATCATCGACCTTGGACAAATTCAAACATCTCTAACCCCATCAAACAAAACAATAAGATTACTACTACCAGTGACCATCCCAGAATTTTTATTTTTGGAAACTTACATCATGTTCGATAAAATACAGAACATGCAACTTAATCCCATACAAAAATATCTAGCTTTCATCAACATATTATCCTTCAATATTGATCACATGACAAAAAACCCACCCCACCCTCCAAATTACTAGTGCTTGCGGATGAATTGCATAGGGGAATCACCAAGACAGAGCCTTCATGAGATACACAACAATATACACACATACTCATAAGAACACGTAACATGTAATACTTTAAGAAACTACTTAAAAATTAAAAAAGCAAAATATGTCTTACCCGACCACATACCTGGACAAGATGATACGTAAAATGGGCATTAGGCTACCCACCAACAATCAAGAGTCCCAATGGGCATACATATGAAAGAAACCACATATACAGATCATAACATGATACTACCAATATACTCAAACTTTAAACAAAAACTACACAAAGAACAACTACTAAAACTGTAACCTAACTGATTTGGAACATCAGAAACAACAACACCATTTAATACAACTGAATTCATGGCAAAACTAGCAACCATCACAAATACATGCCATCCAGGAAGTCCCGGTATCCCTCAGTTTGTTTTAATGCATCTTAGCCGATTCATAACACAATACTTCTGTGACTTGGAAAATCATCTATCACAAAAAATCCAGACTACAGAAGAAATTTACCTGATTACAATAGTTCCGTTAAATAAAAAAACAAAAGCCATCTCCACATTAAACAATCTGACTTCTTTTGATATGAAGGGAAGGTGGAGTTTGAAATGAATTATGGGAAGGTTTGTTTGTTTGTATATATATGTCATTTTCTTTAGTTTGATTTTCACTTGAGAAGGTCTATTTGTAGTAGATGAAACCATGGTTGTGTAAGGATTTTGGTAAGATTTTGGATTTAATCTAGTATTGTATTGTTTTATGGTTTTGCATATATATATATGTATTAATAAAAAATATAGGTATTTACATATATTGACATTAAGCATATATTTTTGAAAAATAATCTAAGAAACACGTCATTTTAAACTTCTTTTATAATCATATATCAGAATATAGTTATATACATATGTACGTGGGCAGGGTGCATACATACTTATATTAATTAATTATGCAATATTAGTGACACTTTAATACAAATGAAACTATTCTTTGTAATATGCAAATGGCTTAAAATCTGAAAAATTTAATACAAAAATTAATTTTTCATACAATTTACATTTATATTTTGCTAATTTCTGTCATTTCAACACTTATTATCCACTGGAGGTTGATGGCCTCTCCAAGTTTAATTCAGTTTCTCCACTCCCTGGCCTCTTTTCTCCACATCAAACCAGTAAATTTCTAAACTTCATACATTCATTCATCCATCCATCTCACATGTCTGTTTTTAGATTTTATCTAATCTTTTGAATCCAGTTTTAAGTTTTCAATTGTTTCTTTATTGTCATATATTGTAGCTATATGTTCAATCCAGCTCTATTTCATTTTCTTTATTTTCTCAGTAGGATCAAAAATATATTTGTTCACTCACTTAAATATTTTGTTTTTGATCCTTTCTTGTTAGTCTTAAGATACATTTCTACATATTTTAATAAATTCTCAGAAGCCTTGTATTGCTTTTTTATTAAGTGTCCAAGTCTCAGATACATAAGTAAGAATTGATAATACACATTTAATTAAAAATACTATTCAAACACATACATATATTTCCTTTTTATAGTAAGTTATATCTACTAAAATCTCTCCATAATACTATGATTAACTTCATCCATTAGATTTCCATATGTATTAATAATTTACCCAAGGTATTTATAGTTGTTAACTTTTGGTTGAACATTTATTGTCTTCTTTTGAGAAAATTCATTGAACATTATTTTGGTCTTGTTAGCATTTATCTTTAGTTCTACTTTCATCTAGTAAGTCTTGCTACATTTCCTGATGCTCTGAAGCATTATTTTCAAAAATAACCACATCATCTACAAAATCTAGATAAATTAAACAAAGTACTTTTTATATAACCTATCATAAAAGTTTTGGAGATATGGAATCATCTTGTTGTATATTATTTTCTAGTGTTAATCTTCTTAGTATCACTATATAATTTAATCATGGCTGCTGCATTTTGATGAATATTTTTTAGAATATAATATTTTTTTGGGTCTATATCTTGATGATTCAATGCTTTAATCACTGTAGAAATGCTTATAGAATCAAATGCTTTTTTATAATGTACATATCCAAGGAATAGAGGCAATTTATATTCATTGATCCTTTCTATAACTTCTCTCAATACTTGGATGTGATCCACCATATTAAAATCCTTTAAATCCAGCTTATTTTTAAAGTTAGCTATAGATGGATTGTAATTATCTTGGTGAAAATTTTGTATAGAACTAATAAAAGACTGGTAGATCTGTAATTTCTAATTTTTCCTTTATTGTGCTTTTTAAATATCAATATTATTCCTGGATTCTTCCAATTCAGACATTTAGCATACAATTTCACCATCAATTTTTTTATTCCTTCACCTGCTTCTTTTAAGATACCAGTTATAACACCATTATTACTTGACGCTTTTTCACATTTTATAAATTTAATTACATGTCTCACTTTTTCATTTAAAATGTTGGCCAATTGAGAAGATGCAGTAATTGTAGGGAATTTTTTTGATGTTATTTATTGCTATATAATTCTGTATAGAATTCTTTCACAAATTCTATGATATCATTACACTTTTTATCAACACTTTTATCTTTTCTTTTTATTGCAAAACTTAAGTTTTCTAGCAATATAAAGACGTTGTTTTACATTTTTTAGACTTATTTTCTTCTCTAGCTTTTCTTGCTGAGTCACAATTATATTTTCTTTATGTTGTTATTAACTCTTTTTTTATACCATTTTACTAAATTCTGGATATTCATTCTTTTTAATGGATCATTTTTATGTATTTTCATATTTCTTTAGTTTTTTTTTTTTTTTCATATATCATCTTACTTTAGTATAGAATTTATTGGTAAATTGCTGCTTTTTTTGTATCTGCTATTTTTGTTACAGTTCTTAAAATAGTGTATTAGTTATCTTCTTATTGATTTTATTCATATCTGAACAATTCTTCAAAATATTTTAATATTTTGAAATGAGTTGCAAGTTCTAATTTAAATTCATTGGAATGTTCTGAATGTTAGGAATGTCAACTGTGAAGACTGTTCTCCATAACAATTTTTGTCTTTCTAATTTTATATTTTTATATTTCTCACTAATTGATGGTCACTTCCTGTGTTAAATTTATTAAGACCATTACAGTCTTGAAATATATATTTTCTGTTAGTGAAAATAAAATCCAATTCTGCTGCATATTCATTTATGTGCTTTTATATCCATGTTTATTTAGCTTTTTTTTTTAAAAGAAAGAAATTATAATATGCAATTTTTCTTCTGTAAACTTCACAAGTCTGTGTCCTCATTTCTATCACCATAACTAAATTTAGCTATAACATTTTCATCTTTCAGTCATTTATCAAATTTTCCATTAAAATCTGTCATTGCAATTTTAATATGTTGTTTGGGTTGATTATCAAAAGCTTTTTGTACATCCGTATAAAAGTCCTCTACTTCTTTCTCACAATGAGAACTTGTTGGCTATTATCTTCCATTAAGATGAATAAGTAATTTTGCTACTCTGTCTGATAAATTATCAATTATCACCGTGTTATTCTTCCATTTCTTATTTATAATGAATCCAACTTAACATGTACTCCCAATATTTGTGCTTTTGTAGTCTACTTTTTAAATCAATTGTTTCTTTGCCTTTTTTTTCTAATTTCACAATGTTTTATTTAATTTTAGATAATTTTTGCAATATTTTTTTATTAATCCTTTTTTTCTAACTTCACAAAATCACTCAATGTTCCATTTAATATTAGATAATTCATGCAAGCTTCCTATTTTAAGGATTTTGCAAATCTATCAACTATATTTAGCATGGTAAAGTTTATATTACTTAATGAATGGGGACAAAAATTCTAGCTTATAATTATGTTTTTTTATACCATTTCATATCAGTTAAAGCAAATAAATAATGAAATATTAATTAGAACTATTAACTAGAATTATAATGGTATATTGTATCCTTGATAAACCTTATATTTGAAAATTATGCTTTGTATTTGTATGTCAAGGTTTCTGCTAAAAGGAAGATTCCCTAGATTAGATAAAATCTTTTAAATTTAAGTTGTTTAAAAGTCTTTTTTGGTTTGGGATGATGGGCTTCAATTACTAAAATCAAACAAAAAAGGAAATATAGAGAAAAAAGTATGTTAGAATTATAAAAGAGGAATGGAAAAGAAACATATGAGCCTAGAGTTTTAGTAATATTATTGGAAACATAATCATTAGATTTATAGGGCAATTCTCAACTGGATATCAATAGTTGAATAAGAAATGTAATTGGATAAAATTAACTTTGTGACAGAATAATGATTTTAAATATATAACTTGTAATATCAATGTAGATCAGGAAGATTTTTGTGGAAAAATAACTTTCAGCAAGTAAATAGAGTTTTTTTTCAATCATGACTTATCTGAGTCAGCAGTTAATAATCACAATAGAGTAGTTTTAGGTATAGCCTAAAATTATTCTGACTTAGCTGGTTCAGATGTTACAAAAATCATCTGAAATTAATCCATATTGTACATAAGAAAGTCTACCACTAGACCTTTAGGTTATTATTATACTTCATTAATTAATAATCATTTGTTGGTCAGTTTATTTATATACCTCTCCGTTCTGTACTAACATCAGTAGATGATCAGTATTACTATTGTACTTTGCCATTTTTTTGTTACGATTCTCAGACTTTGAAACAGGTATATTCTTTCATTTATCAAATTAATATTTAAGTATATCAGTTTATAGCAAAGAAAAAATATATATTTAAGCCACAATGTATATGTACGTATTTCGTCTGTTGATTAAAATAGTTTATTTTATTAAGAAATAAATAAATTGTATTTCAAGTGATTGCATTTTGATCAATTATTATTTTTTGCCACATGGGTTTGCTGCATGATAGGCTGCATGCAGTCTGCTTCAACTTTCTACCTCTCTTAAAGGAATATCTGCATTACCTTCAGATCAAGAATGGTTTCTTCCGACCTCTGATGCACCCAAGCAGAACTCAGTAGAGTGATACTAGTTGTTTGTCTTCTTTCAGATTAGAAACAGCGGTGGCATATTGAGAATAGTTTACATTTTTCTGCATTAGATCTGTCATTTCATTACGTTAGTGCTTACTTTTTTTTTTTAAAAAAAAAAAAGATTATTGGAATCTATTAAATGGAATACATATTTTTTACTGTGAATATACATCACGAACATGAGATATGAAGAAAGAGTTTCTCCTGGCTCCCGTTTGACCAAAGCGCCAACCGCCTCTGCTACTAGCTCAAAAACTATGAGGTTTTGTAAATTGACATCTAATTTTTTTTTAACTTTAATTATAAAATATCATTTATTAATATGTATAGCTAAATATTATTTTTATTATTGATTTAATTAGATACATATATTGATTAAACCTGATCTTATGAAGTGGGTTTTAATCATTTCCTCCCCCTTTTCTAATTTAAAAACTTGAAATATATTGTTTCCATATTCTCAAAATCATGTGTACATAAAACAGGGTCATATCCTTCTCCCCATACCCCAGTCAAATGTTTTTGTTATTATTATTATTTGTTCGTAATCATTTTAAATGCCAATTCGTTATTGGCTTGAAGCACGTCAGCTGATTAAGGAAATTATTTAAGAATTTTTAAATGACTTTAATTCCTTCAACATTACGTTGCAAAACAAAAAAAAAAAGAGCATAAACATATATACTATAAAATATAATTATAATTTGTTAAGATTGTTAGACAACACTATTCTTTTTGATGTCAAGACAGAATTGAGATTAGTCTTATTGAAATACTGATTTGCGTGAAAAAAATGAATGGATATTATTTAATATTTATTTTAAAAATTAGTATGGGTTAAAAAATATTCTATTTTTACAGATTGATTCCTTTTAAAATAAGTAAGCAATATGTATAATCTACTATTACGATTAACATTTTGCCATTATCATTACAACAGAGATGAACTTACATGAATTTTAGCGACGTAAAAGATTTGATATTTTATAAAGTGACTTTAATTCTTTTGAGTAAGTTATATATGGCTAGCAATGTCAAATATATTTAATATTTCTGGATATTACCATAAAAACACAGACTTTGCTTTTTCGAAAACAGTTGTAGACATTGGAAAAAATGTGCTAATGGATTCTTATATGCATTTTGACCTGATCAGGTCTCCTCAGTTAGATTGAACCACAATTTTAGAAAACATTATATTTTTTTGTTGATGTTTTCAGCTATATGTTTAGAAATTTAATTAAGATAGTGATGCATAGGCAGAAAGAAATGAACTGTTAAAAGATAGAGATGACTATAATTTGTGTAAAAAATAAAATATAAATAGATGTCTTTGAATTTTGTTGAATTTAATGTCCATATCTAGGATTTAAAGAAATACAATAATTTCTAATCTAATAATGATTGATTTATGAATATATACTGAAAAGTGAAATTTATGAGTAAGTACTTGTTAAAATTAAAGCATTTACGAGTTATATTTATAATTAATACTGTATCTGATATCTTTGTACCTGATCCCATTTCTCTTTACATATTTCTTGATTGAATTTTTTTTTTAAATACTGCATATTTTTATGGTTAAATTTTTGGCCACTTTTCATAGTTAATTTATTTAGATAGCTGTATAGCAAATTTTTATAATACTTAATTTTACTTTTCATGTTCTCTCTTTCACACACACACTAGCTCTCATCAATGTCTGTTTTATATTTTTAAGTTCTATATCATATAATATATTTAATTTGGGTTATCAGCCATTACTTGTTTGAAGATATTTTTATTTGTTATATTTTATTCTATCAGATAGAAAATAAAATAATTTTTTTTTTTGCATTTTTTTTTTTTATTGATTCACAATTTTATTTTATTTATGAGCTTATAATGCTAGCCATTTATTAACAGCTAATAATTGGTACTTAATTATTCTTAATTGTAACAAATATATGTGGTGTATATGATAAGTGTTGATGCACTGAAACTAAAAAAAAAAAGTAATATGATATAATCTTAACTACTAATAGTGGAAATATTATACTCCTATAGGCACTGAACCCATGATCATCTTTGTATTATTGTCCTTTTTGTCTTTTTTGCATAAATTGATTGTCAATGTTTAGCCTGATAGTTCTTGCCAATATCATTCATTCCTTAATAGTTATAGATTATACTACTATTGCCTAGTATTATAGTTTTAAAGAGTTTTCCATCTTTTGCAAGGGAAATTATTATTGAGATTTGTTTGGATTATAATTAAAAGAATTATATGTATATTTTTAATGATATATGTAAAGCAATTTGTAATATTTGATAACTGAATTTTTTTCCATTTCACTTCAAAGAATAATGTGATGCTTTCCTTTCTTTTTACAATTTGTTACAATATGCGCAGTCCTTTTATTATATGCATTTTAATGATATGGTATAGGTTGTTTCATTAAATATAATCAAATGGTTTATTGTTTGTGAGTTTATAAGAAGTTTGAGAACCAAAAATAGCAAAACTGGTAACTAGAAATAGCAAAACTGGGCTATGATTCAGAATCTTGAGCTCCAGAATTCAATATTCTATCACTGCCCCAAACAATGCATTTCATCTGATATAATACACTGTGTAGCTGAATGCAGGTTTTTGGGTCACTTCTTATCTATAGTATAATTGTAAAAAGATTTCAGTTTTGTCAATTTAATAGATCAACTTCCATTTTGTCAATTATTATTATTATTACACTGTTACCTAGTTAGTGAGGACAGTTGGTGCCTCAAAAAGCATCATAAATCAAATACTTCATATAAAAAACAACCAATTATAATGAGTCACTGGATAAAAAATAATTCATTACTCTAAATTCAAACCATATAAAAATTTAATTAAAGAATTAAAGCTTAAATTGAAAAAAAGTGTTAATTAATCAATAAACATTTTACTAAGCATATTATTTAAAAAACATTTTTTTTTTTTTACTAGTTTGCCATTTTGTTTCTTAAATAGTTAGAGAATATTTTCTAATTCACAATTTATTAAAATAAAGCATGAATAAAAAAAAAAATAACTAATTACAATGTAAAATTTTAAAATTTATTTTTAATGCATTTTACATTCTTTTATCAAAGTGTAATTTTTGTAAACAACTGCACACTTTTAATAAAAAGGCTTCGGCACATTGTATTTATTTTACATAAATACAGTAAAATTAAATACAAATTTGATAAAGAAATGTAATGTATAGTTATTTGCTGAAGTTTTAATAATTTAAATAATTTTTTTTTATTGCCAATATTAAAAGTATTTTTTAAACAATTGTCATTATCATAAACAAATTACAAGATTATTAATTTAAATTGAAGCATATAAATTATATTTTATGTTTCAAAAGGAACTTTATTGATAAAAACTTAGTATATTATAATAGGAATGAAAAAAATAAAACAATATAAAGAACTTGACATTCATTAGAATTAGAAAACCAAAACACTATATATTGTTGTAATAAATATATCAGAAGAAGAAAAAAGCAATTGAGAAATTATAGTTAGAACATCTCACTATAGCTGCAAATATATCTGGAGGGATAATTTTTTTCTCTCTGTTTGTGTCTAGCTTATTTTTAAATGTGTTCAGGTATCTTCTTGTATTATTGTTGTAAAGAAATAAACATCTTGTGCACCAGAGCATAAAGTATGAATGTTGATGGATTTTTATTTCTGCAAGGCAAGCTTTGGGAAAAGAGTTAATGAGCGGTTGAACTGTACTATTATTTCTCCTAAATATTTTTGTGATATGTAACCAGGCATCTTGTAAACTACTACATTTTTATAAAATGATGTTTTTGATCTTCTTCCTTGAGACAGAATTGATATAGTTTCTGTGTTGACAAGATTTCTCTTATACCTCAAAAATTATAATATAGGCAAAGATCACATATTTATTTTGAGCATAAAATCAAAATATTTTGACACAAGAATCCAATACTTAAAAAAAAAATCTTTTTATCAGATGCCTATTATTAATGGCAAACATTGGTGGATCGGCATCTTTATTTATATTTGGATATAAAAGACTGCATTTTTAATATTGCCATTTCTCTTGAGAAATATTTTAATATTTGTCATTAGGTTAATATGTGCTAGAATTGTTTGAAGATGTTTGTACATGGAAGAGGCTTATCTGTTGGTGTTGTCTCCAGATGTGGAAATAATTGTATCATGACTGACATAAGGCTAATAGATTTTTGGATATAATTTCAATCCATTTTGAATACTATAAAACTGTAATTTTCTGAATGAAATTGCAACTTTTTCAGTCTCCATAAGAGCTTTCTGCACAGTGAATAAACATTTGAGTGTGACAGATACATAGTATGTTATTTTTGTGATGATAAGTATTTGATGAAAGCTACCTTAATAGAGTGAGAGGTATGCTTTTGAAAGTGATTATATTAGATATTTGGTTGATTGCAATAATCTATTTTGAACTTGTTTTCACATAGCTATATTGCTCACATAGAAAGGAAAGCCTAAATATATAGTTGATAAGCCAAGAAATGTGTTTATATATATTTTACCTGTGCATATTTACCATTTACATGATTTGTTTGCATTGAATTCAAATTTATGGGTACTAATATCTGAATTTCTTTTTTGGTTGTAAGAAATATAATATTGTCCATATATGCTATGTAGATTATACTATGACATAATGTTAGAATATAGATGCCTGGATGAGGTTTTTCTATATTGCTGAGATATTGGTTTATGTAAGTTGTAAATACTAATTGCTCAAATATAACAGGCCAAAAAGAAGCAGTGAATACTCCTCAATATCCTTCCAACATGAGCTATATAGTCAGGCCATGAATTTGATCTTTCTAAAGTAGATATTAGTTTTCTGAAATCTTGGCAAGGTCTTCATATTCTGATGTAGGTTTGCATCTGCACCATTATTCCTTGATTCAACTCGGGGTTTGGCATCATTAATGTTGGTCATATTACCACCCCTACATGTTTTCTTAGATATGTTGCCTCATTTGATATAGGCAAACAACTAAGCTAAATGTATATATTAAGAGAAAAAATTCAATTAAAATTAAACCACCCTATATATTTAGTAATCATATCTTATGATTATTTCACTAATTGTGAAACATTTAATACAGATAGCAATATTAACTGGAAAAAATATCAAAATAACTGGAGCCTTGCAAGCAATCAGCTAGAATTTATAAAGAGCACCAATATTTTTAAATTTATGTTTAAAAACCTTTGATCATATAAAATTGATTATTAATTGTATAATGCAAAAATAATTTTTTTCCTCAACATAATTTACAATTATTATGTATAATAGTTTATGATTAATATATGTATTTTTTGCTGCAAGCAAAATAATATTTATAAGAATTTTAATCCATAATATTCGTTGAGTGAATATAATTTACCCAATGTACACATTTTGAAGTTTAACTTTAACACACTTTATTGTTATACATGATCAAAGTAAATTTTTAATTACTTATTGTATTGAAGAAAACTTGGCTCTTTTTTTCTTTTGAAGTCTTTGGATATATCATAAGTGATAGCATTGACTGTCTTATAAAAATAGTGGATTTAAATCAGACAAAATATATTAATTGTACTTTAGTGCTATAATCTAAACTATTTTGTATACTATAAAATCGATAAACTCTGTACTATATTCTGCATTTTTAATATCAATGTCACCACTGTATTTTTGATATGCTTTTAGAAAAATCATCATTAATCTTATTAAATGGCATTTGTTTTAAAAAAAAGTTTCAAATTTTTTCTAAAGATCATAATAGCAAATAATCAATTGTAAATCAAAATATTGGATACAAATTGAAATGATAGCTATTGGGAATCCTTGCATAAAGATCTGTTTCCAACCAGGGTAAATGTATATTTATAAATTTAACTTTTAACACTATTACTGATTAAATTTGTAATGTAATTCTAAATAACAATCAGTATAAGTATTTATATCAATGATTTAAAGTCAATTATTGGTTGTAGAACCTGAAGTCCAGTATTCTTAAATTGTTTTGGGGAAGAAAATACAGATGATTTGAGAATGTTAACAAATTTAATGGTCATCACAATAGTTAAAATAAGTAATGATATAAGTGATAAAAATATTACATTATTAATTGATTAAAGAAGAGAAATAAGAAATAAAAGATATTTGTGATTATTTAACTGAATCAAAAGTACAAATAATGCAAGAATACTACAATCATTAATTAAATTTGTGTGTCTATATCATCAGTTATTGGATTAAAAAATATAATAATATGATCAATTGTTGTGAAGATCCTGTGATATTTGATCCTCCAAATAGCAGGTTGAGATGGCACTTTCATTCGGTTAATCTGTAATTTTTTTTGTTTATTCACTAGAAAAATTTAATCAGGATTCTTAGGTCATGAATCCATTACTCTCTCATTTTGCTAAAGTGCACAGGACAGTCAGTGTAAGAGAAGTGTTGTGAAGATTGCAGCCATAACCTGGGAGAACTTTGATTTTTTTCTCGATAACTAGAGAATTGTCAAGCAAATTCATGAATGTTTGATGTTGCTAGTTGTAATTTTTATCAACCCATGTTAATCAGGAAGTTGATTAAAGGAGAACATTGATAAATAATTGATTAAAGGAATTTCCAAGAGATTTGTTATTATTTAGTGTAAATACTAACAGTAATTGCAATGATGTTGAATTTGAAAATATGTATGAAGATATCAAAAAAAGTTATTAGAAAACTTAGAAAAATAATTGTACAGAGATAATGGAGGACGTGAATGTTATGGTAAGCCAGAGAAAATATGTTGATTAAATTGACACAGATTTTGGGTTAAAGAAAGACATGAGAGGAATGAATACTAAATAATAGTTCCCTTCACCTGCTCTAGAACCATCTTTTATAAGCTTGGTTAATCAGTGAACACCAAATGATTTATTTCTATATTAATCTCGATCACAGACTGGTTTCTGCTTTTGTCTTCATCATTAAGTGTTAGTTCCCAAAGCTGAAATGAATGCAATTGAGTATCTATTAGTCATTCTTTATATATCTCTTTATACTATTGAAGTCAATAGCCTGAAAATTTTTTAAAAAAAAGCTTAAGGTTTTTGAATGCAGTCCAACTTGTTTATATAGTTATGCCCATTTAATATCATGTTAGTTTCTACATATTTTAGAAATCTCAGTCTTGCTAACTGTGCAATTCTTTCCTTTTTTATTTAGGAAAATTAATACTAACAATACTATCACACAATTTTCTCATAATCTTTTTAGTCAAAGGTAGAAAGAGCACACAGTTTCTTAAAAACTGAAGTTTTGGAAATATATAGAAACTGGTTTAATGTCAGATTTATGTACATATGCAACTGTTTTAACTTTGCTTCAAACCAATTGTGGATGTGGCGAAAAATGAAAAGAATAAATTGATGAAATATAATTTTAAAATGTTTAAAAGTTATAATGAATAAAGGAAATAAGACTATTTTTTTAAGAATTTATGAAGAGAAAGAAAAGAAAATGTATTAGGCATGTTTATAGAAGCAAAGAAATGTATCGAAACAGATTGTAGAAAATATGAAGGAAAAAAGTAGAGAAAAATTAGTTATGTGTATTTGAAAGGTAGAATAGGAGGAAGAAAGGTTTGGAAAATGTTGTTTGGTTTAGTATGTTGGATTTGTTTTTTTGGGAAATGTACCATGATAGTATTTTGGATTTAACATACATTACAAATATAAGTGATAAATCTTTTTAATATATGCATTTAATTTTATTTATTTTTTTGTCTATCAAAAACTTTGAAAAAGTGTTTAATTGAATTTCTTTTATTTAAAATATTTTTAAAATTTTGTTCACTTTGTACACTAAAAACTTGTTACTTAAATGATTATTTAGTATAAATGGACTAATAAATAACCAAATCATACACACACAAAAAAATCCAGATGAGATGGAAATATTGATTAGCAATAAAAGACATACAAGTTGAATCGAATTTAAGCATAAATTTCATATTTTTATTAATATTATTCAGTTACTCTTATAACCCTATAGTACACATACTTATATATTTCAAAGAAAAGAGTTCAGTTGATATAATTGATCTATGCATTTAATTAAATTGTATTCATATATATATACAATGTAGCAAATATATTTTATATACAGCTTTACTTTATAATCAAAGTTCTTTAGAAAGTGACTTTTTCCCCCTGAATAGTTTGTTCTTTTTATTTTTCATTTTAAATACAGTTATAATGACTGCATTAGACATATGTATATATTTCATTTCAATATAAAATACATTGAAATCTTAAATTATATGCATTTTTTCAAATCCACTATTTTAACATTTTCATTTATAATGTAAAAATTTTATACATTTTTCTTAATTAAGTTTAGGGACACATTCCTTGCCAAATTTTTCCATTCAAAATTTAGAATTGATGTTTTAAACAAGGTAATTTTTTTAGAGCTTGAAAGAATTCTGCCATTCCTCAAAAAATATCTGCTTGCTAGTAGAATATGGGGGGGAAAAAGCCATTATCACTAAATCTTTATTATTATGAATTAAAAACATATTTGTTTTAAATTTATAACCAATAACAATATTAATTTTGATCAATATAAAAAAAAATATTTTCTGTTTGTACTGATGATTATATTTTCAGAACAAACAAGTATTCAAAATTTGTAATATCTTTTTATAGAAGCTTCATATTTTTCTCTGAATCAATTCTAAGCATAAGATGATGTTATGAAACTAAATATAATTTTTAATATATAAAATGTTAAATGATATAACTATTCCTGAAGAATTTCATGAATAATAGTCATTTAATTTAATACTTTATATGAATAATTCATTATAGAAAGTATACTTTTATAGATGTGATCTAGTCTTTTTCTGAAATTTAAATTAATTCATATAAGGATTCTATATCACAAAGCCAAATGATTGATTTTCTTAAGCAGCTTATTATTAAACCAGAAGCTAAGGAATCCCTGATATATGTGTTTATATATGAAGAAACTTCATATACATGAATAAAGAATTGTAGATAAAAATGTAATTGTGATTATATATCAATTAATTGAATACATAGTAGAATTCTCTTATGTTCTTTATATAATCAAGTAAATTAAGGTAAAACAGATAATGGAGGACAACTTATTGTTGGCAAAGTATTGGTAGAATTGATAAAAGCTGCAACAAGTGAAATATGTGTAAAAAGATAGCTTATTTTTAAGATAATCTAGAGATAAATAATTTAAAGTATTTGATTTATTTAGTATTTCTTTAAATAATGAAAATATATAAAAAAATAGGAAAGAAAATAATCCTTTATGCAATCTTTTAAATTATCAAACATAATTGAAAAATTGACAAAGTTAATCTTATTTAATTTATTCATATCCTAGAAGTATGTTGAATAATGATTTTCAATTTATATTTTTATCTTTATTAATTTTGTTGTAATTGTTCAGCTGTTAATAATCTAATTAAATTTTTGTCTTGTTGTTACTTTTGAATCTCAGATAACTTCACCAATTAATATTAATATTTGACAATATTATATATAGAAGAATGTTTATAAATGTAGAATTAGGTTTATATATGTTTATGATATTTAAATATTGTATTAGTATAGATCTGTATAATTTAATTAGTAGTTAATATATATAATTAGAATGGAATGTGATTTATTTAATCTTAGGAATTGGGATACATTCCATAACTTGAGATGTAAGAACTTAAGAAACACATTAGTTATAGGGTTTGTAATTATCATAAACCAACTTTTCATATGGAAAATATGGTTGTAAGTTATTTTAGGTTTGCATCAGCCCATATAAATCCATACATATTATCATAGTAATAATAGATGATAAATGTTTATAGCTTCTGAATCTGCTAATAAGTTATCACGTTTTGCGTCAAAGTTTTATTTTTCAACTAATAGGCATATCTTTTATTTTATTTTTCAGTTTTCAATCTGTTTATCTCTTTGATGCTTATTCCACTAATTTTAATGTGAATATCAACATTGTTGTTTTAAGAAATTTTTTGTTGTCTTTAAGGCCATTTAACTATTTTTTATTAAGTAGATAATTAAGCTGCTTTCTCGTGTCTTGTCAGTGAATAGATACAGACCATTTGCATTGTCCAGGTCTTTTATATTATTAACAGATCACAAAACATTCTTTGAAGTTTTTGTATATTTCTGCACATCATCAAATCCAAAAACAAATTATGGTGAAAATAGGCATATCTCACTTCTTATTGCAATTCAGTGTTCAAATAGTATTTCCATAAATCAATTGTTTTGATCAGATAAAAAAAATCATATGCTTTTTTTTTAATTTTATTTAATATTTGCTTATAATAAAAATTTAAAAAGTTTAAATATTTTACTTCACTTTCATTGTTACTTTCATATTAAGTTGACAATAGGTTCTCCCTTTTTTCATCTATTGTACTCCAGCATATTCATTAATTATCTTATTTTCCGCTCAGACTACAGTTAGGAGTTCATTATTAATTGAAGCAGACCCTTTGATTTTTAAAGGAATCAAGCAGGATAAATAAACAAACATGAACAGTCTGCTCATGAATATTCATCAGCCAGTGTGATGAGTTATATTAGCTTTTTATTTCCAAGTTTAAGATCAAGAAACACTATTGTCCTGTTTCTCAATCGTCTCATAGCTCATAACTGAAATATCAATTGACTTGTTTTGAAAGCAGAATGAATGTGTATCTAAATGTTTTTATTATTATTATTGACAATCATAATAGACAAAACTAAATTATGATCCTTATTTAGAGGACCTGTAATGTCACCAGCCAAGGCATCAATTGGTGGTCAAATACAGAGGATGCTGAGAATATTCTGATTGTTGATCATCATTTAATGATGACTTTATTTATCTATAGTGCAGATCAGTTTTAAGTGAAAGAAGATTTCAGATATTGGAAGAGAAGTTAGAAGAAAAAGTGAAGTGACAATTGATTTAGAAAACGAACATATATTTTACTATAGAGGCATAAATATTTGAAGCTCAACTGAAATGAGATTTATTATAAAGAAAAAAGTGAAAAGATGACATTATGGAGATTGATGATATATCAGACAGATGTAGATAATGCAGATTCATACCCAACAAGTTGTTATTATGATGATATACGAAATACTTTCGATCATATTTTAAAATTGTCATGGGAAACTTTGATGCTAGAATTGGTAAACTATTGAAATATTAAAATGCTGTGTGTAAATTTGGTTATGGTGGTAGAGATGAGAGACGGTATAAACTTAAGGAGTTCATAGATGAAGAAAAATTATATTTTAGAATTTTTTTTTTGAGACAAATGCAAAATGGAAATGGTAATGGAAGCTTTCAAATGAAAATACAGCAGAATTGCATTATATTTTGGCTAATAAAAATGTGTATTTCAAGATTGTAATGTTCTTAATAGTGAGCGGTAAGATAGATATTAATGCAAAACTAGAAAGATAAAAATTATTGAGAAATTCAATATTAATGGTTGATATTCCTGCTCTTCAAAAATACTCGTATGAATTTTAATTAGAATTTGCAAATCATTGTAAAATATTAGCACACTTTGAAGATAGTTCAGATTTGACTTAAATCGATAAGAATATAACTGATACTCAATTAAGAACAGCAATTGATATAAAAAAAGCAGTGATTTATCAATAAATTTTTTACTAAAGGAAGAGTATATGAAATTTTTTTAATGATCCATTAAAAAAAATTGAATACCTAGAGTTTTTGTAAAATGATACAAACAAATAGTTAATATAGTTGTGAATTTGCAAGAAAAATTATAGAAGAGAATAAAATTCTCAAAAGTGTAAAAATGTCTTGGTATTGGGGGAAAAAAAGCTTATTTCTGCAATAAGAAGAAAACATAGAACTATTATCCAAAAGAGAGATGATATCATATAATGCATGAAATGGTTCTGTAAAGAATTTTATAATAAAAAATAAGAAATATTCCCTAATGTTATCACACTTTCTAAACTGCTTAGCATTTTAAATGAAAAAGTAAGACATGCAATTAAATCTATGAAAAAGATGAAAGCTCCATTGAATGATGAAGTAATAATACTGATATTTAAGAAAGTTAATAAAGAAATTAAAAATTATTGACCTATCAATTTTCTGTTAGTTCTATACAAAATCTGTACCATTATAATTACACTACTCCAAACTTTTGATTCTAACCAAGTAAAAAAAATAAGCTGGATTTAAAAGTGGTTTTATCTAATGAACCACAATAAAGCATTCAGAGAAGTTGTAGAAAGAAGAAATGAATAAGAGTTGCTGTGAGGTTTTGGATTTCTACACCAATGAAATTATTGGATCATCAAGATGTAGACCTAGTATAAAATCACATCCTGAAGGATATTTATCAAAATGCAACAGCAATGATTAGATTAAATGTAAATGATGATACTAAGAATATTAACACGAGAAAAATGTATAACAGGGTGATTCCATATTTTCAAAACTTCTTACAGCAGTTTTGCAAGAATAATTTTGTAGATTGAAATGGGTAATCAGGAGAGTAAAAGTTAATAGGGATTTTTAAACTCATCTAGATTTTGCAAATGATGTAGTCATTTTTGCTAATAATTAGAGCTTCAGAAAAGGTTGCAAGAATTATTAGATGAAAATAAGAAAGTAGAACTAAAGATAAATACTAAAAAAAAAACTAAAGTAATGTTCAATGGATTTTCTCAATAGAAGAAAATATTGTTAGTCATGTATTCTAGCTTAAATTATCAATACAGATGGAGACATAGTGAATGAAATTAATCTTAGAAGTAGGTTTGGGTAAAAATGATTTAATATTAGAAGAAAATATATCTATGTGTGTCAAAAGGAAGCTTTTTAATAGATATGTGTTACTTGTTCTTACTTATTGATCTTACTTAACAGAAGAGCAATACCAAGAGTTTAAACCTTTCAATGAATTTTTAGAGAAATGTATGTTAGGAATAACTAAAAGAGATTGCAAGCAAAACTCATGGATGAGAGAACAAGCTGGTATCACTGACATCATTGAAAGAATTAAGAGACTGAAATGGAATTGGGCAGGACATATTCCTAGAAAATGATTGTAAATGAATGGATGAAATTATAAGTTAGATCTTAAGGGATTATAAAAGACCTAAAAAGAGACCACATTTGACATGGATAAATGAAAGAAAGAAGTTTGTTGATATCTTTTGGAGAAGAAGGTTTAGGGATTGGAAAAACTAAACTTGGAAGATTTGATTCTGGAGTGGGTTGGTAATGATTGAAATTGATGATGATCCTTCAATTACTTTTATGCCATATCAGCAAAAAAATTATCAGTAATAATCATTTTTGGTTTTAAATTTAAGTATGCTATCTTTATTAGAGGACTGGTTAATTAATTGTGATTTATGATAATTTGCTAGTACCCACCAGTTTATTATTATAACTTATAGAATATCTTATGCTTCAATCTACAAAATAAACTTATGAATCTCTTTATGTCATTAAAGTACATATATTTTAAATTTATGATAGAGTAATTTTTTGTGCATACTTTTTCTATTCTTTTTCTGTTATATTCTTATTAAATAAACTGCTTGGATTTTTTTAAAAAGTACATGAATGAAATTTTTATAGATATTTATTTTACTTATCATATAATCATTTGATTTTGAATTTGAATATTATTTTAATAGATCACAACTATTTTCTTTAATTCGCTAGAGGAGAACTTTTTCATCCCATTTTTATCAGTGTTAAATCAATTCATATACTTCTGCTTTTCACAAGAAACTTTTACAATTGAATCACCTGTTTGGAGTCTTTTGAGATATTGATTTTATGGAACATGTAATAGATTTATGTATATATATATTCCATTATTCAAAATAAATAATATTTAATTAAAATATATATATATAGGAAAATGCAGTATTGGAAATTAATTAAATTTTATAATGAAAACAGTACTACTTCTTTGTATTGAATTTATATTAATAAACTAAATGTTTTTGTGAATAAAAAAGAAACAATAACTTTATTGAATATGATTGTGTAACTGTATATCTAAAATTCATATAAAAAAATCACCCTATTTATTTACCTCTCTTATGTTAGTCTACTTTTATGAATGTAAAAGTGTTTTTTTGCCAGTAATTTTTTATCACAAGTTTATAGTCCAATTGTGTATTCTAGCCATTCTGAATGAGTCATAATATAGATTTTTTTTATTTCAATTACATAAAAATAAATTATAGAACAAAATTTTATTCATCATTACTATGTAGAAATAAAACATAAGTTATGCAAACATATAATTATATATATAATTTAAAAAATTATTTTCTTTCAAAAAGATTTTTAGAAATCACAAGATTTCCTAAATTTTATTTAAGAATTTTAAATTGGTGAAAATTTCCTATATTATTTTGAGGGAAAAAGTTATTTATAATAATATTAACTTAGAAAAGAAAGTTTCAATGTAGAGTAATGTGCTAACATCTCAACATATTTTTAACATATCACATATTTTTAATTTGTTTCTGCTAATGAAGCACTTTCAAACTCTTAAAAGATCTGAAACAATTTAGTCCGATGTAAAAGTGCCTATTGAAGAATTTGAGGTTCCTGCTTTAACTTCAGCTGAGGGGAGGGAGGGAAAGTCCAATTTGATTAACTAAATGAAACTGTTATACTTAACCTAATGTCCTATGATGTGTAGATCAGCTCACTATAAGATAAATAAATACAATTAGATCTCATGAAAAAAATGAATTATTCTTTTAAAAAAAATTTTTTTTTGTAGATTTTGACAAAAATAGAAAATTATTATAATGTGCTACTAATCTCTTGTGTGGATTAAAACTATCATTGTATTCTGAAATCTGTATTGTGTTTCATTTGCTTTTTCTAACAATCCTTCATAAAGAATGTATCTTTTTTAAATTTATTACTATTAATATATCTCTTGGCTAACAGTTAAATAGAATATTCTTGATAGCAGTTGATCACAGTTATGTGAAGGTTTAAACATCCTTTCAGGATACACAAAAGAATGCTGCAATCATAAATTATTCTTGTAAATTGAGAAATCTATTAATTGTTAGAATGTTATTCATATGATCACCAGGGGTCAGCTTATTATATATACTTCAGTTAATGTAATAAATAAATTCATTGGCTTTGCTGTAGATATCCCCCCCCTCCCTTAAAATAGTTCCAAACATATCAATAAACTGTTAATGAACTCATTCTTTTAATTTAAAGTACTTTTTAAAAATGTTATAATAACACAAAGAAAATTATTTCAACTAATAATTTTAAATAGCATCTGAATATCAGTTTAAAATCATTGTAGCATTGAAATTATAGTAATATAAAACAAAAACATGCAAATCTTTTCCCATCATTATCTATATATTGTTTATGGTTGTTAACCCTTCCATTTTTATGTTATTGTCTGTTAGAGTTCTTTCACATTATAATTATTAAAGTTTATAGTATTTCATTATATTTTTAATAAATTATTTTTTACTTTATCAGCATGTAAGTTTTTTTTATCATTTCTACAATTTTTATATTTTTCATTCAATTATAATAAGTGTTAACTTTATTTAATCTTTAAACTAATAAAATATCACATGATTCCAGCTTACATATTACTACTATTTTAACTGCTTACATTTTTCTTTCACCACCTCTATGGCACCTATTATAACCATTAGCAACTAGTAGATGAAAATTATAGGCATGAAACTAGTTTGAGGATATTGGCTAGGATAGCAAAGAATATAAGATTAATTAAGCACAATTAATCATCTGGTATCTATTAGTTTTCTAACTTTACAATAGGTGGCATAGAGGTGGTGAAAGAAAAATTTATTTAATTATGTTATTTATCATTTTTATAAGGTTTTTTTTTTTTTTAAGCATTATTATATATTTTCGGTTGACTATCCTAAGACAACTAAGTAATGACCAAGTAAAAATATTTGGTCATGGTTAGTAATAGTTTGCCATCCTATTAGCATAATTTATTCTAGCAATCCAATTTTAAAACTATTACAAAATTATTGAGTCATTTCATTATAATGAATTTTCTCCTAGTGATACAATTCACTAATAATAATGTGCATTTGTTTAATGTGTATAAAGAATAATAAATATATATATTTATAAATAAACTTAGATATATATTTTTATATAAAAAATGGAGCAATATCTAAAAGGCATTTTTATTTCATGCTTCTTTATATACACCTGAGTCTCATTTTACGTGATAGATAGGTTCCTCAGAAAACACGCGCAAACGAAATTGCGCAAAAATAGACATAACTAACATTGAAAAAGGGGGGATGCGGTCTGTGATTTTTCAAAATTCGCGTAAAAGCAAAGCACCAACGTAAAATTACTTTAAAATTCGCGCAAAAAAAAAAAAAATAAGGAAATAAAATATGACTAATAAAGAATTTCAAATTTGAAAAAAATTGATACAAGACGTTTTTTAACTATAATATTTAATTTTATTCAAAATAATATATTTTTATGCATAATTTACAGTACAATAATTTACATTTTTTATACACATTTTAATTATTATAATTTTCTAGTGACAATGTAATTAGTAATTAATCTTTGAGATGATGATTTTATTAATTATTTATGAAGCTCGCGATATCCAGACATACAACCATTTAGCTCTTGTTGGAATTTAAGAGCACGTTAATGATTAGTGTCATTAATAAGAAAATAATAATTGATTACGTTCTTTTTTAAAAAGCAAAAACAGAATGTGATTTAAAATGCAAAATTAACACGCACAATGTTTGAACAAATTTACATTATAATCTTGTAAAATTTAATATGTGTATACATAAAATGTGGAAATCATGATTTTAATTTCATTATTGCATAAAATCTTACTATTATAAAGCACTGAAAATATTGAAATTACTAAGATGAAAGTCGAAATCCAATAATGTGCTATTACTTTCAATATAACGTAAGTGCACGAAATTTATTATTTAAAGTAATAGCGCATTATCAGAAATCGACTTCCGGTGAAACACGAATCGCGTAACTTCAAAATCGTGTTAAATAAGTCCACGTAAAAAGAGACCCAGGTGTATATACTTTCAAGTAATATTAAATAACTATGTACAAAATGTTTTTTAAACCATTAAATATTACAAATTTAATTAAAAAGAAAACAGCAATATTTTAAACCTTACCTATCTGGTATGGCTGTTGAAGTGATTCACAATAATTTTTTTCGGAATCAGCTGACCTTTTCCCACAAAATCTTAGTATACACACATATCAAAAGTCATTGATCCCAAAATCAGATTAAATTGGATTGTACAGAGATTAGACTAATTGAGGGTTTTACCGCCATACTTTTAACTTGTTAATGCTAACATTGTTAAGATCCAAATCAGTAAAGAAGTTGCATTTGTATTCTCTACTAAACAAAAAATTATGATATTGATTATTTCCTTTGTTTTGTATTTTTAACTCAAATTTGAAAATGTTTGTTGTCTGCATAATGAAATGATTTTTTTCTTTTTTTTTTTATCTAATGCTAAGTGGATTTTTGATGAAATTCACCATAATCATAACTATCTTAATTATTGTTGCTGCTTTATTTATTATACATGCATTTTTATTTAAATTAGTCCATTTAAATATTCCATTTGATTGATGATTGTACACTCAGATAAAGTTTTATCAATCTGACAAAAACCCATTGCCAGTAAGAATAAAAACTGTGATGGAGAGCACGCCAAAGTATGTAGGCTGTACATGGAAAAATCCGCACTTAGAAACTATTGCTGACTTTGAAGCTAAATTTAAAAGAGCTGTCAACAAAGCTACTTTATTTAAGAAAGTGGCTCAAACTTTACCATCAATTTTGGATAAACCTAATATTATGAATTGGAATAAAAATATAATTAGATATATGCATGAGAGATTATACATTTAAAAGAGGATAAAGGCAACTGCTTTATGCTGATGAATACAAATGAATATATACAAAAAACAGCACAACAAACCAAGAAATTACACTGTAAATAAATGGACTCATACCTAAGCCACTATGACAGCACTGCAATAAAGCTTACAGTAGGGCAGAATATTATAAAATATGTCCGTCTGCTGCAATACTTCTATTAATGTTCTTTAATATAAAACTGCATGAAAAGAACTGGTGAACTTTGGAGGTGCATATTACTACAGGGTCACAAGTACTTTAGTGGAATGGTTAAAGTGCCAGATAGTTTTTGCAAATGTCCTATTAAATCATTCTTTGAACTAGGCAATACAATTATTAAAGAAGACTAAAAGTTAGCCTCACTAAATATCACTGAGCTATATAGCTCTGTGCTGCGGAGGCTGTCCATTAATGTAAAAAAAATAATTAGAGAATAGTGGGTATAACTTTCAAAAATGCACTTGTATTATAGATGTGCTCAACTAGATTGACAAAGATATAACAGAAAAATTTAATGAGCTCTACAGATGGAAAAAGCACAGTCAATGAGGCTATTCTGACAGTGACATCATATGCAGCTTGATACTGGCTAACATGGAAACAAAGTTATACCAACATTCATGGAGAAAGATAAGAGTATATCATATGTAAACAATATGTTGATGGTATTCTAGTATGTGTTTCTAACAAATTATTATTCAGATGCAAGAATTATTAGCAAAGTAATCAGCCTTAACATGGATTATCGAATATGAAAATAACACACAGCTTAAAGTTTTTAACATGGCAATCCAAAAAAATAAAAATAGGATTATAAAATAATAGTAAAACTATTTGAAATTAGAGGTGCTGTTTATCTATAATCTAAAATACCAATGACTCACAGATTAGCAGGATTCAAAGCACTTCTTAAGAGAAATTTAATGCTTTGTACATACAAAGCAATCAGAAAAACCAACATAGATGAATATATAAGTAATCTTTGTAGTATAAGTTATAATAAAAATATTCTGATCAATGTTATCTAATACTTCTACAGAAATACAAAGTGAACTTTAAAACCCAAGTTGAAAATAATTCCGAGATTAACAAACAAAATAAAAAAAAGATCTGGAACCAATTTTCAACGTTAGTTTCCATATTCTGCCTAATTTTAATAAGTTGATTAAAAACACGAAAAAGATGAATTACAAAAGGAAGCCAACAATCCTAATCACATTGTTGTATATTATAGGGAATCTAGAGTTAATATCTCAACCAGATTAGTGTGGCACAAATACTTAGGTAGGTGTGCCAAAGTATTTGTGCTAAAAACAATCCAGAATCTGTTTTTTGAGACTATGAAAAACAATTTGGTCATTGCTTTGACCCATTGATAGTCAATCTAGTGTGTATGGAGCATGATAACAGAACAAGAACGGTCAGGTTTATTGCTAACCATAGTAATGCAACAAACAAAAAAGAAAATAGCATAAAATTATCTAACAAATGGAATATTTAAATGGGGTAATGTAAATAAAAATGCATGCATAACACAACATAAATAAAACAGCAACAGTAATTAATTTAAGAGAGATATGATTATCATGAATTTCATCTAAAGTGCATTTAAACATTGGATTATAAAGAATGAAACCACTTCATTATGCAGAGGAATAAACATTTGTAAATTTTAATAATAAATTATCATAGCTTACAATTATTGTTTTTTATATTTATAAAATTTGCACATTAAATTTGAGTAAGTTTCTGTTTGCATAATTTTGATGAATATTTAGAAATAATAATTTTCAGATTATTGGTTTGTTCCAGCTAGATAACAATATGATAAACTCTGGATTTTTAACTGGAGGATAGGTATTTATTTGATTCCAACTGTATTGTCTTTATTTTATTTATTTAGACAAACACAATCCTATCTTCATTTTCATGGCTTTAAACCATAAAGTTAAGGATACATTATTACTGAGTAGAAATAAAAAATATTTAAAAAAGTGTAATATTTCCCTCTCTAATAGTTTGTAAAATTCTCAATAGAAAAAAAAAAAGATATATTGTTTTACATGGGTATGGAGGGAATAAAAATAAACTAGCAGATTTTTTTTAAAAAAATTGGTTAATTATAGCACTACTTGCTTTCTGAACCCCTGTAGCAGCTCAATGTAAAGAAATTTTCACAATTTTTTTTTTATTGTAAATTTTATTTTTTAATTATATTTTAAAATTAATATTCTGTCAAAACAATGTTATTATTTCTAATGTTTTGATAACAAAGGGGTTTACGCATAACTTTTTTATTATCAAGGATATTCCAATCTGTTTATAAAAATATCCAACAAAGAAACAGCCTAGGGAGTCTCATATTTAGGATGGGCAGTTTTTAGATAATCATTATATATACTTTTTATTATTATTACTTAATTTTTAAAAAAAGTTCAAGATTTTAAGAAAGAAAAAAGTTTATTAAATATTTTTACTGAAGGATAAAATAAAAAAGCTTTAAATATAAAATGTCAAAATATATATTAAAATAATAGGAAGTAGTGCAAACTTTTATTAATAATGACTGCCTGTTTAATATTTAAATCTTTCTTAGAATAGGAAACGCATATAGTTTAGTGTCAGTTCTTTAATATATATATACTGATATTGACTAGACAGAATCTTTGGAATGGTATGTGATCTGCAATTTCATTTTGGAAAGGATGCAGACATGTTTTTAATAGGTGTAGAATTTCCAGCCAAGCTCTGAATTTGTTCACACAAATGGTATTTAATTATTTGTATCTGGAGTTTATGCAATTCTGATGCCAAATATATTAACATTTTTCTCTTTTAGAATAAATAAATTGATTCATGGATAAGGTGGTTGATGTATAGCAGATGGTAAATGCTGTTTCTACATATGATCCAAGGGAATGAACATAACTAATTTCTTTTATTTTTCATGCACTAGTTTTTGTTAAAAAAGCCTTTTTTTTTTTTTTTTTGCTATTTTCAGATGTAATAGTGCATTTTACTTTTTCTTTATCATCTGTCATTATTCAGAAAAATTTTGGCTTTAATTTCAAATAATTACATTTTAATTTTATAAATTTAAACTTATATATATATATATTGTAACGATCTGGAGATGGTAGACTTACGTAATCTGCACTACAGGGCGCCATCTAGGCATTTGAACCTAGACAAATTTATAAAGTAGGCAGATACGTAAGTAAAAAAAAAAAAATTTTTTTTTTAAATTTTGATTCCGGTCGTTAGCCCATGTCACTAGCTCAGTGGAATAGCAGAGATTAAATAATATAATATCTTATCTAATTATATTTCAATATTAAAAAAATAAATAAAATAAGCCACTGCCAGTAATTAACATACAAACATTTATTTATGTACATATATATAAGATTTAAAATTATTTTAGTATTAGTTTTACATTTTAACATTTAACATTATTTTTAACTTTACCTTAGATTTTAATTTACATTGTAATTTCTATTATATTATAAGTTTACATTTTAATTAAGTTCGCACAGATGGGATTATAAAAGCTTGTTTTAATATGTTGCTATAGATCGGTTACATAGATTACACAGTTAAAAACATTTCAAAGTAAACATAAACGATCAAAATATAAAATTATTGATTACTAACAATTGCATAGGGAAATATAAGAAACCCTCTAGTATTCAGCATAAGATACTTGCATTGTCACCAATAACTTAAAAGACATCCGAATAAATACATTTTAGATACTCCCCTTAAGGTATCATTATTTATCGAATGTCTATATATTTTGATCAAATATGAAAACCCGAAACACAATTCACCGTTAACCAATCCATGCAAGTGTCTATAAACAACTTAAATTTAATGCATTTTTATTTAGGGTCGAGTATGAATAGACTACGTAGATTTGCATTTGAAAATAAAATATTATATCCCTATTTAACCTTAGGCTAAAATTCGCAGTCAAACTGGCATCAATCCATCTGATACATCGATGTATTCAATGTAATACGGAATACGGCAGCACCAAAAAGATTAAGAAAAGACATTGACTCTCATCCATCTGATACATCGATGTATTCAATGTAATACGGAATACGGCAGCACCAAAAAGATTAAGAAAAGACATTGACTCTCATCAGATAGGAATATTACATCTATCTAACGAGAAGAACAATAAAAAAAAACTCCATAGAAAGGAACTGTGTTCTCCGACTTATAATTCCTTCCATAGGCAAACGGGTGAGTGCGGCGTATATATAAATGATTCTTCCAGTAGCGAATCTCCGACTACATCTACTAACTACATCAATATATCCAATCCATTGACCCAATTTAACAATGACATAAATAACCTAAGATTACCCTCCCCTAATATAACTTTACAAATCTATACAGCCATTCACGCCCCACTTAAGTTTAACATTGATATATTTTAAGTTATCGGAAAACAGAAATCATAAATAAACTTAAAGAACAAAATTAAATAAATGGAAATGATTTTAAACAAATAAATAAAAAATACATCAAATAACATTTTAACTACTTTAGTCAGATAGGAAACTAATGCAATTATTTTAAATACGAAAAGTTTTTAATTTAATGTTCATTAACTGTAAAGTTCTTACGCTTTTAAACAGTTCATCTTTATCTGTCGTTAGTAAGTTTGAACGGGAATTCCCACGCCGTCCTGAAGATATTGGTATACATTTAGCCAATGTTTTATTTATTCATTCGGAGGTTTTTTAATTTAGTTGGGGTCCTCAATGTAGAAAATGATAGTTCATTTCTCTTTCTTTCTTTGGCAAAACTGAAGGGATTGAATCGTGCATCTCTTCAATTCCTTTTCCCGCACCTCCGCACTAACACCTATCTGTCACATCGTAATAATCATAATCACTAATTAATAATTCCAAATTTTCCTTTTATACGTATTCGAAGGGTTGACTTGGCATTATGTCATCGATGTGATGATCCTTTTGCTGAGGTCCGATTTCTTAATGGATTTCTTTCATTGGCTATTTGTTTCTATTGTTTTCCTATCTGACCGATATTTTTACATTTAAATGCCCAAGGCTGGTTTACATTTAACTAATTAACAATCATTTCCATTTCTGATTAATTTCTGTGTTTTTCAAGATTAAAGATATATTTTTATCTCTAAATCTTTTTAAGTTTTTGTTTTTAAAATACCTTTTCTATTTTTAATACAGTTTTATTTTAATAATTTTTTTTATCTGTGCGATTTAATATATACGAGTTTAAGACGATATTTAATTTCAATTTTTAATTCTTAAAGAAAATTTTTAAATGTGAACTTTTTAATTTACTTTCATGTTTAATAAATATATAAAAAAAAACAATGTAACGAACGTCTATGCTCGTTACAATATATTTTGAAAAGAAAATCCTGTATTAATTAAATATATTATTGATTTTTACTGTTATATAGTTTTCTGATGATTTTTTTATTATTCATACTTGATAATTTATATTTGAATTTTATACTTAAATCAAGAAGGCATTATGACTTCATTTGTAGACCTATGATGTGTAGTTTCATTTTATTTTCATAAATTATTCAGATATGATATAATTACTTTACATTTATTTATAATCTGCTAATTCCAGTGATAAAATTTGTTGATTTTATATTAGTAGTTTTATTTCTCAGTATTTCATAATTTTTTTCTTCTCATGTGTCATAGCATCAGCCGGGGAAGCGAACCCGTTAACCTGGGACAACTGCTGGTAAAGTAACTGTCGCTGACCTCTCTGACCACCAATGCTTGACAGTATTTCATAATTTTTTATAATTACTTGTTTCCTTTTTGTTTTTTCATTTTAAATTAAGATGTTGAAATCTTTTGAGATTTAAGTCACTTAGTATCTGTCTTTTTTTTTTTTTTTTTTAAGAGAAAGACTTGTATATGCAAAATTGTTTATTATAAAATATTTTAATTTTCAAACAGTTTGTATTGTAATTAAAATGGACCTGAACTTTTTTACTTTTAATCCATTTTCTGTATTTATCTGTTATTTTATATTAATCATGTCCTTTGTGTAATATAAAGAGTAGAATTATGTGATGCTTCTCTTAAGAAAAGTATTGTTTATGATATAATTAAGATTCCACATTTGATTTTTTTAAAATTATAAATAAGCATTATTTACAATAAGTATTATACAATTTTTTATTATTTTTTTTTGTTTGTAATAAATTGGCCCAAATGTTGTAGGCTAGAAAAAAAGGTTTATTATACTAGTTATTTTTATTAAATGTAGTTGAGGGAGTTTTCAGCTTAGAAAATCAGATTCATAATATTTGTATAAAGTAATATATATAACCATAGATTGCAAAAAATGAAGAAATAAAATTTCTTTCATTTATTCTGCTTCTAAATGAAATCAGTTGATTGCTTTCTTTTAATAAAATTATGTTAAGTTATAATGAAATAAATTTGATTTTATTTATTATAACTATTACTTACAAAAAAATATGATATTTATATATAATAAAAAAAGTAACCATAGGTTGCAAAAAAATGAACAAATAAAATTATTTTTGTTTATACTGTGTCTAACTGGGATCCGTTGATTGCTTTCTTTTAGTAAAATTACAATCATTTATTAAAGTATAAATATGCGACTTTTTTTTCGCATTAAATAATGAAGCTATAATTTTAATTTAATTTATAATAGCTTAGCACTTTCGAGATTTCATGTTTGAATCTCATACTCATAGCTTTGTATAAATTTGATTTATTTATTATATGCATAGTAAAAAAGTAGAAATAATATATAATCATAGATTACAAAAAATGGAGAAATAAAATTATTTTAGTTTAGAATACAATGGATATTTTACTTTTAACTGGGATTTTAATTTACATTTAGATTACAGTGTATGAAATAGCATTAAATGTCAAAAAAGTGAGCACAATTCAAACTATTTCTAAGCAAAATACAGATATACCTAGAAAGGTACTGATATGGATAAGTGTTCAATTTATAAAATTCTATGAAATTAAGGCATATGAAAATTTTCTAGCAACATTACATATCATTTGTAGTCATTGGGGTTAAGGTATAGTGTTTCATGTAAACATAAAATATACATTTGATAAATACATCTCAAATTAAAATAGTCAATTTTTGTTAATTATTAGTTAATATTTTTATTATTTGATAAAGTCTTTTTTAATTTTGACTTTTTTTTTTTTAACATTTATTGAAAATTCAATTACTTCACCTCACCTTTATGTCTATTTTTTTTCTTAAAGTATTCTTGACTTCATTATTAACATTCTTTTTCATTTAAGTCTAATATTAGCAATACATTTTTTTTTTTTAGTAATAACTTTCTTTTTATGATTTTTTTTTCTTTTTCAAAAATGTGTAAGTAACAAAGTTTAGTGCTAGTAAATGTAAGATATCTCCTTCATGATTATTGAAGACAATGCCTAGTTACAGTTGTAATTTTGTTTTGCTGTTGATTCATCTGTCTAAAACCAGATCATTTTTATGTTTTAGCTAGATACTCTTTAACAATTATTATTGGGCCATTATTTTCTGAAAAAATCCTAAATTTGTTTTATAAATTCTCAGGAATTGAAGCAGGAACTTCAACTCTCTTTGATATTGGGAGGGGGAGGTTGTCTTAATTAGATTTATTTACAGCTACTTTTTATTATTAAATTGTCTTCTATTAAACATTGGGAAATTTTATTACAGTTATCTGTTTCCCCTCAACAGTAACTACATTGAAGTTTTGGAGATTTAAGCACAATTTTAAAAATAACTTCAATTAGCATTGTGCAAAAATCATTTAATTTATGTTACCAGAAAAATAAAATGTAATAAAGCTGAAAAAATACAGTCATTACACATTCAAAATATATAAAAAAATAAGATTTTAATATTTTTAAAATTTATTGTTTTTATGTTTATTCAAAAAATGTCTTAATTTGAACAGATTTTTTTTTTTGGTTATTAGCAGATCCATTATATTCTTTATAAAATTTCCAATGATATTTAACATGACTTATCTACGACAAGTCATTAGTCCAAGTTAACCAAGAATAGAGTCATTGATACCTTTTGTTTTTCCAAGAAATTTCACAAGATTTTTTTTTTTCCAGTGACCTATATATACTGAATGAAGAGAAAGTAATAGTGATAGATGTTAGTCTAAATATTTTTCAGGCTATAAATGACTCAGATTCTATATGTGGTGCAGTTAAATAGAAAAGAAAAGGTGTAGATTTAATACAATGGATGATATTAATAATAATATTACTTCTCTTTTCATTATCTATCTTATTTTTCACATCATGAAAAAGATTTTATTTTGTTAAGTAGAATCCACATAAAATGTAAAATTAAGTGATTTATTACTAAATGATTGCTTATAAATAATAAAATATTACCTTTAACTTTGCAGCAAAATAAACATATACATAAAAATGTAGATATAAATTTACTCAAGTGAACTAACTAGTTATGATTTATCCTCTATAGAAAGTTCTTGGGTGGAGTTGACATGTCAGTCAACATTCCTGAAGAAACTAAGTGAGGTAGAGGTTGAAGAGTTGCATTGCCTATTTCAATTTTAGTTGATAAGCAATAAAGCAACCTATCTTTTCATAGTTATATATTTAGACAGATAACACATTGAAAGCAATGCTTGAGTATATAAATATTGCCTAACATAAGAAGTTGTATTTTCACCTGTGTACAACTCCATACGATGCACATATTTATTATGGCTAGCTGCACAAGCCCCATTATTTAAATACTCACTTAACTAATTTTGAATGATCATATTGTGATATTTTATTATAACCAGAGAATTTACTGATTACTCAATCAACTATTACTTCTCAATGAATTTGATATGGAGCTTTGATTTTGGTTTTATTGGTCTATATATTTAGACCTAATTTTGTATATTTTGTTAGTCTTTATTTATTTTAGTTATTTGGCATTTTTTCATTATTATTGAAAATTCAGGCTTGATAATAAATTATGAAACCTATTTTGAGTAATTGTGTGGGAAAAATAGATTTGTCTCGAACTTGCACATGATTATATTATATATATATCTATCTAATTATTAGACAGTTTGCAAACTTGGCCTTTTTTTTACTTCAGTATTTTTTTTTAAAAAAAAACAACTTTAGCATCTTTATTACTTTCACTAATAATTTTATTACGAAAAGTAAATAAAATATAAAATCTACTACTAACTTGTAATGAGAAACTTCAAGTCTATAAATATTATAAAAAAGTCTAGAATCACATTTTTTTTTTCCCCATTACCTTGGTAGCATTTTCAGAAGTTGATAGGACGAAATCTGGTACATTGCTAGTTTCAGTAATATCCTTTCTTTGTTTGTTTTTTTTTTTTTTGCTGCTACAGGAATTCAATTTATCTTCTGAAAATGAATTTTTGGAACTGCTAAATGATGGCCTCTTTTAGTGCAGCAGTTTATATTTGACAGACAAAGATGTCAAAATTATGTTTTATTATTTATAAATGTTATTTGAATATATTGCATTGGCTCTTATCATGTGCAATTTGTGATGTTAAAACTTATTTTTTTAATCAATAAAAAAAATAATAAGATAAATTAAATAGCAGCATTGCAGAACACAATCATCTCCAGTATTACTTTTAAAAAATAGTGAAAAAGAAGACTATTCATCTAACAATCAATATCTGATTGATGAGAATTGAGGGTTTCCCCCTCTAGTTAAGAAAAGGTAGATACTCATTTATTTACTAATAATTGATTCATTAATGAAGATAGCTCAGAGCCAGCTACTTAAAAAAATATCCTAACCATATAGGAAATTTTGTTCAGTTAAATTTTCTAGCTTTGATTTAGATGTGAAACTTGGTTTATATGCCTGTCTGGTGGATGTTAAACTCTATACTATGAGATGATTTTTTTAAAAAAAATTTTTTAAACTGTAAATTTTAATTATTGTTACTATTCTTTGGGTCATGGGCCATTATAAAGATGTGTCTGCTGATTGAAAAGGGTAATTTGGCATTCTTATTAACTGATAATTGCTAAGTAAAGCTTTATTTGCAATCAATAACACTATAAAAAGCAGCTTTGGCATTCTTGCTATAATTTTAACAAGTAGCCAAAAATATATTGAATAACAATTATAAAGATCTTTGGCATATTTTCTTATTCCAATAAGAATTAAAAATGTAAACAAGTTTTATTGAAATTTGGGAAATTATTTTTTTTTATTATTCTCTCATTAGGATTGTTATGTGAATCTCAGCTTTTCATATCAATGTTAATTTTTTTTGTTTAGAAAGTATACATTTGGAAATTGTTTTTCTCCCCCCCAAAAAAATAAATAAAATGAAAAAAAATCACTCATCGCAAATTTTAAAAGACTGAAGGATTTGATAAACGATAAAGAGCTTTGTTTATATTTTGAAGTAATTTTTTATACTATTTCTCGTTAAAATTGTTAAATGATCCTTATCTGTTTTATATATGTTAGTTGAAATTTTTATTTATTTATTTTTGAAAATACATTATAAACTTTAGAATTTGTTCCTTTCCAAAATTAGTTTTCACATTATTAAAATTTATTGATCTGTGGATTCTCATTCATTCTTTTTTTTTTTTTAATAATTTAGCAATTTCAGGCTCCCTAATAATTTTAATTTATTACCAATAAATTTGACTTTTAACAAGCAATGTAAACATCGCTTGCAATAAAAGTTTATCCAGTTTTTAGCTTATTAGAATTAAGCATTGTTAACAGAAATGAGTTTTGGTTGCAGTTTTTTATCTATACCTATTTTTTTTTTATTTCATAATTATTTACAAGCCATAGAAAATGTTTGCTACATTTTATCTTTTTATTGTATCTGTGCATAATCTAAAAAGTAGCCAGCCATACATGGAATGAATGGTTAAAATAATTTTTAGTGAAGTCATGGATCTGAAAACATGTTTAATTTAGAAAAAAAATCACCCTATAGAGCAGTGATTTTCAAGCTATATTTAATAAAAGCTCCTGTGCTTCCACATAATAGTTAAAATTCAAAAAATTTCCAAAGAAAAATAGAAATTCAAAATAGTTCATTCATAATAATCTTTTTATCTTTTTTATAAATACATATTATTATGCAGTAAAACTGTAATTATAAATACACATTCAGAAATAAATAATAAAATTTTGCAATGTAACACACATGATTTTTAAGACTTGTGCAGTAAGCATTTTGGGTTAATGTTATTTACTTTTGCAGAAAAGTTAATTCTTTCTAATATAGCTATTTATTTTCCTATAGTTAAATTATGTATTAGTAGAAAAATGTTTAGCACAGATTTGAGAACATTATGCAACAGTGTAGCTTAATACCAGAGTGGAAGGATCTTTCTCCAAGTTAAATCATTAGATAGATTATTTCTGAAGTCAACACACATCTAAACAATCTGTGAAGAAGTCTATAGGTTTTTGTCTGGTATTTTATGCACTCTAAATGAAAGGTAGGACTTGTTTCTATCCACTTTTAACAACTTGTGGATGGGTGTAATCATAAATATATGACCAAATACATGTGAAAAGATGTACGATTCCTGATATGCACATTTTGTGCTGAACCAGATTGATCTTATCACTGGGAATTGAGGTGCTAAAATTTTTTTCTCTTTCTATAGTAAAATTCCATCATCAGAAGTGGCATGACTTATTTACTTTTCTCATGAATATGTAGAAAATTAAATCAAAACTACATAAATATAATTCTGTACAAATTTATTCACTAATATCTTCAAAATTAGTGATATTTTTGAAGCTTTATTTAGAGTTTTAAATCTGAGAATGATGTCATTCATATAAATACTATCCATCATTGTAAATTACTGGTAGTAAAAATATTAATTGTTATCATTCTCATGAGAATGGTTATATCATTCATGTAAATGGTAATTTTATTAGCTTAACCTGTGGTGAATTATTGTATTTTAGTATAGATTATTAAGAAACACTAAGATATCATTCCATTAAATCTACTAGTAATAAAAAATTTTATCACTATTATTTTCATAATCATAAGTTATACATCTTATTGATGAAAATAACTTGTCAAAGATTATGATGTTGCTCTAAATATTGAGCTGCTATATGAGATTATAATACAAGGATGCTGGAGATGGCAAATTATTACCAATGATTAAGTTTTGTAATTGTGATTAGTGCACTATACCACCTTGTTTTTTGTTATATAACAGTGAATTTATGCATAAGTACATACATAATTATACCAGACATCACTCAGCATGCAGTATGTTTAGAAAATGGAAAAAGCCATTCACTTATAAATTAGGAATTAATATTATTAGCTCTACATATAATCTATGGAACTGAATAGAGATTTTTTCACTCCAACTGTAAGAAAAAAGTAACAGCAATCACCATTAAGTAAGCTATTCAGTTTTACATTGACATTTTACAAACATTCAACATATAGCATACTTTTTCACAAGCTCCATGCCACTTACTGTAAGTGTTAATAAATAATAATAGACATGATACTACTTAATAAACCTCTATTGTGCTGTTCTATTCATACATATTTATTTATTATTATTTGTCAATAAAATATGTGTTTACACAATATTATATTATGTGTAAAAATAAACAAACAACAAATATACATTAACAGAAATGTGTTAAAATATTTGTAAGATAATTATAACATGAAAAAGTAAAAAATAATAAATTATTAACTATGATTAAACATAAATGAAGATCTAAATAATAAAACATAATAAAATATAAACATTCTTGTTGACATTCATTTTTCATTTTTATGTTTTTTTGTTTTGAAGATATACATTTTAAAATCAATATAATAGAACCAATGCATAATGCTAGCTGAAATCTGTATAAAATATTTGAATTGCTCCATAGCTATATTATTTCAGCCACATTCCTCCTATTTCATTTCAATAAAAATTTTATTAACAATAAATAGTGATTACATACTAATAAAGGATAAATAAATGAATAAATTGTACAATAATATGATTATATAATGTTCTATTTGTCATCTGGCTAGATTATGTTATGAGAGCACAATGTTATACTCTTATGTGGTTAGGTATAGTGAAGAGATTCTAAGAACTTGTTTAATGGTATTAGCATTTTTAATATAAACATGAATATTTTCTTTTATAATTGACTATTCTATAATGCTGGGTAGGTGGGAATTGGTAATCAGGAAAAGGAAAGAGCAATTAAAGACCAGGTGTCAGCAAAGACTTTACTGGAGGCAAGGAGCTGGTCACGTTTCTTGATTTTTTTGAGCGTTTGATAAAACAATGGTATGATTTGTGGCGGGGGTAATTCCATGAGACTTTTGCATCTCACTATCCATATGGAATAAAGGACAAAGGTAGAAAGCCTTATTATTGAAAAAAATCCATTATGAATGGCATTTTCAAGTGAGAGGCATTTTCAAGTAAGAAAATCATATCAGGTCTTATGTTGGAATTGATTATAATTATATCTTTCAGAGTTTTAAGTCTTGGGCACCGGTGTATAATATGGTCTATGGTTTCATCTTCACGAGCACACAGGCCACATATAGGGTCAATGCTGGTAAAACCTCTTCGGTGATAAAGAAACCAATTCGTGGGTAGCGCATTAAGATTTATTTTAATGATGAAGTCAAGGAATTTGGGTTCCAGACTCCATCTTTTGAAGTGTGTAATGAGTCTTTGGTTGGTTACTTTTAGGCTGGTTTTAATGGGTTGTTGATTATAGTTGATTATATTGTATGCTTCCCATAAGGTGATTTTTTGGTTAAGGTTAAAGGGTATTATCGGGTTATAAAGTTGTAGGTGTTGTATTAGGGATGCTATCCATGAACTGGAAGAGGGTGGAGGACGATCTGTCGGTGTAATTTTTTTAATAATGTTAGAGTATCCGCAGGAGAGGATCAGATTATGTAGAGTGTTGTGGGTTTTCTGTAAAATGATTGCTTGTATTGAGTGGAATGACAGTCCATTGAACCTGCGTGGTCGTTGGATACCTCGCAAGCTAATAGCAACTGTCCTTCCTCTCCAGAGAAGTTTGGTGCATAATCGGTTAATTTTATTTTGAAACTGTTTAGACATTTTAACGAATGGAAGATAATACGAGATTTTTGGCATTATGATCATGTTGAGGAGGCCAACCTTTCCATATAATGAAAGGTATACTCTAGAGAGTGAAGTGGTGATGGCTTCAGTTGAATGGAGGATTGCATCTTGAATCTCTCTTGCCATTGCAGTTGGAGTTTTGTAGATTGGAAAACCTAGGTATCTTTGGGGTTTTGCAGAAAAGGGAGAGTTAATTTGTTTACCAGACATTATCTTCCAGATGGAAGATTTGTTAAAATTTATTTGTAGGCCAAGTTTCGCTGTATTTCTGTTTAATATGTTCATGAGATGGGGAAGGTATTTAATGGTGGGAAGCACAACCATGATGTCATCTATATATGCAAATACATTGAAGTTTTTATTGAGAGAGGGAAGGAAAATTCCAGGGAGGTTTTTTTCTATATCCGTCAGAAGAGGGTTGATGTATGCTGTGAAGAAAAGGGCACTGAGCGGGGATCCTTGAGGGATCGACTTGTATGGCTTGAAGCCTGGTGTGATCTTGCCATCAAGAGAGAGAAAAATCTCTCTGTTGTTGAGCAGATTGCTGACCATCTGTACAATCCCAGCTGGAATGTCGCATTCCAACAGAATATCCAGGAGGGTGTTTATCTGGACTGAATCAAATGCTGCCGCAACATCCAGCTGGACAGCAATAGGTTTTGATTTACGATGTCCTCTGATGTAATTGAACAGTGCAGTTACATTGGACATAGCATGCGAGGTTGATGATCCCTTTTTTCCGTATTGGTTTGACGAGATATGGCTAAGAATTTGAGTTTGGATTTGATCTTTAATGACTGACTCAATTATCTTGATAAGCAATGGGGTCATGGAAATTGGCCGGATACTGTTAATGTCGTTTAGTGGTTTTGCTTTTTTAATAAAAGGCACGAGTGCCACTGGGTAAAGATCTGTTATGTTTCTGTTGCCGGAGGCTAGGTGATCAATCATTTTTTTAATAATTGGCACAGTGAATTGACTGAGGTGTTTGAGAAGGAAATTTGGGATGCCATGAAGGCCAGGATGAACGCCGTCAGGGAGAGATGTTATCTTCTTTTTGATTTGGATTTCCATGATGCCATGTTCGCCGGGGTCACCAGCATCCAACCAGCTGTTTATAGGAGGAGCTCCATCTTTTTGCATTAATTGGCAGAATTGTTTGCTGATGTGCTGCATCATTGGAAAGCCAATAAGATTGGTTCCATTAGTATTAATGGATAAGGGAGTGATTTGTTTTTTATTGTATCCCAGTGCCCATCTGAGGTAGTCTCTCGTCCAGCAGTGTTGTTGTGCTAAGAAACATTTGGCTCTTCTGATGGATATATATTCTGCAAGGGACTTTTGCTTGATTTTGTAGAGATTTTTAAGGAAGATAATTTTTTCTGTATTTGTGAAATTTTGCTGTGATGCTTGAAGTTGTATATTAATGTCTGTTAGGTCATTTAGAAGGCCATTAGGTCCTTTGATTTTCCTGGTGTGGTGATTTAATATGGACTGAAGTATTCCAATGAAGGAAAACCAGCCCTCCTCAGCAGGAAGGGAAAGGATGTTTATTTTCTGGAAAAGGATGTATGCCTCAGACACTATCGCTTCGGTCATATTTGATTGGGTGATCATGCGCATGGTTTTACCAGGTCCATCAATAGGTGTAGGGATTGCAATAGGTGTAAGTTGTAAGATTAGAGCCATATGATCAGAGAAAGCAACAGGGGCCAAGGCTGCATCAAGGTTGAAATGGAGGTCTGGGGTGTAGAAAACCAAATCAATCAGGGACTTTTTAGTTTTAGTATAGAAAGAGTAGGCTTCAGGAGGGAAGAAACCCTCTCCACACATTAATCTGCGATTTATTAGATGCAAAAATCTCTTGTTGAAGTCATTGTATGTGGTGTTAAAGTCTCCCAGAAGAATAGTAGGGGAGGCTCTGTTAGCATTGATGGCATTTAGGATATGGATTATTTTTAGATATTGAGAGGTGTCTTTGGCTGTATATATATAAGCTATGATGATCGGATAACCCCAATAGTCTATTTCTATGACAATAATATTGGCATCTAGGAATAGAATGCTAAAACTGTTTGGTGGTGTTGACTTGCTGAGAAGAATACCGACTCCACCTGAAGCAGAATGGCCTATGGAAAATCTAGTAAATCCGAGAGCTGAGAGAAGAGATAATATTTTATGATCAGTCTTATGGTGATATTTAGTTTCACCCATAAGAAGTATATGAGGGGAGCAGAGTGAGAGCCAGTTTTTAATAGCTAGAACTCTATCAATTGAGTTGATGCCGCGAATGTTAATGCCAGCAATTTTGCAGAACATGATAGATTAATCCAAACCGTCCTCAGCAAAGTGTACCAAGTCAATGTGGGACATCTCCATGTTAATGAGTTCTGATGTTGTTTGGCAATCAGAGTCTTGTGATTGAACTTGTGGATGGATTGGTGATATATTTGTTGGTTGAGGAAACGCATCCATGAAGTCTTCGGTGTCTGATGAAGTAGTGTAATCTGTCTGAGATTCGTCAGATGGATCAATGGTATCGATGGTTATAGGATCCATGGTTTTCCTCTTTTTTTCTATGGATTTGCAAAGCTTTGTGCTGGATATATCTGAAATTTGTTTGCTAGCGGGTGGTGGTGAATAATGTATTGGATGGGAGCTGTCATCATCAGAGCTTGATTTATCTGAGCGAATTGATTTTCTTTTAATTTTCTTATTTGTATTTTGGGTATTTGTTGTGTTGGTTTTTTGGGGGTTTTTAAGTTTAATAGTGTTGTTTTCTTTTTCCTGTTCTTTTGATGAAAGTGTTTTTTTATTGTTATAAGAATTTGATTTAAATTTTAGACCTGAGTCATTTTCGGTTTGCTGTAACTGTTGTGAAGCATTAATTATGCTGACTTTCGGGTTGAGTGTTTGATAAGTCTTTTCATCTGGATGGTTAATTATTGCAGGCATTGAAGAATTGAGGACAGTTTGTGGATCACTTTGTTTAGGTTTGTTAGACTTAGCTGGCCCGAATGATGATGCATCATTGGTTTTAAGCTGGGTGGGAGTTGTTATAGATGAATTGTTTTGAAATTTTTTAAGTGTATTTTCTTCATCGCCTGGGTTTTCCTTGCTCTCGTTAGATGGTTTGGTCATATTGTCTTCTTTTGTAGAAAGAGTTTGGCCTAGCATTGTTTCTCGGGGATTAGTACAATATGTATCGTATGAATGATCTTGAGTATTATTGGTTTGAGAGATTGGTTTAGTAGCAGTATATGTTATTGCTTGGTTCTCTGATTCACTACTATTAGTGTAGAGGTTGGTGTTTGTTCTTTCTTGAAGATTTTCATTTTGAAAGATAGGTTTGGATGTGAAAGGGTTTGTTGGAGGATTTATTTGAATCAGATTGTCTGGGTTTGTGAGGTTGCTGTTTGAATTAGTCCCATGTGGTGATTGTCTATTTAAGGATGTGATAGCCATATTAATAGGTCTACCAGGGCATCTGTGAACTTTATTCTTTTTAATACCACAGTGTGTGCATATTCTTGCTGCACAATCTTTAATAAGGTGTGTTCTTTGAAGGCAGAAGAAACATTGTGGCTGTACTCCCCTGAAGGTCAAAACCATAGGAGAGCCTCTTGCAGTAATAATGGTGGGTATGTCAGTGGGTATAATGTTTTTCTTTAATGTAAGTGTGAAGATAACTGTATTGGACAGGATTTGATCTTCGAAGTGAGGGTTTAATAGGTGTTTAAATTTGCTAACTGAACCATAATTAATAAGGATGTCTTGTAGTTCTTGTTCTTTCAAGTGGGCAAGGCAGTTTTGAATTCTGCCGGATAGTGTAACTGGACGGTTCATATCTATGGAGCATAGTATATAATTTCCCAAAGATCGGTAGTTATTTTTAAAGTTCATACGGTCCGCCCACGTTTTAAACTCAACGATAACATAGCGGTCATTGGGATGATTAAGGATCATGTGAATGCCTCTGCCTAATTGATTTTGATTGATTAGGCTGTATAGTTGTTCTAGAGGGAACTTATATAATGCACATTGTTGATTTGTTATGGCTAAGATTAACGACTTATCGCTGTAGTAGTTTGTAAACGATTTATACAGTGTGTTGGGAATCGTTTTGTTGAAATCGTTATTTATTTTTAGGAACATGTCATCATTAAGATCGTTTATATTAAATGAGACATTTTCCAGAGTGTTTGATTCTTGTTCTGTGTCTAATTCTGAGATATTCAAATATAGTTCATTGTAATTATCGGCCTTAATATTTTCGGAGATGCTCTCAGAATTTTTAGACCTTACGATATTTGCGTACGTAGAGGAATTTTTCAATATTGGAATTGAGGAAATTGGTTTAGATTGCAAGTTGGCTGATGTAGCAATGGATTGTTCTGTGCTATAATCTTTGTTTGTTTTGGAATGAGATTTATTAGTTTTAAAATTTATTTCTTCTTTTTGATTTTTAAATTTACTGTTGACAAACTGTAATGTGACAGCGCTGGTTTTGTCGACCTCTGGTGGAAAAGTTTTAACTTTAAAAAATTCGCCGAAATCATCTTGTTGGAAATTTTGTCTATTATTTTCAGATATGGTTTTCAGGGTATTATTGGGCAAAGGAAATTGCTCATTAGAGTCTTCTGAGGGAGCGTAAAGTCTTCGGAGAGGAGATGATTGGTTTTTGCTTGTATTTTTAAGGATTTCAATAGTTTCGGTTGATGAGATATTTGTGCTATTGTTTATATTAGGGGTAAGTTGAATATTTTCTAAACTTTTGTTGATATTTGCGATGGTGTTTTCATTTGATTTATTGGTTTGTGGGTTTTTATTTGTAGTAGAAGTTAGTTTAGTTGCATTTAGATTAGATCTAAGGCTATAATATTTACGACCGATGACTGCATTGCTAGATTGAATGCTGAGATCGGGGTTAACATTAATTTGAGAGTTATCGATTATATTATCACTTTCCATAATATATAATGATTAAAACCGACTTACCTTGAATAAAAAACGTAAAGGTAAGGGGACAATCGTCCCTGTCTTCTTGAAATTGAATCACTAAGGGATGCTTTTAATAAGGCCAGTTGCAAAGATGGCTGCCAAAAGCGGAAGTCGATTAATTACATTCCTCCTATTTAAATAAATAAATGTGAATTTTTGCAGTCTGTTGAAAAGGAAATCCCATCCTGAATGTGGATTTTCTTTTCAGTGGATTTAAAAAATTTGTGTTATTTTTTTTTATTTAAAAAGGGAGGGTGGCTGAAAATAATATAGCTATGGCATGTTCTAATATTTTAAAAACCATATGGATTGTATTAATAATTTTTATTAGTCATTCATTAGACTAGAGATCCAATAATGAATAATATTTCTGTAGTGTAATTTTCATTACACCACTCTTGCATAAGATAGGGACTGGTTTCTATTGATTGTTAACACCTTGTGGACAGATATATTTATAAACATATGACTAAAGTCATGTGAAAAAGATCTAGGCACTGGTTTCTATCAGCTTTTAACACCTTATGGAAGTATGCAATCATAAACTTATGACCAAAGACATGTAAAAAACGTCTTGTTTTTAGTAATATGTTTATAATCACATCTTTCCACGAGGTGTTGAATGTGGATAGAAACCAGTCACTACTTTGCATGAATGGTATAATGAAAATTACATTACAGAAATATTAATATGGATTGTATTTTTGGAAAAAAAAAATCCATATTATCTTATTTTCCAGACAAACAACATTTTATAAAATAATGAAACAAGATGTAATTATTGCGATGGTCTTTGAACTATTAATGCACTATGCTGACTATTTTCTGGCATAATTTTTTTTTTTAGTAATTACTTCCATACCAATCTAATTGTTATCACTAAAGTTTAGTATGTAATTACATGAATTTGTCATTTTTCATCAAAAGTTACATTAAAAAAAAAAAAGGGACAAAATTGTTACGGGGAATCAATGCTTCACTTTACTTCCATGGGCCTCATGCTATTGTTACATTTATAAGTTGCAAAATATTCATACTTTCCATTGCAATCAACATTTCAGGCTTGAAAATTGAATCTAGAATTAGCTTGAAATGTCTGTATGCAATTACTTACAAAGAAACAATTATAAATCAAATTGTTTACTTTTGTTACTACTTAAAATAATTTGAAATATCCTTTCCCTCTTTTTCTTTGAGTGAAAATGTGTCAGAGAATTGATAATAGATGTTTAAAAAAATTTACCTAATTAATTTATTCCATAGCATTCAGCTTTAAATTAATATAGTCACATCAACAATTATAATAATATTAATGAATAATATATAATGTTTTGTTTCTAGCAATCTGGCACTACAACCCTATCCCAAAGCAAATATATTTTCTAAGAAAGTTATTCCATCTTTATCCATCCTTTTCAGATGATTTTATCTACAAGTATATACTTTAAATAATCTAGAGGCCCTGTCAAATAATTGCCAAGAAAGTCTTTTGCAAATTTTATAGTGTTCAAATTCATAATTTGTAAAATAGACTTCTAAAATTACTACACAAAGTTTTTTAATCACTGAAAATAAAAGCCAAGATAAATTTTAAGCTCAGTGCCTAAATGATTCTAACATGTTCTTCACAAGGGATGAAAGCTACATCGCATTACAATCTTTTTTTATTATTATTATAGTCATTTCATCGATATTTATCTGATTATTGTAAATTAACCTGGATTTTTATTCTCCACACCGAGAGTAATTAGATGTTGTTTATTAATCGTTAATTGGATATTTAGATGAATTGGTCATTGTTGGTTATTTGCCATTCCTCTGAAAATTTTTTCAAATTGCACATCAATTCGAATCTCGTATAAATGTATTGAACAAATGTCATCTCATATAAATGTATTGGACGATTGGGACAGTCACTTCATCACGAGATTTTTATAATCAAATCAGCATCTTTACATAAAGATATTTAATAATTATTGTGGCATTGTTTTATTTAGATTAAATTTCTATTATTATTTTTTATTTATCCTTTTTTTTAAACACCTTATAACCACCTTTTAAATACCAACTCTGCAGCATTCTTTTAATTATGTGGATTAATTTTAAAATTAATGATGCACAAAACATTATTTATTCACCGTGATAAAAAATGTAATTAAAATTTAGCTTCAGGCGGTGTACTGTTCTTTGTTATTTGAAAATCTTTATTGCAAAATATTCTTTCAATTACCTTTTTAAAATTATTCATTCTTAACTATATTGCTTTTTGCAATGTCAGAATTGTAGTTTTATTCAGTACTCAACTTTTATTTTTTTTACAATTAAAAGGGGAAAGATCACTCATGAAAGTGTTTCTGAGATAATTTTATATTTTAAATATCTTACAATTATAAAAATAATAATAATAAGTACTTTTTATCTATTAAGGGGAAAAATATTGTCTCCATCAAATATTATTCAAGTGTAGTACTAATAATATTAATACTTAACATTTGAAAAGAAAAATATAGTAATTTTAATGTAGATTATATTCATACTATTTTGATTCATATTATGGTTTTTACTATAGCTTTATTATTGTTACTTAGTCTATAAGCAAGACCATTCTAATTTTAGAAGGAAAAAGTGAAAGAGGACGATAAGGAATAAAAAAATAAAATAAAAAAAAGAAATGATTGTAGTCTAGACTTGCTGTAGATATTTGTTTTTAAACATATGCGCTTAGAAGATATTTATTATTCATTGTTGCATTAGTAGCCACTCATAAAACAATACCTTTAATCCTAATTGTATTGACAGAAAAAAAAATCTAATAAAAACAGAAGAGTTTTTCAATTATTAATTATAGAAGTCTTTGAAACACAAATATATTCACACACAGGTAAAGCTGATCTTTTTTTAATTGGAGCTATACTTGGTATGGTATCCTCAGCCATATCTTCTATTGGAACCAAACAATACCACATCTCTTTTAATGTCTTTATGATATAAATGATAAGTTCTCCTCCCAACAAAAGTCATTCACATTTTTTAGTTTTAGAATCAGTGCATTGACACTGTCTAACTAACTCAGATTAACTTAGTGATCCTTACTTCTAGTGAAGAATATTTAAATAGCTCAATATTTACTAACCATTGTGGGATACTGTTGTATTTTGTAAAAATTGCATACAAGTTTATGTACTCAAGAAAAACTAGTATTTATTCGAGAGGTTGTTTTTAGATCGCGTACTGATAACTGAGGAATTTAATTAAGGCATTAACATAATGGCGAACGGTAATTTCAAGAAATATTTGCTGATTGCAAATATTTCTAGATAAGAGACCATACCTTATTGGACAATGTAATTAATTGTTGCAGTTATCAGAAAGCTATAAAAAGACTGTGTAACAACTATGTCAGGCAGTATTTCAGTCCTGTTCAATTCCAGTAGGAGATATCTTGCGTCAGTGCTTTTGGTTAATGTCCAGCGCTCAATGGAAATGTAGTCCATGGGTATAGCTGAAAGAGCCCACAAAGATGGGGAGACCATAACCTGAGGAAACTATCCGAAGAGCAGCTGAATAAAGAGTTGAGTTTCCAGGGGTTTTCAAGTGAAGTATCTGATAAACTGTTGCAGAGACTGAAGCTGTAAGGAACTTAAGGCCAGTCGCAGTGCTATACTACGAAGCGTTCGTGTGCAGCTATACTGGACTGGGGCCAAGGTGTGTGTAAACCTTGCCCATCGTGAACCATTTTTGTAGCAGCCAGCCTAAATGTATATCGAGGGAATTGAACATTAGCGAACTGTAGAAATAGAGTTGTTGCGAACTATTTGCTATTCAGAACATTGTGTCTTCTTGTATATATTTATTTTCTGGATGCCCAGTCATACTAGCTTTGAATTATCTAACTGAAAAAAAAAATTCAAGGTTTATTTAGATTTGAATCTTGGGTATAGCCATTGGATTTATGGATCTACTACATCATGAGACTCTTTATTAAGTCTTTGAAATAATTTGTATATATAAAAATGTTTGACCATCTCATAATAATTATGCTTGAGTTCACCATAAAATATATTTTTAAGAAGTCTGTTTGCTATCATTCATTTAATTCATATGTTCTTTCCAATAACAATAATCAAATTTTCACTAATGGATTCAAAATCATATCCAGCAATTTAAAGAAAATATTCATTGCTTTTTTAATATTACTAACATGACGGTCATAACATTATGAAGCTTTCATAAATGAAATTTTTCAATGTCTCTATATTATAGTGATAGGAAAGCCATGTCTCACTTCTATAATAGCTTTATGTATAACTAATTTAATTATTGTAGTAATTCTGAAAACAATATTATGAATCACCTTTAAATCAATTTTTATAATGGTATGATGGTTGCAGCACTGTGTTTCACTTTCATAACTAGTATATCTAACTAATTTAGTTATGGTAACCAGGTTTGCCTTATTCTACACTAAAAGATACTAGAATATTTAAGTTAATCCATATGCTCAGCTGATAATCACCGAATCCAAAATTATCCCTGATTAATAAAGCACTTGAGTGAGTTTTTTTCAATAGTGATTACTAATAAAATTCTTTATAAATTCCATTCAAAACATTAAAAAATTCAGTAGATTATTTTTTAAATTTGTAATTCAAATAATTATTCAACAATTATCATCATCTAAAAATCTATGCATCTTAATGATATAGGACTCATTGACATTTTTATGGTAATCAAATTGAGATACTCTACTACGATTGTGACAAAAAAAGGAAAACTTTTTGACATTGTGATGAAATATTATTTGATCATAATAATCTATTGCATAATCATTTAATCTGCCTTCTGGAAAAACACTTTAGATGTACATATTGTAAATCTGCATATACTAAAAAAATAAATTCTTATTTTTGCTTTTAGTCAGCTTATTAAAACCTTCATAAACTACATATTTTAAAAATTATCATTAAAATGAAAAACTAAATTGTAGGTAATGCACATACGCCAATAATAATTATCCTAATTACACCACTATCCAATAATAGTTGTGCAATATAGTTAAACTTTTTTTGAAACATTGCCATAAATCTTATCAATTAACTGTCTCAAATCTTTTTGGTTCTATTAAGGAGGTTAAATGTAATCATCAAATGTAGTAAACTAAATATGAACAGATACTCCACACATAATCTCATTCACAGCTAGTTTAGATACAAGATTGATAGCATGAGATGGCTTGATACTTTATCACCCTAAATGATTGAAAATAGTGGGTGAAAAAAAAACAAATATAAAAGAAGGCAGAAAGGCACAGAGGTGTGCCAGAAATGAATGTTTGTAGCAAACAGCATTAATCTTCAAAGGTATGGGGGGGGTGTAGACTTCAATAAACCAACATGATATTCTACGAGGGTAGTAGAAAATAGAAGTCATATTGCACATTGATTAGCCATATCAATTTTCATATATAGTCATTTTATTATCCTGCAGCTGTATGTTTGTCAGTAATCTGAATTCAATACTCTTTCAATTATGTCTGTTTATATTTAAATGGAGATTTATTGCTTGAAAATAGGAAATTATTTTGGAAATCACATACAATGGCTAAAAAATATAGTCCTCGATTTGTTTGTATTAAAGATGGAAAAAATTGTTGAAGAAAATATAGCAAATAAAACTATTAGAATTAATTCTGAATCTGATTTGATTAATTTATGACATGAATTTTTTCCAAAAATTGTTTGTCATTAATAGATAAATTAGATATTGAAATTTTTAATTTAAAAAATTTTCATACAAGTTATACATAGTGTGAAAAAATATTTAGATGAGTTATTAGTTAATTTACTTTCACTTGATTATTCATCATTATAATAATTTTATGAATTAGAGGGATATGCATCAATTATTGAGTCTAAAACAAATAGCAGATCAAGTGAAGTTTTAGTTGAAATCAGATTTTTATATGACTTTTATTATCTTGATTCTACCAAAGATATTCTTTTTAACTTTATTTTGAATAAGTAATGCTAATATTCAGTTGATATTTTTAATAACGAACTTCATAATTTACTTATTAGATTGAATGATAAGTTCATTATTATTAGTGATTTAAATATAAATATTCCTGGAGAAATTACTTCTGGTTGGTGCTATTTAAATATATTTCCATTTTTTTTTTTGGATTTATTCAATGTTCATGTCATCATATACAAGTCACACTTCATTATCATCAGTTATTGATCATATCTTTGCTAAATGTTATTCAATGTTTATGTCATCCTATACATGTCACATCTTCATTCTCCTCAGTTATTGATTATATCTTTTATAAATGTTCTGAAAATATTCTTTTGAAAATGTCATTATTCAAATGGTATATTATGGACCATAGAGGAATCATAATAAATGTTAATAAGAATTTTTCTTGTAGAAAAAAACTATTTTAGAGTATTATCACAAATGTTTCCATTCTTGCAATTACTCTATATAACTAAAATCTGATCTTTGAGATGAATAATGTAAATTATGCTTTTCAGGGTTTGTTTATAAGATTAAATATTTGATTGAACTTTGTTCATTTATAAAATATATAAAAAAGATTTAAAAAGAATTGATTGGATAATCAATGAATTAATATCAAAACTAAATAGAAATAACAAATTGTCCAGGATTTTTGAAAACTTTTCTTTTAGTAAAGGATTTTAAAAGTCCTTAATAAAGAAATAAAAAAAGATATAGTAAAACAAATATTTTTTCTATTTTGCTCAAATTGATTTTTTTACAAACAACCAAATTAAGAAACTTTTGATCTGTTGTTAATATATATATATTACGGAAAGATTTTTTAGATTAAAGATTAATGAAATCTTTTGATGTTATGAATAATTCAAAACTAATAGCTGATCACTTCAATCATCATTTTGTATATAATGTGGATTTATTAATGTATAACAGGTGTTACTGACCTCATTGAAAAAATTAAAAGATTGAAGTGGCATTGGGCTGGACATATTGCTAGAAGAGATGATAGTAGATGGATAATTGAAATCTTAAACCAGATTCCAAGCGATTGTAAAAGACCCAGAAAGAGACCACATGTGATATGGATGGATGAAATAAGAAAGTGTGCAGGGGTGATGTGGAGAAGAGAAGCTAAAAATCGGAGAAGATTGATTGAACTTGGAGAGACCTTCCTCCTGCAGTAGATTGATAATGGTTGATGATAATGATGATGAATTTACTAATAATTATAGATCTCATTATGTTTACGATTATGAAAAATTATCAAAAATTCTTTTGTTTTAAAAAGATGAAGAATTTGAAATTTTAGAATCTTTTTATAAAATAAAACATATGTGTTAATTTGGATGTTATTTTTTCCACAATATTAATTGGAAACATATCCATTCTACTACCAGTATTTTTTGTTTAATTTTTTTGTACATTCAGATATATTTCCAAATTGCTTAAAATCTATTATTACACCTATTTATAAAAAATAGTGAAAGATAATGTCCCAAATTTTGGAAATATTTATCAAAACTAGATTTTTTTTTTTTTTTATAAATATAATTAATTTTCAAAAAGCAATTTGTTTTTTTATCATGAATTTTTTTTACAGAATTAGTTGTATCTAATTATATTTCAGTTACTAGTGAATCTTTAAAAAAGATCATAAGAATATAGATGTATATTTGGAATTACAAAAAGGCATTTGACTGTGTTCTTCATGATTTATTGCTAATAAATTATAAAAGATATTTAAGCAATAGAATCCAATTGCTTAAAATTAATAATAGTTTGTGTAATTCTGAAATAATCAGGAATGGAGTTCCTCATGATTTAGTTCTTGGATCTTTGTTGTTTATTATTTACATTAATGATTTGGAATAATCTTTCTCTTCATTCCAACATTTTTTGATTTTTAAATGACTCTATCCCAATTTCTTACAGTTTACTGGTGATGCTTGTAAATGAGGATTTAATAAAAATAGCACAATGGATGAATAAATAAAGAATACTTATAAAAGTAAATATATACTATACTATTTGAAAAATGTTCCCATGAAAGATATTTTTAACTGAAATACTTATCTGGATCAATCCACTTGTCAAAACATTATGAGAGCAACACAACATCACTGTGGAATAAACATTATTCTTTCTCTTTAAATGAACTAAAGAAAATTGAATTCTTTCTTTTATGGAATCAGATTTTTTTTACATAAATTTATTATTTTAGATGGATACAAACAGGCATATTTAAAAAAATTATGTTGTCAAATAACATTATGGAGTGATACTGCAGCATATTACTTGAAATTCTTAACACCAACCAATTATTTATTTTAAACATTTTTATATATTTATTTTAAAATAAAGAAAACAATAAAAATGATTGTCAAATGTTAATGTTAATGTTAACTAAATCATATGATTAAAACCTATTACAGGTAACAAAATGCTATCTTGTCCCAAAATATTATAATATATGAGGAACATTATAATTGATGTTACTTACTAACCAAGAAATTTTTTTTAGAAAATTAATTGCAGATTGGATTGTAATTAATAACAATGAAATTTTTTTTGCTTGCAATTAATAGTTTATATTATATTAATACTTTATATTTGAAATTTCACACATACATTTTCTTGTTTAGCTCCATGAAAGAGTTTTTTTATTTTTTATTTGCTTTAATAAGTTAAAAAATATTCTTATTGATGATGATGTTCTAAAGCATTTAAAATTGTGTGGTTGAATCTTTAGAGGAGCAAGATTCCTTAATAATAAACTTATGAACATCTTTTACTATCTTTAGTATTATCAATTCTAAACTATGACAATGCTATATGGAACTTTGATAGCCAATCTTATAGTAGAGCATTGAATAAATTATTGTAATGCAAATTTATAGCAATATATATCTCTCTCATATTTCTTTAAAAATATTGTGAAATCTTTATAAAAATATTGTGAAATCTTTAATATTTTGTTTCTCACAAACATAATTAAAGGGCTATTTAACACAGTAAATCACATAACTGAAATTTCTTACAGTGTCCCTGATATATGCTTGAAATATAGTAAGATCTTTTACATTGCAAAATTTAAAACTAATTGTTTAAGAGAGTCTGCGTTATTTAGACTTGTAAAGTTATTTAATGCCTTTGTCATTGTGAATGAAATAAAAAGTATAATTCAACATATATTAATAATTTTAATATGCCTGTGAAAAAAGTACACATGTATGCATGTGTGTGTATATATATATATTTATAATTGTGCATGAGTAAATGTGTATTCTTATATATAACCATTTTTTACATTTTTTTAAAATAATGTATTCTATTAAACCTTTTATGTATGCCTGTAAAATGCATTAGATTAAAACAATGAAATTAATAATGATAATGATGTTGATGGTGGTGATAAAAAACTAATCTGGTTAGGTTTTCTTTCTCATTAATGACATTATTTCTATGGTATAGTTATCATCCATTTATCTCATTGTGCAGTCTTTCTTTTTTTCACTTTTAACTTTTTTAGTATTTCATTTTCCTAAAGATATTATATTATCTCAAAATGTAACTAAAAATAAGGCAATTTGAATCTGGTTATTTATCCCTCAAGTCAGAGTGTTTACTTGCTTATTCTTCTTGCTACGAATTACATTATTAAAAGATTTTTCTATTGTAATTTTTCCATTAGAAAATAACAGTTCTGATATTTCTGATTGGTAAAATGTAATCTTACATCTAAAGCTTTTTCATGTTTTTTACTGCAAATTTGTGCAGTGTTAATCTGTGATTTAGTTTTTGAGTGCTGTATCAGTTTCTACAAAACCTCCATTTTTCTCATGGGGCTGTATCTTTATTAAAATTACTGCCTTCAATTCTTTCTATCAGCCTATTTAAAAATGAAGTTTTTTGTCTTCTGAATTTATAGTTGGGTTTTCCAATCTGAATTTTATTACATTTTTATTACTATTACTGGTATTAAAATTATTGTATTTATTTAATCAAATGATATTTGTGGGTGCCATTAAATTGTTTTTTGCAGCATTTCATTACAGTTATCTTGACAATTTAGTAAATAAAAAGAAAATACATTATGAAATACATACAACTGAAATTATCCAAAGTTGAATTATTAAAATTATAATTTCATTCAAATTACAAATTTTGGTAATATCCACTATAAAATAATAATACTTGATGCTAAACTAAGAGAGAATATTCATTCACTATAATTAAATATCTGCCCAAGTAATTTTCACTTCTTATTTGTTTTTGATCATTTTCATTAAATATTAAATCTAATAATTTTAGGAGTCCATTGGTTTAATCTGTAAATGAATTACATTGAAATTAAAATAATTTGATATAGAAATTTATTTTAAAAGTAAATTAGTTTTACTTTTTGGGGAAAAATACAATATATCAGTAATCTATAATTATTTTATTAGCAGTTATTTAGCATTTATTCATTTTTAAAATAAAAATTTGATATAGAAAAAATTATGAAGTAAAGTCAGTGTATTAAATTATAAATTAATATATATATATATAATATTTAAATACATGTATATTGCACATACATGTGAAAAAGATAAATGATCCCCAGTATACGTATTTCATGGTGAACCAGCATTCATCAATTGGTCCAGATCACCATCTCCCATACATTTGTACAGTCACTGCTCATTTTATATTAGCATAGTAAATCTTCACACTTTAATGGACAAACTTCAATCTTCTCCACTCTCGAACTCTTCAGCTATCTCTATCATTGAAAATCAGAGGATGAAATGCTCAAAACCGTTGATGATACCACTATTATTGTAATATCCATGTTGACCCTAAGTCTGTCTAACTCCTCACACATAGGATCTTAATATATCCATTTAATTCTACAGAAGAGCGATGGATAGAATACAGACGGAATATGTAATATTTAAGTACATGTATATTGTCTATACTAAACTTAATGTAATTATAAGGGACTTGAACTCAGACTTTCAAACTCCCTTGTTTTAGCATGAAATACATAACTGGAGGCTATTTATCTTTTTCACATGTATATGGTCATGTGTATCAGTTGTATAAGATGGATTGGGTGACTGTGAGGAGTTTGAAAGTCTGAGTTCAAGTCCCATATAATTGCATTGTTTAGTATAGATAATATGCACGTGTTTAAATATTACATATTTAGCCTGTATTCTGCCCATCCCTCTTCTGTAGAATTAAATGGACATATTGAGATCCTGTGTGTGAGGGGTCAGATTGACTTAAGATTAACATGGGTATGACAGAAAATTGCCATCATCAAGGACTTTGAGCATTTCATCCTCAGATTTTTAATGATATGGATGGCTGAAGGGTTGGTGAATGGAAAAGATTGAAGCTTGTCCAGTGACTATATATGTGTGTGAGAGATGGTGATCTGGGCTAACTGATGAGAGCTGGTTCAGCATGAAATATATGTATTGATCATTTGTCTTTTTCACATATATGTGGTTATGTGTATAAGATGGATTGGATAGTTGTAGAGTGTTTGAAAGTCTGAATTCAAGTCTCTTATAATATATAAATATTTGTTTGGTTTATTTTTTTCTGAAACTAATTAGCTCAATCAGAGAAATCATCACTGATATTAATCAGAATTTGTTCTACATTATCGATAAAACGAGTCTTATTAAAAAATAAAAACTATAAATGTTTGCATAACTACGTTAAAAATCATATCTTACCTATTATCCTCATATAAGGCACTTTCTTATCCATAAGCCACTTCTTGGTTATATTAGTCTGAATTTCGGCATACTTAATATCCTTGCAATTTCTGGATAAAAGATTATCTTTTACCCATTCTGCAGAAATTAGAGAATGTTAGATGGCAATTAATAAGATCTGGTTTTTATATTTGAATTTCATCTAGCAATATGCAACTAGTTCTAGACCTACATTTGTATTTTAGTATTTTTTTGTCACTGTCAGATGCCTTGTTATGCAAAAAGTTTTTTGTTTTTCAATTCAATTTTTTTGCAATATTGTTGTAATTTATGTAAATTTTTGAGAAGTTATCATTAGACTTTTCTGCCCCCTGCCCGGCACGCCCCTTCTGCCACCCCATTCCCCGCTTCGCTGGCCTGTCGTGGGGTTTGGCGCGCCGCTGTCTCACCCCCACCCCTTTTCCTCTTAACTACTAACCGGTGTGAACCAATTTCTCAGCCATGCAGCGTCGCCTCCCCTCTTGGCTGGTTACAACCTGCCCCCCCATAGGCGGTTGGTTAAACTGTCCTTTCTCCGTGTAAACCCCTGCCCCTGGCAAACAATCAGGTCCGTGCATAAATCCACTTCCTCTCTCCTCCCTCGGCTGCCTCCAGGGTGGTCGGCCCCAGTCTTAGTCTATGCCCCTCTGCACCCCTTTACCTCTAACTACTAACTGGAATGAAATTGAAAAATATTTCATCACCAAGCTTAAATAGTCTTGTACCTTCGCCCTCTTTTGTCTTTGGCTCTTTCCCCCCTCCTTTAGTTGGGTTACCTTAAGCTCAATTCACATTTCCTATACCCATTTTGTTGTAAACAGGCAAACTCTCCTTTTGCCCCTGTGTAAACGGTTCATGGTCCGGTTGTCTAAATCCCTATCTTGCCTATCTCCATTCCCCGCTTTTTGGTTGTGTCTCTGGGTTTGGTCGCGTCTGTTATCTTTTTTCTCTACTATTTGTAGAAAAAAATATTTTTATCTCAATGAGTTTATCATTTAGTTTCTAGATTAATATTTTTGTTTTAATTTATTCTCATGGTTTGTTTAAGTAGAGATAAAAGGTGTTAAGAGTTGCATTAGTCCTAAGATCTAGATATGTCTCAGTAAAGCTTACTGAAAGAAATAGTCTGGGGATATTGTAGTAATTAGATAGGATTTTATGCAATTCTGATATTGATTATCTGTTTAAGTAATATTATGGAGAGTTTTGTCTGTTTATAATTAATGTGTAGTATAGGAAATGTGATCATGTGATGTTAATGGTTTAAAATCTGCTATAGATAGTGGTGGTATGGTTGTAAAAGAGAAAACAAAATGTATGGGTGTAACGATTAGACCATATGACTATTTAAGCTATTGAGCTTAATTGAAATATTTTTGTGTTTTAATTTATTCTCATGTTTATAGTTAGTAGAGTAAAAGGTGGTTGTAGAGGGTTGTTAGATCTAAGATTCGATGATGCTCTCGATAAACTCCTACTGAGAAGAATATCTGGGGATATTGGATATAGGATTAGATAGTTTTATAAAGTTCTGATATTGATTATCTGTTTAGAAGGTATATTATGGGATTTTGTTTTTATAAATTAATGTGTATATAGGAATGTGATATGTGTTAATGGTTTAAATTGTAATAGTAGTGGTGGATGGTGTAAAAGGAAAGAAAAATGTATGGGTGTGAATAGTTCAGAATATGATATTTAAGTATTGATAGATTAAAATATTTTTGTGTTTTCAATTTCATTCTCATGGTTTAGTAGTTAAGTAGAGATAAAAGGTGGTTGTAGAGGGTTGATTAGTTAAGATCAGATGATGTCTCAATAACTCTCATAGAGGAAAACTAGTCTGGGGATATTGGATGAGTAGGATTAGTAGGGATTTTATAAATTTGATATTATTATTTTTAAAGTTAATTATGGAGTTTTGTTTATAAATTAATGTAATAGAAGATCAGTATTTTCTGATAGACAAAATTACAGATTTATTCTGACTAATAAACGAAAAAAGAAAAATATCTCTTTTATATATTTGAAATAGAATTATGCAGTAAATATTTAGTAATAACTTACTCAGTTTTAGAGTTTTTAAATTAAAAAGACATTACGGCAGTAATCGGCCACTCAAGACAGAGCTAGCTTCAAACCAGTCTTTTTCATAAAAGAAGGAAAAGGAAAACATTATATTCCTATTTTCAGGAGTAATCAAAGATGGTAACAGCTGTTTATTGTTTATAAGTGAACAACTTTTCTTTCATTTTCTATTGTCCCGTTTATTCTAAATAAAATGGTTTAATGGATATTTTAAAAGTTATAGATTTTTTTAAAAAGTTATTTTCATAATTGAAATTCAGTCAAGATAGAAAGATGTGCTTTTCTTTCAATTAATTAATATGTATTGATATTTATTATTAATAAAAATTATTTTTACTGATTGACTGTAGCGTTTGTATGAAGGAAACATATAATTGAAACACTTGTAATTAATGCACATTTTCTATTATGAAAATCTATTTCAATGTTGAATCGACTAACTAATAAGCTTCTTTCTGTTCTCAAAATAGAAAACATTATTCTTTATTATTATTTTTTTAAAATGCATGGATATTTTTAAATTTTTGTTTCTTTAATTGATATTAAATTGAAATCTTTAAAAAAAAAAAAAAACGAAGTAAATGAGTCTGAAATCATATATATATATATTTTTCATATGTCATAGTATCAAATATTTTTAATGTGATTTATCTGTTTGATTGCTTTTAGTCTTGAAAATATCTTTGTTAGTTAGAGTAGCAGATTTTTAATGTTAAAAAAAAACTATAGAAAATTCCTCACCACATAAAAGTTGTATTTACTAAATATTTTCTATGTAGATATATTTGTTTCAAAGGCAATTAAGCAACCGTTATTTAGAGGGTACTTATTTAATACTATTTAATTCAGATCAGAAGTTTATTTGATATTTTTTAATTACTACAAAAAGTGGCAATGTTATTTTAGAAAGTCTGAGAAAAGTTAAGAAAAAAAAAAAACGTTTTATTTGCCTTGAATTTTTAAAAGAAACTTTTTATGCAAACTAAAAAAAAAAATTGATATAATGGATTAAAGTATATCTTTTCTGAACGATTGTATTTGAAGTAGAAATTCTTATTGGTATATATGAAGTTTTTGTAAACTGTACATTAATTAAATCTATGTTTCCACTGAGCAAATTAATATATATAAAAATTGAGATTTCCAGCAAAAAAGTGATATTGTATTAGTGGTTGAATGATAAAATCAATTAGAGTTCGGCTTTGAAAAACAATGAATGATAAATACATTTTCCTGGAATATACAACTGAAAAATATGCATAATATAATAAATACAGATTCATGTTAAAAAAAATTTTTAAATAATGCAATTTTATAAATGGTATAAGATGGATTTTTCAAAAAGAATAGAGAAAATACATATTAGAATAATCTCAGCACGTGGTTTAGTTGCACAAGGAGATAGCTTGAAACCGAAAAGGTTCCTAGAAAATTCATGAAAATACATCATACATCTGTTATTTATTAAATTATATATTTTGATTACTATATCACATACATTCTATCATCTCTAACGAAAGGAAGAAATCTCTCCTGATTTCAGTCATGCTTGGATTCTTATTATTTGTTTGTTGCTTGAGCTTCAAAGTAAAGTGTGTATAATGTTAGATAACAAAGCTAAAAAAATATTATATTTCAGAAAATCAGTTAAAGTTTTACTTATATCTAAATATATATTGTTTTATATTTTACTATTACTGTATTGCACATTGCCAGAATGTGAATTACCAAAACTTGGGGGAGAATTTTATTAGAAAAATATATGTATTAATTTTTTTAATACACATCACTTTTAAAATTTAATTATACATGACAGTCATGATTTTTTACAAACAGGAACTTCTATTAATATAAATCTAATATTACAAATAATAGCAAATCCAGGGAATGATCATATTAAACTTATAATTAATTATATGTTGGACTATGCCATCTAATTGAATTGTTAATGCTACAGTAATTTGTATATTATTAATAACAATGAAATATAGTTGGACAAGTATAATTCAGGAAGTTGTATAATTAATTTCTCTACATTATATAATATTATCTTTTTTGTTTGTTTAGCAACACCATTTTAAAAACACATCACAACAAAAAGTTAAATTGTTAAATGTTTTTAGAAAAATTCAAACCTTATCATGTTACTAAAGCCATTTTGTAATATTTATTTAATACACATGTAAATACAAGTAAAATACCATAATCAATAACTTTCATATAAGTGTATTGCAATTATTATTATTTTTAAAAAGCTATGATAACTATGTCATTGAGTGTAATAAATTAAAGGCATTGTTAATATTGCTTCAAGAGAAAACATAGTAAATATTAAAAATGCTATCTTAATGTCTTTTTAGCACTAAACATAAACATAAATGTTGTTTTAAAAATAATTATTATTAAAATGTTTATTATTTATAATAAATACCTGTGTCAGATATAAAATTAATATAACACATAACTCAAACATGATTTTGTTTCCAACTTTATCATTGTTGTCTTCTTTTATCAAATAGATTTGAAGATTTTAACTTAGAAGTTTTCATCATTAGATGAGTCTTGGAAAAGAAAACATAAGTAAAAATAAAACGGTATATTCTATAGAAAGAGATATATATATATGTATTACAGCTTTATATGAATATATTAAACATTATTGTTTATAATTATCATTTTTATTTTATGTGAAATGTGAAAAAAATAAATTGTGAGCTCAGCATCCATAAACATGATATTATCAGCAGTGAAAGTTATATATTAGTATCAAATGTGTCTTAGGACTAACTATTTTTCAATTAAACATAGCTAAATACTTATTTACTGATTTAATAGAATGATTAGCTAGTTTGGTTATGAGCCTGAAAATGTCACAAGTTTGTTTGGAAAATTATCAACTACTCAAAAGAAACATTTCTAAAGACCTAGTTTAGATTTGAACCCAGATCATCAACATAACCTAGTTATTCACTTCTCCACAAGCAACGTAGTGAAATGTTTTATACTTTCTATTGTAATAGTATTAATATTCTGAAATTATCGCTATGTGCCAGTCTAAGCAAATAGAGTTTATATTTATTATATATGTATAACATTTATGAATGCTTTATCACCACGAATGTAATGTATATATAAATGCAAAAACTGTCACAAGCAAGCTAAGCACCACAGTATTGTTAATGTTAATAAAGCTTTGCCCTTAATCAGCTTTTGTATTAGTATATACATATATATGCAGAATAGTATAATGTATAATAGTAATATATTCCAATAAATATTATATTATTGTAAAATTATATGAAACTTATATATATATACTCAGTCTGAATATATTCTGATTGCCTTTTTATTTTCTGTATGAGAAATCGTACAGATGTAGTTGTGAGTTTCAGTCATACCATTATGAAAAAAAAATGGCAAACACTTTTTTTTTTCATATTTGTCTATAATGCTAATTTAAGATCAGAATTTTTTTTATATAAATGTTTTTTTAAATGATTCCAATTTGGGTACTTACATATTAGACCTGCTACCTGTGTTTGCAATAGCAGAATGCCATATTAAAAAATCAAATTTTTAACAATACGAAAAGTATAAATTTTTACACAAAATAATAAACACATTACAATACTAAATAAAAACAGATAGTTGTGACTTTTTAGTAAGACATTCCACTGTTGGACACCCCCCCCCCCCAAGAAGGGTATGACATTCTGCAATCACAAGCATGGGCAGCAGGTCTAATACATAAGTACCAAATATATATATATATATCTTCATTATTTTATAATGAAGCTCCAAATTTGATATACTGAAAGAAATTGGGTTATGGAAAAGATAAGCAATTACAAATTATCTCCAATAGTGATGGTGTTAGCACATAATCAAAGTATTCTACAGCTTAGTTAACTTGTCTTTGGATAGAGAGCTTCATATACTGCATCTTAATTTTTTCATATATTTAATTTTTATTAAAGTAATAAAATAATGAAAGAATTATACTTTGTTGTTGATTTATTTATGTTTTTTTAATAGTAGTATTTATTCTGAAATTAGTTGATTTTCATGCAATTTTCAAATATCATAGATTTACTACAATGAAGTTTTGCTTTGGAGTCCTTTTTTTTTTTTATATTAATTAAACCTAAAATTAATAAGTATGCTATTTTTTTTAATTCTGTTTATCTATATATACATTTATAAAATCAATTTTTATAATATTTTATAAAATATCTATTTTTAAAAAACCAGTACTTGTGGAGATATTTCATATTTCTGAGTTAATGTACAGTACATATGTAGAAATATCCCATAATTCTTTGCTTTTAAAATGTTTTCAAGATAAAATAATATTGAAGCAGCTGCTTTTAGCGTTTTTATGTAATTATAGATTAAAATCTAAACTTTTTTTAAAAATATTTTTTTTACTTGTAATCCTGAAAATTAGAATGATAAAAAAGGGTGTAATTTGCAAAATATTTATAGTATAAAAGTGAAAGGAAGTAATTACTAATGAAAATTGAACTTGACTGATATATATACAACAGTTTTTTTTTTTTATAAAGATAAAAAAAAAAAAAACAATTGAAAGGAGATTAAGATGCACATAAATTATATATAATACACATATACATAATAGCAATCATTAGGAAATGAATATGGTTATTCCAGGGAAAAGAAAAGAAAAAGAAAAAAACTGCTCTCGAAATGAGTTTTACAATGATTATAATGTACAAACCTATTAGTAATATGCTGATCTATTTTTTTTGTTTGATATTTTCCAATCCTGGCCTAATTTCTTCAGGAGAATTTTTTTTTTCTGAAATAAAGCATTTCTAAATGTAGTTTTCTACTATATTGTATTTTCTGCCATATCTTCTCAATGGAAACAACTACTCTTCTTTGATATGTCTTTGAGATAATCATTATAGTAATGTAGATGGAATCTATCTCTCTCATGAAAATTTCACTCACTTTCACCATAAAATACTCTTTTAGGAACTCTTTCATTGTTCATTTATTTTACATGTTCATTCCTAAGGAATAATTTTGTAATAATGGACTTTATAGGGTCATATCCAACAAATTGAAGAATATATTAATTTGTTTTATGATCATTGTATTTTCAAAATTTTATAGAGCATCTTTAAAAGAAATTTTTCTTATATCTTGTATTGTACCAATAGAATATCTAAGTCTAATTTTCGTACTATGAATGTGATAAAATAACAGGTCTATACACAGCTAACTTTATTTTAATCTTAATTTTTTGTGATGAAATATATTATCTTTTAACTTATTGAAAATGACTTCAGAAAATTGGATTCTGTGATGCATCTTAGATATTTACATTGGTTTACATTGTCAAGTTGATTATCATCCAAGCTATACGTTGTTGAAGATTTTTCTTATGTCACTTGCTAATTTGAGTTTTTCTTAATAGTAATTATTAAACCAATGTCTTTAAATGTTGCAATGAAAACATTAAGCACATTCTGCAAATCATTGTTTGAATAAGAAAAAACACAATATTCAGCATATGATAAATTCAGAATCCAAGAAATTGAAGTTCTTGTTTCCACTTTTAGTCAATTCAAATTAAAAATTTCACTATCAAATCTGTATCACATATCAATTCCTGTTTTATTAAACAATCTATAAACAATTTCCAAAGACAATTATCAAAAATTAAAAGCAATGTTGGAGCAAGTACTCACGATTGTATAAAATTGTAAAAACATCACATGATCACCATTTCTTATGCTTACACATACTAATAAGAGTACCAAACTCTCCATACAGTAATATCACCAAGTGCAAGCTTTCACAATTAATGGATGTAGAAAGGTTTGTGCATAAAATCCCTATCTAGTGCCTATTCATCCAACATCCCCAGACTAGTTTTTAGCTTTTGACTTTTATCAGTGAGGAGCCTAGGATTTGAGGGCACTGCAACTAGATCTAGGAACCAATGCAACCCTCCAACCACAAGCTAAAAACTAGTCTGGGGATGTTGGATGGTAGGCGCTAGATATGGATTTCATGCACAAATCTTTCTACATCCATTGATTATGAAGTCTTATACTTGGTGGCACTACTGTATGGAGAGTTTGGTACTCTTATTATACATGATTGTTTAACACTAACATTTTCATTGATTACAACTAACTTCCTTGGACAACCACAGAACTTCCTAGGTATTCCCTTTCACAAACCACCTACTATCATCACATCACAAATACAAAATGAAATATTAAAATCTGCCAGCAAAATAACAACATCACTTGCTAAGGTTTACCTTTCACTTCATGGGAAGGTGGCCTTACTCAACATGGTCCTTTTCCCCAAAATTAATTATTACCTCCCAATTATTAAACCTACCAAAATCTTTGTCAGTAAAATTAACTCACTTTGCTCTAGGTTGTTCTGGGGTGGGAAAACTGTTGCCATCAGTCTAGAAGGCATGCCCGTCCCTGCTGGCTGAATGGTCTTTCACTCCACTCCCCCTATACATTTTTTCTCCAAAAAATCCACAATCTTATTCATAAATTAACCCTTATTTTTGACAACTTCCAAGTCTATATGCCAGTTGACCCTACCGACCACCACCACCTCTCAAACAGGATTGGATATCATCCTTAACCTCTGCTTCTCAATGCCTTTACAACTGTCCTGCAACTGCTTATTCTTCCAAAATGAAATACTGGGATGCATATAATCTACAGCATCCTCAAACATATTCTCCTATTTCCAGACTTAACTTATCCAACAAGAAAATCATATCACAGTTTAAATTTTGGAGCCTCAAGCAAAATTTCTGGACTTCATAATTAAAATAAATCTTGATGCCCTACCAACTAAATGGTTTTTGGTAAACAGAAGAGGATTCAATAACATTGACCCACTATCAACTCTGTGGGGGAATCAGAGACATTTGAGCACATTTTAAACATCTGCCCCAATCTCAACAGTATCAGACAATTAATCCACACAAACTCAAAGATCAACTTTCAAATAATTAACTCAATCCAGCACTGCTTGGCACAAAAACATTTGATGGATAAGACTATCCACATTCCTCACCTTTTCCATCTTCGTCCCTCAAGCTAGCCTTTGAAGGAGCTCATTTAAATCCTCTTCAACTCTTCATTAACATCATCAACAATATCAAAAAAAGGGATGAAATCCTTTCTACCTCTATGGCCTTCTTTGAGACATGGAGACTGTTTGAAGTTCGATACAACAATAATCAAACACTGCAACAAACCCACATCAAACCCACCATCAAAAAGCAATATATTTATCATCCCTATAAATATTCTATGGTCACTCTAACATCAACCTGTTGAGAAAAAATTAATTGAAATATAAACTATCAATAAAAGTTGTAAAGATAGACAATGTCCACATAATAATACATGCATGAGAACTCTTAACCTTTTAACCAAGCTTAACCTGTTATCCTGTATATCATAATACTATGTATATTTTGTGTTAAATAAATTTCTTGATAAAAAAAAATAACTCAGTTTCTAATGCATTTCCTTCCTGTCTGCCATTTAGAAGCAGTGTAATACAAATAAATCTTGGTGGGCAATCAACCAATTTCTGACAGTGTCATAAACCTGTTTGATTAACTCAAATGCCTTGACCAAGTCAATAAAAGCAATATAAATCAGTCTTTTGTTTCCAATCCTTTTATTGCATTTGTATCACAACAAAAACCATGTCTATAATGCATCATGGTGCTCTATAATTGGAAACAACCTATTCAACAAAATTATTGATGGTATCTTGCTGTATTGATAATAATAATGTTCAACCATTACTGCAATCTTGCCTATTCCCTTTATTTTTAAAAATTGTAACTATAAAATCATTCCTAATATTGGATAGCTTATCTTCACGAGTCCCTATATTCCTAAAAAAACTCCAATAGTTTTGAATCTAACACATCATTAGTGTTTTCTTGAAGGTTTGTGATGATGGTGTTCTAGTTGTATTTTTATATTGGACTATTTCCATCATCTAATATGTGTATTGAATGTCTATAGAAAAATTTAACTTTATTTAAATATTCCAAATACATTCAGCTGCTAGTAATAGCACATCAAACATTCAGTACACATATCAGATTATGGAAATAGTTCAATATAAAAATAGAACATCATTATATTTTGAAACTTCTCTGGGAAAGATATGTGGCCTTTCCATTTTTAAGATGATTAAGACCTGTTTTGACTTCTTTAATCTAAATATTTTTGTCCAATATTGCTAAAAATAGTTATTTCAATTGTTTTGACTTCTTTAATCTAAATATTTTTGTCCAATATTGCTAAAAATAGTTATTTCAATTTCTATATCATTATTCAAAAGATGATTACATAATAATCTGTTTCTTTGTGATTTTAATTAACCAGTCATTTTTAAATTTTTTTGTGAATTACTGCTTTCAGATCTTTATATTTATTATGAAGTTACACATTTAATCCATTATTCTGGAAAGCAGAAACTGCTTTTAATTAAATCACTAAAAATAAAGTCATTGTCAGAAAAATAGTCATGATTTTTTTTAAGTGAACCCAAGAATAGATTTATTTATATCAATAATACATTCCTTAACTATATCAGGATCCTTGGTGTCATATTGAATTTTTTAAAAACTGACTCGAGACACAATTTTCACAATAACTTCAGTTTTAATAATGTTAGAGCAAAATGCTATATTTTAACAGGAAATAGAAAAACTAAGGAAAACAATAAGGCTATGACAAATAATGATTACCATTAAAAAATAAGGAAAAAAAAAAAAATTTCCAACATCCAAAATTGTTTATTCGTAATTTCTAATTTAAATTTAAATTACATCTTCATTGATAATTTCTTTGTATTCTTTACAAAATTCTCATACAAACCACATATAATATTTCTTACCTGAGATATTCCATAGCTTCAGAATCTACAAAAATAGTCGCATAAGAATTTTTTATTTTTATCTTTTTTTTATTTTTATATTAAAGTAATGACTTTATTATTATTACAAATGTTTATAAGAGGGATACATTGCTATAAAAGTAGTTATAAAGGTTGTCATCCAATATCTAAAAATAGTCTTGACATCTTTCCTATGTCACAATTCATAAAAGTTCAACCTTTCACTCACTGCCCGTTCAGCTTTTCTTTTGTTCATTAGCTAATTGTTTTCGGATAAGTCTCCATCTAAGTTGCTCTAGCTACTATTAATGCTAACATTTACATAGTTACTGCCATATTTGTTGGTGCCAGCTTGCCCTCTTTCATAATTTATTTATTTAGATCGATCATTTCCCATGTCAGCCTGAAGGTCATCTGGGGTGCATGGAGTTGGTCATGAGTTCTTGTCTTGTTTAGTTTCTTCCTATAAGATTGGGATAGAGCCATGCTGTTGGGGTTGTATATTGCTTCACATCTCATGCCACGGGTTAAAAGCAAGGAAGGTTGAGTTTCTCACAATGGCGAAGTCTCCATTATTGATGGTGTGTCTGATCAGGAAGGTTAGTGGTTGCTTGATTTGGTATATTGCTAGGATTGTGTTTCGGCAATCCTGAAGGGAACTGCATCGTACTAAAATATGGGTTAAGATATCCTCTTCTCTCTTGCATAGTCGGCAAATAGGGTCTATGTTTTTAAAGCCTCTGCGGTATACCAGAAACCAATTAGTGGGTAATGCTTCCAAGTTTGTTTTGACTAGGAAATCATAGAATTTAGATTCATTTTTATCTTGTACCCCAAAAGTTAACAAATCTCAAGGTTTCTATAAGAAAAAGATTCATCCTAATAAAAGAGACAAAATAAATCATTTCCAGAAGATGTATATGTATTTGTCATCATAGCAATTGGCTTCTTGTTTATCCAATACTAGAAATTTAAGGTTACTGTCTGTATCAATGATAAAAGGAGTTTCATCTCTTAATTTTATATTTTTTTTGTGCACACCAGTGATCAACTATGCTATCTTGTTATATTTATTGTCCCATAGAGATAATTTATTTGTATATAGCTCATTTGCTAGCTATAGATTTTAAAATAGTGATGCAAGATGAGTACTAAGGCATAGGCAAGAATCAGGATTTTATTCTCTGCCTGCATACAACTCCATGTATACATAACCATTGTATCCATCATCACATACACCACTTGAAGCCTCTGTCTCTCTTCATTGGTTTTAAGAGTTTATATTTTTTCATGGTACTATGCCCAGTAAATTTTGTGATTGCTTTATCAACTGCAACCTTTTTGTACATCTGATAATCAGTCTTAAAATTTATAATTGCATTGCTTTATATAATATCTTAATTTTATATATAAAATCATTACTTGTTATGCAAACACAAACACACTAATAAATTATTAAATTTTTTGAGAATTTTTATGTCTATAAAATAAGGTTGCCTCAAACTTGGATCAGAACCCCAAAATTATATTGTACATAAACCACTACATTATATTTGAATACAAATATAATTTATATACCACACACACTAATACAAACCCAAACATATTAATAAATTATAATTTATCAAATAATGAAAAAAAATTAAAATAATACTATGCAAATAATAGAAAAATTAAAAATACTATGCAAATAAAAAAAAATTAAAATTGAATACTTACGATATTACATTTTTATTGGGATGAAGGCCTTGAATCATCGAAACATCTTTAATCCATTTTATTACAGTCTTGTCGATTTGAAAATTGTGCATTTATCTTCTTCTTGCAATCTAGTAAACTGGGCAAAAAAAAAATTAAAGGAACCTATTAATAAAAAAATCCACATTTTGTCCGATTTTAACATGCAGTATGCCATTTCAAAAAAAACTTAAGTAGCAGAGAATGGAGGGATTTTTGTAAACATCATGTTTATGGTTCTCCCACAATTTTAAAAGAAAAACAAAATTTCAATGAATCAGCTGCCGCTAACAGCTACTCACACTATCGCCACTGAAAGAGAAGTTCCATGCTTCAGTAATATGAGAGTCCTGAAGATCCAAATTAGCAATTTATTGTTTAGTACCATTTGAAATTTAATATGCGTAGTAGATTCTTCTAACAAATGATCAATTTTCTTTTAAATATGATTGGAATAATATCTATTTTTAACGCAATTATTACTTTAATCTTTGAGCATACTAATCTATGATCCATTTAATAATCGTTTAATAATATGAATATGTAAGTGCTTGTATAATATGAACTTTTCTTATATTCTGACTCCTAACTAAAACACAATCTATTAATTAAATGGCATTATTTTGAACAGAATGTATCTCTGTTCCTTTATAACCTTTACAACAACAGCAGTTTTTTTCCCCAACCAAAGGGTTTGTATTAGTCATAGATTGTGCAAATTTCTAATATTAATAAATTATATGAATTTATAGCATCAATACCATTATTTCCAACTACTTTTGGCTAAAGTCTATTATTTGTCCCAACATGTACATTAATGTTTCCAGAATTAAAAAATGATCTTTTAATGGTAATGCTGTAATAATATTTTCCAGCAAGAAATAAGTTTTCTTTCTCTAAAGTCTTTGAAAATCTAAGATTGGAACATAGGCCCTAGTAAAATAAGCACTAGTACCATTGTGTAAGACAAGTTTTAACACCATTAACTAACTAACTGTTCATTGATTTATCGAGGAATTCCAAAATTAGAAGATATTTAATTGAATTTTTTGACAAATCCAACACAGTGACTTCACCTTTCATTGACTGATCTGTCCTTCCGAAAAACTCATAGCCATGTAACTGTTCCATTAAACTTCTTCCCTATAGAAGACATGCTTCACTAAGAAAAAATATATTGATCTTAAATCTTTACATTTTCTTAATCATAAGTGCAATTCTTCATTTTGGTCTTAATTGTTAATATCAAGTAAAGTTTGCACATCCATTTACCTATATTAAAAAAAAAATTGATTTATAATATTTATCATTAATACTATCACTGCTTTCTTTTTTACTACTATTACTAAAATTATTAATTCTATCACTAAGATGAGTAATCTGCTAGGCATAATAACAACCAGACTGTGTGAAACAGAACTTTTTTGGTACAATCTTTTCTAGACCCCTTTATTTCCATAGTAAGTAGGGAGATTCCTAAATAGGACTGCCCAAACTTACAATTTTTGTCTATCTCAATTTCAGTTCCAAACTGACTCTTTAGTGATTGATTGTAGTGTCTCAATAAAAGATCATAATCAAGGACTACTAGCCAATTAAACTTTGTTCTTGCATTGCTTTCTTAATTCTAAAAGGCTTGAGCTATAAAAAAATAATGGAATCGGAAATTGGAATAAAAATCAGTCCACTTAATTAAGAATATATATTCAATTTAATTAAACTCATTAGTATTATTTGAATTGTATCTGTTGTGCACACACATTAAGGTAATACAGATTTGTGCATTTGTTTTATCATTGAAATCTATTGTATAAAAACATTAGATGGCATAATACACAAAGAGGAAGAGAAAAAAATAGCCTTAGGCAGTACATTTTAAGAAATTGGGGGGGGGGGGCAGTTGACATAAATTATTATTTTATCACAAGCTGAAATGAACATTGTAAAGTTGTAAATATATTTAATATAGAGAGTTGCTGAAGTAAAGCCTTTTTTTTTTTTTTTTTTGGCATCATAAATGATTGTTTTTGAATTGTATGCACTAAAGTTTGAATTTGGAGAATATCCATTTTTGAAAGGTACCTAAACAATTTTATTCCAAATCTTTTGAATAGAATATATTATCAGGCTCTAGAACGAAAGATTTTTGAATTAAAACTCAACTTCTGTTTCTTGAATGTTTCATAACCGCCTGTGCAACAAAGATTATTTTTTTGTGGAGCAGCATTGTAGAAAAATATTGCAAAAAGTTTTAGAATTGAGCCTATAGAAGAATAAATTATGATTTTTATTTATTTTCTTATGTAAAGTGGGTTCTTTTTGATCATATATTCACTGAACATAGTTTTAGATGATCGCAATTATTTTAAATTACAAAAAAAGCAAGTCAGATGTCACATGACCTAATTTAATAAAGCTTGTGTTTACAATTAAATTAATTTGTGATTTTTCTTAAATAATTTAATAAAGCTTGTGTTTACAATTAAATTAATTGTGATCACAATTAAATAGAATAATATGATAATAGCTTTTACATCTCCACAAAATTAACTGTTTCAATGACCAGAATCTTCCAAAGGAAATTGTTTTGTGGTGCACAAGCTTTCTCTCTCTCACACAGATAGAAATCTGAGAATGATATAAAAATACTAATGCCATTTTCATATTTATATTATATATTTTATATAAATATCAATAGTGTACATTTATTATTCTAGAATTTCATTAGTATCTTCTAAAATAAAAGGACTGCACATCACACCATAAATATGAAATTAAAATTTATCCCAGGGGAAATTACAGATCTATAAGTCTTTAACAAAAAAAAATTACCAAGACATTTATTTTCAATCAACTAAAAGAACAAACTATCATTAAAAGTGGTTATTTAGCATAGTAGATCACATCCAAGTATTGAGCAAAGCCATGCATCTTATGTCATATAAAAAATCCCCCCCCCCCAACTGTACATATGTTAATTCTTATACAAAATTTATTATTAATGAAGTTTATTTTATCTATATACTTTGGATATGTAGATTGCTAAAAAGGCATGCCATTCTATAATTATTTCCCCAGTGTTTAACAATATGAACCATCAAGTCTGGTATTGTTATATTCTGAAGAATATTTATCAAAATGTAACAGCAGTGATTAGGTTGTATAGTAATACTAAGAAGATTAACATTGTAAAAGGTGTGTGACAGGGTACTTTCATATATCCAAAACTTTTTTATAGCAGTTTTTCAAAAAATATTTTGTATAAGCTAAGGCAGTAAAAGTAAATAGAGATTATTTAAGTCATTTAGATTTTGTAGATGATGTGGTTATTTTTTTCTTTTGCTTTATGAAATGTAAGATTTGTCAGATAAAAGTAAAAAAGTAGGACTAAAGCTAAAAAAAAAAAAGAAAGAAAGAAAAGAAAATGAAGATGAATTAGAAGAATTAATAACTACAAATACCTTGATCAGATTATTGATACAAATGAAAACATAATGGATGAAATAATCATACAATTAAACTTGTATGGAGTATTTTAGATAGAAATAACAATATTAAAAGGAAATGTGCCTGTGTATTTGAAAAGGAAAGTTTTTAATGAATGCATTTTATTATTTATTTTTTATGGATCTGAGACTTGCACACTTAAGACAAGAACAAATACAGAGATTCCAGAATATTCAAAGAAATATGGAAAGATGCATGTTAGGAGTAAGAAGAAGAAATCAAAAATGAAATACATGGGTCAGAGAACAAAGAGATGAAATTGAAAGAATTTAGAAACTGAAGTGGAGTTGGGATGGACATATTGCTTAAAAGAGATGATAATAGATGAGCAGTTAAAATCTTAAACTGGATTTCAAAAGATTGTAAAAGACTTAGAAAGCGACCACATGTGAGATGAATAGACAAAATAAGGAAATGCGCTGTGGTGATGTGGAGAAGAGAGGCTAGAGATCGGAGGAGATGGATTGAACTTGGAGAGATCTTCATCCAGCAGTTGATTGATAATGGTTGACAATAATGTTTTATTTTTATATTTTTGCTATACGTATTTATAATTTTATACAATCTATATAGGTTATAGAATGTTTTATTTTTAAATGGCCAAAATAAATTTACAAAAAGAGTGTATGCTTTGTTATTGATTCCTTTTTGACTTTCAATAATGCTCTGTATGCTTTGATATTGATTCTTTTTTGATTTTCAGTAATACTCTGGTACCAATCTATTGAAAAAATGAAGTATGTCTCTATTGAAAACTTTGTAAAAGCAGTCTTAATTATATTAAAGAAATTATTTCATTTTCTAAGTAGGACAATTTAACTTTGAGCTTACAATTTATTATTGACAAGTTTTATTTAACAATCACATACAAAAAAAAGTAAGAAGACATTTTGTTGATTTATTTTTTCAGTAGAGTTTTAGCATTATTATTTGTATTTATTATGTTTGCTAATATATATATGTAAACATTTAAGAATATTGTTAATACTCATACATTGTTTAATTGAATTATACTGTATGTCAATCTATATATAACGATAATTACTATAATTTTATCGTGGTGCCCACAATTTATACTTATATCAAAATAATTTAAGATTATTTTTTTAAAAAAATATGTAGCTTTTTTTCAGTTTGTCTTAAGTTTTGACAGTTGCTTTCTCTATTTGTTGCTAAAACTAATAAAAGAACTTATGCTTGTATTTTATTTACAAATTATATGTCATTCCATATTATTTCATTATGAAAAAACATTGACATATTCCTTGTTGATAATATATATATATATATGTTTTTTCGTTTGGGAGATAAAGTTATATTTGTTCATCATAGTGGGAAACAAATACGATTGAGATAGAAAAAAAATGTGATTGCCTTAAAATACCTTTTTGAAATTCTTAGTGAACCAGCCCCTGATGGCCCTTAAGAGAAATACACTAAATTATATTGTGATATATTGTTGATGATATAGTCACTGTTTGCTGTCTTTAACAATTATTTTTTATTTGTTTTTATTCAGAATGGAGAAACTATTAATTTTTTAAAAAATGAACACATTAATTTATTGGTGTATTGTGTTTTAGTATTATTCAAATGTTCCAATTATTATTTTGAACTCTAGTTATTAAATATTCAGTTAATTAGCCCTGAGACTTAGTTGATTGCATGACTTTTCAATCCATTCCTTTCTTAGATACATTCAATTGCCTTTATTATATATATGGTAATATTTTAAAATAGTGTTGATTTCTAATATATATTTCTAGGAATAGCAATCATTTAAAACTTTATTTAAAGTAAGAAAGCAATTAGTTTTTTTATATAGATGATAGTAAGACTTTAAACTCATTAAAGTTTATGTTGGAGATCATAAGGAAGTGGCAATAATCGACAAACTATCACTAATGATAAATAACTATACTACTGACTTAAACCATACTTACCTCATTGCCTTGATTACTGAAATTTTTGGAGGACAGAAAATTTAACATATATATATTATGATTCTATTTCTTGGATAATCATGTATATAAAATAAATAATATTACGTTAATGTATCATTATATAGTATGGGCTAAATTATTATTTAAATTTTTTAAATATTTAACGTTTGTGTGTGCTTAAACTTATATATATATTGTATGTGCTTAAACTTATGAATTCATTTTTATATATTAAAGACTTATTCGCCAATCTGCTTTCTGGATGCGGTCATACATAGATTAATAAATAAAATTAAAAGCTACTACTTCAAAGCGTTCCATCATCAGATTTTCAATTGGATGGACGGTTGAAGAGTTGGAGTGAGGAGTAGATTGAAGCCTGTCCATTAAAGTATGAAGATTGGCTATCTTAATAAATATCTGAGCACTTATAGCATATATGAGTAGAGATGGTAATCTGGACCAACTGATGATTGCTGGTTTAGCATGAAATACATATATTTGGTGATTATTTATCTTTTCAACATATATGAGTTCAAGTGTATCAGTGTTATGAGATAGAGTGGAGAGTGGTGGGCGGTGTGAAAGTCTGTGCTCATATACCCTATATATTACATATATAGACGCAGGTATATAATAAGTCTGTGTTTCAATTATAAACGTTTTTTATATGGAACGAAATTTTCAAATTTAAATAATTAAATCTTTTAATGCTTTTAACAATTTGAAAATTTTTGCTCCAAATAAGAAGCGTTTTATGTTAATGCACAAAATTATTACATTATAATTAGGAAGTTTAATTTATATTAGAAAATAATATAATCTGTAAGTGGCCTGCTTAATGGCAAAAACACTCTCCAGCGTTGGAATAAAAAAGCATTTTCAGACTTTCCAGCTGCTGGATGGTTAAGGTTTTAGCATGTTCCTTTCTTGTTTTTTTTTTTTTTTTTTAACATAATAAAGGATATATAACTTCTATTTCCAATAATTGAATGATTAAATTACCTATATGCTAGAAACTTCAAATAAAATCGTAAACCTACTTGTTTTCCTTAACTGATTTGAATCTCTCATTGTGGTAATGACATCCAGATATGCTAACAATTAATCGTACCACCTATTTATATCATCATTATGCATATGTAAATATGTTTTTACAGTTTCATAAAGAGAAACGGCTGCCCCCCCCCCCCGTAATCCCGAAAAAATGATTAGTATATTTTAAAAAAAGCTATATATACACTAGGAAAAATGGATCTGTTGTTTTCTACTTTTTGGTTAATATTTGTTATTCCATGATAATATTTATCGACTATCTTTTTTTAGCACAATTTCATATGTTAACTGAAAATGATGGGGATGGTTGGCTTATTATTATTATTTTTTATCTTCCCGGTTGAGGAATTATGGGGACATTTTTCATAAGAGAAATTGAAGCTTATTTGATGGGCTGGTGCTTTTTTTTTCTATAGATTTTTTTTAATCGGGAGGTATATTTTCAAATACTGCTGGACCAAAAATAAAGTGTTTTTTTTTTTTTTTTAAAAAAAAAAAACCTTAAAATATTACACACCAGCAATTTCAAGTTGTGTTTAATGGTGGAGACTGGGTTTTTTTTTTTTAAATCATTGGTCTAAACTGTCGTTCTTTTCATAAAGTATTGGAAATGGGTGATTTATGAGATTGTTTCAGCAACTTGGAAATGACTCATGTTAAACCTACATAGTTTTAAGATTTCCACTTCACTGCCTTTAAAAATATTTCAGCATTCATGAGGAAAAATATAAATTGTAATTTGGAAATATGAATATGAGATAGATTTGAATACTATTTAATAAATAGGAACTTGATATTGAATTTTATTAAATTTAAATCAGGGATAAATTATTTTCAATGAATTGAAATCATTGTTGATATTAAGGTCAGAATAGCATAGCAATTATATTGGATGGGGGGTGAGCTGAAAAAGAATGATGAATCATAATTGCATATTAATAATCAAGCCATTTGAATATAGGAAGTGAGACCCTATGATTTTAAACACATATAAGTTTAAATATAAAATATAAATTAAAGTATGGATTGGATTTATATTTTGTAAATCACTCTTTTATATAAAAGGTCCAATTAAATTTATGATGCAGATTTAACTTTAAGATGTTAAAACAAATTGTGTTTAAGAAAATAGCAAACAAGTAGTGTTGATGAAGATCAAATGTTTTCATTTAGTTGTAGTGCTTTGTTATTTACTTGCATTTCTTTCTTTAATAACAATTATTATATTTAATATTCTCTAGTTCTAATATTCTGATATTACATATCTTAATGCTGTTTACATTATGCATATAAATTCAAAATGCTCTATTATTCATGAAGAAGTTAAAAAAATAGCTCTAAATGAAAAAAAAAAAAAGAAGCTATGTAAAATGAAAATAATAACAGGTCATTGATTTGTACTTTATTCTGGAAAGTTTTTTTTTTAAAAAAAGTTATTGCAACACTTAATAATCAATTGATCTAAAGGTCTCACAAGAGATTAATTACTTGGAAGTTTAGCTTAAATTTAAGCTTTTAGGAATGAGCAGAGTCATTAATCCTTAATGCTTGTTTTTTTTTATCTTTTCATTTTTCTCCACACTATTAGTTGTTAAATGTGTTTGGCATGGGTTCTTTCGTTGTCAATAACTAAATCAATAGTAAAAAAATTATTATAAGTATAATGTGGTAAATAATAATATTATATTTATTGTATTTATTATGAATTAGATTTATAGTTTAGTATATTGTGGTTCACTATTGCCGTGAGTATTGGTTATGTATGAGTGTTATTTTGCTTCTCCAGGAATTTCTACTAAATGCTTTTTTTTTTTTTTTACAGATTCAAACGTATTAGGTGCAAATAGATATAACAACATATAAATAATAATAAAATCATCTTGATATCAAATAAATTAATATAAGTGGTGAATCAGCCAATTGAATGCTTAAGATATATTCGAAATCAAATAAAATGTTATAAAAACATATTTATAAACAACAAAACATAACACTTATATTAATTATATAAAAAGCCTTTTTCGGCAAATTTATTTTTTGCCCTTTTCAAACATGTCTTCCAAAAATTACTACGACTACATATACATAGCGACATCTATGTTAATACATGATAAGTAAAAAATAAAATACAAAAGAATTAAAGAATTATACAACTAGTATAAACAATTCATATAGAACAGCTGAAACTGAATTGGACAGCCTATATTATCACATAACTTATACAACTCTACCATAATTTAAATCTTCATTTCGTAAAATGCATTCCAAACAATTATCCACATCAGTTATCTATCCATTCTTTTTTCATCAACCATTTATTATTCATTCCAATAGACGCTTATATATATTCATACAATTAGTTTTATTATAATAATATAATTTGTTTCATATAATCTGCGTCTATTAACATCTTTTATATAATTTAAAGCCCTTATACTATCAGTACAATTAATTTTATGTCCAGTTTGCAAATAATGAACATATAATGCTGACTTATCATCTTTCCTATCGATAGCCCCATTATGTTTCTTAGCTCTTTCGCTCAATTGCTTTGCTGTCTGCCCATAATAAACCATATTACAAAATTTACAAGTAATTTTATAAACCATTCCCCTTTTATATTGTATCTCGTCTATTAACCTATAATTAGTTATTAACTTATCTAAATTTCTACTATTGGCCCATCCCACATTAATATTTTCATCCAAATATTTTTTCCTTTTTTTACATAAAATTTTGTATACATTAGGTAAATATGAAATTTTAATCCATTTCTTCTTATCTTTATTATCATTTCTCTTATTTCTCTTTTTATAATTTCCTATAAAAATACTATTAATATGTCTTATCCCATATCCGCATTTTACATAATCTTGTTTAAATTTTTCTTTTTGCAATGAATTGTTTATACTAGTTGTATAATTCTTTAATTCTTTTGTATTTTATTTTTTACTTATCATGTATTAACATAGATGTCGCTATGTATATGTAGTCGTAGTAATTTTTGGAAGACATGTTTGAAAAGGGCAAAAAATAAATTTGCCGAAAAAGGCTTTTTATATAATTAATATAAGTGTTATGTTTTGTTGTTTATAAATATGTTTTTATAACATTTTATTTGATTTCGAAGGATTAGTACAACATAAAAAACGAAAAGAAAAATAGGTATTTTCCGTTTTCTTCTGTTTTTAAGTATTGTTAAGATATATTATAGTTCAATCAGTGAATATTTTGGATTTATTAACTTTTTTATTTTGCAGAAAAAAGATGAGTACTATTTATTTATAAAGTAATGCATTTCAGTCATCTTTCCATTCTTATTACATACAGTACTTGAATTATTGACATTTTCTTTAATATTATTTTTTCAATATTTTGCAAATTAGAATAAATAAATAATTTATTTATTAATCAGATTAGATTTTTTTTTAAAGTTTTACTTTAGTGCATGTTAGAATAAATAAATTGTAAATTTATTTATTCATTTATAAATAAATTAGTGAATTTATTTGATGAAAGAAATTATGTAACATTAATGGATTTTTACATATGTTTTTAAAAAACAACAACACAAAGTACATTTTATATTAATATATAAGGTTAACAATATATGTCATGTAAAGATTATGTAATTGAACTTAAACTTTCAATTAATTTATGACCCATGTATATTATAAATTGATTAAATGCTATCTTTAGATTGACAGTGACATTTTTTTTGCTTTAGGTCAAATAACAGTCAAAATAATTTAATACTATGTCTTTGGAACTGTTCTCAGTAGCGTTCATGAAAAAAAATATGGAATAATTAATATATTGATTTTATTAAATAGTATTTTATGTACCATCATTATAATTAGGTCTTAATTTTAGGAATGTGGAAAGATTTACTAATGAACTATCATACATGTTTGTTTAAAGTCACATTGCATATTATAGTTACAGAGTGGTCATTGCCTTAGCTTTGATGATGAACATTGCCACATTAACTAAATGAATCAAAAGAAGGCTGCCCCATATTTTTTGTGAATGGTCATATCCTTAGCTTGGATGAATCAAAAGAGAAGGTTATGCCCCATATTTTTTGTTTTATTGACAAAGTTAAAAGACATTATGTTTTAGAAGTTGCCATACAATTGCTGTCATAATCGAGGACAGATCATATTCACAAGAATGATTTCATTCCAATTTCCAGTACGTTAGACCATAACTTAGAAGAAAGAGTTGCTTATGTGAGGATATCTAATAGATTGGTCTCTTCCAATAATACCCCCTCTCTCTCAAGATAAAACATTATGAGATAACTTAATGATGATTTTTAAAAAAATTATTGTTAATTTAGATTGTAAACCCACATTGTAACTAGGGATTAGATATACTTCACTTGAGTCTCTGGAAGAGTTTACTCAATATTCTTCTGATATTCATTGTATTAAAACTTTGAAATATAAATATGTTATTATTATAATAAAATATTTAAGCCAATGAGACAATTTTTATGTATTGTTTAAATGATTATCATTTTATAATAAAATGACTATGTCAATGGAATATGAAAATGAAGTATGGAAAATACTAATTATAAAAAAAATATGTAAATTTTGAGTGCGTGTATGTGTATTTTCATTTAATTATGATATTACATTTTCTGTTAAAATGTTATTTATTGATTGAAGTGGGATTACCAAGTCAAATATTGAATTTTATATGTTGATAAAATCTTGTTTTATACATATTATTAGCAAAAGAGTTATTATTTTATTACAAGAATATTGGATTTATACATGGAAATAATAAACGAGCAAGTTCTTAATCATGATCACAACATTTATATAGGGAAAGACATAGTTTGAATCTTAGTGATAATGGATAGTTGCTAAATAATGGAGTTTGACACACATGGAAAGTATATGGCATTACTGATAATAGTGAAAAAAGTAAAAGATTGAAAGGAAGTTAAACTGGGTATTCACTATTAAAATTTTTAAAAATTTGAAGAAATAAAAATTTTTCAATATTCTAATATGTATAGAAACTCATGGGCCCCATCTATCTTATTCCACATAGATTTCTCTCACCCCTTCCCCTTTAAATAATTATCTATCAAAATTATTTGTTATTCATTTTCCTATTCAAGTTAGTTCTATTTTTTTTTTTTTGGTTTTATCGTTATTATTTTCAGAATACTTTCTGCCAGCTTTTTTGTAATGTTTGCAATCTCTGCTTCATTATTGCAATGAAAGATTGTGCATCAATAGACTAATTATACTAATATATATTTATGTGGCATATGAAGATATGAATTTTGTCATGTAAAAGATTCATTAAAATTTATGATGTAGCACCTAAATATTGAAATAGTATAAAAATGAATTATGTTAGGAGAATGGCCAACTGTGTTTGTTAATGAGGATGTGCTACTCTATTTAAGTCTATTTAATATTAACTTGAATAACCTAAAATGATACAGTATATGGAATAGTTATCATAGTGATGAAAGATAATAACCCAAGAGTTAACTGCTTTTGTATTTTTTTTTCAGTGAAGGAAAGTGAAAGAAAAAAATTATTACTCAATCTCAAATTTAAGGAATTGTTGTGCTCCACATGCTTACTTAGGTATTTAGCATCACCTGACTTTTGAACACATGATCAATTTAATAAATAAGTAATTATTTGTTATTAATTAATTATCATCAAGTCATTAACATTTGATTCTAATATGAATCATCTTCTATTTATTTGTACCATTTTCTAACAATACACGGTAATAGTTTATGATTGTTTTTTCTATACAATTTGAAATATTTTGACTTTAACATGATTGTAATTAGTGTTATCAGTATTATCCTATATTAATGTTTCTCAATACGCACACCCATATATATATATATATTAATTGTAAGAGACTTGAACTCAGATTTTCAAGCTCCCTACAGCTATGCACTCTATTTTATATGACTGATACACATGAACACATAAATGTGAAAAAGATAAATGATCTCCAGTATACATATTTCATGCTGAACCAGCACTCATCAATTGGATCACATCACCATCTCCTATAAATAGGTACAATCAGTGCTCAGTTTATATGATAGCGAATCTTCAAATTTTAATGGACAAGCTTCTATCCTCTCCATCCTCCAACTCTTCAGCCATCCATATAATTGAAAATCCAATGATGGAGCATTCAAAACCCTCATTGATGACAATATTATTGTTATACCCATGTTGACTTTAAAACACTTAATATTTCCATTTAAATACATAGAAGAGGAATAGGCAGAATATGAAATATGCAAATATAAGTATATTGTCTTTAATGCAATTGTAAGAGACTTGAACTCAGACTTTCAAGCTCCCTACAGCTATGCACACCATTTTATACAACTGATATACATGACTACATACATGTAAAAAAAATAAATGATCTTTAATATACATATTTCGTGCTGAACCAGTGCTCATCAATTGGTCCAGATCATCATCTCCCATGCACCTATACAATCAATGTTCAGTTTATATTAAGATAGCAAATTTTCAAATTTTAATAGGCAAGCATTAGTCTTTCTCTATCCTCTAACTCTTCATCCATCCTTACCATTAAAAATCTGATGATGGAATACTCAAAGCCCTTATTGATGCTAATATTTTTGTCATACCCATGTTGACTTTAAGTCACTCTGACCCCTCACATATAAGACCTTAATATTTCCATTTAAGTATTACACAGAAGAGGGGGAGATTACAAGCTAAATATGTAATATTCAAATTTAGTATAGATAATATATTTATATTTGAATATTACGTATTGAGCCTGTATTCTGCTCATTACTCTTCTGTACATTTAAATGAAAATATTAAGATCATATATATGAGGGATCAGAGTTACTTAAAGTCAACATGGGTAAGACAATAATATCGGCATTAACAAGTATTTCATAACCGGGTTTTCAATGATATATATGGCTGAAAAGTTGGAGGATGAAGAAGATTGACACTTGTCCATTAAAGTTTGAATATAAACTGAGCACTGATGGTATATATGTATGGCAGATGGTGATCTGAGCAATTGATGAGTGCTGGTTCAGCATGAAATATGTATATTAGAGATTATCTTTTTCACATGTATGTGGTCATGTGTATCAGTAGTATAAGATAGAGTACATAGCTGTAGGGTGCTTGAAAGTCTGATTTCTAGCTTCTTATAATTTCATTAAGTGTAGTCTAGACAATATACTTATATTTGAATATTATATATATTAGTAATAAAATTAAGTAAAGAAAAATGAAAAAAAATGATAATGATGATAAGAAAAAGTTAAGATTCTTTTATGGAAGATTAATAAAGAAGGGAAATGTAAAACTTATTATAGATTTCACTATAATATGAAATTTATAATACCTATGAATTCTCAATTTGCTAAACTTGCATTTATCTGCATCAATTCACTTTCCTGATACTTTTTTTTATTACTACAATCTCTGACAATAATTTTTCTAAATATTCTTTATTTTGATAGTAATCAGTTTAACACTAGGACTTTTATAGTTTTATCCTAAAAGCCACTCTCATTTATTCACATCTTCTCATTTCTAAAGTTTTTACAGTTAACCTTTTTTCTTTGTTTGTTTGTTTTTTAAAAAAACCATTTTTTTTTAAAAAAAAAAGCAGAATTTTTTATTATGAAGAATTAATTAAACATACAAAAGAAATTAGTTTATTAATAGATTTGGGTTGGAGCGATTGTGAAAAATTTTTGGGAAGAAATTACACACATAAAAAGGGGAGAAAATAGAAAAAAAAAAGTATAGATTGGTAACATGTTAATCAGGAAGAAATAAATGAGTGGTAAATATTTTTATTATTTTCGTTTCAAATAATAAACTTAAGTCCTATAATAATGATTGAAATTTTATCAGTTGATGATGAGGCACAAATATCTTTAATATCTGTTAGTTTATGGCAAAATAATTTGAAAAAAATTGTGATAATTCTTTCTAATTCCTTAGAAGATTTTATGAAGGAAAGTGATATATATATATAATATTTTTATCAAGATTTGTGAGTATTCAGTAACCTTCTTTTATTTTCTTGAATTATTAGTTATATTAAGCATTTTTAAATGGACGTGGGTATCTTATCTAAGTAGATCAACAATAAATTAAGTCATGAATGATATTATCTCATCATTTTTTTAAATAATACAGTGGAGCTGTGAACTATGCTACTATCTAGCTACAGGATGATATGCTATCCAAATAAAAATGTAAACAAACAATCTGTAAATAAACTTGCAAAAAAATCATTAGAATTTCCAAAATATTTTTCTTTTTCTGAATGGCCGTAAAGTGATTATGGATATAAAAAAAAATAATTAAAATTTGTAAATAAATTTAAATCTTTTAAGATGTTTTGTTCATTCATCTTTTTTTAAAAAATATAAAGTTCAAAAGACATTTTCTCACGATCTTGCTACGCACAAATTTGAAAGATATAATATCCATTCAGACCATTCTCTTAAGATAAACTAGAAATAAAATATATTTATCCGCATTCATAAATATTATAAAGTATATTTGCATTTTATAAGATTCCTTCATACATATCTAATTAAATTGCACATATCATTTGTTCTTCCTTTTAAAATACATAAAGCTGGTTAAATAACTTTCAACAAATAACCTTCTCATACTTATAAGATAAAAATTTCTTGACAGTTTGTATTTATAAGAATTCATCAATATTATTAGATATAAATGTTCATTCATACCACACATACATACTAAATATATTAAACATAAAGTTCTTACAAATCCTTAAGTTTTTTTGGGTCATGGTTTAAATTTTTATGGCATCTGAGACACATTTGACCAATATTTTGATGACAACTATTGGTTTTTATAAAAATTATCATAGTTTTCATCAAGTTTCAAAGTGATGAAATTTTGCTGATAGGAAATATTAATTTGTGCAAACATTGAGTACATTAAAATAATTATTTAAAATTATACTTTTAACTTTTAAGTAAAAAAATAATTTATAAAAAATTACAACTGTAAAACAAGACCCAATTAGACAAGCAAAACAAGATTAGACAAGAAGTGTTACTACTGTCTATACTGATAGAACATCTCTATTTATACTTATCCTATCAAGTGATCTCATTGGTTAATTTAAGTGGTAATACATCATCTAATCATCCATACTGCTCTATAGCACTGTTGCTAGTGAAAAACAAACAGATATAATGTTACTGGGCTGTTTTTATTTTGTTGATTTATGTTTTTAATTTTTGGATTTGCTTGATTTTTTTTTGTTTTTTGTTTAACCGATTTTATGTATATTTCTTAAAAATAAAAAAATGGGTTTTTTTTTTTTTGGCTTTTTAAAACATTCTGTCTTTTTTTTTAAAAACAAACATTTCTTTTTTTTTTTAAAGAAACTTTTTTTTTTTTTCGAGAAACAAGGCTTTCTCGACCTGTCATCATATTCCTTATGGCATTTTGACACATTTCCAACTCAGCTCTAATACGCTTCACTGTAAGCTGATCCTGGCTTCAATAATAAATTAGCCATACCACTTGCGAAAAAGTGATTCGGCAGCCCTCAAACCCCATTCCATGAGTGAATGGAACACCTTCAGCGACATTGATGCGATTGACATTCCATTTCAGATGTTTGACAGTGCCTTAATTTCATTAAACCACCACAAAGACAGTTTTTCTGGGTGGGTAAAATATTTTTTTTTGGTTGAAGGAAGGCCACTGCACCTGCTTCTGTAGTAGGTAAATCTAAAAACTACAATACCAAATGGTCATCTGTCATTTAATTGTTTTGATCTTAAAAAAGTATCGGAAAGTGCGCGATTTGATCGTGAACTTTGCCGAATCATGATTTACACTCCTCATTTAGTGAATTGTGACCCATGACAATGAAAGTAATGGCGTTTGAGAGTTCACTGCAATTTTTACTAACTCACATAAATTACAATACATTTAACCAAAAAAAAAAAAAAATCTGTCTAATATACTTTTCGTCATTACAACTACAGAAACCTTCATATCAGACATTATACAATAGTCAAGAGTAATGTCTTTAGAGAGTGTCGCATACTTGTTGCTAATAATGTTCAACATGCTAGAGATGTTGGAATAATGGGTGCACTTCAACACCTTAGTGTTTGAACAGTTTACAGGTCATAAGATCTATGAGCGACCTTGTAAACAGCATATTTCTGTGCTTTAGCATAGAAACAGCACCATTGCACGGTGTGGATGATCAGACAATGTATTACCATTTAAGTTCTTATCAAATACTAATTTACATATAAACCAAATTATTTTATCTACAAAATAATTTTTTAAATTATGACTCATCATTTTTATATTATATTAAATTCATTTAACATTCTTACAATGTATAATATCTTTATTTAAACAATTAAAATATTTTTAATAACCTAAAATATTAGTTTTAAAGCAAAGATATTCTTTAAACAATGCAATAAATAAATAAATGTAATTGTTACTTTTAAAACATTGTTTGCAACATTTTAATGTTTCTAATTTTACTACCAAGAAACAACTACCCCAAAATCATGAAATACCAAAGACAAATACATAAACTTTAAAGACATGTGACACTTTTAGAATATTCTAGAATAATAAATAATTACTAATTATTTAAAATAATAACTTAAACAAATAAAATTATTTAAAATATATTAGATATATTATATAATACTGTAATTAAACTATTGTTTTAATATCTTATCAGTTAAATATAATAAGCATTAATTAATTTTATCTTTCAAATAACATACAATATATTACTTTTATTATTATATTACATTAAAACCACTTTAAAATATTTTAAATCTCTTTATAAACTCCCTACATAAGAAGTTTAAAACTATTTTATTTACAAAATTAATATAAAATAATATGGACTAATATAAATATAATTTTTTTTAAAAATAGCTATTTTAAACTTTACTTAAAAATGACTGTGACAAATGCATGGGTACAATATATATTGCTCTTTTATGTAAGCATTTGCTTAAACATATGTTAATAATATTCATTAAGGCTGTAGCCTCAATCACATGCGTATAAAATGCGATAGTAAGGACCTCTACAGGTCTTAAAACCACAAGCTTACTCTTGGAAGAAAAGAGGGGAACCCTTCTTTACTTCAACCTACTTTCTATTTAAATAGGTGAAGCTGAAGCGGTTCGATCTGAGAGGGTGAAGCTATTCAATACTTCACTAATTATTTACGTAAGCGTTTAAATAAATTTATAATTACAACTTTAAATTATCGTAATAGATTTCTCACTATAAAATCTTTCCATTGACTCGCTGTAAATCGAAAGATTTCACGAGTATTAATGTGTAATAAGAAATGTGGACTTAATTAGTGAAGTATTGAATAGCTTCACACTCTCAGATCGAACCGCTTCAGCTTCACCTATTTAAATAGAAAGTAGGTTGAAGTAAAGAAAGGTTCCCCTCTTTTCTCCCAAGAGTAAACTTGTGGTTTTAAGACCTGTAGAGGTCCCTACTATCGCATTTTATACGCATGTGATTGAGGCTACGGCCTTAATGAATATTATTTACGTAATGAATGTGTAATGAATGTGCGTTTAAATAAATTTATAATTAAACATACGTTATATATATATGCTGAAATGAAATTGTTTTAATCATGTCATCTGGTTTTGTTAGTACAAGCAAACTCTTTTCACAATCTCTTTAAGCATTGAGGTAATTAAACTTTTTTTTAAGTAGTCAAATAGTAGCTGAAATAATCAGGTATCATCATTTTTTCATGTCTGGATTTTGTTAAATTTATCCAAACATTCCCCTTGTATTTTAAAGTTGTCAGGTTGTAGTCTGATCATTCTGAAAATAAGAGCCTTGGAGAATTATCTATCAGATACAGTATACAGTTGAAAAATTGTGTAGATTGTACTATCTAATTACAGTTGAGTTTAGAAATTGATCTTTTAAATGCTTGGATTTTACATCTATGTCATGCTAGATTTATTTATTTAGTTTAGAGTAGTTTTTTTTTTTTTTTAAAAAAGTTCTTTAAAATAATATGAAATAACTATAAACAAAAGTTTATAGTTATTTCATTTTTATTACAAATCATAAAATATTTAGTAGGAAGGATATAGTAACTTAATAAAAAAAGCAGCATTTTTAATGTGTCATTTAAAAAAAAGTAAGAATCTTATGATGTGTGATGAATGAGGTCAAGAAAGTCAATTCCAACCCTAAAGACTTGTCCACAAACCACACCTATCACTTTCTGCCTGGAGTGAGTAGTAGATATTATTTATGAATTCATTTTTTTTTCTCTTGTTGTTGATGCTACTTAGTGAAATTAATAAAACTTTAAAAAAGCTTTTAATTTAGTTCACCTGCTTGAAAATCTCACTGTGGATATTTATACCTGCATGTTTTAACTACATCTATACATGTTCAGCATATGTATATTTTCTGAATATAAATTTGTGCATGAAGGCACATATCCAGTTTATTCGATATTTGGTATAGCTTTATAAATATATATTAAATAGTATAATAATGTATTATTATTTTTTGTTTAAAAACTAAGTTTATTTACCATAAAAGAATATGGTATTTAGATATTTAAGAGAATTATAATAAATGAATCGTTGACAATAATATAGTTTATACATACCATATATATTTTAACAAACACATAAATATTTTATAATTATTTCTTAGTGACTATTTTTTCAAAAATAAACAGGAATAACCTAACTAATTTATAATTGTTTATAAGAATGATGTTAACATATTAATGGACTAAAGCTGTAAATATCTACATAGTTTTAGTTTGTAATGACATGATCCATGACTTTCTTGTATTTAATTATATTCTATAACTTAAAATCTTTATTCTTTAGTTGGGGGGGGGGTTGTTCATAAAGTAGAGCAGTCTCACTATCTCCACATTTTTTATATATACTCTGTTTCTTAACATTTTCTCAGATTATCAATTTAGCTACAGCATATTTATTTTTTAGAAATTTGATTCATTTTGTTTAGACTCAAGAGAATATAGTAATGACTTCTTAAATTAATTTCCTATTTCTTTAGACATTTTAATGCCTGAATTAATTTTGTTTCTCTAATTATTTTATAATCTTTACATATTTCTGTTTAAGTCACTTATATAAGCAGAAGTTAAAAAAATTACAGTTCTATTGTGATTCACAATTTTTCCCATAGTACAAATATTTATTGGAGATTTAAAGATTTATGAGTTTTTAGTTGAAGGGGTTGTTATGTTGTTTAGAAATGATCAAGGCATTTAGTGTAGTGCTAATGATAGGTTCTGGAGCTAAAGATGCATGGATTATAGTTCTAGCTCTATTCATCCTGTTTCTTGAATTTTTGAACTATCAAAACATAAACCAATATACAATCATGAATGAACTTTAAACATTTTTTCTTTTTGTAGTGTGTTTTTTTTTAATGAGCATAGAAATTACAGGTATGTTAGAACTCCAAGACAAGATACTTAAATTAGTTAAATTCAGTAATTTCATCTCTAGGAATATAACACATTTTTTTATCTGCAGAATGGGTTATAAATCATTTGTGAGATAGTAGAAGTCAATATTCATATTCTGACTAATTATAACACTATTATAGGATCCACTTTACAGCAAAGTGATTTTTTTTACATGTCATAGAATAACCTATTGCATTTTAATGTGAACGCTTTCTTGTTTGTCACTTTCTTTTTGTTAAGTATTATTTTTGAATTAGAATCCTTTAGATTTAACTATCTATATGCTACAAACTACCATCTTTCTTCAAGGATAAACATCTCATCTTTTCTTTGAATCCCAATTATTCTGTCTAAAATGCAACTGACCATCATTTAAATAGTCTCATCATGAACACATTTAATACAAAAATGAATATATTTTTTCAAAAATACTATATCTCATTGTGAAAGTTCATATAGTGAATGCTATTTTTAATGGAATACATGTCTAATATAACTTGTAGTTGCAGCTTTTCCACAAGTCCTATGATAATTTATGCCTATTTATAACAGCATACATCTGTGACTCATCTTCACATTTTCTATACATCTGAATAGCATGCTTTCAGATATGCGAAGGAGGGATCAATTTGATATGCGCCAAGTCTTTTGTAATTTATATTAAGGCCAAAATGTATATTGTGATGCTTACTAATTCAATACTTAGTGCCATCCCAGCTCCAATACCATTGCTTGTTTTAATCTCATATATCAAATGGGCATTTTTCACAGATTATCCATTGAGCATGCTGATCTATTAAATCGGTCTTAGCATCAAATTTTACATTGGTATATTATTTAAAGATTTAAATAAGATAACTTATCCATCCAGACATTTATGGGTAACCCTGTAAGTTGCGAAAACTTTTAATAACCAAGTTCCAAGACCTTTGTGCCCCTCATGGTTGAAATTTCTTTTTAATTTATTATAAGTACAATTCTAACCAAAATATTTCTTAATGACCAATTCAAATTAAATCTTGAATCTACATGTATTTAATGCAGCAAATATCTGGTAGAAATGCTATACTTTGTTTCAAACCTGCCTATATTTCTCATTTCTATGCCTATTCATGTTTCATAAGTCTAATCAATCTCAAGCAATTACTAAATATATATAATACTTTCAATCCTATAATGCATGTGTAATTATTCACACATTAAGGATTATGTGATTCACTCCCTGTTGCATAATATTTGACAATAAAAAATAATACTGTACTAAAAAAAACAAGGAATGGTTTAACTCATACATTAATGCTCTTAAATTTTTATTCAGGGACATCACCATCTACTTCAGTTATGCTCTCTCATAGTTAAATCTTTATTTCTATTAACACTCCTCATTAGATTTCACTTTTGGGAAAATGGATATATGGGCTCTTCTTCAGTTTAGGTATCATGATTATGTAATATTAGAGCATGTCACTCTTAAATTTTGGATCACACTTCCTTGGAATTAGTTATTGTATTACCTGTATCATTATGGTTGCAGTTTTGCCTAGTAAAAAAATTATTCTACTGTAAATATGTGAATTTTTGTATATAATTTGTTATCAGTAAAGTTTTTATATATATAAAAAAAATATTTGCAGATTTAAAATAAAAAAAAGAATATTTAATTGTAACATTTTTTTTTTTTTTTTTGCTAATTTTAAAACACTATCCACTGGCCTGAATTTGGTATTATTGACAAATAGACTTTTTTTTCTTTGTTTTTGATTATTAGGTGAAGATAAACGTGAAAACAGTGACATTATTTTTTAATATCAGAAAAAATATATATAGTAAAAAGATATTTTGGAAATTAGTTGTGTTGTAAGTTCTTATTTTTAATAAAGAATTTATAATGTGTTCATGCATAATATTCTGATTTGATTTGTTTTTTATGATTCATATGCCAGTATAATAATTATGTATAGTTTTTCTGTTTAAAATCAGAACCAGTTGTTTTGTAAATTGGTTACTTTACATGTTATAGTAAAGCTCAATTGTGATCATTAATAATTTATTGGCTGCTTGTTTTATTTACCAGCCATTTTTAAATTGCTTATTATTAATTTCTTTTAGTAAAATGCTTTCAAGATTTATAATATCTCCTAGTGATTTGAAACGAATCATTGTGAATAAAACCTGCTAATATGCAGTGAAAACCCAGAACAGAATGCCCAATATATTTGGTAAATAAATTGGCAAAATCATTTTTTATTCTCAATTTATAGTGTGAGCAGAGCTGTAATTACTGGTAAAATTTTGTAAATATATATTTCTTCTGTTATTGTTGCTAATGATGTTAAACTGATCAATTCTTCTTTGATATTATTTCACAAACGTAATAATAGATAAAATTACTAAAACGTGTAATCTAGTTACATTAGTGCTCTCATCAAGACAAAGTAAACTTAAATCAAAAGACTATTTTTTTATTTTTTTTTTTTTGTTAATGAATATCTATATTTTTAATCATTTTCAAATTCTGTCATCATTCTCTTCTAATCAAAGGTATATATTTGATTTGAATAATTTTTTTATTGTTTTCAAAATCTTCATAGACAAGTGAAGCTCATTTTAATGTGCTTCGCTCATATATTCCCTATCACTGAAAGAGTTTGCAATCACATTTGAAGCAGAAAAATTGTCAACAGTTATATTTTAACAGTTATCAATAAATACTATTAGGAATATTGTCTGAATATTTTTATTTTTAATTACTTAAGCAATAAATTATTTTTTGCTTCTCTATATTTTCAAGGACCATTTTGTGATTTGTCTTATAATACAATTTCATTGATGTCTTTCTCCATACAATTCATATACTGCTTTATTGCCTTTGTTAATCTTGTCAACTCTTTGGTTCACCAACTTGGAAAAACTTTTCTGCTTGATTCTGGTAATTTTTGTTTTTCATTTATTAGCCATAATAAGTAGAAATGTAACAGATTTATTCAAAAATTAAATCAAATGCATTTTTTTTTATGATATCAAAAAACTAAACAAAAACATTTTTTTATATTCCTAAAATAAATTATCTTTACGTTTTACATATAGAACCAAAACTCTAATATATAAACAGAGGCCAAACATGTGCAGCAATAAAACACCCTTACTATTGCTTTTATCAGCCTATTGGTCAATACATAGTATAAAATTCGTAATGAATGCATTTGCAAGTAGGGATATGAAAATTTCACGAATTCCCAAGCATTCATTGTCTACAAGTATCAGATGATGCAAGAAAAAAGTCATAGATGTTGATTAATTTTTTTCATGTAAAGCAAAATTTTAACTTGAATACATTTTAACATTTAAAAAAAAAAAATTGAAAAAAATTGAATATTGAAATATGTATAAAATTATATTGTCTATAAATTGCTTAATGACAGAAATATTCTCATAGGTAACACCTCAGACATTTTGCCATATGTTCATCATGTCTGATGTAGCTGATTAAACCAGTCACATAGCATATAAAATTATTGGCCAGAATTGAAAAACATTATAGGGTTTCTTGCTGTGAGTAAAACATATTTTGATAAATAAAAACAAAAAACAGAGTTTTTCCTGGATTGTATTTTTTAAATTATAAGATTTGTTTTTATTATAAGATTTTAATACTACAATATATTATAAATTTTATTTGCTTATAAAATCTGTTAAGAGATGTGGCAGTAAGTTGACTATTGTAAACATGCTAGAACATTCAGTCATCAGTGTTTAAAATTTATATCTCCAGTTCTTTTACTACAGTTTGTTTTATTTATATTTTAACTTTGTGATAAACTTAGTTATGTACCTAACTAAACACATACCTTAACAATCTAAAAACTTTTTTTGGAATTATTAATATAATTGAACATTGCATTAACAGTTTATGTATATTACTCTCTTTTATTAATAATAATCTTTTTGTATTTTAAATTCCCTTAATATAATTATGTGATAATTAAAAATTGTTTAATCCAAATCAATAGTACAATTAAAATTATTTTTTACATTATTTTTTAATTTCCTCAAGAAATTAATTTTATCATTTATTAATTGTTATATGTGTAACATTTTATTCACATTTAACATTCTGTTTACTTTTAAGCTTATTAGTAAATTGGTTTTACAAACTTAGTTTTATTTAAAAATTAATGCTATTTTCTTTTCTTGCTTTTTTTGTTTCTGGAAAAAAAAATGCCTATAATAATAAATTAGTTTTTTAAAATTGCACTTTGAAATTATTCCTGTAAATAATTTATTTACAAAAAAGTAATATAATGAAATATATCTTAATTTATATAAATGTATATTCTTATAACCTGGATATTAGGTTAGCTGGCTATCTAGTTTATACATCTAATATAAGCTACAAAATGGTTAGTTGTTAGTTACAGATTAAATTAGGTTAGTTGAAGGATTCAGTAAATTAAATACTTTGAATATGTATCTAAAATAAAGTAATATTTTTAAATGACTATTTGCCAGGTAAAAGTATTCATCAAATTGGTCAATTTTCATTTGAAAGTTGTTCCAGTTTTTATTTTTTATTTTCTTTATTCACCCATTAAAAATAACTACATACTTGATTATTACCCATATTTTTATGATTAGCTGAATTGACAGTGCATTAGTTATCTTTAGAATTTATGAAATTTGTATATATACTATCAGTTTATGTCTAAGCTGAATAAATTATAGATTCAGCTTATACAGGTATAAAAAGGCTAGTGGGTTAAAGGATTTCAAAAAAGTCTTCTTCACATTTAAAAAAAAAACAAACTAAAACTGTATTTTAGGAATTTTACATTTAAAACATTGTTTATCTTTATGATGTAATGATAACAATCTTCAGTATTTTATGAAGAAGCTTCAAATTTGAAGTAAAAGTGATTATTCCAATGGGACATTTTATCCAGTAAATGGTGCTTATTTCTTGAATACATCTGCATAATATTTTATTATAATGATTATTAGCAGTTTTTTTTTAGAATAAGTTTTTGATAAATTATGCTGTTGACTTTATTATCTGTAATCCAATTTATTATCACTGATAATAATAAATTATTATCACTTAGCAAAGTACTGTATTGTTTAGTTTTAATTAATAAACTTAACATATATAACAATAAATTGAGATATCAATATTATCTGATATAATTGAGTTTGTAAAAGTATTTTTTTTTTTTTTGTCTTTTGATAAAAGATTCTTTTTAGCAAACTCTTTATTTTCTTCATCCCACATATAGTCTTCTGGGGATCTGGTTTAAGATTTCAGCTATCAATTTATTTTTATTTTCTTTTAACATCATGTCCAAACTAGTTCTATTTATCTCTTAATATTTTCAGTGATATATATACTACCTGTTTATTCTATATAGTATTATGTGCATAAACATGGGATTTTTTAGGTGTTATAATAGTTTAGTAGTGAGAAAAAGTTATTGCTTAATTTATGATAAAAATTGAGAGAAAAGATATTCCATTTATTTAATATGAAATTTAGTTACTTAGAATAACTATGAGAACTGACAATATTAACTTATTTTTAATGATATTTTCCAAAGGTAGCATATGTCACAGTCAAGAAAATGAAAATATTTTCAGTAGTGAGCAAACCTCACTATTATAAATGGTAAAGCTCAATATTCTAAAAAAAATGAGTAATGAAAGACTGGTTTATTGATCCTTTTATTGTTCTCATGAAAAGATAATGCACTCATAACATAAATAGGGAATCAAAGTCATAGTTGTTTTTTTAACTAGAGTGTTATTTGACATTAATAAGAATTAACACTTATCTAGTAAAAATGTTAAATAAAATAATGACTACATACATACTTATACTTGTCTTAGATATAATACATCTATATGTATTTTTAAAGAATCCTTAAAGAGAATCTTGGATTGTTTAAGATTGGAAAGAGCTTTATATTTTTATTTCTGTTAATGCATTTTAAAATTGAGTAGCAATCTCCATAAAGGCAATTAAATAAATCCTACTGATATAATGACTTTCCAACAAAAATCAACTTTCTTTTTCATAAATAATATTTTATCTTTAATCTGTCTTTGGAATATTTTACTAATTTGATGGTTTTTCTGAATTGTTTTATTTAAGCTTGTTCAGTTTCATTATTATTATCATCATCATGGTCTTTTAATTAAACAATTTATCATACTAACTTTTTTTAAAAAAAAAAATCGGAATTTTTTCATTTTTTTAAAACATTTTTTTTTTTTTTTTGCTACTTGTTTGCTTTTATTTTTTAATTATATTTACGTTTTTCATTTATTGATGTATTTATAATGTGCTTTTTAATGACATTATAATGAGAAATATATATTTTTCAGTAAATTGTTTATTAATTTGCAATGTTTGTTTCTCTGATTATATGTATACACACATCTTGTATTGATTACTTCCATCATTTAATAACCAGAGGTTTGATTCAGACAGATTCCTCTTATATTTACCTTTTTTTTTTTTTTCAATTAACCAATTTAAAACCAACCCAAAAGCCATCCAAAACTGATTGAAAAATTAAATTTGTTCTTAGGAATTTTTGATTAGAAGAAAGACAGTAATAGAAAACTGCTAAAAAAAAACTCCACCAGGTAGTTAAGTCTGGTGATTTTTGTAGAGCGCTGTTAAAGAGGCCTTTGCTTTATATTGTGCTATTTGTCTTGCATTGGTGGTCGAGAGGTCAGCGTGACTCCCTTGCACTAGCAGGCAGTTGCCCGGGTTGCGGGTTCGCGTCCCAGCCGATGCTATGACACTTTTTTTAAAAAAAGACTTGTATCTTTTATACAAAATCATGCTTGCTTATTATAATAGGGTGGTTGAGAAAGATTTGGTACCTGATGATAATCAGGACTCAACAAATTGCTTTGACAAAATAAATTTTAATTTTACATCAGGTATCGTTTTATAATGGTATCATTCTCGTTTACCTATGTGGTATCTAAGTCTGAATATAAGGAATTTGGATTTTTTAACTATGCACAAACATATTTAAATAAATTGAAATAAAAAAATGACTATGTTTACTTTTAAATAGTATATGTAACTTTTTTTTTTTATCATTTCCTCTTTTTTTTTTTAGTCAAATTATCAATGATTAATCAACACATTTTAAAGACAATAATAAACAATAATAAAATACTTGATATATAAAAAGAAAAATGTTTGCAAAACAATTATAATTATTAATAAATAGTTTTTTTTTCCTCATGTGTCATAGCATCAGCCGGGAAGCGAACCCGCTAACCGGGACAACTGCTTATAAAGCAGCTGTCGCTGACCTCTCGACTACCAATGCTTGACTATTAATAAATAGTTCAATTACAATATTGCATCTTATTTTGTATATTTATTATTTTGTCCGTGAAATTTGAGTTATAAAAGTTGATAAAAAATAAATCAGTAAAAATTATTTATTTCTGAAGTACGTAAGGAATTTTATTTAAAACATGTTTTTTTTTTTTTTAAAAAAAAAGGAATATGCTAATATATATAATCAAGTTCTCATCTCAGTATTTTTTTTTTTTTTTCATATGTCAAAGCGTTGACCGGGAAGCGAACCCGGGCTAGCTGCTTCGAAGGCAGCTATGCTAACCACAAGGGCATCAATGCTTGACATCTCAGTGTTTTTTTTTTATCCAAATTAATTTCACTTAAACAATGTTTATAGCCATATTTGTTGATTCAGCAAATGTTTGGGGTTCCGAATATTTATTTCGTGCTGCTGGGAGTTAGCTTAGTGAAAGCTTTTTCAGCAGAAGAGATTTGAATGAATGCTTCAAATATCATTTATAGGAACTCCAATGAGAGATTAGGTTTCTTCAACTTTTTACTTAGAAATTTTGCAGTAATGTATCAGCATTTTTTATAATATAAGGTTCTCTTTTTTTTCTGTTGATTAATTCAGATGGTTGGTTTATCTATACCAAATCAGTCAGTTTTTCTTTCCGTTGACAATGGAAAATCACCATTTTTTTCTTTATTTTTCTTTTAAAACCCCAGATAAATTTTCTTACAAAATTATTCACCAAAAGCAAAACATAAATTTTATTATTTATTAACTCCTGTTTTTTCATTATATTATCAATTAACCTTTAACTAATTACTTAAATGATTTAGTAAGTTTTGGAAAACAAAATAACAAAAAACAAACAAACTTTCAAACTTAAAAATAATTATAAAAAATGGTATAAATAAAGAAAATACATATAAAATATTTCATTCTTTAAATATATATATTACTTCATTATATCTTTGATTTGATTTGTTTTCCTAATTTTTTTTAAATTTGCAATTTGTTCACAATATCTAGATTAGTTATTCTATATATAATATTGTATTTTATCTCATCTTAGTTCATCTTTGTTTTTAGTCATCTTTGAAAATCTTACCATGGAAAATATTTTATTTGAACTTGTAATATATTTTCTGTAAATTTTATCTGAGTAATATTATTTTTAAATTCAAATCTTAAATTTAAATATATATATACACCTGGGTCTCTTTTTACATGGACTTATTTAACACGATTATGAAGTTACGCGATTTGTGTTTCACCGGAAGTCGACCTCCGATAATGCGCTATTACTTTAAATAATAAATTTTGCGCACTTACACTATATTGAAAGTAATAGCACATTATTGGAATTCTACTTTCATCTTAGTAATTTCAATATTTTTAGTGCTTTATAATAGTAAGATTTTATGCAATAATGAAATTAAAATCATGATTTCCACATTTTATGTATACATACATTAAATTTTACAAGATTATAATGTAAATTTGTTCAAACATTGTGCATGTTAATTTTGCATTTTAAATCACATTCTGTTTTTGCTTTTTAAAAAAGAACGTAATCAATTATTAATCATTTAGTGTCCACAAGTTTATTTTTAAAAGGTCAGTAATAGCAGTGGGCACAATTAAAAATTAAAATCTGATTTTTAATTGTAATTAACAATTTAAAAATTACTTATGGGCGACTTGAAATTAATGTGATGTAAAACGAAATTTGATTTTTAAACAGAATTGAAAATTAAAGACAAAAATAAGAATTTAATTTTTTGTTGTTAGTTTTAATTAAATTTTTCCCAGCAGTGATGAATAAATGTCTTATTATCATAAGTCTAAGTTCATAAACAATTAATAAAATCATCGTCATCATCAACAGAAAACCATTAACACAACATGAGAGTGAACTTGGCGCTAGTTGTATTTCCTCTTGTGAGAATAATTGCTGAGATATTCTTGACTTCGTTTAAGGAGAAGCCAAATATATCACATCAGAATCTGATTTTTTACTAGTTTGCAAACAAATGTGTTTTTGGGAAAATAGTGATAATAATTAAAATGTGTATAAAAAATGTAAATTACTGTACTGTAAATTATGCATAAAAATATATTATTTTGAATAAAATTAAATATTATAGTTAAAAAAAGTTTGTCTTGTATCAATTTTTTTCAAATTTGAAATTTTTTATTAGTCATATTTTATTTCCTTATTTTTTTTTTGCGCGAATTTTATAGTAATTTTACGTTGGTACTTTACTTTTATGCGAATTTTGAAAAATCACAGACCGCACCCCCCCTTTTCAATGTAAGTTACGTCTATTTTTGCGCAATTTTGTTTGCGCATGTTTTCTGAGGAACCTATCTACCGCGTAAAACGAGACCCAGGTGTATAACTTTTTTAGAGAAGTTTTTTTCTTCTGTAAAGCATTCACAGTAAACTTCAGTAAAAAGGTGAACAATATGTTATTTATGTTTTGTTTTTATTATTGATTATTAAAAAATATCTCATTGTGAATTAATACACTGTTAGAAATGATTGTAAAAGTGTTGAAGCAATCATTAAAATTCTCTACTGGAATCATTTGTAGAAACCTTGTCACAAGTTTCATGTCCTATGATATGTTTCTTTCATGGGCTATTCTAAATCTGGAAAAAGTTAGCAGGAGCTAAATCAGAAAATAGGTGGATATTTAACCACAACAGTAATTTTTTCTATTCAAAAATATCATGCATAGTCTTGGCACTGTTGCCAGCATGCTATGCAATAATGACGAAAAGCCTTGCTCACAATATTCAGTTCTCTTATGCAAAATTTTGGCCTCAAATGATTCCAAACATCCTAATAGTTGTTCACTTTTACTATCTGATATTTATAAAGAGTTGATTTGACTCTTTGCATTCACAAATTTTTTCTCCTTCTGGAATTCCCCATTTCACAATGTCACCCAGGTGATTAGCTCATATTGGGAACACTGATGTTTGAAAAGAATTTAGAATCTGTAATTATAGTTCTTTGCATGTGACTGCAGTGTTTTACTTTAATATCTTTTTGGTTGTCAACAAGTCAAGTGATTCACAGTGCTTATGTACATCTTTATGAAGTCTTCTGTTAAATTGTAATGGACAGCAGATTTGGGAATGCCATTGAGTTCTGCAATAAGTCTCACAGATACACAATAACAATTTTGAAGAATTTTGACAATTGTTTGGATGCTTTTTTTTTGCTTCCAATTGTTTTTGATATGCTTGGCTGTGAATCATTTTTATAGCTCTCCCTGATATCACAGAATCTTGAAACGTCTTGAAAACATTATTATGACCCATGGCTTCAGATTTGTCCAATGTAAAACAAAATTCAATGTTATTATATTATTCCGAAGTGGAATTTCTACAAAAGTATAAAACATATTTGTCTCATTTCATGTTCCTATGTTGCTACATAACACATTGATTTAGAGGTGACACTGTAGATAGCTGGGATCAAAACCATTCACTTTTTCACTGATACACAAAGTGTATGACAATACATCCAGCAGCATCACATCACTTATGAATAAAAATTGAATTGTTTATATATATAAATATATATAGAAATGAGGAGATAATATCCATTAAATAGAGATGAACATAAACCTTTGCTGTTAACAAGAAATTATCAATTACTACTAATTGATAATTCCTGAGGCTAGGGAATTTTTTCTCATAAACCTATAATAGCTTTTTTGTTGATGGTCTTTTGCTGAAGTAAAGGTTTCTCTTTTACTTCAAACCTAACAAAAGTGCTTATTATAGATTAATGAGAAAAACTTCCTTAGTCTTAGGAATTGAAAATTAGTAGTAATTAATAATTTTTTGGTAACAACAAAGTTGAAGTTCATCTTTATTTAATGGATATCTCATTTCTATTAATTATTATAACAATAATCCATACAAACATTTAATTCTAATATTCTCAGGAATAAATAATAAATTCATAGTATTATTTCTGGAAGCTTCTGTGTAATAAAAATATAATCACTAAATAACTGCTATTTCAGTACAATCATCATCATCATCAACTATTATCAATCCACTGCAGGATGAAGGTCTCCAAGTTCAATCCATCTCTTATCTTTAGCTTCTCTTCTCCACATCACCCCTGCACACTTTCTTATTTCATCCATCTTACATGTGGTCTCTTTCTGGGTCTTTTACAATCTCTTGGAATCCCGTTTAAGATTTCAATTGTCCATCTATTATCATCTCTTCTAGCAATATGTCCAGCCAACTCCACTTCAGTCTTTTAATTTTTTCAATGAGGTCAGTAACACCTGTTTGTTCTCTTACCCATATATTGCATTTTTGATCTCTTCTTGTTACTCCCAACATGCATCTCTCCATACTTCTTTGAGTGGTCTGAAGTCTCTGTATTGCTCTTCTATTAAGTGTCCAAGTCTCAGATCCATAAGTAAGAACTGGTAAAACACATTTATTAAAAATCTTCCTTTTCAAACACATAGGCATATTTCCTTTTAGTATCAAGTTATTTCTACCAAAAGCACTCCAACCAAGTTTAATTCTATGATTAATTTCATCCATTATGTTTCCATCTGTATTAATAATCTGACCAAGGTATTTGTAACTGTTAACTTCTTCTAACTCATCATAATCAATCTTTATTTTCATATTTTGAGAAAATCCATTAAACATTACTTTAGTCTTTTTAACATTTATCTTTAGTCCTACTTTCATCTGATAACTCCTGCAACATTTCCTGCAGCTCTAAAGCATTATTTGCAAAAACAACTACATCATCTGCAAAATCTAAATGACTTAAATAATCTCCATTTACTTTCACTCCTTTAGCTTCCCATTTTAATCCACAAAATACTTCTTGCAGCACTGCTGTAAAAAGTTTTGGAGATATGGAGTCACCCTGTCTTACACCCTTCTCAATGTTGACTTTCCTAGTATCATTATGTAATCTAATTGTTGCTGTTGCATTTTTATAAATATTTTTTTAAAATATGACAATATCCTGGATCTATACCTTGATGATCCAATGCTTTAATCACTGAAGAAATGTTTATAGAATCAAATGCCTTTTCATAATCTATAAATCCAAAGCATAATGGCAACTCATATTCATTTGTCCTTTCTATAACTTCTCTCAATACCTGGATATGATCTACTGTACTAAAACCACTTTTAAATCCAGCTTGTTCTCTTGGTTGGTGAAAATCCAATGTTCTCTGTAGACAAGTTGTAATTATCTTGATAAAAATTTTGTATAAAACTGATAAAAGGCTGATAGGTCTATAATTTCTAATATCTTCTTTATCACCTTTTTAAAATATTAATATTAATACTGCATTCCTCCAATCATCTGGTACATCTTTATCATTTAGACATTTGGTATATAACTTTGCTAAAAAAAATTCTATTTCTTCACCTGCTTCTTTTAATATATCAATTATAATTCCATCATTACCTGGAGCCTTTCCTTTCTTCATAAATTTAATTGCATGTCTCACTTCTTCATTTAAAATTCTGGGCAATTTGAAAGATATAATAGATATAGGAGGTACTTGTTCTTTATTACTATATAATTCTTGATAGAAGTCTTCTACCCATTTCATGATGTCATCTCTCTTTTTAGTAATAATTCCATCTTTTTTTCTTATTGCAGATATAAATTTCCTACCAATACCAAAATGTTGTTTTACACTCTTGAGACTTTTATTCTCTTCTACAGCTTTTCTTGCTAGTTCACAGTTATACTTTCTTATATCATTTTCAACTCTTTTCTGCACCATTTTACAAAATTCGAGATATTCAATTCTTTTTAATACATCATTTTTGTATATCTTCATATTCCTTCTTTCCGATCTTCTAGTCTCAGTAGAAATTTTATTAGTCAATTGCTGCTTTTTTCTACCAGCTATCTTTGTTGCAGTTTTTAAAAGTGTATCAGTTATTTTCATATTAATTTCATTCAAATCTGAATCATGTTCAAAATCTACTAATACTTGAAACTGATTTGTAAGTTCTAATTTAAATTCATTAGAATGTTTCTGAAGATTAGGAATATCAACTGTAAATATTGTTTTTTTTAATAATTTTTGTTTCTCTAGTTTTGCATTAACACATATCTTACATCTTACTAATCGATGATCACTTCCTGTGTTAAATTTATTAAGAACATTACAATCTTGAAATATGTATTTTCTGTTAGTCAAAATATAATCCAATTCTGCTGTACCTTCATTTGGATGCTTCCATGTCCATTTCCTTTTAACATTTTTCTCAAAAAAAGAATTCATAATATAAAGTTTTTCTTTTTCTGCAAACTCCACAATGTCCTCTCTCATTTCTATTACCATAACCAAAATTACCTACAGCACTTTCATCTTTCATTTGTTTACCAATTCTAGCATTAAAATCTCCCATAACAATTTTAAAATGTTGTTTACTCTGATCAAAAGCCTTTTGTACATCCATATAAAAATCTTCTACTACTTCATCACTATGAGAACTTGTTGGGGCATAAACCTGAATTATCTGCATTTGGTATCTGCTATTAAGTTGTATAACTAATTTTGCCACTCTGTCCGATACACCATCAATCTCCACAATGTTGTTCTTCCACTTTTTATTTATAATGAATCCTACTCCACTTGTATTTCCAATATTTGTGCCTTTATAGTAGAGTACATGTCCACTTTTTAAATCAATTGTCTCTTCACCTTTTCTTCTAACTTCACAAAGTCCAATAATGTCCCATTTAATATAAGACAGTTCTTTTTCTAATTCTTGCAATCTTCCTTCACTTGAAAATGATCTGCAATTGTAAGTACCTAAATAAAAAGTCATCATCAAATGGCAGCCTGGGTCCGCAATCAGAGGATTTTTAGCACCCTCTACCTTCGGCCGCCAACCGCTGTCTTGGTTGGTGATTTTATAGCCTCCTGGGAATAAAAGCCATGATTTATTTTTGTCTGTCATAATTGGATATATCTATTGGAAAAATATTTATCATTTACACAAACATTCATTCTGCCTTATCAGGCAACTGAGAAGAAAGACCATGGTGTTTCTTGATCTTAAACTCAGAGGTAAAATACCAATAAACTCACTACCCTGCCTAATGCATATTGGCGGGCAGCCCGTCCATGTTCATATACTTTATAAATAATCACATAGTAATAACTGCTGTAAAAACATATGGAGTGGACATTTGGAAATTTGCCCTGCTCATTACCTTTAAGGCCTCCAATAGGAATCAAAGGGTCTCCTTTCAGTGAATAGCAAACTCCTTTTTGCAGCCTTCAGTACAATAACAATTACTTTCTTCAGATCTTCATTTTCAAATCTTAGGAATGTGTGTGATGAGACTTAAAATCATTATTTCTTTCCTTTGTTATTTTCTCCTCATTCTCAAATTCTATTGGTTGAGAAGTTTTAAAAAAAAATTTTATCCTCCAATAGTTTTTTTCCAAATATTGTTCATTTTCTTTTAATTCACACTATTTATTTATGCTTTTAGACCTTTTACAAGTCTTTTTATCTTCCTTGTGCAGTCTTTGGTCATATTGTTCAATTTTTACCAGATATCATAGTTAATTTAATGTGTGAATAAATGTCTGATGAATTAGATTTTTTTATAACTGCCAAAATGTGCTCTTCCTTTCTTATGTTTATTCTGCAATCGGTCAGTCCAATGAATGAATGTAAACAAAATCTACATCGAATTTCAAATATACCATGGTGTACCAAAGGAATTATATCTTTTGGATGTGGAAATACTTCATTAATTTTTTTAAATGTAGTATGAATTGTGTAGATATTATTTAATAGTTCATTAATTTTTTTAAATGTAGTATCAATTGTGTAGATTTTTTTTTTTTTTAAAAAAAAACATCACCAATTTTATCAGTTACTCCCTTTATATATGGCAGAACAGACTTAATTTTTGAAGTATCAAAATATTTTTTCTTATATATAAAAAAAAGTTCTATTAATAATCCTGTGATCAAAATCATTAGAAAGAAGCATTTTTCAATCAATACAGAATATATAAAAAAAAATATCCAGGTTCATCCATACATAATTAACAATTCTATTATGTCAATATTTTAGATAGATCATATGGTGTGTATAATCCACTCAAAATGTCAGTGTTAATTTCACTTGGAAAGGCCCAGTTAACACATCTCATATATGTTGCTTATAAAATCCTTGTCTCAGTAATATTGAATATATATATATATATATTTATGGAGGATTTAGAAAATAAAATTTTGACTTTAGCAATTAAAAAACCATCTATATGGCTGAGGTATGTTGATGATACCTTTGTTATTTGGCCTCATGGTAAGCATGCTCTTGATGACTTTTTTAATTTTTTAAACTCTCTTCACAACAATATTAAATTTACCATGGAAATAGAAAATAATAATCAATTACCTTTTTTAGATGTTTTGATTGAAAGAAGGGAAGATGGTTCTTTATCCCATGGTATATATAAAAAACCAACACACACTGGGAGATATCTGCATTTTTCCTCTCATCACCATCCTGCACAACTATTTTCAGTGGCAAAGACATTATTGGATAGAACAAAGAGACTTTCTGATGATAGCCATTTTCACCGGGACCTTTTTGCTACTAATAAAATGCTTTTTCATAATGGTTTTAATTACAAAATTATTAATAGGGCTTATACATATCAAAAGAAAAAAGATTTTGATACATCAAAAATTAAGACAATTTTGCCATATATTAAAGGAGTAACTGATAGAATTGGTAACATTTTAAAGAATAATAATATTCACATAATTTACACTACTTATAAAAAAAATTAGTGAAATATTTCCTCTTCCTAAAGATAAAATTGCTTTGGAGTGTCATGGTGTGTATGAAATTCCATGTAGGGTCTGTCCACATACATATATAGGATAGACTAATCGTAGAATAAATATTAGAAAGGAAGAACACATTCTGGCAGTGGGAGAAAAATCCAATTCATCAGCTATTTATTCTCATATTAAATTAACAAATCATGATATCAATTTTGAAAAAACAAATATTTTAGCAAAAATTTGAACAATATGACCAGAGATTGCTAAGAGAAGCTATAGAGATTTTTAAAAGGCCCAAGAGCATAAATGAAAGGTGTGAGTTAAAGAAGATTAACAACATTTGGAAGAAACTATTGGAAGAGAAATAAATTTTAAAACTTCTCAACCAATAGAATTTAAATATGAGGAGAAAGAAAACGATAAAAACGATTTTAAATCTCACATGCATTCTTATGATTTGAGAAAGAGGGCGCTCTGAGGAAGGTACTTGATATTGTACTGAAACATCAGCATTTAGCTTTTTTCACTACACGGAATATCCCGCAAATAGTAATAATAATATGACATATATATATATATTAGAATGCCAATCACTTCATAGTAAGTTAGCACAGTTACTTTCTATGTATTCAATCTGAATTGAATCTGAAATTAAATTTTTTTTTTTTCAAATTCCAAACAAGCTTAAGATTTATTTCAGGTACCTGGCTAATAGCCATCTCAAATAATCTTCCACTTACAGTTTGTAAAGTGGTTATCTACCTATTTAACTAAATAGTAAAAATTTAGGTGGCAAAATGTAAACCTTTCTCACCAGTATTTGACTAGTGCAGTGAGCATTGTTTCTTCACTGCACAGGAATTTTACTTTTAATACATAGCATACCAATTTTGGAATCAAAAATAATGATAGTATGGTTAATTGATTGATAGATTATGTAATATTCAAGCGCTCAAATGGCAGGTTGAGCATCACAGCTTCATTTTTTCCTGTTTGCTTCAGTTGAGAAACATTCCTGGTATCTTTAGCTTTTCAGTCTGCTGTTTGACTTTTATATTAAGCGATTATTAAAACTAGAAAATGTTGCATACATTTTAATTAAATAAAATATATTTTAAATTGCTTTTCTATTCAAGAGGTAAAAGAATTTCTATTATGGGCAGAGCATAATCTTATCACAACTATATATGCTTTTATAAGATTTAAACTTGTATGACTTTTCATTGTGACATTTTAGTTTTGTATTAACATACATTTTAAAATTTTGCAATATAATGATTGTGGAAGTTAATGCTAACATGGGGGTGGAATCTTTCATTGTGATAATAAATGTGTCATTAGGATGCCTGAATACTAAATGAATGCTAAAGCATTCTGGAGAAATGCTATTCATATGAGTGTCAGGACATAATCCTGTTCAGTAGATTAATATTATTATTGCTAAGATATTGTATTAATACAGGTAGAATCTTTACTTATTCAATTATTTATTGTAATAACAATTTTTATTTAACCCTTAATTTGTAAGTACTAATAAGCTAAAATTAATTGCGTTACGGTGAAACTTTTAAGTTTATTAATTAGTAGGCTTTTTTTTTATCTTTTAGACTTAGCGCTTTCAGAGGCCTTGCAGCTCCAATTGCATTTGCATATAGTTAACGATGAAACTTTTAAGTTTATTAATTAGTAGGCTTTTTTTTTTTATCTTTTCTATCTTTTAGACTTAGCGCTTTCAGAGGCCTTGCAGCTCCAATTGCATTTGCATATAGTTAACAATATGAAAAGGACTATGAATATGGAGCTGCAAGGGCTCTGAAAGCGCTAAGTCTAAAAGATAAAAAAAGCCTACTAATTAATAAACTTAAAAGTTTCACCGTAACGCAATTAATTTTAGAGTATTAGTAATTATTTATTATTTAAAAATTTTTCTCATCCAAATAAAAATTTTAAAGAGTATTTTTACAATAAATCAGTATACACATATACAAATAAAATTAAAGAAAAAAAGTCATTCAGTAAATATCAATAAGTCAGTGAACTGCCTGCTTTTTATTTTATTTTAGCAGAGTTTGGTTTATAATGAAGAGATAAAAAGTCTACTCTTGAAATTAAAAAAATTCACAATTCTGTAATACATTATTAAATATTATTGGAAATAAAAAATTTTAAAACTTAATAATTCTATATTAACATTTTGCTTTTTATGGCTCTTGTTCAAATCGACTCTCAGTTTTTCCATATATTTGTAATTAGACAACATTACATGTCATAGCTTAACATTGCTGGTTATGTTGGCCACTACATGAGCCCATGTGGAAGTGTTTACTTTAAAAAAAAAAAAAAATTGGGCTCAACTCTGAATTGAATTTTAGATCATTGTAATTTTTGTTCAACATTATATCTGGGTTGATATTAAATAGCAAATCTATTCAGAACATACACATATTGTAGAAATAATTGTATATATACACATGTGAAATAATAGTAAGTTGCAAAGAATTAATAATTGAATTGTGATAAAATTGGCCTAATGAATTATAATATCTCTGTTCTAACAGGATATTATTAGAATGATCTTTTATTGGCACTTTATCAGAAATATAAAAATTAATTCCCAATAGATCTTTTTTCTTATTGAAGATTACATTTTATTTTCTATTCAAATATTATCCCTTCAATTTAATAGGATAATATAATATTATGTTAATTTTGTTATCTCTACATTAAGCAGAGTGAGGGAATAATGGATTCTTTCCTATTAGATTAAGTGCCAGATGGTCAGAAAGTTAGTCATATTAACTTAGAAAGAAATAACTAATATTGCTGTCATCAAATAATTTAATGTCCTATCCATTTTTTTAAAAAACATTTCACAGATTTGTACTTTTTAGGTTTAATTAAATATTTAATTTTTTGCTTTTTTTTTTTTGTACAAATTATATTATTAGTTTATATTTTATTTTTCTTTGCTTATTAATTTAAATTTTTAATTAGAATTTTTAAAAAAACTTAATTGCATTCTTGTACTTTTTAATTTTTGAAAACATCTTTCCACTATGTCAATATTGTACTGGAAACTAATTGATGGTGCTTCTGATGACTCATCTGTGTATGTACTCAGATACATTCAATGTGCATCCAGGTCATATTTAAATCACATAATGAGATTAATTGAATTTTAAGTTTTTATAATTAAGTATAATTAAAATTGATATTGCTGATGTAAACCATATATCTCATATAACTGCTTTATATATGAATTCCTAATTATATTTCCTAATCATCATATGCTAAATCATTGCTGAGGAATTATATTCAACTTTCATCCATAAGTATTTTTTTTATATAGATGGGGCTTGAATTAGTCTATCTTCTAATTTAAAGTGGCACTTTGTTTTTTATAAGAATATCTATGAATACAGTATCATTTGGCAACATCATCCCAGTTTTTACTAGGAATATTCAAACTTTTCCTTCAGTTTACAACATGATGCTTATTGTTCATATATGCATCTGCTATAAAATCAGTGAGTGAAGAACAGTGCAGATGACAAAGTTAAATAAGAAAAGTAGTTTACTTAAAACAATCTGGATTGATGAATATTAAGATTATATATTTATATATTGTTGTAACTCATTAAAAAAAAAACTATGATATCAAAAAGAATATGTAGCAATAATTATTAAAATTGAGACAGGTTTCAGTCTATCATTTCTTACAAATTATTCCTTTCCAACATCTTTATATTCAGTATTGATATGTTGCAGAAATTATCTACTCTTCACACATGTACTATGAAAATAGATACACACTCTCCTATCTATAATAGATGGGCCATGATATTTTATAAGGGTATAAATTGCTATATTATCATATTATTACTCATAAATATATATAAAAACTTAAAACAGTGTTTACATAAAGTATCATTTAAGTTCACGTATAGTGGTTGTTTTATATGGATTCCTTCTTAGTATCAGCAATCTTTTCCTTCAGTGGGCAGGATATATATCTGCGGGCAATGAAGAAATTGTTTTACTGAGGGCAAACAAGGTATTTCAGTCCACCTCATTGTGGATGTCACCACCATCATTTTTTCACAGTTGGAAGAGCTATATTATTCAAGCTTCAGCTAGTGCATTTTGATTGACTTAGGCCATGATTTTTTATCATTTCTGTCATAAAGAAATTTGTCATCATAATTATGTTTGCATTAGTACTAAAAAGTAGTTTTATAAATGTATTTTTTGAAGACAAATAACAATAGTATCTTGGTGCTGTGAGAGACAACTGTTATAATCTTGAATCTTTTACATTATGACAGATTTTTAAATTTTTTTTTAGTTGCACAATACTCTGTATACACAATTTGTTTCTTGGCCCATATTTTCCTTTTCATTTTATTCCTTATATATAGCTTTTGCATGCAACAGAACTAATCGTTCCATCCAACCTCAACTTGTTTTTTTTTATCCTGGCTGTTTTTCTTTTTTTTGTTCTTGTATTGTTTTTCTATTAATTAACTCTAATCAGTTGGTTTTTAAAATTTATTTTAACTCAAATTTGGTAATTACTATTAATTAGTTGTTTTTTTTTCTTATTCTTACTTAAATCTGCTACTTACTATACATTGAAGGTTTTTGAATCAACATTGAATTAAATTATTAAACAGATTTACAAAAGAAAAATATATGTTTTCCTCTTACGTACAACAATTTGATTCTGACTTTTGGAACCTCTTGTTTAAATTATTTATTTTGAACATTTTACAATCTTTATTTTTCATATTTTTCTTTATTCCCATCTATAAGAAGATATAAATGATTTGTTTTTAAAATACCACTATGTCAGTATTCACTGCCTAGGCCCTAGAGAATATGAGTGGCTTCTTTGTAAATGCATACATCTTTTTATATGTACACAGTGTTATAGATGTTTCCATTTAAATAAAGCATTCTTATAAAAATATTATTATTACTTTACTTTATCTAATCACAATTTCAATTTTGACATAGTATAAATTATCAGTCAAGAGGATCTCATATTTTCATTATTTTTATTTTGTTGTTTTAAGATTTTTTGGTTTATCTCTCTTTTGGGGATCAAGGTGGCTTGTATGATTGAATGATGTCATACTTGACAAAATTAATATCATTGCAATATGTTCAATGCATTTTAAGTTCCCTATAGTTATCTAATTATTGATTTTTCTTTGCTGAAATTACTGGTTTATTATATAAGTATTCTTGCATATTAAAAGAAAACAAATATTTAAATGCTTAAAAATTATTTTATAAATTTGTTTAATGTAGTCGTATTAAAACAAATATTAAAGAAACTATGATCCTTTATAAATTGTACAGCATATGTAAATTTAAATAGCAGCAATCAATTTCTATGAGTCATTAATAAATAATACTCATATGTCAATAAGTATTAATAAAGAATAGTGACTACCCTATTTTTTATTAATATTTATTGATGTATGAATATTGTTTATAAATGATCATGGAAAGTAATTACTTATGTTTAAATTTACACATATAGATTGGGCTATACATATTTATTAATGACATTTATAAAATTAACTTAGTATGCTGATATTATAGGTCATTAAAAATAAAAAAATATTTGTTCTTTAATATATAAATATAATTTCAAAAGGACTTATGAGGTATTTAAAATCTGGCTTATTTATAATTATCACGCTCAATTTCAGCAATGTCAACAAATATTGATTACATCAAAACCTTAAAGAATTGTTGGCTACCATATTGTCATTCATATTTTTTGATATGAGTATTACTTGTTAATGGCTTGCAGAAAATGGTTACTTTTTTTTTAATTTATAGATATATATTATAAGTCTACAAGTAGGAAAACCCTTCTAACAGCACATCAAAATTACTTAAGAAAAATGAAAAGATGTGTACAATAATTTTTTTATTTATATTTAAGATAGTGATTTTAAGTAAAGTTCCAGTCATAAATAGGTTTATTTGTTCTTTCATTAATTAAATCTTTCATTTCTTTTATTAAGTGGATTGCTATTATGTGTGTTTGATAATAGCTATATAACTTTGATTTCTAGGAAAGGTGTATTTATGTCACACTTCCAAAGTAGTAATGAAGAAAATATATTAGCATAGAGTAAAGTTTTGTAACTGAACTTGGTTGCAAATTATCATCTTCACTTTGTACAAGATGTTTTCCTGTTATTTAAATGAAAAGTTGAAAATTATTTTTATGGTATTAATGTTAAGAGGGAAAAATTTCAAAGTTTTTATATTTTCAGTCAGGAGCTATTTATTTCTGGAAATAGTTTTTTTTTTGTATGTGTGAATTCAAAGCAATGTCATCAGCATAGATGAATTTTTGTTTCTCTAAAATTACTGATAAATATAGACAAGAGAAAACAACTCTCGTGGAAGGTAATTTTGTCAATTTTTTATTTTGCTACAATTATTTAGGATCACTTGGATTTTTTTAGAGAATATTTGTCCAAGTAAATTAATATTTTACTACATTTCAAAATTGTACAGATTTTTAGAAAAGGTCATTATTTGAAACAGAATTGTAGACTGGACACAGATCTGAAGATCATACCAGTTTATTTTGAACACTGTTTTTTTTTTGTGAGTTGGTAAATATCAAATTTGTTCATAGCAGCTTCACCCTGGTTGCTGAAACTCACACTATTGAACTCTACTGAATTGTATTACCCACACAACCCTGGTATGAATATTTCATTCAATTACATAATTATCTTAAAAATTACTGCAATATGTCTTGACCAATTAATTTTCTTTTTATAAAAGAGTATTTTTTTTGTTTTTAAAAATATCTATTTCTTCATATTTAAAAATCCTTTTTGTTTTCATTTTTCAAAAATAATATATATATATAACTACACACACAAAATTTTTTTTTTTACAGCTATACCGAATAAAAATTATATATTTATATTACTATTAAAATGTCTTAAATTTTCCCACATGAACATTTTATATATGTAAATCTTTTAATAAATTTAACTCTCCCTAAATTTCTCTTTAACAATTAGTCTATCCTGCAGCTAATATAAGAAAAAATAATTTTTCTCAATGGCAATAGTAAAAGTGAATTTATGCTAAGACAATTAAATTACAAATTCTAATTCAGAAATAATAATTTCACTGGGCTAGTTATGTATAAAATTATTGAAATTGGTGGCAACATCATAACTTTCAGTTGATTGGCAATACTTTCAATTACCATTATATATGATGACAATTGGCTGAAAGTCAATACATGAAGTTTACATAGTTATGAGTTGCAATTAATAGATATTATTGCAGCTTTGAGTAAGTATTATATTGAGAAACTTCCTTTTTAGAGATGAAATATTATAACCACTAAAAACATCTTGTATAGAAAAAGTATTTGCTGATTTGGTTGTTTATAATGTTGTTTCACTATATGTGTTTTAATTTTTTAATTCTCTTTCTATTGATGAACTATTCGATTTGTTAAAAAATAATTTGTAATAATAAAAAAAGAAATTGTAAATGTTTTAGAGAAAAAATTAAATTTAGTTATAAATATTTTGAAAGCAAAGTAATAATATATTATTTAAAAAAATGTTGTAAGGTTATATAGTAAAACAATTTTAAAAATGTGAATTTTTTAACTATCAAATTTAGGCAAAGAATTTGTAAATATTTCATTTCTTTGTTATCTAAATAACTGATCAATAAACACAGCTTTTATTGATTAGTTTGACTTAAAAAAAGCAAAAAAAAATTTTTGTCATATGTATATTGATTAATATTTTGTTTTGATTATTCAGAGTATAGATTATCAATAACTGCAAAAATAGGGACTATTAAATTAGTTATTTAGTTTATTGGAAATGTTAGTTTATATTTGTTTCCAGTTTTAAATTCTAATAGTGAATTTTAAAATATAATTTAAATTGATGTTGCCTTAATATATAAAAAAAAAATTTAAACTTTCTTATATATTTTTAAAATTTCTTTTCTTTTTATGAAAATTTAATTATCATTTTTTATTGCAATTCAATAATAAAATTATGAATTTTTGTTTTTAAATATATATGAGGAATAGTTGTCCTATATTTGGCAAATTTTTTAACATGGAGAGCCATTTTGTTTAAATATCCCCACTTCTTCAATAAAAGAGTCTCCAGGAAAAAAAATGAAAAATAGGTTCATGAAAAATATGAATTTCTGAATGGCTGTGGGTATATTTGAATATTTATTTTAGTAATAGAAAGTAATAGAATCTGAATACATCTTAACAAGAATAAAAATTCTCTTAAAAATACAAAAACAAAAAATTACTTTGACAGTTTGGTTTATTTACAAATTTTTAATATTTAAATTTTCATATACAATAATTATTATTCTGTAACAAGTCTGAATTCAAGAAACCAGATTATAAAGTGCTTTTTTTTTTCTCCTAGAGGCATCAAAATATTTATTTACCAATTGCAAGAAGAAATAATTGCTTTTATGTTTATCATGATTAAAAAAAGTTAGAAGATTGAAATCAAATAGCCACAGTTTGCTGATCCCTACCCTATGGGAATCATGTGTGATTGTTCAATTATATAGACATTTTACTACTATTTTTTTTTTTTAGAGATAGAAGGCAGCTAGCTGATGTTGAATCTTAAATAAATTCTCAATGTATAAAAAATTTTTGGTGATTCTTTTCAAAATATAGAATTTATGGAAGAAGCCATTATGTTGTACCTAAAGATTATTACTACAAAACTGGGGCCGTAACCTCGACCTGGAATCTTCAAGAACCTTCAATATAGCCCCCAGACATTTTCAAAAATGTATATGAAATGGGCCTGTACCAAGCTTCTATTTGAAAATGTATGGAGCTTAAATATCGAATTAAGAGTTAAGGAAAATATAATATTTAGTAATTCATTCTATCAAAAATGCAATATTCCAATAAATTATCTATCTGTGTAATGTGATTTATCCAACAGCAAATTTAATCTATAATGAAGCTGAGGGTATTTTGTTTGCTTTCATAGTGATTTATGCATACTAATTGTATATCAACAAAAGTAAAATTAGAATTTTTCTTTGTTTTATTATTTTGCATTTTTTTATTATTATGATGATGGCTTATACTGAATAAGATTAAAAAAAATTGAGATACAAAATTGTGTACTTCAATAGAAATGGATCAATGCATATTTTTTATATAGAAAGAGTAAATCAATATTCTTGATATATCTGGAAAATATTTCAGTTAATAAAGAACACTATTTATTAAACATTCTGATTACAACAAAATTGTTGGGAAAGAAAGAAATATTAAAATGGAAAACTTGAAAAGGAGCTTCATCAAGTGGCTCACATGTCTCAAAAAAAGCCCAAACAAGTAGTAAAATTCTGTGAAAGTAATTTTTTTTTTTTTTTTAAAGCTAAAACTTCAAAACCATTTTCTGAAGGTGAATCTCTATATCCTATCTGTTGAAAAATTAATTTGTCCACAACATAAAAAAGAAATTCGAGAATAGGTCACCAAGGAATAGCTAACTATCAGGCAGATTGGAAACATTGTCATTAAATGTGCAACAGTCATCAATAATAACGATGTTACTTTATTTTTAATTTGCAATATATATGATCCTCATATTTAAAAATGGCAAGTTGAAATTGATCTGCCAGCTGAAAAGTTTGCCCATCCCTTGTGATTAAGGCTAAATTAATTAAATGTTTGATCAAATATAGTAGGCTAATTTTTAAGTCAATGATTTTGTCTGGCCTGAGAATGTTATTATAAATATCCAAGCCCTTGGCAGAAAAAAGATTTCCCCACTGCTGTTATAAAGACAAAACAAAACTGAAAATGTGATACAAATCAAAGACTTGAAATCATTCTATATAAAATTTTAACAAAATTAAGGTGTGATTTTTCTTTTTCCAGACAATTGAATTTCCTCTGTTTTTGTTTTTAAATTGTTTTATAATGTTTATTAATTTTTTGTTTTAGCTATTGTTCATTTAGATTTAAATGTAAACATAAAAAGTTAGTCCGCTTTAGTTTAGAAAATAGTTTATTTTAAAGCATTGCTTTCCTATCAAAAATTATGGTTTTTGCAGAAAATGAAAAATATAAGTAATACTCTTGCTAAACTTAAGTGAAAAAAAAAAATTTTTTTTTATAATAATAGTTCAAAGATATTGATAATGCATTGAGAAGAATTTCAGAAAAATTGAATGTAAAAATAATTAAATAAATTCTTTTAATTAAGTATTAGATAGTTGAAAGAATAGAGTTTTGAATGAATGAGAAATATTTGAGATAAGAAAACAATAATTAAGAGAAACATAATTAGATGATTTTTTTTTTTTTAATTAGATGATTTTTATTATTTGCTTATAAGGAATTGAATTTTTGAAAATAGATGATGTGGTGTGTTTAAAAAATAGAGTATTAATAGTTTTGGGGAAAATTCACAGAAAACTTAAAAAATATCTAGAGAGCAAATGCAGTTGAGGCTATTCAGAAGTTAGTTGGATTGATCACTTTTTATAAAAAAAAAACAAATGAACAATAAATTGTTTGGTGATTGACATTTATAAATGATAGATTTGAAATAAATTTTTAATTAGATAACTTTAAATTAGTGACAAATTTGCTGGATTATTCAAAAGTAACTTTGTGTGCGTATGCATGTGTGCATATTTATAAAGTGGAAGGAGAAGGCAATGAAACTTTTAGGAATAGATTTGTATGGGAATTTTTAAATAGGAAAATAAATAGAATATTATTTGACAAAGATGAGAAATATGTAGGGTAGATCAAAATGTATTGTTATTCTATTCCCATACTCATTATTTGGGGATATAAATAGAAAAGACATATGGCTTTACTGCTCGGGAGTTCATAAAAAGTTTGAGTACCAGATCTGCAAGCACCAGAATTGATCTTGGAACCTCCTGATTCCAAGACAGATGCTCTACCAACTACGTCAAACCACACAGGGTGCGATATAAATGATAATGGGTGAAACAATTTTTTTAAGACTAGAATAGCATCATTGGGAAGAAGGAATGATGAGGAAATGGAATGATGTGGAAAACCATTTTATTTTGAATATTCATTCATACAAGAATCTACAATCAAAAACTTATGACATAAATAATATTCTAAAAAAAATTTTTTTTTTTCTAATCCAACAATAAATAATATCAGCTGAAATTCATCATCCTAAACAAATTGGAATCTCAATTAAGGACAACCCAAGGTCTGTTGTTGGGCTTATTTGCTTCATAAATGGAATTTATCAGCCAATGATTTTTACAAATATGAGTAAATATAAACTGAACCACATTGTTAATGTTTGTCAATTTTATAGCTTCTAATTTTGGTATACGTGGTTAGTTAAATATGAAGATGCTATAAAAACTATATATATATAAACATTAAAAGCCTAAACAATGGCTGACCGGAAGTATGTAATAAAGCCACTAGTTTATCTTCTGATTGAAATCTCTACAGGTGTTTTTATCTTGTTATTAGTTAAGCTGATTAAATCTATATGCTAAATAAATAAATATGCTAAAATATAATATGCAGTTTATATAAAATTGAAAATATTAAATATAATTTTGTATTGTTTAGTATAATGATAGAAACATGACTCTATTGAAGTTCATAGGGCTCTTTTTTACTTGCAGTGTTTTAACTTCTTATGAATTCCTGAGCAATAAAACCATTCAAGTATAATTGTTTTTATAATTCTAGACTATGCAGTTTTGTAATGGGTAAGCCATATATTGGTATATTGTTAGAATAAATATCAAAAGTATGTTAATATACATGGAAAGTTGTTTAAGGATGAATAGTTGAGAGGGATAGAATAGTTGATATGAAGATTATGTTGGAATAAGTATGGGTTAATCTGTAATGTCTTACTTTGATTCATTGAAATGAGAATGACTAATCAACTCTCATCACATGACATGGTTTTGATTTTTTGATATTTTTTTTTGCACTATTATATCAAAAAATGTTGTTTTTGTTATTGGTTGTTTTAACCATGATTTATGTTTATTTTATTCATCTATTAGCTGTTTTTAATAAATTTATTATTGTGAAATGATGGATTTCAATTTTGTTGTAAACCTTTTTGTATCACATTGTAAATTTACCATTTATAGATGCAGTGACATTAATCTGGTTATCAAAAATGTGGTCAAAATTATGAAATGCCTTTCACATTTTTTCATCATATTTTATTATTTTAATATGAGTTATGATTTACTTAAATAATTTTATTTAATCTTGAATACACATAACACTAAGAAAAATAATACATACAGAATAGTAAGTAAATAAATATTTTAATAAAATATTAAAAAGTAAAACCAGTTCAAGAAATGTTTTTAAAGTAATAATCCTAATTGACATGAGCTGCATGTTTCTATTTTATCACCTTAAGGTTAACAATTGCTTCACTTAAATGCTCTTTATTAATTCCATTTTTATTTATGAGCTGTCTCTGCTTGCTATATTTGGGTAGTGGCAAAATCACTGATCCAAATATATCTTTTAAAATAGTAATATTTAAATTATTTGAATCCTGAGAAAAATAAGTTATTAATTAATAGTCTCAACTTTAATTTTATTGTTAGTTTTCATTTCTGAAGTTATTTGTTATGTCTTGACTTGATTTATATTTATTCTTATTGTTTAATTGATTCTGTATAATTTTAAGATGTAAGTTTCTTGTTGAGTTTAAAACTTATAATCTATTTTAAATTAGTAATTAAATATTTTGTTTTAGTCAAGCTTTGAACCCCTTTGCTTTATTTCATTGTTGTCTTGCTGTTGTTTGACACAATATTAGTTTTATAGTTTAGGATTTCACTCTTTATCATCAACATTTTTATTATACATAGCTCATCTATATTTTTCTTTCTTTTATTTTTCATCCTCATTTTACCTTAAGTCATTATCATAATTAATTCATCCATCATTGACTCTTATTTTATCTCTATCTTAATCATTCATCACCCTAACACATTTCCTTTCTCTTCACCTCATTCTTAAGTTCATTCATTTTCATTAATTAATTATTGTTTGTTCTTCATCACATATTTAATTGTTTACATCTTAATCCATTTGTCACCCAACTCATAATTCAAATTCCATTTTCACTTTATAGACCTTGATCATTAATTATTTATTGGTATTGTAAACTAGATTTATGTTGTAATATTTTTGCTTTTGATCTTGAAGTTAATTTAATCAATATTTAATATTGGAGGTTATCTTCATGTACACTTTGTAATCTCTCCCGTCAGATTTGCTCAAGCATACACGAGCCAAACCTGTTTCTAATATTGTTTTATAATTATGACCATTAGCCATGGGAGATGAAAGGCTGATATATAATGTAGTATAAGATGAGATCGGTAGTGAGTGCTTTGTGACCTTCCTTTAGATTTATATTCATGCAAAGCCGAGCCGGTTTTTATATTTTGATATTTGTTATTTCTCTTTATTATTATATTGGAGGTTATATTTACTATTCTCTTAATATGTACAAAGATTACAATATATAGATCACCCATTCCTATAGTTTAATTGACAGATTTCATTTTTTTTTTTGCTTTACAAGTTTGATACAATTTTATGGAAATACATTAATAACTTGTACTAATTATTTATTATGCTAGACATTATCTCAAGCCCAAATATATACTTTAAGTCTATTTAAAGGATGACATTCTTGTCCATATTGACAGTTTTGGCAACTTTCACTACACTACTCTCATACAAGATAAAGACTGGCTTCTATCTACTTTTATATGTTTGTTGGTAAATGTATATAAAGTTTTCTAGTTGTTCAGTTTGAACTGGATTGTCTTGAGTTATCCAATTTTAAGGGCTGTCCTACCATAAGAAATCATGTATAAACGATATTTCTACTTTTTTAAAACTGTATACAAAACCAGAAAAGTGGAATAAAATGCAATCTTAATTATCTATCATAAACTGACTACATTATATAAATAATCAAATGCTTTGTTACTTAGAGGGTTGTATATGTAATGCATGATCATAGCAACTGGAAAATTGAGCTGTACCCTTACAACTTTAATCCTTAAGCCTATTAATCTATCTCTGCATAGGTTTGAAATTCTTCTCTTACTATATTTTAAAGAAAAAGATTTAATTATATTGTTTTAAATTATAGCAAATATATTTTATATATGTTTTGTCATCAAAATCGCAGCAAATTAAATATATATAACAATTTTAATATCTATATTATAATAAAGGAATAAAAATGTAGTGTTTTTGTTTATATTTATTTAGTTGTCTTTTTGCCAAGTATGTTTTTAATGTAAAAAGTTAGCGATTCCTGTTTCTCAAGTTCCCTTTTTTCTCATTTGAAAGAATCAATTTTTGTTTCTCATTTTGTAGGAAAATAAATAAATATTAAATTATCAATGCAGACTATCCTTCTGCTTTTCCTTTATAAATGTGTGGATATTGATTTATGCAGAAATAAAATATATCTATTATTTTTAAATAATGTTAATTATACTAGATTAAAATGTTTGTGTAAAAGATTAATTGTAATGGTCACTTGACACAATGTGACAACAGCTCTTGTCAGAATATAATTTTTCTGATATCTAATTAAGTTGGGCAAATAGTGGCCCGAGGACCATATGCAGCCCACCAAGGCAATCAGAAAAATCCACCTTGAACTGAGATTTTTTTTCCAGATTCGTCTCGTATTTTCCACTATGATGGCCAAGTCAACACATGTGTGCAGTGTAGATACAATGTGCAGTACTTTTCCAGTTGATCTAGTTAATTTCAATTTTGTTTTTGCATTAGCAAATATATACCTTTCCAACTTTAGTGAAACCGTGAACCCTACAATGTGCAGTGCTTTTCCAGTTGATCTGGTTAATTTCAATTTTGTTTTTGCATTAGCAAATATATACATTTCCAACTTTAGTGAAATCGTGAACCCTCCGAAAAAATGTAAAATCAGGGATGAATGTCATGTGATTAATGAAGAATGGACAAACAAATATTTCTTTGGTAATACAGGGAATAAAGCAGTGTGCTTATTGTGTCATGAAAAAAAGGTGCGGCCCTCTGCTAATTTTCGTTTCCACAAAGTGGCCACCGATGCAGCCCGAGCCAAAGCAATTGCCCACCCCTGAATTAAAACATCCAAATTTGGCACTTTCTAAATATCACATTGAAATTTAAAAGCAATATACTGTTTATGAATTCCCATTTTATTTATTTTAATTCTACTATATATATATATATTTGTTTAGCACTATTCTACTTATTTGGTGTTCTGTATCATAAAATTTTGTTTTTGAATCATGTTTTTTTGGTTTTGGTGTTTTTAAACAGATTATGCAAATCTTAAATATGACATACACTGTGGATTACATTTGTATGTGTGATTTAAACTCTTCATTTTTACATTACCACAACTGCATGTCTTTTCACTTTACTTTTACAGCTAAACTAAGAGAAATATTTTTGCCTGCGTTTATCTTTTGTCATTTTATAGGTTGGTTTTTAGATAATCTGAATTGATTTTATTGGGGAAAAAAGTATAATGCAATTAATTGTACTAAGGAAAGACTGTTTTTTTTTTGTTGTTGTTGTTACTGTAATATTAGCTTTGAAATCATGTGTAAAGTATTTAATAATTGATTTTCATTTAAGTAACAAATAAACTTCCTTTGTGGCTGCGATTTTCTGCTTTGTTGTCTATGCTGTATTATTATTTTTCTTTTCATAAGTGATAATTGGCTTCAGGGAGACCGAATTCTAGAGTTCTAAAATATTGATTTCCCGATAAATCTAATAAGGTACTATTTGTTCTACTATTGACCTGAAATCCAAAAGATTAATGCTGAGTTTATTTTAAAGAGAGCATTTCTAGGTGTGAAGTTGAAATATTAAACCATTTAATTAGCCAGGAGGTATTTACCATTAATATAAAAATAAGTCTGTTGATCAATTTTTATTGTTTATAAGTTAATGCAAACAAATCAGGTTCTTCTCTAGAATTGTAGAAAGGGAATTTGATACACCTTTATTTATTAAGTAAATTGTGTCTTAATTTAAGTTTTCTGTCCAGAGGCAAATGGAATAATGATGAAATAGATAGGAGGACGGACCGCATAATAGATTATCATTTGTGATAGGTTGCAATTACTTATTACCTCTTATGAGATTATTAGTCCAATAATTTATATATGTTTATGTACGGCATTTAAAAGCAAACTGATTTTTTATTTTAATTTTATTCGCATTAATATTTAACTTTCTAAAAATAATTGTTAGATAGTATTTTGAATTTATAATTGTATAGTTTTTATAATATAATTTGTAGTAACCTAAAAAAAAAAAAATTGGTTCAAAATTTGATTTTAATATCGTGAAAGAAATAAAATTAAAATCACTTGGAATGTGCAATTTCATATGGTTGCAATTTAATTAAGATTTGTATTTAAATTTAAAAATAATTCATTGTTGCTTATTCAGGCTGCCATGCACATATTTTCTCTTAAAAAATGTCTATGTAGTTTTTATGATTATATATATACTGTTAATGAAAAAAAATATTATTGAGTATATAATATTTATTTAGTGTAAGAAAGAGTACTTAAATCAAATATTAAACAATTGGTGAATACAATAGCTATATTAGAGGCACAATAAGAACTAAATACAATGTATTATTATAATTTGATTATTATGAAATATCATGCACAATGGCACTTGGATATGCAGTATATCTTTTTTTTCAGATTTTAATCTAAAATGTATCTTTAATATCTACTCTTTCTAAAACAAGTTTGGCCATTCTAATTTCTGAATTTTTATTTTTTTTTTTTAAAAAAAAGGGAAATAGAGAAAAACAAGAGGGAAAGTTAAAGGTGAATTTTGTTTCCATATTATTTTATTAAGTGTCATAGCATCGGCCGGGACGCGAACCGCAACCCGGGCAACTGCCTGCAAGAGCAAGGCAGTCGCGCTGACCTCTAGACCACCAATGCATTATCATTGTTAGCAGCTTATTAAACAATGGACTTATTTGACCAAAGAGATAAGATAAAATTAAATAGTAAATTTTTTATGTTTCCATAAATCTGCCATCCTTTAAATCATGTTTTCTGAATGCTGTGTAATGCTGCAAACAGGACCCAATGATGATTATTTAACAATACATTATTTGATCTTTGCGTTTATAGTAGAAAATTGACTAAGTTATAACCATTTATTGAAAAGAATGTATCCACGTGTGTGGATGCATTTATTTTTTATTGAGTAACTTTGAATTCAGTGTGTGCGTGTATGACATTTATATGTTTGAATTATATTACCCAGATTAAAGTGGAAAAATTAAAAAAATTTCTTAAGAATAAATGTAATCCATAGAATTAAAAAAATATATATAATTGAAAATAAATTTAATTCATGTATTTTTTAAAAAAAAACAATTGAATTATATTTTATTCCCAGAATAATCCAAAATTTGAAAATATGGATAGATAACAAAGAAGGATCTAAAAATCTATTATTAAATTAAAAAAAAAAAACAGAAGAAAGGTAATTAAAAATGTCTGATTCTTTGAAAGATTAAGTCAGGATGATGGGAGGCATTAATTTTTACATAGGACTGGTGGTTTAAGAAAGAGAAGTCTAGAAGCTATACATAGAGAGAATTGTGCAATTGAAGAGAACTCTCCAGAAAAAAAAAAAAATCTGTAAAAATTTAGTTATTCATATCTAGGTTTTGGAAAAAACTATTATTTGAGCTATAAATCTTGTTAACCACTTATCTTACTGTCCTAGGAAAGAGTCTTAATGCATAAATCATGGCAAGAAAAAAAAAGCTTCTTATTCATCTCTAATTATATTGTAAAGAAGCTATGCAATAAGTGTGGCTAAGGCAACATAAAAGTATTTCAACTCAAACCAAGAACATGTAACTGTCTTTAATGACAAATTACCAATTGCCCGGAACTCGAACCATAAGTGCCATAACATCTTGATAATCTATGGGTGTTCATGTCTATGAGGTAGGTGTGTCCCATCATTATGTATGATTTAAATATTTAGGAAAAGTCTGATGAAAAGAACAAAATATAAGTTAACAAAGAATTGGACCTATGATTACTAGATTTATTGTAAGTGTCCAGACTAATCAGTCATGAGTTCATATGATTATATGATTAATTTAATACTAGTTGTATGTTAAAATGTTTCAAAAAATGCCATAATCTATTCTATTCTTATCTAATTATTTTGTTTTATATATATATATGATTTGTAGTTTTGTGTGTATGTGTGCTATTATCAGTATGCATGCTAATTTTGCTATTCACTGTTGTGATAATTGTACTTTGTGTGTGATTTAATGATAATGTAAATAAATCTTTTTCTAGTAATTTTATAAATTAAAGTTGTCAGTGCCTTTTTTATATCATATTTTGTTCTAAATCTTAATAATAGTATTTGATATAAAACGAGAAATTGCTTTACAACTGAAAAAATGTTGGAATATTAGTGGAGATGGTGCAAAGGAGCGGTAATACTAGCTACTTTTTTTAGAGGTATTTTTTTTTCACATAGAAAGATGATGCCCAAAGAAAGCCTGTATTGAGTTTGAGGGTGTGATTGGAAAATATAATTCATTTGAGTTCATTCATCACAACTATTATGTTCTTGCTAGGAAGTTTAAAATATTCATTTATATTCGAAATCCATTCCTCCATGTTACCAATATGTAAATAGTGATTCCAATTTATGGCCCCATAAAATAAAAACAAAATGAATATACTCTAAGAAAATTTTATATAAATAATGGCCCAACTTTTCGGAATTGGAATAAATTCAATGCATTATCATTTTATTATGATATATGATATTTATTAAGATAAATGCTATGGAATAAAAAAATAGTGTTGTTTGAAATGAGAGGTAAGATTAGTTATAAGAAGTAAGCAATAATCAATAATGATAAAGGTAGATAGGGGTTTAAATTAAAGTAAGAACCAAGTAGACAAAAGTTTTAAAATTGACATGGGTGTGAGTTCAGAAAAATTTGAATATTTTTGGAGATGTTTATGTGTTTAGGTGAAGGTTGGTGAACTAGACTATGTATCAGTAAATTCATATAATCATCATGATGATATCAATTTTTTCCTTCTTTATAAGCCATAGATTATGGAATATTTAAAAAAAATGAAAATAAATAGTTATATACGCACATACATATATATATTGTACCGGGTTTGATCCGTTGATAAATCACACTTACTCTGCGAGCTTGGTTTAGCTGGGTTTAAATCTTATTTATAATAAATTTATAATCTTATATTATAAATATGACATGAACGAACCGGCACATTCGAGCAGAGTGGAGAATACTATTGATAGCAGAGCTGTCAATAATACCCATGATCAGACCGAGCTATGCAACACATAACACAATCACATTTCCAGATCGTGGCCCACCTCTGCTGCTAGATCCAAACCCCTACTATCCAAACACTTTATTTGTTTCGGAGTAAATCCCGGGCACCAGCTAGTCTAAAACTAACATATTCGGACAGTAGGCCCATAATCCAGTGCTCAAAAAATCCCTTAATTAGCTCAGTCTATTTTTTAATTCACTAACAAGTTATTCTTTAACCAGTGCCAAAAAGAATTGACCGACAAAATAAAGCTTTAAGTTTAAAAGACAGTTTATTTTAATTAACACTACTTATTAAAGTTTTAAACTACTTTAGATATTTTTTAATTAACATAAGCATTTAAGGTATTTATATATGACCACGCACATACATTTTAAATACACATGAAAATATAATCTAACAATGTTAAATGACAAAGTATTAAATAGTATAATAAATATTAAATATAAGGCATTCAAACCAATATGCACATCAATAGTTCTTTATGCATAGTTCTTTATGCATCGATAGAATTCCTTTACTACTGACTCTGGAGGTTTTATGGACAGCAATGACTACTTTGAATTTATAAATGGAAATAAGAAAGTTATTAAATACCTAGGTTTTTGGAGCGTGGAGATTTTGGTTGTTTGCTTCCTGTGTTTCCAATGTGTTTCTGAATTGTTCTATTACCAGCCGGCTGGTGATACACTTCTGTGGAGGATTCCTGTTGATTGATGTTACTAGTTACTTCTTTTATTAAGTTTGAGGACGGTTATTTATTTCGTGGCACTATTATTATTAAAACAGTAGATACTCGGGTGACTTTCACTTATTGGGTGGTTGTTACTTCATCTCAGGCAGAGTACTGGTATTTGGACAAGATTTGAAGTTCATCGTATGTTCCGATGAAGCTATTAACACTGCATGACTGATTGATGAATTGAACTCATAGATTGACTGATCAAAACTAAAACTTTACACTATTTTCTAAACTCAGCTGTTTCTCAAACGCAACTAACTGTCCGATAAAAAAATTGACTATTTATACATAAGACGTGTTGTCCATTTTGATATCCTCCAGCTATATCTGTTGTAGAAGTTCTTTCCTTGTTTTAATTGTATTCCTTTGAGATAAGCTTTTAATCCTGTTGTTGGAGATATCAATTAGCAGCCATCCAAACGTGTTGTTTTTACATTTTGATTAGTAATCATCGCCGTGTTTTAAATATAATTTTCCTTTATTTCATTTTAACATGCACATATTTATGCAACGTTTATAATCACACATATATATTTTATGAACAAGCATTCGTCATTTACGCACATGTATATTTTAATCTAAACTCAACACTAATTTTAAAATTATTATTATATTTATTGTATTTTTTTTTCTTCAACTTAAATAAAAATATATTTATATTTTTAAACTTTATAATAATAATAATAAACTCTTTAACTTCTTTTAATTTTACTGTAACTATGAATTAATTGTTTCTAGCCAAACTCTTTAAACTTAAAACTTTTAGTTTGACATTTCTAAAGCAAACCCCCCTCCCCTCTTTTAATTAATTAATTGTAACTTTTATTTCAAAACCCTTTGACTTTTGAATTTACGTTTTCCACAGCAATAAAAAAAAACTCCTAAACTTTTAAATACTATTCTCTTTTAATGAAAGATTTTTGTTTTAATAAATTTTAGATAAAATTATTATGTGCCAACACAATGTTGGTACAATATATATATATATATTAGATGATTATTAGATCAATAAAGAAAAAATAAAATTAGAATCAATCATAAAGAAACTGATGATGCAAGAGACAGAAAAGCTGATAGAATTGAAGCCAAAACAAAATAAAGTCAAACCTGTAGAAACAACACTGTCTATAATTGACATGGAAATATATAATTGATCCAACAATTAAATAGAAAGGTTCAGGAAGAAATAATGGAAGAGAGTAAGTCTATTATAAAACATTCTCTGAAAACATGATGAAAAATGTAATAAATTCAAGAGAAGATAGATAATCAAATGATAGTGAATGAAAAAGCAAAATTTGAGATGCAAGAAAATACAAGACATAACTGTAAGGTAAATGCTTCAAAAATTGACTGAAAAATAATATTGATAAATTATAAAATGAATAGCCAATAGGTAAAAGAAAATGAAAGCAGATATTAAATACACACTTGGCAAAATAGAAGCAGAACAATAAAATGTGAAGTGATAATGTTCATAGAGATTATTATAATGAAAATAGAGTATCAGAATCAGAAGTAATTAAGTTTGAACAGAGTAGTTTTGGAGAAGCTAACTCCAGTATAAAATCAGTTTAAAAAATTCAAACATTTAAAGGCCAAACAGGTGAAGCACCTATTAACAATTATATAAATTTAGAGAGTTGTTTTAAGTTAAATTTGATGTATGGAGAATGTAAGTTAGCCATTACATGTAATCATTTTCAGAGTGGTGCCGGAGCATAATGGGATTATCTCTTTGACAAACCAGAATATTTCAGGGATATAAGGACTTATCATAGGTGATTATGCATATGATTAACTGGAGAGGATGGCAACAAATGCAACTGCATAATTTAAACAGCTTAGTAGTTGTTGATTAGATTATTCCTATGTAAGGACTACTTCTCTAATACAAATTTAAATATTTAAAACATTACTATAAAATAAAATATGGAAATTGTTAAATGAGAAATATAAGTTAGCCATTACATGTTGTTACTTACAGAGTGATGCCTAAACATAGTGGGATTATCTCTTTGACAAACTAGTATATTTCAGAGATATACGGACTTATCATAGCATGATTATACATATGATCAATTGGTGTTTTAGCTGTTGTTGATTACAGTATTTCCTAGGTAAGGACTACTTTTTTAATAATACACATCTTTTAAATGTATAAAACATTATCATAAAATAATTTACAGTAATTGTAGAATGAGAAATAAAATATTTGTATTGTCTCATTCTTTAAATGGTAATGGTAGTGAGGGGATTATATAATGCTGTGGACAAGGCTGAAAAATAATCATTCATCAGTACATTTAATGGTAATATTTATAATCAGTGAAGTGATAAACATCTATTGAAATAATAATCATTATTATTGAAAAGGAGAGTAATTAAATATAGGAAAATAATGTATACATTTATTATTTATTAATACTGCATTCATAAGATGAATGAGTATTGTGACATGTGTATGCATTTATGAAATTTATATATATATATAATTATGTTATGGATTAAAAAAATAGTAAAAGATATAACTTCTTAAAATAAATGTAATGGAAGTAAACAATTCATATAATTAAATATATATCTTAAAATAAACTTATTATAAAAAACAACTTAATTAGATTTATTGTCAGAATAACCCAAAGTTGAAAAATATTCCTAGATAATGAAGCAAAATCTAAAAATCTATTATTAGAGATTAATTAATCTAAAAAAACAGGAGGAAGATAATTAACCAGCAATGGTTACAATGTTAGTATAGCAACATAAATGCTACAAGCTTATTTCACACCTCTCCTAAGAAATATATTTGTTTATATAAATATCATTCCAAATTTCTTTTTTTTTTTTAAATTATAAGCATTATTTACAATAAATGATATCATATTTGTGTAAAATTGGAAAATAAAATTACTTTTGTTTAGAATAGCTTCTAATTATATTCAGTTGATTGTTTTCTTACAATCAATTATTGTAATGAAATAAGTTTTCTTTTTATTATGGTAAGCATTAGTTAAAATAAGTGTTTTGCAATTTTTTTTTAAAAAAGTAGAAAAATAACAATAATCTTGCAAAACACAAAGAATATTTACTTCCATTTAGACTACAAGTGGTATGAGATACCATAAATTTGAAAATAGGGTGCACAAAACATACTGTATGATCTGTTCAATTTTAAAAAGTATATGAAATAAAGGCATTTGATAATTTAAACTGTCAGTTGTAGCTGTTGAGGATTAAAATTATTATGGAATATGGGAGGCATTTTTTTAAAATGGGACTGCAGTTTTATAAGTGAATAAAAAAATAGAGGAATTCTAAAAGCTACTAGTGGAAAGAACAGTGCACTTTGAGAAGTCTATTCAGAAAAAATTGTGGAAGTTGATAAAATAACAGCTCTATATATAAATAGCATATTTGCAGTAACTACATTACTATGATGAAATGCCCATCTTTTAATTTTGTTAAAAATTTCAGTGACACATCTAAATTCATTTTTCTATGTAAAATGATATCAAGATATTTAAATTGTCTCATATTCTAAAGCTTAAAGTTGCTGAAGATTTTTGTTTTATTAATGTTAACAAAGGATTAGGGTTTTTGAACTGTAATTACTAAATGAAAATCTTTATATGTTGTTCAAAATTCTAAGTACATTTGTAGATTGACTTTTGGATTGGCAAATATATCACAATCTTTAGCCAGTTATAATTACAGAAGCACGAATTGTCAATATATTTATTACAAATTTACCCATATTTGTTCACATTATATATAAAAAAAAACTTAAAATAAAAAAAACATTTTATTCATTTTCTGAAAGAGTGTTTAAACTAATTTGGTTGATAACATATATCATATATTGTTTGATTTGCAAATCATATGTGATTTTTTTAATAATATTATTTGTTTATAAAATTAAATTAAAAAGAAATTAAGTTCAACTTATTGAGTTTTAATATAACTTAAAGACTTTATACAATAATGAAGCTTGAGCATTTTCAAAACCTCTCACCAGGTGGAACAAAAAATATGGAATTGTGAACTGGTTAATAGAGTCAAATGTCTTGACACAATCAATAAAAACTATATAAACCACATTGTTTATTTTTATATTCAATTTTCAGGTACATTTTATCATGAAAGCAGTAATTATTACACCTTATTAGAGTATCTTTAAAGTCGTCTTTATAATTAAATTGGGGTGTGCTTCTCATAAAAATCTTCTTGAAGTTCACTATAAAATACTTTTTAGGAAATCTATAAGTATTTATTTGCTTAATATGCCGAATAAAATGTTTTATGTGTACTTAAAGTAATAAATTTAATATCTTCATTTACAGAATGTAATAATTGGTTTTATGATTTTTGTCATTATATTTTTAGAATTTTATAGAATATACTTCTACAAAAAAAATTCTTATGCATTTATATTAATTGATACAAATCCTTATCTCATTTTCATACAATAAATTTAGCAGGGTGAAAACTCTGCATATAATAATTCATTTAATCATTATCAAATTTAAGGGAATTCATAAAAAGTTCAAGCACTGGAAATGCTTTTTCTTAGGTCTATGGACAGACTTTGAGCTCCAGAATCTGCTATTCTATCACTGTCCCAAATCATGAAAAGTCTTAATTTAGTTGAAATAGTTATAGCTCTGTGATGAAATATGCTGTATTAAACAAGACATCTGAGTTGTATTTCTGCCTAAAATGTTTTTTAGGTAGATTCACTTTCTCAAATTTATAAGTATTCAAACTAAAAGTTGCTGAAGTTTTTTTTTTTGCATAACTAGTTAATAAATGGAGTTTGGATCATTAATACTGAACCAAAATCTTTATAAATTGCATTAAAACCTCCAAAGTGTTTTTAAAATCAGATTTTGGTGGGTAACCATATCACAATGGTCAGCATATTGTAAATCAAAAACCCAAGAAGGTGTTTTAGTTTTACACTATCAAATCTATATCAAATTTTGAAGATTTGCTTCATGAGTTCATCTACAAACTATTAGAGCTAAGTACCTATCCTTAATAGTTTTACTTTAAATACATTAGATTTTCTACCATCAGTAATATATGAAAATATATTTGATTTTCGTTTTCTATTATAATTTTTGTCATTTGTATCTGAGGTTATCCAAACCACATTTTAATTGCATTTTTATTTTATTACTTCAAATTTTAAAGCATTTTATTTATATAAATATAAAATATTGTGAGGAAAAAGTAAAAATGATATTTTGCTTAAGGTATCCCAGATGTTCTAGGTCTGTTATTTAAAAATTCTAATTATATCCAGCTTCATAAAATTTGACTAATTTTTTTGTAAATAGATCACAGGCAGTGGTAAGTAAAACTCTTTAAATAGCTCAATATAGGAAAACTCTTCTCTAACTGGTCTTCTGTAGTAAACTATTACTTCCTAGGCTATCCAACCGCTTGATAATAAAGTTTAAGGTTTTCTTCTGTGTTCTACCCTCTAGCTAAGAATAATTTAATTCTCATTTAACAACCAGATGAATTGGCTATGAGCAGCTAGCTGCCTGAAAGAAAAATCCAAACCTGCTAGTAATCTGAAAAATTTTCACATTTCATCTGGCTTGTATTCGAATCTTGATTCGTGGGTTTTCAAACGGTTGCTGTAATCTTGATGTGTCTAATCTATATCGGGTATTATATTTTCTACAATCAAATAATAAAAATTGATAAATTAGAACTGTTATACGAATTAGAATAGTAACCCCTATTAATTACTCTTTGATCACATTAATTTTATTATTATTTTCTGGCTTCTTTGCATATACTATCGATTGTGAATTATTAAAACTAAAGAAATGAAGAAAGCTATTATTTAAATAATAAAGACTTTTTTTTGTTTTATTTCACTTTATATATTTGTTCTTTTTTTTTCACGGATTTTTACAATTTTGTGTGTTAAATAAAGAATTGAATGAATTTACTATTTGAATCATTGACAGAATTGAATTTTAAAGTATAATAATAGTTGAGATGGCATGATGGATGATTCTAGCCTATCATTAATCACTCCCTTCTTTTGATAGCTGGAGTGTGAGATAAGCAGAGCAAATTTCATCAATGCTGACCTTAACTGGAATCACTTTGACTTTCAAAAACATTAATATTATTTTTAGGGATATAGAAGCATTTTAATTAATCAGACTGTTGATATTTACAAATGTGTGTTCCTGTGCATATATACATATATAGGTAAAAATAAAATACTTTTGAGTATATTAGTATAACAAGTAACAGCCTGGGGGAGGGCGGCTGAATAAATAATTTTATGTTTTGGATTAAATAATTAGCTTTATATTATGAAATATATTAAATACAACAAATTCAGATGTTTAATAATACAGTAAACTATTCGTTTTATTACTATATTTTCCGAACTGCAGTCTAATCAATTGAATGAACCTGAAATATGTTAACAAAATGTATAAATTGTTTTATTTAATTACTTTTGTTATCAAATATATTGCAATACATTTATTACTATTTTTATTTCACACCTGCAAAAATGGCTTATATATGTGTGAATATTAAGTTCTCTAGCCTGAAGACATCTTGGTTGAACTAGCAACAACTATGTGAATAACATTTGGTCAATCATCATCAGTGATAGTTTTCACATTGCTTATTATACTGTTAATATATTTTGACATTTTAGCAATTAAAGTGAGTATCTTAGTTTGGAAGTTTTAATTAATTCAGTGAGGTGAGAATGGTAAAGTAGCCATTGCAAGGAAAAATTTGTGATTGGATTTCCATAGGATAATGAGAGAGTGGTAAAAAATCTAACCACATTGAATAATTGTATTAATTAATATTGGAAACAATTGGCTACAATAATATAAAATTCAAAAGGGACCTTTGGAATATGTAATTTCAAGATATATATAAAGGATAATATATATACTTAATTTTACAGAATGATTTATTTTTGGATTCATTTCTCTCACCTATTTTATACAATATATTCATTTTCTAGATACAGAATCCAAAAAGTTTATCTGTGCTGATGACATAATCTTTATTTTACAAAAGCGATTCTTTCCAGATATAAAATAATCCTGTATGATCTGAAAAATTTGTTTTTTTTTCTTTCAAAAGACTGGGATTTTATTTCTAACCCAACAAAGGTTGCTCAACTTTTCATTTAAACAACAGTGAACATAATCTAAATATAATTTTTGAAACAATAATCTGAAAGACAGCCCTACCCTATACTACTTAGTATTAATCTTGGACTGTAGACTAACTTATTTTATCTAAGTTTTTAGATCTAAAATAATATCTAGGAATAAACTTCTTGGATGACTGACTTGCACTAATTGTAATTGTAATCTGAATACTTTATGGACATTTTTTTTTAGAAGCAGCATATTTACTGGTTAATACTGTGCCCTTGCTTTAAAAAAAGTGCTCACAATGAACTTATAGATATTTATTAAATATTGTGATGAGAAATATTTCCCACACTTTCAAGTCTTCTCATTTGTAATAGCTTTTGTTTTTTCATTTATTATTACACCAGACATCAAATGAGAAAATTCCTTAGAAAATAAAATATTGTTAAATAGATGAGATTTGTCAATAACTCAAGATATAGTTTCACTTTTTAAAACCTATCAAATCAAGTACCCTCTCAAAATGTTGAGTTAAGAATCTGCAACTGAAAAATTCTGATATAAAAATGGACTTTTTATGAAGCACTAAACATTTTTCCCCCCATATTTTCTTTAACATTATTGGAATTTTGTCAACAGATTCAATACAACTCATTTTCATTACTGTCATATAAATGGAAATTAATAGTCTTTGATATTTAGTCAAATACAAACCATGAACCACATAGCTAGTGACTGTCAAGTCTATAGATACAGTGAATTTATGTTGGAATCCCTACAAATATAATATTTTGTTAATAGTTAAGCCATCTAAAAATAAAGTTCATACTTTAAATAAAATCAAAGTGCTAGATGTATTCTGTCTTTTATATAACAACTTTTGGCTACATAATTATGTACACTTTTGTATATTTACTATAAATCTTGAATCAGCACCAAGCAGTCTTCTGGAAATTTTACAAGATAGTAATAGATACTAATCTAGAATATTAACTTCGAGAAATTGATTAATTTTTTTGAGCAACGTCTTGGTCCATAACTTTGAAAAAAAAATTTCAATGTACTGAATTTGATCTTTGTAACAATGTCTTATTCATAGGAAATAACAAATGATTTGTTTGTTAATGCTCTTAGAGCAAACTGGTCTGTTGTTATTAAATCATTATGGTTCACAAATATTTTATATGATTTTAAATGTTTGACTACATTCACTCTTCCTCTGTATCAACTCAGCTAAACTTTATGTAACTTATACTTTTTCTAATGCTTTGGTCTAAAGGAACTTCATTATTTCTTGCTAATCATATGGTCTGCAACTAATATACCACTTAAGTCAGTAATATTTCCAGAATCATGGGTATAAATGATTTTTTCTTTATTTTGACTCTATACAGATGCCATTTTCTAAAATTTTTCATATTCAAATCCAATAATTAGATATCTGTTTTGTATAGAATTATTGTCATTCAGAAATCTTATATCACTGGCTTTTAGTTGAACTTTTTCCATACATAGATATAACATCATTTCTCAAGATTTGCTACATATCACTAGTTTATTTATTTTATCAATTCTAAACCATATATCTTTTACATCTTTTTTTAACTGGATATGTCTATCTATATATACACAATCAATCACATATTTATGCAAAATATACTTGGCATTAAGTGAGAACTATTTGAACCAGAACAATTTTAATTTTTGAAACTGGTTTTAATGTTAGCCGTTCTGCTTGGTCTTACATCAGATAATTAATAATGGTCTGTTATTAAAAGAGGTATTGAATCAAGAGTAAGATAATGTGCTATAGTTTCCAACAACTGCTACAAATATACACAGTTTTTAAGTGAAATCTCAGGTGATATCCAGTTTGTTCTTGCTGAAAATGAATGTATTGGTATCAATATTTTCATCATTATTAGTTCACTGCAGGACAGAGATCTCATCAAGTTTTATTTAGTTTCTTTGATCCATGCCTTCTTTTTTCTACATCATTTCAGCAAACTTATTTCATCAATCCAGTTCTTATGTGTTCTCTTTCTAAGTATTTTACATTTTTTTTAGGATCTAATTAAACTCTTCAATTATATATCTAATTGTCATCTATTTTGAACTATATTCCATCAAATTCCATTTCAATATCTCAATTCCTTCAATTATGTCAGTGATTTCTGTTTGTTTTTTCACCCATGCATTTAGCTTTCAGTTTCTTTTTGTACTCATAGCATCCATCTCTTAATATTCATTATATTCATTATATTATGTTTGTTTGTTGTTGTTTTGTTTTTTTGCTTTTTTATTAAGTATATAAGTTTCAGAATCATAAGTAAGAACTAATAAAATATCTATTTACAATCTTTTCTAATTTAAGCATACATATATACATAGTTAGTTATATTGGTATATTTTTTCTTCCAATCAGTCAGAATTATTCAGCATAGTACTGCAAGTAACATCTTGAATTTGGCAATAATATGCATTTATTAAAATTAATCAGAACTACTTTTGTAAAATAAAATAATAATGATTGTCATCTTATCTTAAGTTTTTTTTATATTATATTTGGATTCACTTTATTCTCAATAAATTTCAAGTTATTGATCTTCTGTAATTTTTAATATTTAATATTTTTTTCAAAAAAGTAATTATTCTGCCTTTTCCACACCAAAATACAGGGATAACATATATGGTCTATGACATATATTCCTAAAGTTTAGATTCTTTCTCTTTCAGATTTGTTAATACATTGTTTTCTTTGTAATTGTTTTATTATTTCCAGTAAAAGAACTTGAAACTTTTTTTAATATTACATTCATAATTATTTTCTATTTTGGATTTTATTTTTACTGATCTCTTTTATGTATTATCATCAAATGATTATTGATTATCTTCATTACCAAGTGAACATTTCTTTTATTTTTTGCTCGATCTTTTTGCTCAGTTATCTATCTGATTTAAAATAATTTTTCAGTAAATCTACTTGAATTCACTTTTTTGAAGATGAAAACCATAATTGTTACCATTTGTTTAGATTTTAGTGATATGGGACATATTTTTTTCTTCCATATATTTGACAAATCTGACTTATTTCACCAAATAAGTAATATTTTGAAAAATTCTTATCATTATAAACTGTTGCATTCTGATCTTGTTAGTCAACATTTATATGTTAAATGATGTTCTACATATAATGCTCATTATAGAAGTGATAGCCAACCAATTCATGTCACTTTTGTTACATTACACATCTCGTTCCATTGCAATTTTGGTGTAACATGTATCAATGTGAAATACAGATTTTCAATGAATTTAATGATATGGTTTTGTTACAATCTTCTTATAACTGACTTGTGCTCTAATACTAGTTCACTTCACTGAAATTATTACACAACTCCACCACACCTATAAAATAAATCTTGCAAGTAAAGTCTTCTTTGTTTTATTATTGTAAGAGAAATTCTAACTTTCTGGTTACTTGTGCATCTGATTATCTTACTTGATTTAAATATAAAGTGGCTATATGTTTTTTGTTTTAGAAATTTTAATTTCAGTCTTTCTTATATGAGAAATATTCTTATCAGATTTTTTTTTTAATATTAATAATATTATCCATTTTCTATATTCTTTTCTAAACCCTGAAGATTATAATTATTCTATTGGTTTCTGTTTTTGCCTAATACATTTAGGTTAAGATTATTGTTAGAGATAACTAATAAGGGATTTTTTTTTCCATTTTATTTTTTATGTTTTTCTCTTTATCATTTCCTTCTTATTAATTTTATTTTTCTCTTTAGGAGTAGCCAGCTTCAGCAGTCTTTAAAAGATTTTAAATTTTGTTTTAGTTTTCTCAGCAATCTTTAAACCATTTTATTTTTTCTACTTTTGCTATTATTAATCTTACTATTCCAAATTTTTTATATCTTCTCCTTTACTTTTTTTGCATTCTTCATATATTCATATATATTACTTTTTTATATAAATTTAAAAAGGAAGGGGAAGGTTATACAAATGCTCGGATGAAGACTGCAGGACAGTCGAAACTGTTAGAAAATTAAAGGAATTACATAAAAAAGATTGCATTAGAGTGCATATGTGGAGATGTATAAAAAGTAATATATACTCCAAATTTCCTTAACATTGGAATTACATCTTTTAGCTGACCCCCCCTTTTTTTTTTAATTAGCCACTTAAAGGGATAAATTTAAGAACGTAAGTATGCACTTTCTTAATGATTTAAAAGTAATAAAATCTTTTAGCATTTTCTATAATAAGAATAATATAAAACTTAAGAAATCATAGTATATTAAAGCATTAAAAACAATTGAATTGGATATAATGAGATTTTTTTATTTTATTTTTCTAAGCTGTCAATCAATCCAATGCACTAAACTGCAAAAAATAATTACTTCAAATTCTTTATAAGTGTAGTTTTGTTGTATAGATAGAAATTTTTGATTATCTTGCAATGTAAAAATGTTTGGTTTTAATTTAAAGAAAAATGAAATTGTATTATTAAAATTAAATCATTTTAATTTTATAAAATAGAATTATCACATTTATAAAAGATGTTGGAATAATTATTATAGAGAACTTCATCGCAAGTTCCCTCAGCTTTAGATTATAAAGAAGAAAGAAACCACTTCATTAGGCAAATGAACAAATGTATGCACATTTGAATTACAAATACATACATAAGTGAAAAATCAATATTATAAAAGGTAATGAAAATTAATTAATTGTATTATGTAATAGATGAAATTGAAAATCTTTCTCTAATAACTACTAGTATAAGTTAGAGTTCATTGAGCACCAGATTATTGTAATCATTTACAGCAGCAGTTTTAAATACATAAAGGGATTCTATATTAATGTTATTTTTTAATTATAAATTAGTCATTTTTTTATAGTCTTTGTTTTGTGAATGCAATATTTGTTATTCTTAATCTTAATAAATAATGTGTTAAATATTTTTAAAATTGAGTTAATATAAATAAAAAGAAATTGAGAAAGGGTTTTATAAGAAAGGAAGTGGAATAAAATCAAAAATAGAAATGGGAAAATGTGAATAGTCTAAATATATATATATATATTATTAAGCATTGTTAAATTGATTTGTGCTTCTTGGAACATATGAATGATAATTTACCAACATTATTTGATTTTTTATACTTCTTGCTGTCACTTTCACATTTGTAATGTTAAAATTCAACTATATCACCATTGTTTTTTATTCATCATCAACTGATATTAATGAATATAAAGATGCATACGTAAAAGTGAAAGTAGTATATATTTTTCATATTAAGAAATAACTAGAAATTGAAAAGAAATAAAGAAAAAAAAAAAAGAGTGATGGAAAACATTGATCTTGTCTGCAGATCATAACTGAAAATTTGATTGACAAATATATTTTATAGTTGTTTTTTTATTATTATGATTTTTAGAAATATTTTATCAAAATATATTGAAATAATTTTAAAATGTATTTATAATATCAATAACATTTTCTGAGAAAGCAATCATACCACAATTTATATAAACACACACACGCATTTCGTTTCAAAACACGTTTATTCACATATGCATTTATAGACGCTAGAAAGGTTTTTATTCTTTAACTATAATAGTAAATTATTCTTTGAACTTATTTGACTAGAAGAGAGTTAACTTTTGATTATGTAAAATTAAATTTTTTGGAAAGTCATAAATTACATCTATTTATTTAGAATATAGCCTCACAAAAAATATAAAAAACTTAATGAAATGCAATTCAATGTTATGTTTGATTAGTTATAAAATAAATGTTAAAAGCATAATCACATAAGGAAAAACATTATACTCTTGGTGTTTTTAAAAACCACTTTCTGTCATCTCTCCAAAAATTCTGAATTGTTGCACATATAAAGTGTTTTATATATTGTATAACAAAAAAAAAAAAAAAAGATTTCTAACAGTTTACATTTTGATAGAGTTTTAACCTTTACTCTTGTTGGTTTACTGTATTAAATTTGGATATCTTTGGGTTGCCTTTATGATTTTTTTTTCTTTGTTTAGGTCAAAGATGAATATGGGTGTGTATTTTCTGATTCATTTAAGTTGCAATTAAATATACTGGTATATGGGGTTATCAGTAGGTCTTTTTTTAATATAAAAAAAAAAGTTAAAAGTCTTTAACTGTTAAACATTTAAAATTTAATACTTTCAGCAAATACTTGTAGATAACTATTTAATTATTTTATATATTGTTATTTCAACAAATAGATACATTTTCTCTGTTGTTAATAATATAAAAATAGTTTTCTAAACCTATGCTCTGTCTGGTAATTAAATAAATTCCACTTTATTTTTTTAATTACCATTGTAGCTGGAAACATACATCTTAATGAATCCTTACAAAACACACCCAGACATTGGATTGAATAACGTTTTAGCTAAACTTAATATTATTTTTTTAAGGAAGTAAATAACTGCAATCTTTAATGTTAAAAAATAAATAAATTTTTGTTTTAATATATTAGAAATTATTACGATTTGATTTACAAACATTACACTTTTTGTACTTACAATTTTGACAGCATCCACTTCAGATAAATATATTAATGATTATTACTAATTATTTATTAGACTATAAATTATCATATTCCTAGCCTAGATATCAACTTTAAACTTCAGTTAAAGATAAATATATCTTCTTTTTTTAAATTAAGCACAAGCACATGAAATAATTCATATTAATCTCTTTTTTTTTTCTCTTTCTATATTACACATATAAAAAGTAAGATAAAGTTGAGCTGTTCCATATGTTTGTGTTTAATTAAGAAAAAATAGTATATTAATCTTTATTGAGGTTTAAAGTTTATATCTGGACTAGGAATGATATGTTAATTTCTAGCCTAATGAACAATTAGTAAGTAATCATTAATATATTTATCTGAAATGGATGCTGTCAAAGTAGTGAGTGCAGAAAGTTTGACAGTTGTAAATTGGAAAGTGAAAGTATAATCTCTCAAAAGTATAATAATTAAGTAATAATTGAAAATAAATATAATAGCATTATTTTCTACTTGTGTGTATACATATGGCAATCCATGGTCTATGAGCCTAATTTATGATAATATATACAGGATTGCAATAAATGTGTATTGAGTTTGTGTTTGAAATATTAGTACACTTTGAGGAATTATAGTCTGAGAAAGAGCAGGAAGAGTACATTTATGATAAATGTAACAGTAATTTAAACCATATTTCTATTTTTTTTAAAATAGAAATATGCACATATTGATATAATGTTTTATCATTAAAAATATAAAAGTGGATTAATAATCTTATTAATTTTTATTATTTAGCTTCACTTTTTTTCCCCATTCAATCATCGTCTTGATTGTTTTATTACAGCAATAGAGGGATCAAGAGCTAAAGTTTTTTAGGCAGAAGCTCAAATTGCCATTTTTAGTGTTCAGATGTCATACAATTTCCGAAATACCCAACTATTCAATTATCTTTTTATACTTAGTAATCTATTTTGTTAATGACAATTGGGTATATTATTAGTATATTGAAAAAGAAAAGATAGTGTTATATGTATAAAGTAGTTTTTTAGTCTTACTATTCACAGTTTATAAAAAATATTAAAAAGAATTATATTATAAATTTTAATTTGTAAATTTTATGCATGCATTTTTCTTTATGAGTGCTGCCATGGTCATCTCTCAAATACTTTTTCATTTTGTGCATTGATCACGCACTTAGCCAATTGTTGCTCTGTTTGTTATTCTATACTATTTTTTTTCATAACTGCACTATTCTCTCTCTCCCTCCCCCTCTCTCCTCTCTCTCTCTCTATATATATATATATAGTTATTTTTGTTAACATCTTAGTGTATATGTTGTTGTTTTTTTTAATGTGTTTCATAAATATGGGGGTATGTTTGTTGAACATATATTCTATAGGTTGCTACTATCCAAGTTTAGATATCCATATTATAGATACTCTAGATGCATTTCTTTTCTTACTCTTTAATTTCTGGTTGCCCTTTTTTTGTTATTATTTCAACATAGGAAACAATTTTTTTTTTTTATTTGCAACCTGTTATTTTAATCTCCAGTTTTAAAAATAAATCTCAAAAAGTTGCTTTAATTATACCATGTATAACAAGTTTAAAATATAAAACTTTGCTATTCAGACTAATTTTTATGCAGTAATGAGCTTTATTTATTTTGTAACCTGTTTAATACAAGTAATAAATATATTAAGAACATTAAATGATAATGCTATTAATGCCTATAGATTCCTGTAACTTGAAATTAACCCATTATTAGTAAGATTTCAATTTGGAATATCTATCAATGTTTTAAACACATTTAACAATTTAAAATTATTTATGCTATTTAAAAAACTGTCATAACTTTTAAAATGAAAACTTAATTAAGTGACAAACTAAATTTAATGTAAATTTATTAAATTGTAAATTATTTTTATATATAAAACTAAACATTTTTATTTTGCATATATTATTAGCTCCTATAGAAATTTTTCATTCATTGATATTCATTTCTCAGTTATATGATTTTGAAATTATTAGCATTAAAACCTGTTTTAAAATGTAGTTATGATCTGATATAATGCTACATAAATGTTTTTTAACTTTTTAAAAAACCATAAATTAATCTTTATGCTTTTATTATATATCATTGGTGAATTAAATCTTAAATTAGCTGCTGTATATATTGGATGCAATTATGCATCAAATTTGATATTTTCATACAAAAACCATGATAAAATGGTATTAGTGAAGTAGGAAACCATTTTTAATGTAAGGATAAAGATTATTTTTTAAAAAATTAAGAAATTTGACTTCTCAAATTTGTCCCTCAGAATAAGGTATAGTTAATTTCCTTTAATGTAGAAAAATAATTAATGAAATTAGTAATTCTTATTTTACATAATTATTTTAATAAATGAGTACTTCCACTTACAACACAAGATATAGTATTTAGGAAAGAATAAAATGAATCCACTTATTCAATCCAACCCAAATGCTTATATATGGGCAAATCTTAATTACTGTAAGTGATAGTGTGAGGATAGACTACTCACTTTAAAATACTGTTTACGATATCTGAATGAATAACACTCATAAAAAAGCGCACAATAGCTTAAATGGCTGATTAAATTTATTGCAATTAGAAACAGCGCTAAAAATAAATGTTTATTTTCATAATTATTTTTAAAAAAATAATTTGCATATATGTATAAATTAAATGTTTGTTTTTAATTTTTTTTTTTTTTGTAAAATCCCTAGGATCACATGTCAGTCTCCATACTTTTTAAAAAATTTTTTTTAGCAAAAATCATTTTAAAAACTTAAAAGGAACATTATTATATTAAAAAAGTTTAATAATTCAATTCTTCATAACAGGGAATACAATGTCAGAAGACATTCTTCGATTGTCATCCCTAATTATAGTGTCATAATAATTCGATTTAGTAGAAATTAAAAAAAAACAATAAATATAATTGTAATATTAATAATCAGAATTAAGGTAATGCACATGCACTTTATGGATTTTTAACTATAAAACACAAGATAAAGTTTTTGTGAAAAGATAGAATGGATCATCGAGATTCTATCTTTTCACAAAGACTTTATCTTGTATTTGAAAGTGAGAGTATTCATTTATAGTTTAAAATCCACAAAGCGCATGTGCATTAGCTTAATGCTGATTATTAATATTACAGTTTATAAACATAGTGCTATATAAAATAAATATTTCATTTAAATAAATATAATTATAATTTATTTGAGGTTTGTACAAGTGATAAACTCTGAATTCATTATTTGGAAGATGCTTTTTTGTGTGTGTATTGCTAGAACTTAAATTTGATTATCTAAAAAAAAAAAAACTCTCCAGGCCCCATTCTGGATTTCGACCAAGATTATAAGAATAGCTGACTAACATACCACAAGGCCCTTTCTGTTAAGTGCTTTTTTTAAAAAAAAAAAATTTAAAAATAATTTTTTCTGATGTATTTATAAATTTCACAGTACATAATAAAATATTATATTTAAAATTGGACTTTATAATAAATAAATGTAGTATTCTAATTATGCAAGATAATTCCTTAAATAAATTTGAATGATTTATTGCTCGAAAGTTTCTAAATGTTTAAACACTGGAAGCTTTATTCTAACATTGCACTAAATCATGCAGGATTATATCTTCATAATAAAACATAAAATATCATAATTTATCTAAAGATAAATTATAACATTTATAATAACAGGAAAAATAATATTTATGATTATTATAATTTTCTCATTAATCAATCTGCTTTTGAAATAAGCATCATAAATTAACTAGATGTATTTACTCAATAATAAAATATATGCATTCTACCAATTATATCATAACACAAAACTACTTTTGACTTTTTATTCTAAACAAGTTTTGAAAAATTAATCAGATAGAAATAGATCATATAATAAAGCAATGTCATCTTAAGAAAATCAACAGAGATTTCTCAAGTCAACCTAATGTTAAATGACTGCTATATAGGATTATGTTGTCTGTAGTTTGTCACTTGTTAAACAAACTAAACAGCCAAAAACTTTTTTTTTTAATTTTATAAAACACAGAAATAACAAAATCACATTAAAATGCATTAAGATTGAATGACTTTCAATATTGAGGGCATTCAGTTGTTATTAAGGAAATCATAGATTATTTGTTAGCTAGTATGATGATTAGATTAAAACTGCTTGAAGATCTTATTGCTCCAAAAATATTTTAGCTGCAAAATCACCATTAAGATATATATGTACATTCAGAGAATGAACCAAGGGAACTTAATATGATGAAGATGGAAGTGGATTCATATGTATAAACATTTTAGGTGTTATTGAAGTAAGATGAACATATAAAAGATTTATATTGGGAAAATATTCTATATACTATTTAGGGCATACCCAGTAAAGAAGAATGATTTGCCATTGGATATAATTTTGAATGATTGATATTAATTTAATTTTGTGGTGACCCATTAAACTATATTGTTATGCAAATCTATATCTGACAAATTGATCAAATAAAAAAGAAATTTTAAAAAAATAAGGTTTAAGATGAAACTGACAAAACTTGCAGTCATTGTATAATTCTAGTGATCATTGTTTGAAATGGCAACATTGGAAAAGTAAAGATAAGAATTTCTAGGGAATATCATTCAATGGATTTTCCAGAAATCAAACAGATCCTACTATTGATGCCTGAAATGTTCAAGGCCTTGACAGAAATATAATCTGGAGTAGTTGGAAACACATTATCAATTAAACATGTATAAACTTTGAATGAATTAAAAAAAAAACTATAAACATGCAAGAACTATCAATGCAAATGAAAAATTTGCCCCAGCGAAATCTCCAATAAAAAAACAAAAACAACATAAATGACATTTGATGCAGTAGTTATTGTAGAGAAAAAAATTATTTAAAGTTAATAATAATAATAATAAATTAATAGAAAAATTCAAAGATAAAGGTTTCACTATTATAATAAACTTTGCTAACTCACTGAAAATGATAACAAATTTGGGTTAACAATTCTGGTTTTTCTTGAGATTCATAAGGTCTAAAAAAGATCTAGCATTGAATGAGTTGAGTAAAAAATACTAATAAACAGATTATAATTAAAATAAAAAAACCATATAGCTTGAAGGAATCTACAAAAAAAGGTATATCATAAAGGCAGTAGTCAAGACAATTTTGATTAATTAATGTACATAAAGATACCTTCATTAACAAATGGTAGATTAAGGACTATTGTTAAAATGTGAGGCCACAGAAATAGCTGGTCTTGCAATAGATATTTCACAAAAATAAAAAACCATAGAACAATTAATAAAGGTATTAATCAAATTATGCTAATTGATATGGAAAATAACTCATAGACCTACCTATACATATTGGAATAAGTCAATTTATATTTTTATACAAAAAAAAAAAGTCATGGCAGGGCACTCAAGCTATCTTGCATTTTTATACTGCTTGCAAGTAAGATTAGAAATTTTTATTGAATAGGATTTCCCAGTATACATATAGTATCAGAAAGAGCTGATGGATAAGAGATATCTCTGCTTTTCTATATTGGATAATGAAGCAGCAAAAATATTGGTAGTTAATTTGGATTTTACTAATTATAGTAAGGTCTTGCATTCTGTTCTTCATGCTAAATTATTGAGTGCTTTTATGAAAATTAAGCTTTCTAAGTCAATTTATCAATTAGAAGCTGATATTAAAGTTGGCTATGGTAAGCAGATGGTATTAACATTAGTTAAGAAATTGATTTTTAGGAAAAAATATCAACAATCAGATATGCTACCAAATAGAGAATTCATAATGACACTTATTAGGAAAGTTAAAAAAACAATGAAATGATTGAATTATAGTTAAATATGATAAAGACAAAGATTGTGAGTGCAAGATTAGCAATTGTTAAAATTTATAATAAAAACTCTAAAGCTTTATACCTGCATATCTAATGGAAGAAGGTGCAATTATTTATAGATATAAAAATATTTTCTGATAATTTTTTTTTTGCTAGTATGTCACTCCTAGTATAACTACAATATGCATTCAAAAGTGCTAAAATATATCTTAAACACTGCCATGATTTGTTTTCAAAATTGAAATTTCACAGTTCATGCTAAATCATCCTAACCTTACATATGTAGATATTTTCATTTTTTAAATGTTTCTTTTTAACAATGTGTATTACTAGTGTTTTAATTATGAAGATGATTCTTACAATTATCATTTCACTGAACTTTGCAAGTTTCTCAACCATAAATTAGATATTCACCATGTATTACAAATCCCAAAGATTGGATTGTTTATAATGCCAATTACTAATTTTTTATTTATTGATATGAACATTGAATTTTATAATGAATCTATCTTTATTATCTTACTGCCAGAATATTTTTTATGAATCAGCACAAAATTGATGTGGATCAAACATATTTTTACTATTATATTAAGAAATTTTAAACATTATAGATTGTTAAATATTTTTATTTGATATATTCTGCTTGGTTTGATGATGCAATGGTAGAGTGATAGACTTTTGGAAGTGAAAATTCATGCTTCATAGCTGATGCAGTTATTTTCAATTCTCAAACTTTTATTTAGACTCCCAAATAGTAAACTCTTTCAATATTTTTTAAAATTAAATTTGGTATATAAAATTATATATATAAAACATTCTGTTTATAAAAAAAATGTTTACAAATTGGCATGGTAACAAGACTTTTGTTACAGTGGCTTGCTATATATATATGGTGCAATGAATGTATATTATTCTTCTAGAAGTTTCTCATACAAACATATTTCATTACAAATTATATCATAAATTTCACAAATGCCATTTAGAATGCCATCTATCTTTATAGATTTTGGATTTTAAATTAACTTACTTCACAGTACTACAAAAAAGATATAAAATATATTTAACTTGCTCTTGCCATCAGTTCTTTTCTGATTGAAGACCATTAATATATACTTATTTGTTTTAAATTAAATAGGGTATAAAACTTAAATAGTAAATATCTCATGTCAATAGGTTTTTTTTTTTTCTAGATAAACATGCAACATTTATTAGTTAATGTATATGTAGATCATTTGTGATATATGTGTGTGTATATACGTTTCAGTTTAAGGTGATTTATTCTATTTTTATTTTTAATTGAAACTAGCAATTTATTTTCTTCTACTTTTTAGATGTTTGCTTTATTATACACTATTGCAAATATTATAATTCTAAATGTAGTTTTTAATTATTCTTTTTTTTTTTTTAAGAATTATTTAAAGTCTACTATAAATTATGTGTTTCAGTCATGATTTTATCTAGTCTAAAATAAATATTTACCTTGAATCATGTTTTAAAGCAAATTTCAATGATCATTATTGAAGAAAATGTATAATTTCAATTATTTAATTTAAAAATTCAGAAATACGTAACACGTCTATTCCTTTATAAATAAATCAGTAAAAATAATCTCTACTTTATTGTTCAAGGGGTCAAATACTGTCGATTTGGTTTGATTCACTATGAAATAGGGATATTTAAAAACAAACTTTTGATTCTTCGATATCTTTTTTACACGATTTGTTAAATTCTGAATTTTATTTTTATTAAGAAACGAATTAATTTTTCTTTCAATAATTATACATGTATATAACTTCAAAGTTTTTATACAATTTTTTAGTGTAAAGTTAATGGGTATTATTTGGTAAAAGTTTGATTTTTTTTTAGTAAACATTCATTCATTTTATCAAGTAAATACTATCTATGTACCTAAAGCTGAGTCATTTTGCACCTGCGTTTTTTTTTTTTAATAAAAAAATAAAAATGGAGTTTATACATTTAGAAATAAATATATACTTTTTTTTTCTTTTTCAAAAACATGCAAAATATAGAAATGCATTTTGCCAGCAATAAAAAATATAGGTTTTTTTTTTTTATGGTGGTAACTTAAAAAGAGTAGTGCAGTTATTGATTTTGTCTCTAAGTTGAACGTTGACATTTTTTTTTTAATATTGAACTGTGTGAATATGTAATATTAGGATAATATTTAAATACAAGTACATATATTAAAAAAATTAAAATTATATGTATGTGTATAGCATATATATTATAGTTTATTTTTCCATAAATAATAATACATATATATTTAACCTTAAAACTATGCGCCTTGAGTGTTCAATTTGCCATTAGTGACAAATTGAACACTCAAGGCGCATAGTATTAAGGTTATATAGCCTTAAATATACATGTACTTACTTGCTGACCATGCGTTTAATAAATTGATATTTATAAATAATAATAATAATAATAATAATAATAATAATAATAATAATAATAATAATAATAATAATAATAATAATAATAATAACAACAACAACAACAACCCTATAATATTGCTTTCAGATTATAGAAAATATTAATTTCTCAAAATATATATGGAATTAATGGTTTGTGCTAACAAATACTATGTAACAGAAAAGATCTTTAGTGAATTAGTTGCAATGTTATGCCAAATGTAAATAAAATAATGAACAATCGTTAAATGTCCTCTTTAAGGCAATTTCTCCAACAACCTCATATAGAAAAGCAGTGAGGAAGACAATACTCAAGGGGCTTTCCAATTGCTACACTGAAGTTTGAATAATTTTCTATTTTTGTTTTTATTCTCTATCTAAAGCTAAGAATAGATAGATATCAATTTAGTGGTTAACATTGATAATTATCTGGATTGGTTATAACTTGATTACTTGGTAGAAAAATCTTTATATATATATAATCACATACATAATGATGCAAGAAAGTCTGTTTGATATAAGGATTTATTTATTAAACTGTCATGCCTGTAATCTTGGTTTTTAATCTGAAATGTCATTGTCTTTAGGTAACTGAAAATCTCCTAAGCATACTTTTTTTTCTTTAATGTAGTCAGCTAACCTAATTAGACAATTAATATTTTTGGGTGAATAGTTAATAAAAGTCTCAAGGTAATCACTTGGATTGTATTAATTTGAGACTGGGATTCTAAATGTAGTTATCATTACCTTGGGGCATGTGTCTTACATCTGTAGATATTGAACTCATTTTCTGTTACATATTCTATATTGAGAGCTTATAGTTTAATATTATAAGGTGGTTCTAAGATGCAAAAGTGAATTATGCAGATCTCCTCCCACGTTACTTGCTATGCCATCTTTAAAATAACATTTATTGTAGTAGTGATATAGTTTAGCTATTCAATTTAAAAATTTTAAGGCACTAGCATGTCTCAATCACACATTATAACCGAAAATATGATAATGTATTCTACATTTATGAAATTTTACAAAGCACTGAAAACATTTTTGTGACATGTATCATACACAGTTTGAATGATTTCAAACATTTCAGTTGCAGTTTTGCCTAGTTAAACAAAATTTAATGGTATCATGTTGTTCATCATGGGTTAAGATATGAAACACACTGTTGCCTTTCATGTTGTAACTCATGATCTCAATATCCTAGTGCTTTAAAGTTTTTATGGTGAATAGCTCAGCTGTGTCACTAGGTAGCATGTATTGATTCAAAAAATGACACTGCATGTGGCTTGGAAAGAGAGCCCATCATCTTTTTATTAGAACATAGCATACATACATTGCCTTTGATTATGTGATCTTTTATTTCTGTATGGTTTGGTGTAGTGATACAGTAATAAAATCTAGAGGTCAATGGTCCAAGGATCATAATCCAGGTCTGATTCTTCAAATGCTCAAACTTGTGAACGTTTAAGTAATAAACCATTTAGTTATTATTTTTATTATGCTATTTTTAAATTATGGATTTTTTAAAAATATTATAATAAAAAAGTGGAATATCTTAAATACCATGTTTCAGTAAATAGCAGGACAGTATACATATTACATCAAAAAAATTGTGTATAGAGAATTTTTTTTTTTTTACAGTAAGTGCCATTTTACATAGTAATTATTTTTCCAAAATAAAAAAATCTTAAGTTCACACTCAAACTGATGTAATAAAAAGTTATGATAGTATTCTTAAATATGTCAAACAAATTAATGTATATTTTTAAATACATTATATGAAAGAAGAGAAAAGATGGGAGGCAATTTTCCTTCAAAATTTTAATGATAGAATTCTGGATCGCTTCAACAACAACAACAACAACAACAACAACAAAAAATGTGAAAAGGAATTATAAATTTTGTTTTGATATCTAAATCTTTTTATGAATAAAAGTTTCTAACTTTTTTCTTAATATTGTTTCCAATAGTTTAGCATTATCTTTTTTTTTTTTTTTTGTAACTTTTTTAATGCTATTTTTTAAGATATGACAAGCATTAGGTATAATTCCTGAGAGTGAGAAATTGAAAAAGATTTATATCTGCAATTCATTTGATTCACTAATATAATACATTTTATCAATCATGTGTATCAGAAAAAAATTTTGGCAAGCAAATTAAGATGGTGAGTCACTTGCATAACATATCAATTTAATCAAGTAAAGTTACTACAATTATAGTGATAAAATTATTAAATATAATACTTTAGTACAGTGGTCTTCAACCTTTTCACACTTGCAGCTGGGTAAAAATAAGGATAAGGTTTCACAGACCGGCATAAGTCTATAGATAAATTTTCTTAAAGATGTAAACTGCGTATCCTTATATGAGCATAATTGTTATAACTGATAAAAACAACAATGTTAAAGATACAAAATGCAGTTATATATATATGGAGTTTGTATAATAAAAAACTTTTTTTTTTAATTTTGAATTTTTTTATAAAAGTAATAAAAAATTTAATTCTACCCCTCCCCCCCCATAAACATCTGTGATAATTAGAAAAACAAATTAATTTATGTATGATTTATTAGATTTTGTTTTTGTTCTGTTTTTTTCTTTTTAATTGGATAAAAATGAGTTGAAAAAATAAATAAAAATTGTTTATATTAATTAAAAGTTTAAACTCTTATTCCCTTCCAATCTACCTGCAGACCTGTAAAAAACTTCTGCGGCCCGCCACTTTTTTAATAAGAGTTTAAAAAAGAGCAGAGTTATCATTTACAAAGATATAAAAAAAATGTTATAGATTAGACTTGTCACCTTTTGATATTTATATGTAGCTATGGCAACTGCTCTCTTTCACATCTTTCAGTTATCTGTATTTATTACTAAAAGTACCATCCTTTTTTAATCACATGCACAGACAAATAAAGTTGTGTAACATTTTAATGCTCAAAAAAAAAAAAAAAGAATTGTTTTTATTTCAAATCATTAGAATTTAAAACTTGTTTTAGAATGGAATTATTTTAATATATCTGGATAAATTTCCATTAAATTTTTATTTCTACCATATTTGATCTCGAATCTTTATAGTCGTAATAGTGGCCATAGATACTATATTGCATTTTCAAATGTCAGGCAGAAATGGTATTTCATTCACCTATGATAACTTCCTATTTTACATTTAAGTTGTAATGGCAACATTTGAAGTTTATAGATTAAAGGTAAAACACTTTAATTACACAAAATGGTGCTTCAGTAACTGTATAATAATTGCATGATAATATTGATATAAGACTCTTTGATTTTTTAATTGGTTGCACTTTGTTTTAGTTTGTTCATTGTGAATATCTGTGAGTTTCCAGTTTTCTACATATGAATCATAGCAGTGAAATATTTTATTACATTGTTCTACAATCATCATTTGTGTTCATGTGAAAGAAGTGAATGAAAATGTATTTGATGAGAACCTGATGCAAAATAATTTCAATCATTTAATTTTTTACCAAGTTTTAGCTTTATTTATATTCACAGATCCTGAATATATTCACAGATCCTGAATATATTTGTAAGCTTACATCGATGCCAATCAAGAGTTATTTCCTAGTTATAGTATCTTCTTTCCCAGTTCTCTTAGACAGAGAATTGAAGTTACATATGTATATTTTCTTTTTTTGTTGGTTTATTTTATTAAATTGAAATGTGTGTGTAGTTTTAAAATTGATAGCATTGTTGTTTGAAAGTGAAAGTAATAATATGGTACATTGATTTTTATCTTTTTTTTTTGCATTACAAAAAAAAAAAGTCCAACATGTTATTTTTATCTAAGTAAAAATTCATTTTCAAATGGCTCTGGTCAAAGAAGAATGCACTGCTGAAAAAAGTAATTATGTTGAAGGAGGGAATGCTCAGAGAAATGAGCTTTTAAAAAAAGGTGTTAAATAATTAGTAAAAGGAAAGAAGGAAGGATGTTGGGGGGAAAATGATTATGACAAGTTAAATAGAAATAGTAAAAACAAAAAATATTTGCAGTTAAAATTATTTTTATAATATGTACTATATGTTATATGAAATGTATTTCATTGGGTTTTTTTGGATGTTGGGGGGGGGGGGGGGATGCTTATGACAAGTTAAATAGAAATAGTAAAAATTAAAAATATTTGCAGTTAAAATTATTTTTATAATATGTACTATATGTTATGTGAAATGTATTTCATTGGTTTTTTTATTTTGCAAGTCCTTGTTTCATCTTTTTGCTTTCTTCCAAAGTCACAAACAATATCTGTATAATTGAGGATTAGACAAGTATGTAACAAATGCAGAAGATAGGGGCATCTCACCAACTATTTTGCTTTAGTGGTGGACTGCATGCAATTAAGAATTTCTGTCAAAGTTTAGTTAGTTATCTTGGACATCTCAGGCCATATTTGAAGGAGCAAATATGGGATATGGTATATTACCTGGAATTGACTAATTGAGAACTGCAATTGTATTATTTACAGTATAGAACCATCCACTTATACAAGTAAAAGTTTTTTTTTTTTTTTACCCAATTCATATAGAGTTAATATAAAACAATTGTATATGTATACATAAAACATTTTAAAAACAAGGTATATATAAATATTTAATGTAGAAATCAATGTCAAATGAATTTACTGGGTTGTTTGAAATATTTATTTCAAAGAGAAAACTTCAAATTTGTAATTGAGATGTACAATTCCTGCGAATAAAATATGAACACTAAGCAAGGCTAAAAACTTATGAAAATTGTGATCACTTCATTTTCAAATATACAATTACATTACAGTATATTGATTGAAAGTGAAATCAAAAATGAAATATCTTTGAACATAAAACATAAAATAACAATGATAGTAAATGAAAAATTGTACAATAGTACACACAAGCATATATATTGTAATGGTATGAATGGGACAAGTATATGTACAATGCGCAAAGAATGAGACTATTAAATACAAAATTGAATCCAGATTTGATATCAAGTTAAAATGATTCTAATAAAACATCCTGCTACTCTGATTCCTTAAGTCCCTAATTGGATATATGATAAAATTCTAGCACTGCTATATGTATAAGAAGATTTTATAAGATAATATTCTAATCTTTATTTGAGCTGAAATATATGCATAATGGTAACGCTGTCTGAATTATAAAACTACTATATATCTTTTAACTAGCTAGAATAAATAAGATTTATAAACTTTAAAACGCTGATTGAAGAAGCTGTTAATAGCAAACAATCAAATTAGTTAATCCAGACTATGTTATCCATCATAATCATAGCCAAAATAGTAATAATTGTAGTGATATTATTAAATGGTAATATATGCAAATGTATAAATAATTTAAAATTGCACTTGATAAAACATAAATGAATAAACCTAACCTATGATGCATATCTAATGGATAAAATTAATTATGATGTTGTAAAACTAATTATGATGTCGAATGAAAGATATGGATTAAGAATCAGAGGAAAGTCTGTATGTATTACTTCATTTATTAAGTTTCTCAAATTTTTAAAATTTTAGAGTTTATTCATGTTTGAAATGCTAGATAGTATGGAAGAAATAAATTACCTTAAATATAAACTTATTAACTAATAGTAATTTTAACTAATTTTCGCGATTTTCCTTAGATTATATATACATCTAAAACATTTACTCATAACTAAATGCATTTATACTAAACATTATATAACTAGATAATAAAACTTGAAAGTAAAGTCAAAATTGATAAAATAATGAAACACACAATGATCATATGGCCATGAGCATTTTGAAGTTCAATGCATAATGAATTATTCTAGTCAGAAAAGGCTAACATCCAGATACTGTTCAGAATTTTTTACTTGTATATCACTATGTGGTTTTATTATCAGCATTTACTGTTTAATCTCATTGAGTTAGTTTCCATATCTCAGTATTCTGCTCAGTATTCTGTGACTTAAGTTTCTTATCAACAGATACATGCATATGATGTCAGAATCAGCCAAATGTTTCTTCTGAGATAATTATCCAAATTTAAGATTTATAGTAGAGTAGTAGTGATAATATATTCCAGTACAGCACAATATAATCCTTACGTATTGAAGTTTGCATAAATCTCACATAAATTTATTGAAAGATTTTGGCAACATGTGTAAAAATAATTCTACTATAGCATAATGTCCTCTGGATCTAGTGATAAACGTTTGAGAAATTAAATAGCGATTTTTTTATATCACGAAATATATTCAATTTTCTTTATCGTTATTGTGGTATAGGTTTCCATGACGATTTTGTCATTATTATATGTATGGGCTATTTCAACAAATGTGTCTGCCCACATATACTGTATATGCATTTTCGCATTTAATTGCATGTATTTATAATTTTCATTAGAAGTAAATGAATCCTTTATGATACAATGTTAATAGCATTCTGATTGTTATTAAGCCATGATTTGAATTTAAACTTGCCGTTCGAAACAGTTACTTATTTTCTTTTCTAGCTAGAAACTTTTAATTTTTTCTTTAAGTTTTGAATAAATACATTTTTATTGTTCCTTATAATATGAAATTCTTTATCGTTATGACATTTTTCTTTGAAGTAGGTAATATCTATCTATATATAAAAGATTATACTTTTTTTATCTAATAGAATAAGAAAGAAATTTTTTTTTTTTTTTTTTTAAACAATCCGTTTGTTGTCTCTTGTTTCTAAGTGAATTGCAGGGTTCATTGCCGTTATATTTGATTAACTTGAAGTTTTGTTTTATGAAAATTTAGTAAGTAATTATTATCTCAATAAAACTTATTTTAATATTATTTATAAATCCACACATCCGTGAACACATTCATACACATATATGTGTAACATCTATTTAAGTTCTATGAAATGTGTATAAATAAAATAGGTTTTTATGAAATAAATTTAAGATATAGCTTTATTAAACAGAGCAAAACTCTCCATACAGTTAGTATAGGAAATGTGATCATGTATAGCTTTATTCTTGATATTTTAATTTTTATTGCGGAAAAACGTATTTCTCCTAAAATTGACGATGTTTTAAAATGAAAATATTAAATAACTAATACGTTCCTTTAAGATGATATAAATTATATTAAATCATTACTATTTTCTACCTTTACATTTATAACTATTAAAAATATATTGTCATTGTATCGTGAGATGGGATTAGGGAGATATTAACTAGATTCATCAATAATTAAAATGCTATGTAAAAATTTTTTATGGCATATATATCTAGGCTATAATAGCACAAATTCTCCTACTAAAAAAATTAAAAAAACAACAACTAAATGTATTCTGAACTTTGGCTGTATGTGCATTGTGTTTAATTGGTAAGCCCTAACTGTATTCCTATAAGACGATCAATATTTAATATAGTGACTCAAGATAAATTCACATGGAAATAATGTTACCATTATCATTTGTCATTTCATATTGGTGTTTGTATCGACGACACTCATGAAACTATCATATTAGGCATACTTCTATATGCATAAATCTCAACTTATCAACAATTGCTAAATAACATTTTGGTGTCTCTGTTTATACTCTTGAAATTCCTATCTAATTTTATTTTATCCTTATTTTATTTCCTACAATCATTGACTTTATTTACTAATGGGTACTATGTAATTTTGTTGTACACTATTAATTTACATTGTGCAGTAGTAATTACATTATAGGTTGAAGTTGGGCCATAGTTTTTAGTCTACAAACATTGAAGATGCCCTTTTCACCTTCCACTACTTTCCTTTTTATTTGGAATGGTCTCTCATACATATTTAAGAATTTCTTAAACCTATATTTCTTCAGATCACTGATTTGGGGGAGTCTGCACAAGAACATAATCACCAGTTTTGAATGTTGAGGGCTTATAAGAATCTTGGACAGTTCTTTTATGGCCCATCTCCTGTATACTTTTTCAAGCTCATATAATGTCTCTCTCATGGTCAGTTACTTGGATATAGTAGATAATGTAGTTTTGATTAACATATATACCCTGAGGGTAAACATAGTTGACTCATTTTGAGCAATGTTGATGTAATGTATTACTTCCTTCAATTTGTTTATCAACTCTGGTGAATTATTTTACAAATTCACCCTGAATAATTACCTAATTCATGCATAACTTTCACATGGATTGGATTGTGGGTTTCTAATAGAGCACAATATTTGCTGGAGATTCTGATTTCTATCCAATCTTTCTATTTCTTGGACAAGAATGTCATAATGTGATCAGTTAAAATAGTCTTCGGCTTTCCAAATAGTCTAAATTGAAATTCTTGAAGGTTTTTGATGACACTCCTATTATTGACCTTAGTCACAGAGTAGGCAGTAATGAATTTGAAGAATATGTCATATGTTACCAAAATGAATTTATACCTCCTAAAAGGTGGCAATAGACTATAAAAATGTATTGCTAAAAGTTCATTAAGACCCTTTGGTATTATCAACTGGAATATGCCAGCATACAAACGGTTTGCATATTTCAATTCTAAGCAAAATCACAGTATCTGAGCCTATTTAGTATGGAGGCATACACACCAGACCCATTAGAATAGTCTGTGCACATCATATTCCAATTTCCTGGATCTATAATGATCATACAAGCAATTAATTTGCTTCTTAGGCAATACTGAATCACAATTCTCAATGACCTGTTTTTGTTTTCAGACATCTTATAGTGCACCAGTCCCTGAAATAATTTATTCCTCAATATGGACTTATTATTGATTACCTTTCTGATCAATCTAGACTCTACTTTGTCAGCCAGGTAGTTTGATGATGTGGCACAGTCTAGGATCTTTAATCTATAGTTTGGCCAAGTTATTTAAGTCACTCTCAATTGAAATCATCGATATTCAAAGATACAGCCATAATAAAACAGTTGGCTATAGTTGAGTGGCATGGTCCCATCGGAACAGGATACCTACTTAGTATATCTTCTACGACATTGTCTTATCCTTTACAATACTGTACTCAGTAGTTGAACTGTTAGAGAAATAAACTTCATCTGATGAGCCTGTCACTATTCAGTAAGCTCCTGCTGATAAATTCTAGACTTTTATGGTTTGTGATGGCCATGACCCTAGACCCAAGTAAATACTGGCAGAGTTTCTGAAAGACTAATATCACAGCTAAAGCTTTTTCCATGGTAGTGTAATGCAATTCTACATCCTTCAGAAGTACAAGACTTGTGGGTTCCATTCATAGTCTAATTGGAATCAAATCATATCTGGACTGTACCATCTGCTATTGGTCTATCTTCGAAATTGGGGTATTGTATAATGATAGAATCCAAAAATCTATCCTTTATTTTATTAAACTCCATTGATTTGGTTAATTAGTTACCTTAATCCAAGGATCCATGTTCAAATTCTATGCTAGTAATGTCACTGGTCAGGCCAGCAACACCTGAAGAAGAGGAGAGACTAATACCTCTTGAAACATTGAGCATATACTAATCTGTTTGATGTGTTATTACTAACAGTTGAATGTATTTGGAATATTTAAATAAATTTTTTCTAAAGACATTTAATACATTTATTAGATGTTGGAAATGGTCCAATATAAAAATATATCCATTAAGTGGATGTTTATCCATTTCCATCTTTCTTTAATAACTTTGATAGATTAATGATATCATAAGCAAAGTTCTTATAAAATAATATGCAACTGTTTCTTGTTTTCTGGTATGGGAAAATCATGGATGATCTTGCTTTTGCCAGGATCTGGTTTTACATCATCCACTCCTATGGTTTTACATCATCCACTCCTACTTCATATCCAAGAAACTCAATTTTTCTGACAGCAGCTTTTTGTTTTTGAGGTTGATGGTATTTTTTTCTTTTCATTCTCTTAAGAACTTATCAAGATGCTAAAAGTGCTCCAAGATATTTTTCAGATGCAATCACCATATTGTCTGAATGGTTGATAATGCTTTTGACTGCATCTGATAGTTTACTATGTAAGCATCAGATTAAACCACCTCTGCTGTTGATCTGTCTGAAATGCATCCTTTCATATATGTATGAGTGACCTTCAAAGCAGTGTATTTTTATTATCATCATGCAAGGATAACTGCCAATAGCCTGCTGTCAGATCTACTATTGTAAATATCTTTTAATCCTGGAATGGATTTTTATTATCATCACGCAAGGATAACTGCCAATAGCCTGCTGTCAGATCTACAATTGTAAATATCTTTTAATCCTGAAATGGATTAGAAATTCTTGAACAGTGGGTGGGACATCATATTCTGGAACTTATAATTGATTTGAGAACGTTTCATCCAGACATATATATATATATATACGGACTCATTCTTTTTACGGACAACCACTCATGGGATATTATAGTCAGAGGAGCATTTTTGGATAATTTTCCATTTGACTATTTGGTTGATTTTCTCTGCTCTGAACTTATACAGGATAGGATAACTCTTGTAATAGAATGGTTGGTTATCTCTTAAACATATTGTGTATGTATCATACTATCACACCACATCTTTCTCTTATATTTGCATAACAATTGAAAAAAAATCTTTCTTCATGGTTGTTACTCAGTTCACTAGATTCTTATACTTTAGCTTTTAGGTCTGGCTTTATTGGGCTACTTTAATAAATAACAAACTTAAATTTTAATTGGAACTCTTTATTAAAGTACATTTATTTTTGCCATAAACAATTATGCATCCATGCCTGTTCATGAAATCTGAGCCTGTTATGATTTCCTGAATAAATCCAGTGTTGATGAAGAAGATATGCTCAAAGGCGATATTGTTGAATAATACACTGAACAAATTTTTGGATAGACCATTTAACTTTGCAGCAGGTGACCATAGTGAGGGGTTTGTAAATTCATTTTCATAAAATAGAAATCTGACTTCTTGTATTTAGCACAGCTTTCACTGAGATTCCATAGACGGTTATACTAATTTCTGGGCATTCATTAGGTGAGCATCTTTCTTATTGGAGATCAAAGTCATCACTTCCAATCTAATCGCAATGTCAGGGCTCTGTAGTGAGGAATTTTCCAATAGGACCATCCTAGTTTAAGAACTAAGGTTTTAGTCTAGCTCTAGCACCTTCACCATAGTGCCTATGAGTTGCTGATAAGCCAATTTCCTGAGGCTTCAACACTACTTCTGAACCAGCAATTATCCTTAATGCCATTGGGTTTCTTATCAACTGTTTGAAACAGTCTTTGACTATGATGAGACCTATCGAACCTTCTATTCATATTCCTTTGTCCCTGTACCATCAGTAAATGGGATACACTATAGGAGCTATTCTCCTTTCTAACTTTATAAGTTAGAGTATAGGTATTTCACTTGCCTCTAGAGCACTTAATATATCTGACACTTATTTGACAGTGTGTCGGTCAGCAGAGATCTGCTCTATATGTTTCAGCAAGTTTCTTCTTATCATCCTGATAATCTGGTCTTCTGTGGACTGGAATACAATCAGCATTTTAAATTTAGCTGTCTTCTTTCAGAAGAATTGAGTTTAATTGCCCTTTTGGGGCTTGTATCTATCCTGACTTATTTGGTACCTATATTTGTCTTACTTATCTTTATCCAGAAATTATCTCATATGGCAAGACTTAAATTTAGCATAAGTCTGAGGATTGTGGAATAGGGACCACCAAATGTTTGCAGGTGAATACAAATGGTTACCTGCAATAACTTTTCTACTTCCCCCAAGCCTGTTAGAGAGAGCAATTCTTCCAATTCTGTCAAATATTCGAGAGGGTTTTCATCAAAATCACAATTGAATACCTTTAGTTGGATAAACATAGCTATGTCAGGGTTTAATCCTTGCTGGTTAGGTTGGTTAAAATTAACTGAGGGTGAAATCATATTCTGGTTTTCTTCCCTGCACTATCATTTAGAGACATCTCATTCCTGAGATAGAGAGATTTATTATCACCCAAGTCTGTAATTACCTTTTTTCTGGTCACTAGTAAGCTTCATCTTGGTTGTCTTACATTCCATATCCAATATCTTATAACTAAAACCTTCTTCCTGTATTCTAAGGCATTTTTATACTTCTTGTATAATGGCTTTATTATAGTCTTCTAATTTGTCACATGTGGCTTCTTTATGCCTACTAGTAATATTGGCTATTTCCCCCTGTTTCAAATATTCACCATCAACTTTCTGTCCTTTTATGCTAACTATACTATTCTGTGTTTTTCTAAATTCCTTCAATTTTTTTCATACATTTCTGGTTTATTTTGCCTCTTCACTATTTCCTTGTATTTGGTATTGGATTCTCTGCTTGTATACAATCTATTTCACCATGAACCTCAACTTTGAAATCATCTTTGATTTTTTCCAAAATCAGTTTTGCTAACCCCTTTGATCACTTTTTTACACTGCTTTTGAGTTACATTAACTTTATCATTTAAGTCTTTAAAACCCCCTTCAAACCTCTCTTGAGTTAGATCTAGCTTATTTTTCCAACCTTTTAATTTCTTCATTTAACTCTTTAAAACTCATGTTACATTTATCATCTTACTCTTTCAATTTGGTTTCCAAATCATGCTCAAATTCTTCAAATAGCATGTTAGATGCATTGAAACTATTATTAACTTTATCTTTCAATTCTCTAATATCTGATTTCTGCTCTTCTAATTTGTATCAATTCTTTCGCTAAATCTCTCAAACTTTCCATTGGATTCTTCAAATCTTTACTTTCAAAATTCTTATTGGAACCTATTTTTTGCTCTTTGAATTTTTTATTAAAATCTGTTCTTACTTTCTGTAACTTGTAGCTCCAAATTTACTCCTTGACTACTGACTACATAATGGTATTTAATAAAATGACTTCATATAGAAGTAAACTTATTTATCTACAGTTCTAAACAATACACAAAATATTGATGTTAATATTATTTTAATCTTAATGTCTACTTTTAGGCAAGTTATATTTATCAAGGTTTTTTAACAATGCATTAACTAAGCACACAATATTGAAATGGCTAGTGATGTCTCAAAAAATTCTTAAGTGATTTACTAGTCTCAGGTACCAGTGGTTTAAAATTGAGTCTTGAGTTGGATATAAAATCTATGATATGCAAGATTAATTTAATAATACTATACTATCCACATCAATCTATGTGTTAATCATGATAGATCTAGCTGAAACTATGATGATTAAGTATTCAATAAAAGTTATATAGGGTTTATGTGGATTAGGTTAATCTTAAATATTGTGGTTCCTATTCAGACCATGAAATTGGGCATCAAAAAACTAACAGTATGAGTTGGACAAATATACGTATAATGCCCAAAAGTAGAGATTCTATTAAATACAAAATAGAACCCAGATTTAATATAAAGTTAAAATGATTCTAATAAAAAAAGATCCTGCTAATCTGATTTCTTAAGTCCCTAATTTATAACATTACAAGTTTCAGTTTGATATGATATAATAAAGTGCTGACTCTGCTATGTGTATAACAAGATTTTAGAAGATAATATGCTGAGCTTTTATTTGAGCTGAGATATATGCATAAAGGTAATGCTGTATGAATTATACACATCACGTATAATTGTTCACTTATATCCCTTGATTAGCTAGAATAAATTAAGGTTTATAACTGTAATTTAGTAATGATAATAATAATTTATTTACATTAAATAAATAATAATTTAAAATTACACTTGATAAAACATAATTGAATAAACGAGGAGGACAAAACAGTTGGGGAAACAAACCAGATGCAAAGATTAGTCTAAAGCCAGGAAATAATGTTTTTTTTTTAAATGTTAAATTCTTCATAAAGAAAAAGCAATAATATCAGTGTTGAACCGGAAGTGGCAAATGCGGTAAATTTTGCAGGAAAGAAAACTATTTTAAATATTAATTTGATCTCAAATTCAGAATTACACATTATGGATTATGATTTAAGCTACTTTCCTGCATAAAAATTAGAAATTTATGATGATTAGATCAAACGTTATTGGGCCACCCCCGGTGTGATTGGGACGACAAAAAAAAATAAAAATTCTTCAGAAAAGTTTCAAATTGACTTAGAATTATGACAAAGTGAATTAGAAAATAAAAAAAACAATGGTTTAGAGATAAAAATGGATTTATTGGATGTTATAGGCCTAGACAGAAGCACAAGTGGTAAATCATTCAATCCCTTTAGATTTAAGTTATTAAGAAAAACCCAAAGACTAAATACAAACTGTTAGATTTTGTAATTGGAACTGTAATTAAGCATCAAAATTAGAACTCAACTTGGATTAGAAGAACTTAATAGGATCAGTAAAGCAGAATCATAATTGAAATGTTGTCATAATTTAGTTCAGAACAAGGGTATATAATACAAACTGGATTGTGAACTCTGAGGACCTAATGGGACCATGAATCTAATCATTGGTTTTGCCTGAATTCTTGGTCTCAAGAGTAGAGGTGATGGCTATGGAGGATTTGTTGATCAGCAGGATTGATCGGCGATCATCACCACACCCAGGTTTAGAGAGATCTGGCAATGTTCTCGTGGCCCTCTTTGATTTGGTTGGTGTTTCCACATGTTGATCCTACATCACACCCAGATTAATTGTAACCCACTTACAGCAGGGGCCGAAGCAGTTTAACCTTGTCCAAGGAGTGGGTCTGGATTCTCTCTAAACTGACTTCTGTCTGATGGGTCTGGGGGAGCTGCTTGGAAACTTACCAGGTGGGCTGTGAGCTGATTGTCCCATATGAACTCTCCTCAAATGGACGTAGCATCCCCTTGATTGACTAACATTTGATCTGTGATAATTCATGTGGTTTTTTTTTCTTTTTTTGTGTTTTTTCTTGATGTTTGTACTTGGAATGTATTTTTTTATATACCTGTAATACGTAATCTATTGTATAAGGCGGTTCTGTTGCTTTGAGCCACCCCCCAGTTGCAGAATATCAGTTTAACATTGTAGCCTCTATGGCCCACTGCTGCAGGTGACAGAATGTGGCCCCTGCACAGGTGGATCATACTTTAGTGACTTAATAAAGTTGCTTTGAGAAAAAAGAATCAGAGGAAAATCTGTGTTACTTTAATTTATTAATTTATTAAATTTTAAAAATGTTAAAGTTTATTCATGTTTGACATACTAAATAGTATGAAACCGAAATGAATTACCTTAAATACAAAAATTGCTGTTTAATAGTAATTTTGACAAATTATCGTGATTTTCCTTTGATTATATATATATCGAAAACATTTATTTATAACTAAATGCATTTGTACTAAACATTATATAAATAGATAATAAAAACTGAAATAAAGAATTGATAAATTAATTAAACACAAAATGACCATATACCCATGAGCATTTTAGATTTGTGCAATGTTGATATTGTTCAGAATTTCTTTTTGGTATATCACTTGTGCTTTTATTATCAGCCAAAAATGCTTAATATAAATAAATAAAATACGTAATAAATTACATAAGCATAAAATTATAATTTAAAAATTGTAACCAGCTTACCAAAATTTAAATAATTAAATGTCCTTCATCCTGGATGATTCACCATTCACCAAGATACAGTTCTGCAAATATAGAAAGTTTTTTTCATTTGTTGAAGATACAGCAAATTTAAAAACAGATGCAGCAAATTTAAAACTAGATGTACAGCATTCAAAAATATTTCTATAAACAAGAGATTTCTTAACAACATAAGCCACAAGCATATTAATGACCATTCATTTTTTTCAAAAAATATTTTTCAATACAGCACTGACAAAGTCTGTTATAGCATTAGGTTAACTTTTCATTACATTTATTCTCATAAAATATAATTTAATATTAAGATCTAGGAGCAATTATTATTTGAAAATAAAGTAGGTTTTCTTAGAGAACATGATATAAAATTCATAATTGGAACATTAATAATAATAGTAATGCATACAATAAAGCAGATTTGTAATTAAAAGTTAATTGTATAATAACTTGAATAATAATTTATTAAAGCATTTTGTATATCTCTTATAATATAGGTATGAGGGTTTCAATTATTTTGTCCAGGTGTATTTAAATGACATTAGCAATGACTTTTCAGTAATAAGTCCATTATAAAGGTATAATATTATTTTTCCAACATAAGTATTTAAATAACAAATTTTCCAATGACAGAATAAACTAATAAATCTTTGTTTTTACAGGTTTGAGATATATTTTTCTTATCTAGTCTGTATTAAACATAAATTGAAATATTCGTGCCAGCAATGACAATAAATAAATAATTAAAATTTCATTTCACAACTAATGCAGAGATTCTTCAACCCAAAATTAAAATAGTTCATTCATTAAAATAATGAATTGTGCCAGAGAATATCATTGTTTGGTTATAATAATATTGAATAAGCATATTTCAAAAGATGTTATTGAAGACAAAGCATTTTTAAGTCTTTATAAAATTATCATTACTTTTAGCATTTTTTTAATATTTAAGCAAAGCATTTAAAATATTATAGACTTATCAAATGTTGAATGGGGATAAAGTTTTTAACACAGTCTTATCCTTAAGACATAAGAAATGTTAAATTTATAATAGTTTATTGTAAGTACACCTGGGTCTCTTTTTACACGGACTTATTTAACACGATTTTGAAGTTACGCGATTCATGTTTCATCGGAAGTCGAACTCCGATAACGCGCTATTACTTTAAATAATAAATTTCACGCACTTACGTTATATTGAAAGTAATAGCACATTATTGGAATTCGACTTTCATCTTAGTAATTTCAATATTTTCAGTGCTCTATAATAGTAAGATTTTATGCAATAATGAAATTAAAATCATGATATCCACATTTTATGTATACACACATTAAATTTTACAAGATCATAATGTAAATTTGTTCAAACATTGTGCGTGTTAATTTTGCATTTTAAATCACATTCTGTTTTTGCTTTTTAAAAAAGAACGTAATCAATTATTAATCATTTAGTGTCTGCAAGGTTATTTTTAAAAGGTGAGTAATAGCAGTGGGCACAATTAAATTTGACAATTAAAAATTAAAATTTGATTTTTAATTGTAATTAACAATTTAAAAATTACTTACGGCGACTTGAAATTAATGTGATGTAAAACGAAATTTGATTTTTAAACGGAATTGAAAATTAAAGATAAAATAAGTATTGAATTTTTAGTTGTTAGTTTTAATTAAATTTTTCCCAGCAGTGGTGAATAAATGTCTTTTTATTTTCATAAGTCTAAGTTCATAAACAATTAATAAAATTATCATCTCAAAGATTAATTACTAATTACGTTGTCAACAGAAAACCATTAACGCAACATGAGAGTGAACTTGGCGCTAGTTGTATTTCCTCTTGTGAGAATCTGATTTTTTACCAGTTTGCAAATGAACCTGTTTATTGGCAAATAGCGATAATAATTAAAACATGTATAAAAAATGTAAATTACTGTACCGTAAATTATGCATAAAAATATATTATTTTGAATAAAATTAAATATTATAGTTAAAAAAGGTTTGTCTTGTATCAATTTTTTTCAAATTTGAAATTTTTTATTAGTCATATTTTATTTCTTTATTTTTTTTTTTTGCGCGAATTTTAAAGTAATTTTACGTTGTGCTTTTCTTTTACGTGAATTTTGAAAAATCACAGACCGCATCCCCTCTTTTTCAATGTAAGTCACATCTATTTTTGCACGATTTAGTTTGCGCATGTTTTCTGAGGAACCTATCTATCGCGTAAAACAAGACCCAGGTGTATAAAATTCATAATCATTAAAAGCAAGCTATAGAAAATTCCCATGAAGTATTAATTCTACATAAAGATAATTCAGTATCTGTAGAAAAATAACTTTAAATTTCCCATCATGTTTTTCTTTCTTTTTAAATAATGTAGACTTTGGACTTCCCAGTAGACTTGGCTTAAAGTTTTTAGCACCTGGATTAGAACTTATTTTATGACAACCAAAAAAAAAAAATGTTTAAAGTTATTAAACTTGAATTATTAAAAAAAAAAAGATTAACTCTGAAATCAAAAATAAAAATTAATTAGAAATAAAATAAGCAAGTTTTCATCTCCTTCCCATGTGTGTGTGCAATTCTTTCGGTGTGTTTTTTATACCCCTGATCATGTGATTGTTTTTATTGATTGAATATTGATATTTTAAAGTCATTGCCTCTTGATCTATATTAAAGTTTAAAAATCAATTTGGTATCTGAGAAACAAAACTAAAAATAGAAACTCATTTACATATTGTCTAGATTATTAGTTAAAAATATTAAATTGTAATACAATTATTTATGGAACCAAAATTATTACAATAAAAATATCCAGATCATATTATTCTTTTTAAACAGTCATAATATTTATTAATAAAGGTAAAGTTTCTCAGAATATTTTTTTCATTGTTTTTAATTAAAGATATTTAAGAATAATTAATTAAATATTATAAACAAGGAAATGAAAGTGAAAATTAAAATGCAAGCATAATCACACACATTCTCTAAAGTTTTTTTTAATTGAAAACTAATAACTTTTAACAATAATAAATTAACTCTTTATCATCTTATAATTAACATAACTTAACTTTATTTTTACTGACTTAATCTTTATAATGAGTAGCATGAATAAAAACAATTTTATTAATAAATAACTTAAATAGAAATGCTTACTTATAAGCAAGCAAATTAAATAATAATACTTAACATTAAAGATTTAAACTGAGCTATTATTACAGTTTAATTTAAACAATGAATTTTAATGTACTAGAAGTTATATGAAAATAAGTTTAGCATTTAATAGCTTTAAACATTAACTTATTATTATACAGGGAAATATATTTTTAATTTAAACAATTGAAATTCATTTATAACTACAAATGGGTTCAAACCAATACAATAAAAATTTTTAAAATAATAATGACTTATAAAAGTTCCTTAGACTAATTTATAAAATGACAGCATTTAACTATAAATCCCTATTAAAATTAATTTGCAATGAAGATTAACCCATTAAATTTTATATATATACTTAGACAGATTAGATGGCTGGAAGTTTAGCTTTATGGGCAAAATTAAAAGTTATTGTTGTAATAAAACTTATTTTAATATTATTTATAAATGTACACATATGTAAACACATTCATATACATATATGTGTAATATCTATTTATTAAATCATATGAAATGTGCATATATAAAATAGATGTGTATGAAATAAATTTAAGTTATGGCTTTACTCTTGAAATTAAAATATTATTTTCATTTCTATTGCAGAGAAATTTATTTCTCCTAAAATTGAGTGATGATTTAAAATGAAAATATTAAATAACTAGTACATGTTCTTTTAAGAAGATATAAATTATATTAAATCATTACTATTTTCTATTTCTACATTTTATAACTATTAAAAATATATTCTCATTGTATGGCAAGATGGAATTAGAGAGACATCGACTAGGTGCTTCAATAGCATATATATGCCTAGTGCATATGGTAATGGCATATATATATATATATGCAGTGGTGAAAATGCTAAATTATCTAATTCATAAACTTTAATTTATGTTATATATAATGTGAAGCATTGGTAAAATAAAATAAGAAATTAATCAAATATTTATTGAATACAAAATATGTATTGAATAAGAACAACATAACTAGCTATAATTAAAATTTATATATGTTGATATAGGGCCAGGATCTCTCTACATAAATCAATGATGTTTATTTAAGACTAGGCAACTGTCAGCTGAAGTTTTTTTTCTCTCTTTCTCTAGTGAAGACTAACACATCTATTGGATAACTATCCGGTTTGAATATGGGCTGACTACCCTAAGAAAAAAAATTGAAGTATAATAAGCATCTTAGCTACTAGTAAAATTTTTATAGTTTTAGTTAGATTTTATTATGAATCAAAGAGACGCTATGCAAAAGCACTCCTATTAGACTTTATATGTATATATAAGAAAATCATGGAAAACGAAGCATAAATTAAGCTATATTTAAGCTATAAAAATAATAAAAAAACACATCATAAATATTACTTAATAATTAGTTTAAAATTATATTTTAGAACTATTCTTTCTCTTGAAAAAACATAAATTTTCAATATTTAAATAATAATCAAAATTCTGTGCTATGCTATGTATTTGTGCATGCATATATATATAGGCTGGCTCAGAAGTTATAAAAAGATATGAAAATATAATTTTCACAAGCTATTTTTTTATTGATTTAAAATGTTTGGAAGCTGATTTATTTAAAACGTTTTTTATTCTTAGCTTCACAAAATAATCTCTTTGCACAATATTTTTCATTTTACATCCATGAACACTTTGATTGAATTGCTCTGGTTTTTGTAGAAATATAGTTTTTTAGCTGATGACTGCCTGTGATGTATTGACATGAATGTACATTTCAAGAGTAGACGTAATTAAAGAAGTGTTATGCCACTGTGATGAAGAATTTGCAAAATTTTGCAAGATTATCTGATTTCCAGAAGTTAGTTCTTGGGAGAGCTTGAAATTCTAGCTATATAGAAAGTGGTTCCATTTTGGTGAAATCATATCTAATGTGTGTCCCCACTTTATGCCTCAAAATCATTATCTTGTCACATTCATTTTCAAAAAAAGTTAGATCTCTATACTACATTCATTTATATATTTGAGGAACTATAATTGATGCAGCCGGGTAATTGTAGGACTTCCAGTTTCAAAAAAGTAATATTTTTTTAAATAAAAATTATTTGTATGGAAAGTAATTTCACAATGAAATTATAATTCAGATTATTATTATTTTGTTTTGCTAATTCTTAAAAGTGATGTTAGTTTTAGACCACAATATTGATGTAACAATTTAATCATCTTTTGTGCTAACAGTACCTTGTAATAATACAATTGTGAATTTTTAATTAAAATGTAATGGAACTATGTTTAAGAATGACAACGCTGATCATAATGTTTTTAGATTGATGTTATGGTTTTTCTTGAAGATTCTCCTGCATATGTTCCATATTGACATATGTTCTTGATTATGAAAAGTTACTTGTGAAAATATGTTTCTGAAGATAATTAAACAATAAATCATTAATTTCAGATGAGGGTTTTTTTTTTTTCACTTTAATTTGTTTCAAGTTTGTATGAGAATAGCTGATCTTTGAATAACAATTTATCTTCCCAAAATCAATTTCCAGGATGGTAATTATAAAGATCTATATAAAAATAAATACAAATTATAACAATAATAATTATAAATTTTTCATTATTTTAGGGCCACTAGTTATAATTAATACTAATAAATATGTGTAATAAACTTTTAAACAGCAATTAATAATGTTTTGAAAGTTTTTTTTTTTTTTTAAAAAAGAACCTTTTAATGTCCAAAACTAATTAGATAGCAAACAATGAACTATACATATATTGGGACTCATTAATCCTTTATTTTAAAAAAAAAAATTTTTTTTTTATTATAAAATATGTATATTTTTAAATCAAATTTATGAAAACTAAGTATTTCTTATTTGATCTACAATTTTGAATTAAGCAGTTGTAATCGTTTCTCATTTGGTATTCACACATTGTTTTATCAATACAACATTTCTATCCAATTTTAAATCATTATTGCTTTGTTTGTTTTATAATTTTTTAATCATTCTTAAGTTATCTATTAATATTAGTTTGAAAGCATATACAACATTAGTTTTATGATTCCAATTTTTGCAAGCATTTTTGTTAGAAGGAATGGTTAGAGATAACACTTATTCTTCGCTTTTGAGTATTTATAATTATGTATCTTATTAATTTATACTCCTACTTTTTTTTTTTTTTTTTTACTGACATATTGCAAAGGTTCTTTTCTACAACTTTCAAATGCTGTTTATGGTAAAAATGATTTCAGTGATGGTATTTTTATATAATAGAAATGTGATTTTAGATTAGTGTAAACTCTTGTGGTTATTGGCTTAAAATAATTTTACAACAATTTAATTCAGATCCAGTTGTTTGCTGTAATACAATTGAAATAATAAAGAATTTTTTAATATTCTTTTCATAAAAATTTGTACAATTTATATATCTAATTCTGATTAACTAACAAAAGATATGATCAGTAGATTTTTAATTCCATGTGTATACATGTTGGTGGTCGAGTGGTCAGCACAGCTGCCTTACAAGCAGTTGTCCCCAGGTTCGCTTCCCAGCTGATTCTTTGACACATGAAAAAAAAAAAAGTCATCCAAATAATCCTAAACTAATTTAATATCATGATGACTTACATTATGTAAAACTATACTTTGTAATATAATATGTATGTAGCTGCATATTTAATCTGTTCACAGTTAATTTTTATAGATCATCAATAATTTTGATACATTCTAGCTTATTGATAGAACATAAATCTCATTTATGTGAATTCAGCATTTTCTAGAGACTTGCTTCTTCATTTTCCAAAGCCCCAATTTTTTGAAATTGATTTGTAATATACTTTTTTTTTATTCTTCAAGTTTTTTTGTTATTGCAAAATTTTGCTTTACAGAGTTTCTGATAGGGTTTCATTGGATTCTGACTCATCCTTAAGTAGCACTTTTATACTTTTGGGCGTTTTTTTTTTTAAAAAAAAATTTTATTATGAAAATTATTCATGATAAAATAGTTATTTCTTAATTGTTTTTTTTTTTTTTTTAGCAAGAAGAAAAAACAATATCTGGACTATTTCAAAATTTTGCTTCCTGATGTTGCTTTTGTTTTCTTATAATATTCTTTTTTTTTTTTGTCTCCTTTCTTTTACTTAGTATGATTATTAAATAATAAAACAAATTAAACAGTGCTAATTAAAACAAAAATGCTAATTTGAAATCTGCAAATGTAGTAAATATTATTGTATTATCTTAGTTTGAATAAAAGTTATCTAGAATTCTTTTCTTATGGCTTTTTTGAAAAATGTTTTTATTAAGATGTTGACTGAAAAAATATTTGCATCTGATTTTTTTTATATTTTTTATTTAGTTGGTTGTATTTTTATTATTATTTCCCCCAAAATTGATTTGATTTTAGCTATAAAATATTTAACTTTGTTTTGCAAACAACTTAATAATATTGTTTACAAATTATTCTGTGTCTTTTGGAGTTAAATAAAAAAGGGATTTGTAAAGGAAAAGAGAAAATAAAATATTGGAGGCTCGTAAAGATTCAGGTTTGAAAGGGAGTAGAAGGAAAGTAGGAAGGATAATCTTAAAATAAATGGTTGTATGATGGCTGGAAGTCATGTTATGTTTTGTGTGTAGGAGTTTTATTCAATTGAACAAACTGAAGTTATTTAGAGGTGTTGAAACTATTGAATAATAATAAAGTCCAGAATTTTTTAAGAAACAATTAAATTTCTTAAATTATGGATGTCTACTTAGGGATAGAACCTATATATTAATGGATTTTGGAAAGGTAGAAAAAGTTAAACAATGGGAAGAAACTCAAAAAAAGGAGCGATAGAAACTCTTGGACATTGTCTGAATTGATATGTTAATACTGATAAAGTTGCATTTATATATAAATAGAAGATAAGTTTGATGTAGATAAAGAAAAAGGTTGATGTAGCTAAAATGTAATCATTTTGTCTTTTGTTTGCTTATAGTTTGCAAATATTAAAAGTTTATACTAACTTAAATAATAATTAGAATATACTCTATCTGTAGTTACATCTTTTTTTTTTTTTTTAAAAAAAAGTACATGCCTTTTTTTTTAATGAGAAATTTATGAATTAAGATTTCATCTCTAATACTTATTGACTGCCAACAAACTTTTTTGACATTTTTGATCGTATGATTGATTTTAGCTGTGAAAGTTTTTATGAGCTCTACCAGTATAGCTTTCATTAGAACTTAGAGATTTATTTTAAAAGTGTTGAGTTATATTTTAATAATTCGCAAAAACAAAAAAAAAAAGAAAGTAAAACTCCTTAGATATTTAGAGGTATTTAAAATTAGCTTATAAAATTGTTTTTGTATTTATGCACATATATAATTTAGAGATGTTACATCAGCGTTATTCTAACAACTTTAATTTGAATCCATATTGTTTACAATTATATATATATATTAGATAGTTGGCTTATAACATCCCAGTTAAGTTCTCAATATTTATAGATAAATTGCTATTTTGCTCTTGTTTAGCTGGAGGAGAGAGCAGGGATAGACAACTATCCAAACTTTTACTTACTTTGCCTTTTTTTTTTTTATGCTAAGGGTGAGTGAGCTATTGGAGTGGTTTTCCCTCCTACAATGGACTATTTAAATGCCATTTATGTGTATATATTTAGACAGATTGATAAAAATTGTATACATTTTTTTTTTTTTAACTTCAACAAAATATTTATCAAATGTGGAATTTGTTGTTTTAAATTATCAAAATATATTTCAGGGTAAATATCTTCCATCAGGCTAGTGAAAAAGAAGCTATTGTTCACTGACTTTGTTAGCTGATGGGTGAGGGTTTCAGTATTTTCCCATTTTTATTAAGAACAATGGACATTTATTTTTTAATAGATAATTAAATGGCTCACAGATTTAGTTATAGCAAACTATCAGGGGGAAAAATTCTAAGCCTATTTAGAATCTTAAAAAGAAATGTCCAAGTTTTATTTGACTCGGATTTGAATCCAGTTAGGCACATGACTATATTCTGACCATGGTTCATGAAACTCGTCATGTTTCTACATTACGAATATATATATATAATGTGTGTGTGTATATATATAATACAAGTTAACTTTATTGTCAAACACATTAAATAATAGTTCACTTAATGTTTTAAGTGCTTATATTTTATATAAATAACCGAGTCAGATAATTTATGCATAATATGGGTGATCAAGCAAATGATTGTTGGGGATTGAATGATAGTACATTAGTGTTCATACTTAAATGTTTTAATTTTCCTTCATGGTAATGTAAGAATAACATTAACTTTGGTACAATTAAATGTGTTTGTATGTTATGTATGATAACACTTGAATATTTTCAGTAGCTCGTTTGCTATCTTTTTTTACATAATTTATCATCTTAATATTTTGAGTTATATCATAAACTTTTAAGGTTTTTTTTTTTTATATATATGAATAAGATACAGGTTAAATATATATTGTGTTGATCAAAAAGTTATTTAAAAATTATCTGTACTTTTTTAAAAATCCGTTTTTAATGCAATATTATTATTTATTGTATCATATATACATATGTGTTTTTAAAAAGGTCATCTTTAAAGCTTGTTCAAATTAAACAATTATTTTATCTTTTATTCTTTTCCAGGGTGGAATGGGTGGAAATCATAGAGCCTCGGACCAAAGAGCATATGTATGCCAATTTAACATCTGGGGAGTGTGTCTGGGATCCTCCTCCTGGGGTCAAAGTGTAAGTACTTTTTATTCTTTAGTGTAATAATGTTGTTGCTTCTGGCCATGACTATGTCGACATGCTGTGCATCTTTTATTTATAGCCACTAAAAACTGTATTAGAAAAATGTGTTTCTGTGATAATTCTGCTGGTCTATTTATTGTCTACTCCTTTCAAATTTTCTCATGGGAAAACTATTAATAAAGTACATAATTTTATGATTTATGTATGTTATTATTTTTATGAAGTTAAATTATTAGAAACTTATGCTAATGTGTGTGTTTGAATATATACTAAAAGGATGAATTTGCATGTATATGTGTACTATCTGCAGAAAATCTATTAAGCAATGGTTGATTTTACATTTTGCTCTCTGTTGTTACATTTTTATTTGACATCTATTATTTTAAACTTTATTGCATATATATTGTGGTTTTTACACTAGTGAGCTGCTTTTTTAAAATAAATGTTACGTGAGCAGTCAAGAGTCATGATAGTGCACAAAAATATTAAATATATTTTGAAACATTTACATGTAAAATAAAAATAGTTTAAATTTATTTAAAAATAGTCTGTGATTAATTGGATCTTAAAATAAATCACTGAATAAAGTGTCTTTGAAAAATAATCATTCAACCGTATTATAATGGATTCATTCTATCTTTTCACAAAGACTTTATCTTAAGTTTAAAAGTGGGAGTATTCATTTATAGTTTAAAATCCACAAAATGTATGACTGATTATTACTATTATAATGGAGATTGTGACTTCACAGAATATTCTCTCTATATATATCCAAGGAGGTTAAAAAATATAATAGTAATTTTAATCCTATAAAAATGATTAATAATTATTGATTTATTGAAAGATGTTTGTTGTGAATAAGGGCTTGCCAAAAATATTGCATTTTTAAGCGATGTAAATTAATATAATGAAAATGAATGAATACAGAATAATGGTTTCCGACAATTGGAGAATTATGTATGGTTTAATAGAACTGAAGAGACATTGTTGAGTTGAAATATATCACTATCAATAAATCTTGTGTTAAGATTTGTAGAGGTCCCTACTGTCGTTTTTCAAGTGCATGGTCTTAAGGTTATAGCCCTAATATATATTACTTTATGTAACGACTATGCGCTTTACAAATTTAATTAATACAACTTTATTTAATTTAAGAATTTTTTTATTTTTATTTTCAATCAAATGTTTAAACTGATTTTTACCATAAATTCTATCGAATAGATTTTCTTTCAATTTTGTACTTGTTAGGTGTCAATGACAATGCCACATTTCAAACAGCATTGATATTGGTTTAGTAAGTTTTTGGTGATGGGCAATAGATCGCTGTATATTTTTTAAAAATATTTTTCATTGAATTTATGATTAATTTACTAAAATGCACATATAGTTTATGGTTTAACTGAAACTTTTTTAAAACACTCTACCTTCATGAACACAAAAATTTTGTAAACAGTTTGTAATTTACTGATACTTTATCACAAGTCTCTCTCATATTAGAAATCAAGAAATTCAATTTGCATTTTGGCTCTTTGCTAACTATTTCTTTTGAGTGTGAAAATACTTTAATTCCAAGAAAAGTTTAAAGATGTCAGAATATTTGAAAATGGGGAGTTCCATTGTGATGGATATCCATTATCTTCTTGGATGTCTCAAACTTAGCGATATTACTTCAAGAAAATATTATGAATGACTAAAAACTTGATTTTTTGGAAATTTTATGATTATTTTTGCACAATAATTGTGTGATAATTATTGAAAATCAAGAATATATTATTACATATGTTATATAAAGAGCTCTCAAATAAGCTCTTAACAAGCTTTGCAGAATATCCCCAACCGTAGACCGGTTTCTGTTTCTGGCTTCCTCAGTGAGATGCTAGAATATTCAAGCACTAGATTAAAAATACCAGGACAAGCCCAGCACTTTATCTAATGGATAACTATTAAGTAGAAAATCTTGAAATTTTCAGATGTCCATATGTCTTCTAATCCAGCTATCTAACGTAAATAGCCATATGGGATTGAACTAAATTCAGATACACCATATATTAATAGCTTTAGCAATATAAAATCACCAAAGCCTTAGTAGAAAAAATAAAATTACAAAAAAATCAAGTCATATGTCACATGACCCAATTTAAACAAACTTGTATTACAGATGCTATATAAAGAGCTCGCAAATAAGCTCATAACAAGCTTTGCAGAATATCCCCAACCCCAGACTAGTTTTGCTTCTGGCTTCCTCAGTGAGGGGCTAGGATATTCAAGCATTAGATTAAAAATCCCAGGACAAGCCTAACACTTTACCTAATGGATAACTACTAAGTAGAAAATCTGAAATTTTCAGATATCCATATGTCATGTGACATCTGACTTAATTTTTCAGTAATTTTATTTTTTCTATTTAAGGCTTTGGTGATTTTATATTGTTAAAGCTATTACTATATGGTGTATCTGAACTTAGTTCAATTTCATATGGCTAATTAAGTTAGATAGCTAAATTGAAAGACATATAGATGTCTGAAAATTTCAGATTTTCTACTTAATATTTATCCATTAGATAAAGTGCTGGGCTTGTCCTGGTATTTTTAATCTAATGCTTGAATATCCTAGTACCTCATTGAGGAAGCCAGAAGCAGAAACCAGTCTGGGAGTGGGGATATTTGCAAAGCTTGTTTAAATTAGGTCATATGACATCTGATTTGATGTTTGTAATTATTACATATGTATTTTCTACAGAAATGTTTTATTTTAAAATATAGAAGATCATATTTTTCTGAATAATGTTACCATGGAAATGTAGCAGCAAATATGATCTGCTTATAAAATATTAACATTAACATTCTATTAGAAAATATAGCAATAGTATAAATATTACTAAAAAAAAAAATTAACTTTTAAAGCATAAGTTGATAGATTTACTAGGTATTGATAATTATTCATTTATATTTTAAATACAAATGTCAAACAAAGAAGATTTTGTTCATTTTGCAAATTCAATCAACTTTTTCCGACAGTTGAAAGCTGAAACAGTGCTTTGTTTTGATTAAAATCTAATTTTTAAAATAATTGCAAATATCAAATGTGGTTTTTTAGAATTTATTATATTCTGATATATAATAATGGTTTAATACTAAAATCAAAGTTGTAAGCTTACAGCAGGTGAAAACAAAACAGAGTAATATGAAAATTCCTTTTCAAATATTGAAAATACAGCAATATACTTTAGATTTTCTATTTTTAAATTTGAATATAAATCATTATAAAAAGTCAGTTACAAAATCTCTGAATATTAAAAAAATAATATATATAAAAATATTTTATAAAAAAATGCTTTTATTTAATTTGACGAATAAATAATGTCGTAAAACAAACAAAAAATTTTCTCTACCTACAATTTTGGCTGTTATATATTACTTGAAATAAAAGTATGAGGCATTCATAAATTAAATTAATTAATTTATGGACATCCATGTTTTTATTCCAAATTATATATAACAGCCAAAATTATGATTGTAGGGAGGTAAAAATATTTGGTTTATAATGGATTCTTCATCAAATTAAAAGCTTTTTTTATATATATAAAATATTTTTTATATATCTTATTTAATTAAAAAAATTTTTTATTAAAGTTTTAAAATTAAAACTTTTAGATATTTGTTATAGTTTTCATACAGTTTCTTTTTATTTGGTTGACTTAAAATTCATTTAATAAGAAATAAATGTTATTAAAATAGGCAAAACTCTCTATAAATGCTGATCATGTGATGTTTAAAGAAATAAATGTCTAAGCTTCTTAGCAATGAATTACAGCCTTCCTTTTTTTTTTAAAATATTGGCATCTAGTTTTAAACTTTTCATTACCACTATATTAATAATAGCTATTGTATTTTTATACTAAAAATTTTGCAACTATGAAAATAAATAGATTACATTCCAAAGCCTCTTTCCAAAATACTGTATCATTGACAAGCTTCAATTTTTAAAATTGTTTAAAATTTAGTAAATATATAAAATAAGTAATCACTTAACTTTTCACTATTATTTAGTGTTGATAATCTCTGTAAAAGTATATTACATAGTGAGATTAGCTGAATGATATTAAATTTATTTAATTTATATGCTATATTTAGAAAGTTGTGTCCCCCCCCCCCACTAGGAAGTTGAGTGGTGAGTGTGTGTGTAATAGAATGTGTTTAATTTTGGCATTTAATTTACATACATGTAATTAGTTGTATGAGTGACCTAAATATTTTTTAAAATATCAATATCTTTGCAACTAGGCTCAAAACAAGTAGTAAAGTACAAATGTTTTTTAATTAAAAATTATTGATTTTTTTTTGTAATATCTTTTTTTTTTTTTTAATGTTAATCTCATTCCCACTCAGTTTAATTGATTTATATGTTTCTATTTTTTTGCAATTAACATTTTATACACATATTTGTGAATTTATAATACATGGGTATATGTGCTATGGTTTCATATACATATTATTTCTATAGTTGATTAAAAGTATTTATCTCATTTATTAAGACTGGAGAATGCATAATTGGATCCATATTTTATAGATCACATATGTGTGATAGTATTTATTTATATGTAAAATATTCTGCAAGTATTTTTTTTTTTACTATATTTTTGATTAAAATATTTATTGTTCTATAAATAAATGCAGAAATTAAAATTTTTGTTGATATTTGAGAGCCTCTATAGATAGATATTATTTAATAACTAAATATTTTACTTGTTTTTTTGGAGAATCCATTAAGCTAGGGAAAAGAAAAGACATTTGTAGTGATGGAAGATAATGAAATGAAGTGGGAAATGGAAAGAGTTTTAAACTGAATGTACATAAAGATGATTTATTTGTGATAACACACTATAAATCTGCCAAAACTAAGAGCAGCAGATGTTTGTTACTTTCTTCAATATTGAAAAGACTGATAGAGTGAACAGAGATAAATTATGAATGAAATATGAGTGAATATAAATTAATCATAAACCATTGCACATTTATATCTATATCTGTGTGTATATGTGCTGATATCAAGGACTCGGGATTATATTGCATATTTATTTGCTGAAGAGGTCATAGTCAAACAGTTTTATGTCAGTTTGAGTGTAACTATATCATTTAGTTGACCAAATTCAACTGCAAGTTGATCATGAAACTTTTGCTTTTTAGTACACCACTTTCCTAAATGATATGGGGCAGGCTGGTTTTAATTTTCTGATGAAAATTCTGAAAGTTAAGGTGTTACTTAATTTAAATCTCTGCTGAAAAAAAATTTTGTTCTTCATCCAGATATTTTTTTTTTTGAAATAATTATTTGTTGTTACAAGGAGACTTCCACATTCATGTTTCATAAACGTTTTCTGTTATTACTTATCTATATAGTAGCAGTCATTCATTGTCATTTGCACTCAGTCATCATTTTATTGTTATTTCTCTGATTAGATTAAAAAAGATAAAAGTTCCTTTAAAATGGTCTCAAAGTGCAATAATTAGTGATGGTAAAAGTTTTTTTTTTTTTTTTAATGTGATAAAATGAAAATGAATCAATAATAATTTTTATATAAAATGATTTTATTAACTATGCACTAAAAAGAAAAAAAAAATCAATTCCTAGGGATTGACCTAATTAATTTCTGGACCGACACCCTCAATGCTTTCAAGTTAAATCAAAAAATCCCAAGTGTCATTGAAGAAACAATTTTTTTTTCTTTTTGCATGATCAATAAAAGCATTTGAATATAAAAGAAAAAATAACTCTATTATAGTATTGGCATAGTAATTGAAAATATAAAAGTATATCACATTTTATAGTTGATATATGTATCACTATATATTTCTGCTATAAATTAAAATGTATATCCTTTAGGTATTTATCATATTTACTATGTTTATATAACGATATATGGCTATTTAGTATTAGACCTGCAATGTAGGGTACTGCTACACCTTTTCACATCTGCTATAAATGTGTAATCTTGCAATCATGTTAAATTTAAGTGAAATAAACCCTGCGATATTATCCAATCTCATATAAAAATATGATTCTTTTTGATCAAAGCGCTTTTTTTTTTTTTTGCTCGAAATTTTGACATTTCAGTTATTGTCCAGATTTCTTTCTGATAACAGCTTCATTTCAATTGCGTTTTTACTTCATTCAAATATTTGTACTTTATTTCTACTTTTGAGTTACTCCAGTTTTTTTTTTTTTGATTTTAAGTGTATAAGTATATGTGGTTTTTGTTTTTTTCCTTTTGATTTTCTTTTCATAATTTTCTAACAAAATCGTTGAAATTGATGAGAGCTTTTTTCTACTTTTGAGTTACTCTAGTTTTTTATTTTTTTTTATTTTAATGTATAATTATACATAATTTTTGTTTTTTCCCTTTTGATTTTCTTTTCATAATTTCCTAATAAAATTGTCGAAATTGATGAAAGCCTTTATTCAAGAGCAAAAATCAAGCCGGACAAATTCTTCTTGAACAGTAGTTGTTTGTTGGCTTGTGTAGGGAAACCGATGAATGTTTATCATTACAATTAAAGATAGGACAGCAGCAACTCTGATGGAAGCCATCAAACAAAATGTAGAAGAGGATTCCACTATATATTCTGATTGCTGGAAGGCCTACAAAAGTGTTGAATTGAGAAATGCCGGGTACGATAATTTTCATTTGAATAACAGATATAATTTCGTGAATCCAGAAACAGGGTTTCACACACAAAACATTGAAAGACTGTGGAAATCAGTGAAATGGTGAAATAAGCAGCAGCGAGTGTCATAGCGGCAACACCTCGACTCATACTTGGTCGAATTTATGTGGCAGAGATTTCATAGAAATGATGATGCATTCATTTGCATATTGAATGACCTCAAAAAAATTTTTTCACCAGAATGAAAAGTTGATAAAAATGTTGTAATTTATATATTTTATTTTATTTTTTGGTTTTTAAAAAATACATTCATTTATTATCATTTTTGTGGAAAATTTCATTCAAGTGATACAGTGTGCAATCATGTGATCAGAAAAACTCCATTTTGGAGGGAAAATTTTCAGTTAAACTCTTCATTTTGTGTCCAAAAAGTTGATCCATTTAAAATAAAGTAGAAATGACAAGTTGTCTGTTTCAATGTGACAATTCCTGTTATATATTACACAGTAAGTAGCGTATATGTAATTTCAAGGTTTTTTGATATTTTGGACTATTTTTGTAATATAGTTATTGTTTTGGCCATATTTAAAATAACATTAGGGAATTGTGTAACGGCATATTTTTTTTTACATATTTTTATATGTCAAATCAATACTTTTACTATCGTTAAAAAATGTATTTTTTAAGATCGAATATTTTAATCCATCTCAAATACAGTACAGCAGACAAATCCCTGTTATATATTACATGATAAGTACCATACCATATATGTATATTTTAGGGTTTTTTGGTTATAATTCAAAGTATTTTTGTATTTCAGTATTAACAGACAAATTGATTGTTTCATTGCGACAATTCCAATTATGTATTACACGATAAATACCGCATATGTATATTTTAGTTTTTTCATAGTGACAATTCCTGTTATATATTACACAATAAGTACTGTATTGGATATCCTCATCATATTTTTATATATTATGTGATAAATACCATGTGTGTAGATTTTAGAGTGTTTTTTGGTAATATTTAGATTTTTTTTTTTTAATTTAGTAATTGTTTTAGTATTAGATCTGCAATATGTATTAGCTCTGCAGTGTTTTTTCACATACATATTCAGTCTGCCAATAACTTTATAAATCTTGAGAAAATATCATGTACATGCATACACATTATTTTAGTTTATCAAAAGATTACAAAGATGGCAATGGATTGATACGAATGTGAAAAGATGCTGCTGGACTAATACATGTTTCAGGTCTAATATATAAGTACCAATATATGTGTATATAAGTGATTAAAAATAGGAAATATTCTTTTAACTGAAAAGTGTTTAACATTTTTACTTTGATTGGAAATTTAAAAAATTAATGTGCCTTATCACTTTCATGGACATTTTAAACAAATATATAAAAGTTCAACAAGTTATATTGAACTTGAATATATTAAATATGAAATTTAAAATGTTAAAAAAAATGTTATTAAATTGAAAGAAAAAAAATCTTTATACATTCCTCTAATATGTTAACAAATAAACAAACAAACAGTTAGATTTTTCAATTTCAATAAAAGCATTTAAAAAATTATTGTTTCTTCAATCACAATTGAAGTTTTTAGATTTAACTTGAAATAAAAGCATGGGTGATCTACAAATTAATTAAGTCTGTCCCTTGTTATAAAAACTAGAGATTAATTTCTGAACTCCTCATGCTTTTATTTCAAGTTGAAACTAAAAACTTTAATTGTGGTTGAACAAACAATTACTTTTTAGTGCTTAGTCAATAAAAGCATTTAATATTTAAAAAAAATTGCATTTATTATTTTTAAGTTTTTAGTATTGGCATAGTAAATGAAAATGTAAAACTATATCATACTTTAGATTGACTGGACACTTATATGTATATATATGCATCACTAGATATTTCTACTATAATAATACATGTGTATGTAAGAATTAACAATATGAAAAGTGTTTAACATTTTTACTTTGATTGGAAATTTAAAAAATTAATGTGTCCTATCACTTTCATAGTCATTTTAAACAAATGTACAAAATTTCAACAAATTATATTGAAAGAATATAAATCTTTATACTATCTTTTAGCAAGTTAACAAATAAACAAACAAACAAAGCAATTTTTCAACTTCAATAAAAGCATTTAATAAAATTTTTATGGGAAATCAATTTGCATTATAATTGGCTGATATAATATTTGCTACTCTTGTTGATGAAACTCAAGATAGCTTTAAGAAACCGCCATCTTTACTGTAAAAGATTATTGAACATGGTAGCTATGAGATAATTTCAATTATTTACTAACTGTATTTTGGAAGTCATCATATGACTTTTATATCTATATGATGTCTGTTAATGTATATATAATGTGCATTTTTACCCATGAATTTCGATATACATATAAAATCTCAGAGCCAAATGGTTTAGATAATATGATCTTACTATATTTCAAAATTGTTTCTGTAATGAAATGTAGTATTTTAGTGTTCTATGATAATAGAAAAAACATAATAATGAGAAAATTTGGCAGTTTAAGAATTTATAGTTGAAACAATAAGAATTCTCTCCATACAGTAGTGCCACCCATTGTAAGCCATATTAATGAATGAATTCCTGAAGGTTTGTGTACCAAAATACCTATCTAGTGCCTACTCATTCAATATCCCCAGACTAATTTTTAGCTTATGGCCTTCATCAGTAAGGAACCTTGGATCTTGAGAGTACTGCAAATAGCTTTACCTTTTTAGATAACTATAAAGTTTTAAGGGATTTTGATTCACAAGTTTTTATTATGGCTTGTACTGTCTGGCACAACTATATGGTGAGCATTGCTATCATTTTAATAGTTTGTGTATGCATAAGAAATGGTGATAGTGTGATGTTTTAGAAATTTATAGTTGCATTACTACTATTTTTTATAGTTACTTGTAAATTTTGCAGAGCTTTTGTATTTCAAATCTTTAGCAAAGCAATTCTATTATTGTCTTCACATCAAGTTTTTAATAAATATCTGTTTTCATGGAACTTTCCAAAGTTTTAGCTCAAGTCTATCTCAGATATTTTTTAATGTCCTTTATTGCTAAGCAATCAAGAATCAAATGCTATACACTGTTTTAGTTGACATCTCTTCTCATTGATTTTTTATTTTTTATCATTTTGTTTGATAAAGTCTTATGGTGCACAATATTGCCTATGGTAAATGTTTTTGAAATTAAAACAGAATATATAAAAAAAAGTTTTTTTCAAGTTTAGAAATATCTTTTAACAAATTGAATAACAATATATTACAAATTTTGTTTGTTGGATTTAGTTGTTAATCCTCAAGCATTCTTTACTTACCAATGCCAGGTTGAGAGCTTATATAATTTTAAAAAGATCTATTAAAATAAATTGTGTTACTACAGCACAAATTATCACAATATAAATTATATATTATTTAATCAGAATACAAAAAAAAAACAAAAAACTAAAACATCATTATTCATGCAGAAAATTTAACATACATGCATATATACACGGTAATAATTTAAAAGATAAAACAGTTTAAATGGTCCTCTGTGGAGCAAAATTTTCTTCATATAGTCATTAAAGAATAATGAAATAGAATACATTGTTAAATAAGGTCAACTCAAATTGATAAAGGTTTTTATGGTTTTTTTCTTCTAATATTTATCTTGTAACTAAAAATGTTTTTTTACTGTAAGAACAAAGTTATCTAAGGGGTGGGGGTGGGGAATTTGGTCATGTTCACCAAACAAAAAAAAAAAAAAAATTACAATTCACTTGGATTTGCAAGATATATGGTACTAAAAAAAAATTTTGGAAGGGCACATCAATCAGTGAAAGATGAATGCATAGTTGTTGGATTTGCTTTAAAATCTGATTTGGTATCTTTTATTTTGGAGAATTTCTCATTTATCAACAAAAGATTAATGGAGTTGAAATGTAACTTGCATAATGGTGCTAGTGATTATTTTAGTAATACATATGTTTTCATATTAGATACATAAAACTCAGTGAAAGAAAGCTTTTATGCCATTCTAAGTAGCATTATTACAGCAATATCAATCAGTAAATGGTCAAATATTTTTTCTTAGTGACCTTAATGCAAGTGTTGGAGAAAATAGTAGACTTTTAACATTATTGGAAATAATGGTATTGTTGTAATAAATTCAGATGGGTTGCTGTTATTGAATTTTTGCACAACACAAATGGACTATTACTAACACTTTGTTTAGGATGGGAAAAGTGTTATAATGGAACAATTGCCTAGACTTAACAATACATATTTGGATTTAATGTGCAGGAGTATAATTGAAAGTTATCTTCCTCTTAATTTTAGTAAAATTAACTAAATCTGTCATACATTCTTTTTTCTCTTACATTTGCTTTTACTTTGCTATTTGCAGAAAGGTTAATATAGGTTTTGATCATCAATAATCTTCACATGCTATCTGTTCATTTCTTTCATTAATTGTGCCAATGCAATTGTATGTCTAAATGCAATAACATTTTTAATTTTTAATATATATATAAAACATTTTCATTTTTAAATTATATGTATAGCAATTTTCTGTTTTTTTAAAAATATTTTATTCTTTGTCTTACTTTTTTTTTCCTTTGAAGTTGGAATGACCATACTCATTTATGATTGGTTGCTGCTGATGGTGATTTATTTATTAGTATTCTTTCTTTTCATTTATTAATAGCAATTTTTTTAGTTATTAAAATTAATCATATCATTTTGAACTGTACAATATTTCCTGCTTGTTAAAATGTGTTATTTCCATCCTTCTATTTATAGAAAAGCTAATTCACACTTGACTGGTTTAATGAAAATATAAATTACACTTATCTTGAGTCTATTTGTACTTTTCAAATAAGCTTTATTTATAATATTTTCTTTTTTTGCAAAGGTTCGTGTTTTAAAAAAGATTCAATTTATACAAAAATAATGTGAGCTTTTTAATTACACATTCACACTTTTCTGTTAGTTTATAAAATTATTATTCATAATTTCAGACAAAAGTTTTATCTAGGGATCCCCCCCCCCCCAGTGAATGGGTGATTATATTTGTTAAATTGAATAATACAATGTTATACTAATCTTTTCTTTATTGTCTTATTCACTTTTTGTTATTTTTATTAAGAAAATATATTATCTAATGTTAAATAATCTTATTTATTATTATAATTTTTACATATTATTGCTATGGTTAAAAGGAATATAATAAGTATAATGATTATAATCGTTATTTATATATATAGTGTGAGAGCGTGTCTGTGAGTGTGGGGAGTAGTTTTGTTACTTTCAGAGTCTTTTGGCAATAGATATTGTAGTAATAATAAAACATTTGATTAGAGATAGTTCACCATTGTTTTTGTTTTTTCAAAAAATATGATTAAATTGATACGGGTTGAAAGTAATCAATACTTGAATCTGATTATCACAATTCTCGGCAGTAGAATGCATTTCTAATTTTGTGGTATTTTTATTTATAATATATATATATTGATGTAAGAAGGATATTAAGTGTTTTAATGTTTATTTATTTATAAATCAAATCATAATGTATTAATTTGTAATAAATGAAAGTTTATTTCTTTATTTTTAAGATAATAATTACAAAATAAAATTAATTATTTTTAAAAAAAGTTTAGTGTCAAAAAAAACAACAACAACTAATGGAACAGACATGTTAATTAGACAATTCAATGACTGTTAGACAAAGAAAAAAAAATGCTATAAAATTTGTTGAAATCAATTTATTTTTTTATTCTATGTTCATAAATTAGCAGTTGTGAAAATGATCTGTATTCTTCCCATTCAAATTTATTTATAATGATGGGGTAAAAATTTAGTTCTAGTGCTAACTTCATCTTTTTTTAAATGAACTTTTTTCTTCATGAAACTGTTGTAATGCCATGATAATGAATAATGCATAACCATATCTACTTATGTTGGATTTTATTTGTGGATGCTGTAACAGAACTTGATAATTAGATAAATAAATTCAAAACTCAACTATGGATTACTAGAAGAAATCACTAATGAAGAGGATATGTACACATTAGATATATCTGGTTATCTTAATTGTAAAGTACGACTACCAAAAAGGAACTTATTATTTCTGTAAAAATCTCAAGTTGAAATATTTATAAATTGGGACATGGACTGTGATGAGACATTTGTTATGACCAGAGGTCTCATTATTAAGTTGGTATTAATGTCTCAAATGTGTTGAACTCCACAAAAATAACAAAATAATAGGAATTTTATAAGATTTTAAGATGACTTTTATTAAATATATAGTAATATGAGTTGCAACATCAAAAGAAATATTATTTTGCAAAATACTCATTTTCTTTTTAAATGAAAATTAATATACCTGGGTCTCTTTTTACGCGGATTTATGTAACGTGATTTTGAAGTTACGCGATTCACGTTTCTCCAGAAGTTGAACTCTGATAATGCGCTATTACTTTAAATAATAAATTTCGCATATATTGAAAGTAATAGCACATTATTGGAATTCGACTTTCATCTTAGTAATTTCTATATTTTCAGTGCTTTATAATAGTAAGATTTTATGCAATAGTGAAATTAAAATCATGATTTCCACATTTTATGTATACACACATTAAATTTTACAAGATTATAATGTAAATTTGTTCAAACATTGTGCGTGTTAATTTTGCATTTTAAATCACATTTTGTTTTGGCTTTTAAAAAAAGAACATAATCAATTATTAATCATTTAGTGTCCGCAAGTTTATTTTTAAAAGGTGAGTAATAGCAGTGGGCACAATTAAAATTGAAAATTAAAAAATTAAAGACAAAAATAAGAATTTAATTTTTAGTTGTTAGATTAATTACTAATTACGTTGTCACCAGAAAACCATTAACACAACGTGAGAGTGACGTTGGCGCTAGTTGTATTTCCTCTTGTGAATAATATGATTTTTTACCAGTTTGCAAACGAACCTGTTTATCGGCAAATAGTGATAATAATTAAAACGTGTATAAAAAAATGTAAATTACTATAAATTATGCATAAAAATATATTGTTTTGAATAAAATTAAATATTATAGTTAAAAAAAAGTTTGTCTTGTATCAATTTTTTTCAAATTGGAAATTTTTTATTAGTCATATTTTATTTCCTTATTTTTTTTTTTTGTGCGAATTTTAAAGTAATATTACATTGGTGCTTTGCTTTTACGTGATTTTTGAAAAATCACAGTTCGTATCCCCCCCTTTTCAAAGTAAGTTACGTCTATTTTTGCGCGATTTTGTTTGCACGTGTTTTCTGAGGAACCTATCTATCGCGTAAAACGAGACCCAGGTGTATATTAATATTTTTTAAAATTATATATATATTTAAATTCAAATATGATATAAAAGAACGAAAGTATTGATTTAAAAATATTATAGGAGTTATAATTTTAGGTTAACTTTAAATCTAAGAAATCAAGCAAGTTTGGGAAAAATAAAGATTATATATGCTTCTTTGATTTTTCAAATCACTTTTAAATTTTAAATTTCTGTCATGTGTTTTCCACATTTAATTTATTGATTTTGTAAATATGTAAATGTAAAGATATTATTTATATTCTGTTGTTGTTGTATCAAATAAATTTATTATTATAATTAAGCATAGTTTATCATAAAGTTTCTTGACATACAAGTATATTATTTTAATATTTATATTAGAATAATAATATAAATATGGAGTGGATAATGATCAGGAAATAGGATTGGATCTGCATAAAGACTTGTACATTAGATAAGCTTTAGTCTGATCATTATCTGTTGCAATTATCAAATAGGATAAAATTTTGGTTATAGGCATTTCATCTTGTGCATGGTTACCCATTGGTCATTGATGAACAGAGAAGCATTTTATCTTTTGGGAAATTTCATTATAACATATATTAATGGCAGTGTGAGGAAGTAAAATCTCTTTCAAAGAAGTTACTCATTAAGAATTGTGTAGACTGGAGAAAATTTCTTACCTCAATGCCTTAGCAGTTTCTTGGCTTGATTGGAATAGATCCGCTGTTTTAATAATGTAATAACAGTTACAAATAGCAGAAAAAGAATAAATGAAAATGAAAGTTTAAAGTATCAATCTAATAAGAAATCTCAAATATCATATGATTCATTATTTGTGATTCTAAATGTAAAGAATTAATTCTGAAACTAATTTAAACAAGTTGGTTGGAATTTATTAATAGACTTACTTTTTCTTTTTCATGGCATTAGTTGAAACAAATGAATAAATCCAGCATAATCATATATGTATATTGAAATTACTTGTTTAAAGTATATTTTAAAATGTTCTTAATTGTTGCAAAAGTGTATTTAACAAGGGGGAAAACCAATTTTTCTGCATAACTGGATATATAGATGTGATCCACATACCATAATTTTTAAGGTAGAATATTGAAATTTGGCATTTGCAAATAATTTCTCTCCTGTTTATTCTTATCAGCCTATCATACACCTTTTCTCTATTTAATTATGCAATAAATAATAGATTGTTTTCCTTGTAAGATATTTTAATTAACAGAATAGCAATGAATAGTTTATCCTCATAATTCCTCTACAGTTAATTCTTCTCCATTCTATCATAAATCTTTTTTAAGTTTAAAAATATAATAAGTAATGGTTTCCTCTGTAAGGCATTTTAATTGAGTTGCAATGAATATAGTATTCTCTATCCATTTTTCTAAATAAAATCCATTATTGATTTCCCAAAGATTTTATGCTCTTACACTCATGTTCTAAGTCTTATTTATTTATACATTTTATTAATTGTGGAAATTATTATTATCAGTCTATAATTATTTACAGAACAAAATTATTTTCCTTTTCTTTATACAATTATCAAATTTTCATTTACTTCTGGTCTCTCATTACTGTTATAATTTTATTTCAACTTTTAAACCAAGTCTTGCATATTTTTCCATAATTATAAATATTTCACTTACTGTTCATCCACTTTAAAAAAAATCTATCGCTTTATTTATTTCTAAATCATTCATTCTCTCTGTCCACTTTTATATGAATTAAACTCCCTAATGAATCATATTCATCATCCAAAATTTTTATGACAAATTCTTTGAGTTGTTTTTCAGTTATTTCCTATTTTGTCTTACTTAACAGTGTAATAGTCTTCTTTTTTTATTTCTTTTTTTAAAAATACTTTTATTGATTTCAGAAAATCTATTTGTGATCTTTTAAAGTTAGAATAAAATTTTAAAATTAAGGTTTAATATATTAAATTCAATAGAATTGCTTGAAAATTGATATATAATTAAGTTATATCACCTAATCCATTTGAAACACTTATCGTTTCAATATATCAACTAGTTTGATAGCTATTGAACAGAGGGTCAGAAAAATATGAAAAATATTCAATAATTTCACATTTTGCAGTTAACAATTATTTTTAGAATTTTCATTTGTTTTAAATAATGGTCATGAGAGTGCAGTTTAAATTTTTTTTTTTTTAAATTTTATAACAGTTTTAAAACCATTTTAAACTCTTAAGGTATATATCATATTCAGTATATGTACATAATTATATATTAAAAGCCTAAAGCTAAACTATGCTATAAAATAATCAAAATTACCCCAAATTCACAATGCAACCAGACTAGCCAAAGAAAATAAACTCTAAAGTATCAGTAATTAAGTTTTCTTTTTTAAAAAGTAAACTAGAAAAATCACATTATTTAAAACAATGCAAAAAGATCAATTTTTTCTTTAGCATTTTTTTTAAAAAGATGTTTTAAAATAAAAATAAATCTATCAATTTAAATATAAAATTTAATTATGATATATTGTATATATAATTATATATACATATTAAATATATAAATTAAGAGTATAAAATAGAAATTCATATAACATTAAGAGTATAACAACATTAACTTATTGCAGAAATGTCTAATGACTTATACATACTATATGTGTGTGTGATATTGATTTAAAGTAAAATTATATGTATTACATGTTCATTTATAATATATACACATATATTATGTACACATACTAAATATGATATATACATAAGGGGTATACATTTTAATTTCTAGCAGAAGTGTCTAGTGATATAAATGTATATCAACTATAAGTGTCCAGTCAATTTAAGGTACTATATAGTTATAAATTTTCATTTACTGTGCCAACACTAAAAATGTAAAAAGAATAGAGATAGACAATTTTTTATATTAAATGCTTTTATTGATTTTGTGCTAAAACAAAATAAAATAATTGTTTCTTCAACCACAATTAGAGTTTTTAGATTTAACATGAAATAAAAGCATGGGGAGGGGGTTCCAGATATTAATTAAGTTAATGTCTATTTTTTATAACAAGGAATTCACTTAATTAATTTCTGGACCTCCCTCCCCATGCTTTTATTTTAAGTTAAATCTAAAAACTCCAATTGTGGTTGAAGAAACACTTATTTTATTTCTTTTTAGTGCACAGTCAATAAAAGCATTTAATATGTATATAAAATCATCTTTATTATTTTTATTCATCTATAAAAGATTTAACAATCCTTTCTATATTATTAATTTTTCTTCCAACTTTTTATTAAATTTATCCTATTTAACTATAACTTTTCTCCATTTTCATTTCTTATGCTTGTTGACTTGATCCTTTAGCATACTAATGATTGATGATGGCAAAATAAAGTAAAATGAAAAAGAAGATATGGGAAAAGAGCACAGAAAATAGGAAAAAAATACTGCTTATATTAGAACTATTATCTATACATTGATGAGCCAACTTCATAGTCTACTCTACAAGGCAACAGAATATACTTTTTACAAGCATTAGCCTTTTTTTTACAATTAACCATCCTATCAGATCATTCCATTATCTTCCGTATGTGGTGGACCACATCATATCCAATATTTATATAGCATTGGATATATATTTACAATACATTCTTTATTTTTTTTGTATTGTACATTTTTATATTGTAATAATAATAATAATAATAATAATAATAATAATAATAATAATAATAATAATAATAATAATAATAATAATAATAAAAAAAAAATACTGTTGTCTTTTTTCCTTTGTTAATTATAAATTATGAAATTATAGCAGCACTGTAACTATCAATTTTAATATCTTATATGTTGATATAACATAGTAATAAAACAAAGCATATATATCCCCCCCCTTAGTTTTAATAATTATATTTATGAAATAATAATATTATAACTATCAATTTTAATATGTTATTAAGCATTTACTGATGTAATTTTCTTTTTTTTTTTGTTTGTTTGTTTGTTTAATGCCAATCATTTTATTTAACACTTTTTTTTCTCATCACTTATTTCTGCTAATGTTCTATATGATTTAGCAATTTAAGTTAATCTTTTATTAATGTTATTTACAATAAATTTTGTCTGAAGAAAAAGTTAATGGTAAAATTTTCTGCTTCTATTATTTAATAAGAAGAAAGGGAAAAATTATGATTTAATAAATAAGACAAAATAGAAACAGTATTTTTTTCAATTGAAGTTTTTTCTTTAATTTAGTTTAAAATTTTATAAATATTGTTAAATAGGTTATAATTTATGCTAACAATAAAATCTAAGTAATCATGAAAATGTAAAGAAGCATATTTCAAGTTCCTGTAATCTGATTAATAGGATTGTGCATGTAATAAATAATTTTATATTAATTGAAAATGAGTTAGCATTAGATTTATTTTTTAAGAGAATTAAAACCATTTTGTGCATTATTAAATTAATTAGACATAGCTTTTGGAAAATTAATGAAATATGTTCAAGATATTTTATTGAAATTATTATTATTTATGTAAAAAATATTACTATTATTGTTTTGCTTTATTATTAAAATTAGTATACCTTGTTTTAACATATAATTTTTTAATAATCTGCATATTTATCTTTTTGGATTTTTTTTTTATTTGATAATAGTTGAAATTTTGTAATATTACTTAGACAATACCTTTGCAGTTATTGAAAATATTTAACATGCATGCTAAATATACATTCATATATAATTTAGGTACTTAAAAGTGAAAAGAGTATGTGTGCAGGTGAACAAGTTAGAATATTTTTTGTGACTTTATATGTATCATCGGTTTTGTTTTAATTTCAATGTTTTTTAATTGTATAAATTATTATATTAAGGAACTAAAAACTTAAATGTGATGTAGAACATTTTTTAAAAAAACTAGATTATGTATTGTGATGTGATGTAAAATGGTTTCTTAAACAAATCATGAAGTTTCTGTGCTTAGACTTTATGACCATAAACACTATTTCTTTAATAATAGATGAATAATTGATAAGCAATCTAGAAAAGTTGCAAGGAAACCTTAAAAGAAATCTATCATAGGCAAAATGGACAATGAAAAAAAGATTGCTGAAAATTTTTCATGAAAATATAATTCTGACTATTTAAAATTCAGTCTAATATGAAATGATGGTAAAGAAGATTTGTGTTCACTTTTTGATAGCAAAGTAATACTTCAAAATATCCGGTTTTTTTTTTTATGTTATCAATATTAATGAAAAAATTGCATGCCTCACGCTTCATTAGTTTGCAGATTGTACAGTCTAGTAAGTCTCATAGCATTGATGAATCATTAACATTCCAACTGCTAAAAGAAGCTATTGGACTTGTATGTGGTATTTAAAGAACTTGACTAAAATTGAATTAATTCCATTTTCTAATAATGTGTTGCATGTGGAGTTAATGAAATATTGAATTAAGTAGAAAATCAGCTTAACAACAGTTATTATTTTATTTTTGTAACCAAATGATATAGACATACAAAGTTATCTCAGTTAATTGTTTTTATGATTTATATGGAACACTGAGCCTCATGAAAATCTATTTTATGAACTAATTATTCAAGATGCTAGTGAGAAATGTTTGGAATTCTTTACACTGGATAAATTGTACTAGTATATGTACAGATTGATGCACATGCAGTGTATGCTAAAAATAATTGTATTGTGACAAATATTTTTAAACTAAATCCAAATGCATTATGGAGTCACTATGATCTTCAAAGAGTAGCTAAAACTATATCAGCCAATTTTTAAAAAATCTTTTTATTCAATATACTTCTATATCATTTATGTTTTTTTATTTTTCAGATTTTTTATTTATTTATATTTTTCTTGACAATAATATTTATTAAAAGTATAAATTCAAAAAACAAAATCTTAAAAATAAAATATTAATTTTGCAAATTAAAAAAAAAATTCTCTAAAAAAATCTGTGTGTACGACATTTTGTTGAAGTATACATTCAAATAATGAATACATTTTTTGAAATATTAAAATTCAATTTCGTATTATATATATTAAAAAAAATTAGAATTGATAAAAGTTTATTTTTTTGACACCAGTTTAATTTCTTAAATGATTGTTTTTTTGTTAAACAGCTAATGTATTCAAATGAAATCTAAAAATTAATGTTATATACTTATTAAGACACAGATATTTAATAATTTTATCAAAAAAACCTAAGTAATTAAACATATATTCAATTTTTTGCTTTTACTTTTACTCATGCACAAATTGAATACTCTCTTTAGTTTCTTCAAATTCTTTCTTCTATAATAATAATAATAATAATAATAATAATAATAATAATAATAATAATAATAATAATAATAATAATAATAATAATAATAATAATAATAATAATAATAATAATAATAATAATAATAATAATAATAATAATAATAATAATAATAATAATAATAATAATAATAATAATAATAATAATAATAATAATAATAATAATAATAATAATAATAATAATAATAATAATAATAATAATAATAATAATAATAATAATAATAATAATAATAATAATAATAATAATAATAATAATAATAATAATAATAATAATAATAATAATAATAATAATAATAATAATAATAATAATAATAATAATAATAATAATAATAATAATAATAATAATAATAATAATAATAATAATAATAATAATAATAATAATAATAATAATAATAATAATAATAATAATAATAATAATAATGGTTCAGAGTCTCAATCATTTGTTGAGAAAGATAAAACTTGTTATGAGACTGGAGTGAAAAGTCTAGGTTCTTATATAAATCATAGGGATGTTTTACTTTTCAAGAAACACATTAAAAGAAAAAATGATTTTGGGCAGAATATTTTTAAAGAGAATGAAAAACTTGGGCTTAAAGGTCCAATTTCTTATAAAGGTCCTAATAATTCTAATGTATCTTATAAATGGTAGCCTTCTAATTCTGTTTCATCAATATATTCTTCTAATACCTCTTCTCCTTTTCAGCAATTTTCTAATAGAAAGTTATCAGTTAGGCAGCTTGGCAAACAGGATAGTTTACCCCATAAATTTAGACTAAATTCAAATAAATTTTTTAATAAAAAATTTAATAATTATTCTTCTAATTTTGGTCAGGATATTTTTAAAGATAGTGAAAAACTTAGGTTTAAAGATCCAATTTCTTACAGAAGTCCTAATAATAGTAACGGTTCATTATTAATTAAGGATAATGATAAATATTATAAATATTTGGTTTCAAATTTGCCAGTAGATGCTAATTCTTTTGATGTACAGAGATTTTTGGAAGACAAACTTCAGGTTAAAATCATATGTATTGTAACGGTCAGAAAACGTGTGACTCGTAAATATAGTGCAGAATTCGACCACCATACAGAACAGCAGCACCATCGAGTAGCGACGCCACCCGTGGTACTGAGTTCGAACATAGTTTATCGGTTCCACAATACAATCCATGAAACAACGCATCTGATGCGACATTAGTAAATATTTCCTTAGGCACGGTGGTCAGGGATATGCAAGAGATTCATGATTTTATTCTCGAGTTAGCCAATAATCAAACTAATATTAATTAAACATTCATATTTACATAATCGAGGAAATATTATATAGAATGGGTATCGAATAAATGAAACGTAACTGCAGACATATAGTTTAAAATTATTTATTAATACATTTTAATAAAATCATTTACTAACAATATTTATGGATTAAAAGCTTCAGTAGCAGGATTTGCGACATGATTATATTTTAAAGAATACATTTATTTATTTGTTTACAAAAGGAATTCATTTATTTGAAAGCGTAATCTAGCTACCTAAAATTCTCGAGTAAGTATTTCTAATGCATGCCTTGGGGAATTTATACCTTTGCAATGCAAGAGTCTAAGTAAGATTTAAGAATAGCGGCGGACATATATTTATTTAATTAAAATATTTATTTTATGACTAAGGGCAAACATTTATTTGAGAGTGAATTATGAAGATAATGCAGATGCGGAGTGATATATAGAATAATAGAATTGAGTAAAGGAACACATGGTACGCTTTAGAAAGGTGATTTGGAATGGCAGTATATCGAAACTGCAATGCCGCGAATAGGTTTATAAGAATGTCGGGCTGGTCTCTGCCCCGGCCCGATGAAGTAAGGTGTCACATAAGCATAACCAGGGACAAGCGGTACGTGTCGCAATTTGCCGGCTGGCTGCATGACATTGTCAAATCCTACGGGAGCACCCATTATGCCCACTTGTGTAGGACGACTGGGGTTAATTTCAACCCTGAAGAATCCGGAAATTTCACGGCGGAATGGGTCATCGCGTCTCTAAAACGTAACACATGTATACTGTATAAACGATTATGATGAGATTTAAATAGATTTCTGACTCGGCCCTACATTATCAACATTTACTAAAGAACTCTGGCGACTCTCAAAAAAATGTAAATTTCTAGAATTATTCGTTAAGATTTAATAAATACAAAACCTATATAAACTGGGAGTTATTACAACTAATATGCCAGCCATTTGCGAAGTAGTAGACCCTGCATTACAATAAATGATGCACTGAATGCATGTCGATTTATATGAAAGTGAAGTTATTAAGGAAATGAGAAAGTCAGGCTGGTCTCTGCCTCGGCCCAACGAAGTACATATTAATGAAAATGTGACATGCATTCACTGTTTCAAACGATCATAGATTTAAACTTTGAAAATTGAGATAATTATGAGCATGCAATAATTAAATAATAAATATAGATAAAATGTAGATTTTAAAAATACGCACCCAAGATAGAATGAGGTAAGCTAGATTAGTAGAGAAATTTACACATTAAGTTAATTATTCAGTTTTAGTTATACATATGGTAGTTTTACATTTTATAATTTAGATAAGTAGTATGAAGAAGAGCTATAGCATATTATTAGAGTACTCTAGAGTTTGAACACAGACAGGTACCTGTTTTATAAGAAGTTTTCTGATTCCATTAGTTTAGCAGCAAAAAGTTAATGAGTGGCAAGTCTTTCTTGTATTTAGATATTTCATTTAATTTCACAGCAGCAGCAGCTTTTTCATTTATTTCAGGCAGCAGATCTTCATGGTGAATTTATGACGGGCAATGGAAAGTTCGGCATCCGATAGGCCATCTCCCGATGGAGAATAATCTAGGTGCTTTACTTGGTCATACCTTGGCAGGAACAAATTATTTTTATTATTTTTGGAGACTCTCAGTGATCGAGAGCAAAGCTAAAGTTTTTAAGTGAATGTCTCCAGCAAGTCTAAGATGGCCTCTCTTCTTATCTTGATCTTTCAGATTTTTTTGTTAAGATATTTTTAGGTTCTACTTAATCTGCCCTGAGGATAATCAATGCATTTTGTTGGTTTTTAATTAAAGAAAGCTGCCATTCTATTGTTTACATTTTACATTTACTAATTACATTTTGGGGAATTTTTCTTTAATTAATCTATTATCTATCACTGACCGATGCTTTTAAATTTCAAAGACAAAAAGGAAACATAAGATTATTTTAACTTTTAATTAAATATTACATCAGATTTTTTTAGAATTATTATTAAACGAAATTTAAACAAAGCAATAAATATGAACTTTATAATCCAAAATAAATGATTAAAATTATACAAAATTATATAACTAATAGAAATCTAAATTATATTATTTTATCCCTATTTATTGCGTTTAATTTGAGATCGAAATGTGTGCATGTTTATGCTGAATTCTACATATATTTATACATTTTAATATTGCTACACACACAATTCGATACCAAAAAGTTTAAATTTGGGCGGGATAGACCGGTCAGTGAGAGACGACAGAAAAAGGTGAAACTTAAGATTCGAATACGAATCTTACTGTTTCAGTATTAAGATTAATATGTTTAATTCTAATATTAGTAGTTTTTTTGTTTCAATTCCCAAACATAAGCATTTGGAGTTTTTTTCGAATCATTTATGGCCTTGCGGTACTACATTAAATTTTTTTATGGCTCTGGTTAGTTCATTGATACTCTCTGATTAATTTCTTTTGCCCGTATCGTCCTTTATTAACATTTTTTTTCTCTTGATTATTGTTTGTTTTTATATATTTTTTGATATTATGTTTGGAATTTATTGTTTTTATATAAACATTCATGGGATGAGAATTAAGACTGCAAAAATTAAGCAATTCTTCAGTTCTGAAAATTTTGATATTGTTTTTATTTCAGAAACTTGGCTTACTCAACACATTTCAGATGATATTTTTATGGACAATAGATATAAAGTACTTTGAACAGATAGATCTTCTGATGTTGCTTCCAAAGGTGGAGGCAGACTCATTGCTTTTAATGTAATTTTATACATAAGTATATTCCTATTTCATCATCATCTTGTGAAATGTGAAATATGTTTGAAAAATAGTGTCAAGGTTCTTTTGGCTACTATCTCCATAAAGCCAACATTATCTTTTTTAGAGTTTAATGAGTTTCTTTCTATTCTTGAAGATTTTTTAATCAAATATGAATCATATATAGTTATTACTGGTGATTTTAATTTTCCTGATTTATATTCAGGTACTACTATCATAGATTCAGTCTCTTTTTCACCGAAAGCATTGAGAATGATTCGTTTTTGCAATTTGTTAAATTTAAAACAATTTAATCCATACGCGAATTTTAATGATCACACATTGGATTATATTCTTAGTAATTTTACTACAATTGAATGTTTAACTACTTCTTCTCTTCCTTTTTCCATTGATTTGTATCATCCTCCCTTAGAATTTTATATTAATATTAAATTTAATAGACTTTGTCCCTTTAAAATTATGAAAAGAAACTACAAAAAAGGAAATTATTTGGGTCTTTGTTTACAATTATCTAATTTTAACTGGGTAAATTTGTATTCTTCATCTGATGTAGATTTCTGTATGAAGTTTTTTGAACAATCATTTAGTGAACTAATTGACAAATACATTCCTAAGGAAAAAATTTTAACTAACCATTTTCCTCTCTGGTTTTCAGTTTCTCTTAAAGAAATTATTAAAAGGAAATCATTTCATCATCGTAAATATTGGAAAACTAAGAACTTAAATTATTATAACAATTTTATTAATTATAGAAGATTGTCAAAGGTTATATATGATAGATATTTTCAAAAATTTATACAAAACACTGAAAGTCATATTTCTGATAATCCTTTGCAATTTTGGTCTCTGGTTAAGAATTTAGGTATTACAAAAAAAAAAAATTACAGAGTAATAATTCTAATCTAGCCGCAGATGATTTTTCTCATTATTTCTCAGAGCTTTTTAAACAATCTCCATCTTTTACTAATTTAACTGCAAATAATGATCTAGTTGAAGAAAGGATAACATTTGATTCATTTATTGAATCTGATGTTGTTTTTGCTATTAAGCAGCTTAAATTACATTCTAGTGTGGGCCTTGCCAATATTCCGGCTTTCATTTATAAAGGATGTGCGGAATACATTGCTTCTCCTCTTATGCATATTTTTAATTGCCCTTTAGCAAATGGTACTTTTCCTACATCCCTTAAAATTGCCAAAGTTGTTTCTATTTTTAAGAAAGGATCTAGAGATTTGGTAAGTGACTATAGGCCTATTTCAATTCTACACACTGTTGCTCAAATATTTGTAAGTTGTTTATATAATAGAATTATTTTGGATGTCTCTAAGGTTTTGGCACCAGAGCAGCATGGATTTTTGCCTAATAGGTCCATTGAAACAAATTTGATAACTATTTTTGATCACATTTTAAACTCAATTGAGAATCAATCTAGGTTAGATGTTGTTTATTTTGACATGTCCAAGGCTTTTGATAGAGTTAATCATAAAATTCTTCTTCAGAAGCTTTGTAGGTTAGGTTTTTCCAAATTATTAATTAATTGGTTTGATTCTTTTCTTAAGGATAGTATGTCTTGTGTGAGGTTTAATAATAAATTGTCATTACCATATTATTGCTTCACTGGGGTGCCTCAAGGCAGTGTTCTTGCACCTTTATTATTTAATGTATACATTGATGACCTAGAAACATGCAATAAATTTTCACATCTTCTATGTTATGCAGATGATTGCAAAATTTTTAGGCATATTTATTCTATTAATGACTGTTTTTTACTTCAAAGTGATATAGATAATTTCTTGAATTGATGTGAATGTAATTATATAGATATAAATATGGATAAGTGCTCAATTGTCTCTTACTCTAGAAAATCCGAAATCTTGAGGTTTTCCTACTATATTGGTGATTCTAAAATTATAACAAATAATCATCAAAGAGATCTAGGAATAATATTTTCCAATAATGGGTCTTTTCATAATCATATTAATTTTATGGTGAATAAATCTCTTAAAATTGTAGGAGCTATTTACAGGTATGGAAAAGCATTTAATAAATTTACCAAGATTAAACTTTTTATATCCTTAGTTCTTCCTATCTTGGAGTATGAATCAATTATATGGAGTCCTCATAACAGGAGAGATATCATAAGAATTCAGTCTGTTTTTGACAAATTTGCAAAATTGAATGGTTTAGGTAATGAACACTATATTGATTTACTGCTGAGACGAAAAACAAGAGATCTCAAGTTTTTTCATAAATTTATTTCCCAGAATATTTCTGTATCTAATTTGCTTTCTAATGTAGGTATTAAGAAACAGAATTATTATACTCGTACTCACAATATTTTTGAACTGAAAATTTGTAAATCTGATGTATTAAGATTTTCCCCTTTATTTCGTTTACCTAGAACTTATAACAAAGATTTTGGTAATGATGATGTTTTTAATCTGGATTTTAAACAATTCATTAAAGGCTTCATTAAAAAATATTATCCTTAATTTCATTTGATATATTGCCTTTTTATTTATTTGTGCATTTTATTGTTTTTCTATTTTATTGGTATTATTTTTTATTTTGATTTGTTTTTTTTTAATGCTTATTTAGATTTGTATATGATAACGAAATTACTGTGCAATCTATAAATGGCTAAATGCTGTTGATGTGTACATTAAATAAATAAAGGAATTGAATTCTTCTTCTTCTCCTTCTCCTCCTCCTCCTCCTTCTCCTCCTTCTTCTTCTTCTAGTTTCAGATATCTTTGGAATTTTAGTTAGTGTTAATATTAGGAAAAGCTTTTTTTAAAATTAAAATTTGTATCAAGAGATTAATCTCTGCTACTGAAAGCATCATGCATTATCAATTGCAAACCCAATATCTATTATATGTGAAGCAGTCAATCTTAGCCCAAGATTGAGCTTCATGGCTCTACTCACTCACTAATTACTAACAAATTCAAACCCTACATCCTATTCCGCTCCTTTATTTATGTAGAGGCACACCTAAAAATTATAAATTTAACTTTTCAATATCTTTTCTTATTAAAGTACATAGATGCAGCTCAGAGATATATATATATATATATATATATTACAGGAGGAGATATATTAACGAACTATTAATCTTATAAATATTTTATTATACATTTATAAAAAAAAATTATATATTTTTTTATTACATTGTATATTTCGGAAAAATCCAAGATGGAAGTTGCAACCAGGGGTGGAAATATAATATTGTTTTAGTTTTGGGAAAGAATTTTTAATTAAAGTTTTACTAAAAATAAAATGGGGAAAAAAACTAATGGATTGTACTTTTGTTATAAACATTTTTATCAAATCTATGTCTAATCTGGAAATAGATTTGAATACATTTTTGGAACATTATCTAACGATTGCATCTCCAAGAACAATGGACAAAGAAAATGTAAGATTTCTCTTAGCTTGAAGATTAGATTTTGGGTTTGAAATAAAGTTAAAAGCATTCCACAAATACCTGAGCAGGATATAAAATGGGCTGATTTTGAATACCAAAAGAAAGAGTTACTGCTGAGAGAACTGTGTTGCTACTATACTCCACGCTGCTTTGAAGTTTAAGATGATGAACGAGTAAAAAGCCAATCACTCTTCCTGACCTTGGGGTCATCTCCCGCTTTCTACCATCTTCCTGCTGCTCTGAAATGAAGAAAAACCCTGAAATGAGAACTCTGGAATGCTGAATGGAAGGAAGCTTGCTGTCACCAAAAGAACTTATATAGATCCCTTAACTGCCATGCATGAGCCGGACTTTTAAAATGGACTCTTAAAATTGTGCAAAGTAACTAACTATTTTCATGCCGCAACCTGAAAATAAATCTAGCCTAACTAATCTTGAACCCTACTATCAAGATTTTTTTAAATGTATTATTTAACTTTATATCTTTCTAATATGTAAAATGTAATTTGCTCTCAAATAATTTCTATCAATATAATTGTCTCTCATATGCTTTAACTTTTTTTAACTTTGGTGCAGTCATTTATTTATATGCATTCATTATTTAATTGTGTATTTTTCTCTGTTTTTATTAATATGCCAATCTAAAACAATCTGGCAATCTTAATTTCTAAAATTCTTTTTTTTTCTTATTAAACCTCCATGGATTGAGGTTATTAACTTCCCTCAGATCATAATGTATTATTAATCAGTATGCTCACCAGATTGTTATTAAGAGTGAACATTTTATTTTGTGTTTTAATATAAAATTGTTATTTAATTCCGAATAGAATAAAGTAATTCTACCCGGGATAACTCAATCACTGAGACTAATTAATGCTATGAAATATTAAAAAAAATGTTATTTGATCAATTCTGCAAGGGTGACTTATTATTTGTTTTTCCATATAACCGCTAGTTTTAATTTATTTTATATACTCTTAAAATATCTACTACTTAAATGTCACAATTATTTTAAAATCCATGAAAGTGGGATTGAATCATTTTAAATAACAGAAAAAGGAAGGGGTTAAATTTTAATGTTTCTTTTACTAAATGAAATCTTCTCCATAAATATATGTAATAGCAGCATAATAGTATTATTTGTATAAATTATAGCTTTGGAACCAGGGTCATTTATTTTAAAACACTAAATACCATTTCATGTTGTTAGAGACATCTTTCTTTACTGTTTTACTGACATTTGGCTGATCTTCGTGAATATATATATATATATGCTTCTAATCTGGGGATTGCAACAGGATCAAACTCATGGATTTCTCTTCATGTTCTGTCCCATGGATAGTTGAGCTTTCCAGGACCATCTCCATATAAAAAGGGCTCTGCACATTGATGAATCCAGTACACACCATGCCCAACCATATTTCTCTAAGCACTGTCCTAAAAAGGGGATCTTAGCCCTCGTTTGTCCAGAAGCACGGCCATATTTTTTTATTTCTCCACCATTATGTCAGTACCGCCACGCCATAGTTTCTTATTATTTTTGCTTCATGACTTAGTTATAATGTTGTAATTTAAAATTCCGCTCTGCTCCCATATGTCTATATAAATTCCAAATATTACTAGCATTATTAATTAATTAATAATATTATATTTGTCTTGTTATACAATCCCACCATCGTAATTTATTATTTTGTATTTTAAAAGTATATGCCTTGGGGAAAATCAAACGTTCTTCCTTCTAAATGTTAATTCAAAGAATAGTCGGTAAATATTTTGTCATATAATCAAATATAATTTTAAAATGTATTTTTATTGATTTTCATGATCACAATGGAGTGAGACTAGGTTTATTATATATGTAATGAATCCCGGAATGCTCCCTGAAATTATATGTGGTCTCCACGTTTCACACCTTTAGATAAAAGCGTTAATAGCAATATTATGTATTCTTTATAATAAATGATTAGCATCTTAATACTGTACCCACTAAAGATGTGTATTATATGTATATATATATTATTTAGTCAACAAAAGAGCATATGAGAACCATTAGCATGAAATCCAATATGTAATTATCTACCGTTTGGTAGACTGCTCATTCAAGCACATACTAATGTATATAATCAATTTATCATATTATTAAAGTATTTTTATTGTCTAACTTATTTGAGTTGTTCAAATTGCCTTTTCTCCACTTCCACGCGTCCAACCATGCATATCCCTTTTTACCAAATTCATGAATGGGGTTCAAATCCTATGTTAGTAACTTTAACACCACAATTACTAATTTATCTAATGCTTATTTTAGTTAAGTCTCAATATAATTAATGTGCAAGTCTCATTGTCTTCTCTGCTCTGTTAGTGGGCCGGACTTAATAATAAATTCTTGTGGGCCATCATCATTATGTTATTCGTTAGGTGTTTGATCTGGGACTTAGGGAATGGGGTTGAATCCAGGTTGGTCTCTGGCCTAAATCTCTGGCTTGACTGGGTTTGAAGTACATTTTTTTTGAGTTCCAGCTTATGTTAGATAGAACAACATATTTTGATCGGTACATATGTGAATATTAATTTACAATTTAAACACTGCCATACACTTATTTAAAAAATTATGTAAAAAGGTGGAACTTTCCTTAAATGTTCTTTTTGTCAAGAACAAAGTGCTTTCAAGACTGCCTGAATTCTGCAAAGCAATATTAATCGAATCAATGATTACCCAGAATCTTTGCATGATGAAAAGTTTATTCTGAAACTCATTTATTTCACAGATATATTCTCTAAATTAGATTAACTAAATTTATATTTACAAGAAATGGATGGAAGTTATATATTTGTAGAACATAATACAATTTTAGGTTTTATCAAAAAACTTTATTTACTGTGGCAATGTATTAAAGAGCAAAATTATTATTGTTTTAAGACATTTGAAACTTTTATCATTGAAAATGAACTGACACTAGCTCGCAACTTATTTCTGTAATAGTTGCATAACTAGATTCTTTGAAAGATAAATTTTGATTATTATTTCAGAGAAATAAATGAAAATTGTGAGTAAACAGTTGGATTGTGAATCCATTTTGGAGTGATGTTGTGGCTATTGGCATATCTATGCAGTGAGATGAATAAAAATTTGATAAAATATTGATTGATAATTCAAAACACATATTCCTTTTTATCAACCCTTTAAACATGCTGCTTTCTTTTATTACTTCATATATGTTTAAAGTTGAATTTTCAGCAATAATAGGAATTAGAAACAAATTTTGAAATAAACTTCAATTATCAAACACTTCATCTGAAAATAATTATCAATGCAAATATCATCAGCAAAAATAGAAAACAAGCCCATTCTTTACATTATGTATCTGATTAATAAATTTAATATTGATTTTCAATAAAAAAAATTTAAAAATAATAAAGTGATATTTTTCATTCAAATTCCTTTTCCTTTTAAAATATGTTTTACAAGCGAATGGATTGCAAAAAAAAATTACTATTTTTGTAAGTTTGGAAATCCAATTAAATTCAAGTTTATTATTATAATTTTTATTGACCACTATATAGACTGCTTTTCTGCTTATAATCTAAATATTATCCCTACATACATCCAATGACCTTTCTTTTCTATAAAAAAAAGTTCGTGATATAAATCTGTATTTTATACATATTCCACCATTTTACAAAAGTGATTAGAAAATGGTTATTGATTGCATCGTCGTTTAATATTTATATGCACATACACTATGTGAATATTTTTAAAGATTTTTTTTAATTCTAATTTATGTACATTGAAACTCTCTAAGGATTCATGACTCACAGTTTACATATCCCTGCAGATAAACTTTTTTTTTTCAATACTTCAGTTTATTATTTAAGTAGAAAAGATAAATCTGTAAACTTTAAGGTAAAATGATTTTCATTCAATTAATTTAGAATTTTTATATTACTATCGCGTTTATTGCATCATCCAAATATTAATAAACTAAATCATTATTAAATAAATAATTATAGTAAGAAAAAAGTGTAATATTTTATAGGACGTCTAATGGCCCAAACTTGTTCCTATTTTATATATTAGTAATCTAGTATTTCGCTGAATACAGAAATTCTCTCTGCTTTTTTCTGTGGCAGGTGATTTATCATATCGTTGATAAACATGGAGACGTGGGATGAAAAAATCAGGGAAACATTTACAATCCTGGTAGAAGGGGGGGGGGGATCACCAGACGGTAAATAAATATTCGTCTTTGTCTTTTTATTTTATTCGTTTAAATTTTCTAGTGAAATTCTCTTCGTGTAATAGATGTCATTATGGATTTTCCTAAAATCCGAGCTATTGTCATGCATAACAAATGCATCAGTAAGCCAAATATCTTTTCACGGTGTAACTACGGATATGGTTGACCAAGTTGAATTTATCACTGCCTAATCTTCTTGCAAACAAATTCTTTTATTAGCATTTTGTTTCCATATTATTTCATAGAATTAATTTTTAAGATAAATTTCAGGGAAAAAAAAGTTAATAATTTAGTAAACAAAATCAGCTTTAGGGGCATCATATGGGTGTTGTATAACTGAGTTTGTCGTATGTATTTTTTGAAAAAACTTATTTAAATATATATATTCAGGAGATTGTCTTTATTCCAAGCTGCTTGAATTGGAATTCTTTTATTTTCCAAGAACTTTTAGATCTTATGATATACAGATAAACTACATGTCCTGTATTGCATACATTTATGAAAAAAATGATTTGATAAAAACACACACACAAAGAAGTACATAGGATTTAATATTTATCATAGTTTTATAAAGATGGTAAATTTATTTTCCTGAAGGTTTAACACCTGATGAAGAGTGGAGAAAAATAATATTCGAAATGTTATGTCATTACTAAAGTGTGTTGTCTATTTGTGTATTATTATTATTATTAACAAGTTGTTTGTATTTGAAAAGTTTAAATAAAGTTTAAAATTTTCTATACATTCAACATTTACTGATAAATGATGGAAATAGTCCAACATATTATCACAATAAATTTATTTTTAAACTGTATAAAATGTACAACTGCATTACATAATTGGGAAGAGAAGGTATATTTGTGATTCTACATCAAAACCTCACTTTCAATATAAACTAGAATACTAAATATACATTCACAACTTTTGAAGGTTTTCCATCTATTAGAGTAAAATGAAAAGCATATGATTAGAGTTTAATATCCATATACTTTGTGAAATTCATAATTGTATATGATATTCAAAAATAAAAGATTTTAAATTCTATATTAAATTTTTATGCTCAAAATGTCAATAGAATCAGAATGCCAGTATTGTGATAGATAACTTTTATGTTAGTCCACAGTTTCTCAAATAGCATACAAAGAAATTAAAAATTTTAGTGGGAGTTTTTTGTCTCATATAAATGTAAAATTTTTCATAATCTAGTGAATTTAAGTAAGGTAATGAATTTAATTTTTTCCCAATAAATTACATTTTTAAATCAATATTAACTATGATAATAAATTTAGCAAATAGATTATAGAAACATTTCTTCAGCATTTTTTTTATTATCATAATCATTTTTTTTTCATATAGAAATGCAACATTTCTTCATTATCCAAATAAATATAATCAATGAATTTAAATTTATTTTTTATTAAATTGATTTAAATAATATGTCACATGTAAATACATTATTGTTTAATTTTTTTACATTTTAGTGTTGTGATTATAGGTATGAATAGGTATGAATTTAAGTGACTGTTCATTTTTCATATTTTCATTGCTTGTGAAACGGAGTGCTGCCACATTCATAAATAGCAGTGAGATATCAATCTTGATTGTTATAACCAAAGGCACTGATAACATTTTATTTTAAAATGTTATATAGTAGTAAAATCATAAGACTAATGTTGTGCTGAATTTGATAATATTGAATGTATTATTATAAGAGTATGTCTTTATTGGTTTAGGCATTTAAAGTGAATGACTTCATTGGGTACTAAGTAATCAAATTTCATAAAAAAATATTTTATTGGAAACTTGAATGATGTGTCCATGGGATCAACAAATCTTGATTATATGATACAAATTATCTCAAAGACACTCTAAATTGGGAAAAATTATTTTCATTGGCAGGATAGAACTGAAGATTGAATACAATGGAGATCTATAATAAGACAAGGTATTGAAATTTTTAAAATAATTTGTTTTAAGAGGAAATACTAATAAACAGAGAAAAGAGTCAACATGAGGTATAAATATATTTGTGAATCACGTATGAATTTTATGAATATCACAAAACTTATTTGAACCTTTTTTATTTTTCATCCAGTTCATTTTTTTTTTCTGGAGTTACAATGACTATATTTGTTTACAAGTAAATGCTAATGATGATATTTATTTTTATTTAATACAAACAGTTGTTTCTAACTTTAGATATCTGTTTTTTAATGTTCATAAAATTTACAATTAGATGGCAGATTGTAACTCAGAAGTGTGATTATTATATCTTAACATAGGTTAATTAACTAATAATCGTAGTATTTGGGTAAAAATTAAATAAAAAAGTATCTGATTGTTTACTGATACTAATGTTTTATGGTGTTTTAGGTTTCATCTTTGCTTTTAATGACATTTACAAAATATTAAGCATTATGTATCACTAAGATTGATTGCATAATAAAATGAGTGATTAACATTTAAGAAACTCCACTGCCGTATAGCAATTATAAATATAATGTAAATATTTTAAAAATTATTGGTTATAATTTGTGTTTCATCAATTTAATTTAACGTTTTATGCTTTCTTATAAGTTAAAGTTTATTATCTTATAAATTAAGTTTCTATAAATATATATATAAAAATGGGGGAAAACATCATCTATATGCAAATAGATGTTGATTGTATAATGGCAGCAGTATTATCTTAGTAGCCAAAATCCCATTCCCTAGATGATATGGTGTATTTGTTCTAGCTTTTTTTTTATTTTTTATCATATTATATCTTATAGAATATACGATAATGATCACTTTATATTCAGATTTAAAATTTCATGAGTTTTAAGTTTTGGTTAAGACTTTGCTTTACAAATTTATGTATGTTATAGTCAACAAATAAATTTATATGTCCTTAGTAATATTTATTACAATAACTAACATGCTCATAAATTTATTTGTTTAATTTGTAAGTAAACCAGTTTTTTAACACAAATCTAAACTAATAGTCAAGCATTGGTGGTCGAGTGATCAGCACAGCTGTCTTACAAGCATTTGTCCTGGTTCGCTTCTCAGCCGATGCTTCGACACATGAGGGGGAAAAAATCTAAACTAATAATTAAAACTTATGGAGTTCTAAATCTTTTTGTCACATATTCCATAAATCATTAAATCACATGATCGCCATCTCTTATACTAGCCCATAATTGTTATTAAACAAGGCAAAACTCTCCATACAATAGGGCCACCCTGTGCCAACCAGGATAATCAATGGATGCCAGAAGGCTTGTGCATAAAATCCTATCTATTGCCTACTCATCCAATATCCCCAGACTAGGTTCTGGCTTGTGACCTTCATCAGTGATGAACCTTGGATCTGAGAGCACTGCACCTAGATCTTAGGATCTAATGCAATGCTCCAGCAGCCACCTTTTATCTTTACTTAACTACAAAACTATGAGAATGAAATTGAAAATCCAATATTTTCAATCTAAGTTCAATAGCTTATATCGTCATATGCGTCTGAACTCAATTCAGAACCCATACATTTTGGTGTCTTTGGCTCTTTAACAACCATAGCTATCACTACCTATTAGGCAGGATTGATGTTAAACTACTAAACATCACATGATCACCATCGCTTATACTAGCACATAATTGTTATTAAACAACGCAAAACTCTCCATACAGTAGTGCTACTCTGTGCCAACCAGAGTAATCACTGGATGCCAGAAGGCTTGTGCATAAAATTCCTATTTAGTGCTTACTCATCCAATACCCCCGTGGCTTGTGGCCTTCATCAGGGAGGAGCCTTGGATCTCAGAGCACTACACCTAGATCTTAGGATCTAGTGCAAGCCTCCAGCAGCCCCCTTTTATTTCTACTTAACTATAAAACTATGAGAATGAAATTGAAAACACAATAATATTTTCAATCTAAGCATATAGTCATTGGGTCTGAACTAAGTTCAACACCGATCCATTTTGGTGTCTTTGGCTCTTTAATAACCATAGCCACCACTATCTTATTAGGCAGAATTGGTGTTAAACCACTAAACATCACATGATCACCATCTCTTATGCTAGCATATAATTGTTATTAAACAAGGCAAAACTCTCCATACAATACTACCACCCTGTGCCAACTAGTGGGGATATTGGATGAGTAGGCACTAGCTAGGTATTTTATGCACAAGCCTTCTAGCACCTGTTAATTACTCTCATTGGCCCAGCATGGCACTACTGTATGGAGAGTTTTACCTTGTTTAATAACAATTATGTGCTAGTATAAGAGATGGTGATCATGTGATGTTTAGTGGTTTAACACCAATCCTGCTTAATTGGATAGTGGTGGCTATGGTTGTTAAAGAGCCAAAGACACCAAAATGGATGGGTGCTGAACTGAGTTCAGACCCATATGATTGTATAAGCTATTGAGCTTGGATTGAAAATATTATTTTGTTTTCAATTTCATTCTCATAGTTTTGTAGTTAAGTAGAGATAAAAGGTGGCTGCTGGAGGGTTGCATTAGATTCTAAGATCTAGCTGCAGTGCTCCCAGATCCAAGGCTCTTCACTGATGAAGGCCATAAGCCAGAAACTAGTCTAGGGATATTGGATGATTAGGCACTAGATAGGGATTTTATGCACAAGCCTTCTGGCATTCATTGATTACTCTGGTTGGCACAGGGTGGCACTACTGTATGGAGAGTTTTGCCTTGTTTAATATTCTATAAATCTGCAATATTTAATAGATCTATGAATTGCAACTTCAGATCTGTGACTTCCACTGATTGAATCTTTTACAATTTCCTGATATATAAATCATTCAATTGTATTATAATAAGTATATCAGTTTTATAGTTTTATAGTTATTAATGTTTTTATTTAATATAAATTCTGTCATTTAGCTTTCATTATATAAACAGTAGGAAAATACATTCATAGAGAAGATTATTTTCAAAAATATAAACACTATTTCAACTTGATAGCAGCATTTAAAGTCACTTTCATTACGTGCCAATTAATGCTAAGTGTAGATCACTCATTTGACCATTAATTTTTCAACAAGTTTTTAAATCAAATTATTATAAATATGAGATTTTAAAATATTCAGTTTGACTTTTAACCAAAATTTTACTACAATCATATTTAATGATATGATATTAGTATTAAGTACAGTGTTACCTAATATTTCTCATAAAGCATTATTGGTGTACTTTGTACCTCACGTAATATTACATCCAGTTGGGTCACTTGCTTTTCTTAGTCTGTGAATTGATTCTTTCTCTGATTTAAAGATAAATCAATTCATAGAGTAAGTTTGCTTTACTCATCTCATTTGATTCTAAGTCATTATGCAGATATAAAACTCCATGAATTTTAGTGAGCACTATATGATGTTTCAATAACATGCATATTTATATATAGAATTTACATACCTCTAATAGGTTTAATTTAAAAAAATATTTACATTAAGATATTAACGAAAAAATAGATGGCAAAACAGTCGTACTAAATTTAGGTGTGTAACTTGCATAAATGAGTACATTTTTTTAATTAGTCTAAACTCTTTTTGTGAAGAATGATGAAAATCGAAAATGATGATGAAATATAGAAGATAAAAATTCTTAAGTGATATTCAATTTATAAATTTCTATCTTATTTTTCTGATAAATAACAGCATCCATTATATATATTGTTTTTAATTGTAGTGCCAATAATTGTAGATGGAATTAGGAAGTTAAAAGTTTATTTTTTACTACTACGTTTTTTTATTATTATTTATATATTTTTTGGATTATGGTTATTATATCCACAAATTTTGACTCATTGGACGCTATATCCTTGCTGTAGTCATAACCATAGTTGTTTAATGCTTTGAATGTTCTTTTCAATATTTAGTTACGACCTTTTAATTTGATGTTATATATATTTCTTTATTTAGACTTTTATTTTTTGAAATTCGTCTAAGAATTAAACTGACTTGATTTTTATTTTTGCATTAAAATTTTTTATATTATATTTTTTTAGCAAAAAAAAAAAAAAGAAAGATAAAATGCTTTGTATATCTGAGTAAATTCTGAAATGAATCGAAGCCATGATATTAAGAAACTTTCTTTTATATATATTATTTTAAATTTGCATTACTGAGCTTTTTTCATTTTTGGAGAAGGCACATTCTTCAGCTTTTAATAAATATTGAAAATTTGTAAAGATCTGCAAAATATGTGTAGTCCAATAAACATCTTTATTGTAAAAGTATGGCTTTACATAAATGATTTGTATCCCCCCCCCCCTTCCAAAAAAAAAAAGAAATATAAAAGATTTAGATGTAACTTCAGTTATTTTTTTTTAAGGATAGGCAATAAATAAATAAATAAAATGAAAGAACATCTTTTATATCAGTTAAAGTGTATTAGAAATGCAATCATTATAAATAAATTTACATCGTAGAATATTATTTTTGTCATTTCTTTATATTCGCTTGATGTCTTAGATCTATTTTAAGTTTCAATTATTCCTTTATTCGTTTTTAATGCAGTTCTGTTTTCCGTTTACGTCTTTTAAAATCTGTTTTTACTTTTTTTAATCACTATTAGATTTTTTTTTATTAGCATTTTCTTGTGTGATGTTTAAATATTTATTGGTCTTGTCTTAACTATTTTTGGATTGGATTTTGGTTATATTTCATATTTTAATGTTTATAAAAATAACTACCCATATATGTATTCTGTATTTTAAATTAGTATTTTTACTTAATTATGATTAATTATGTTTACATTATTTTTCATACAGATAAAATTTGAACATTATTTTAAAGTATATATACGTATAACATTATAACATAATCTCCTGAACATATCTGTCAAGTGAATTGACACCTAAAAACTTTTTAATATACTGTTTAGTATCGAAATGGTCTCAACCAAAAGTCTTAGTGCAAATGAGACAAAATTAAACATTTGAACCTGAATAACATTTATTTCCAAAGCAGACAATGTAACATAAATAGATTGTTTTTGGGTAATTGATATAATATGCAGTGCTGCTTAATATGTAACATAACGAGTGTTAAAAAAATTCTGCTTTAAAGGAATGTATAACTGTTCAATAATTATGTGATCTCTAAATTATGATATTGGGTTGCCTGAATAATGTTTTCAAGATTGTCCGATAACATCGAATATGCTTTTGGGGAGTGAGATATAGAACTGATAGCTGTTCAAAGGAATATCTGTACAATTTAGGTATTGACTTATTTGGAAGATATTGCAGATAAATGATTCTGTGACAATATTCTTTTGAAAAATGGAAATGGGTAGTAAAATTTTAACTAATATTATTAGGTCATCAAAGATCTCTAATTTTTTGGTCATTTTTTTTTTCTGGCAAATTCCTCAAGTCTGTACCCTCTTTCAATACTATTTCCATATCCAACCAAAACACTTTCATCTTTTAATTGTTTCCCAATTTTAATATTGTTGATAATTTTTAAATTAACTAGATCAAAAGCATTCTACACATTTTTATAAAAATTTACTTTTTCAATGCATTTTTTTTTTTTTATCTTCCAATAAGTTGAACAAATAATCTTGCTAAGTCATCTATCTCCACAATGTTGTTGTTGTACCAGATTTTATATATATCTAATGATTCACATTCCACTTGTTCTTTCAATATTTGTGGCTTTACAGCAAATTACATTTCCAGTTTTTATATCAATTGTCCAACTTTTTTCTTCTTTCTACTTCTACAAAATCAAGCAATACCCCATGTAATATTATACAATTTGTCCAATTTGTGTAATCTTTCTTCATGTGAAAGTAATCTATATTATAGAAAATTAAAAAACCATCATCAAATGACAGCCTAGATCTATAATGAGGTGATTCTTTGCAGCCTTTGCTTTTGGTAGACAAATTATGCTTTGCCTGAAGTCTTTAGCCTCCGGGGATGTGAGGATGATAATTTATATTTGTTATTAAAACAGGCAAAACTCTCTATACAGTAATACCATTCAGTGCAAGCCAGAGTAATCAATGGATTATGCTGGCTTGTTGTGAGTGGCACTCCTGTATGGAGAGTTTTGCCTGTTTTAATAACAGTTATGAGCAAGCATAAGAAATGGTGATCATGTGATGTTTAGTGGTTTAATACCAATCCTGTTTAATAGGACAATGGTGGCTATGGTTATTAAAGAACCAAAGACACCAAAATGCATGGTTACTGAACTGAGTTCAGATCTATATGACTATATAAGTTAATGAGCTTAGATTGAAAATATTATTGTGTTTTCAATTTTATTCTCATAGCTTTGTGGTTAAATAGAGATAAAAGGTGGCTGCTGGATGGTTGAATTAGATCCTAAGATCTAGGTGAATATTCTCAGATCCAAGCCTCCTCACTGATGAAGGTCATAAGCCAGAAACTAGTCTGGGGATATTGGATGAGTAAGCATTAGATAGGGATTTTATGCACAAGCCTTTTGGTATCCATTGATTATTCTAACTTGCACTGAGTGGCACTACTTTATGGAGAGTTTTGCCTGTCATTTAATAACAGTTATGAGCAAGCATATGATCATGTTATGTTTAGTAATTTATATCTGTCTTATATGATTGAGCATCCACACACACACATTCATACATTTCTATTGCCTATAAGCAAATCCAATCAATATTTTATTTAAAAATTATTGGACATTTGAAAAGTAAGACATTTTTAATCCTAAACTTCAGAGATAATACCAAGTAAAGTTGTATTTTTTTAGTATGCTTATTATCATGTGATAATAATAACTGCAATGACAAGAATTATTAAGTGGGCACTAGAAATTTGCTTTGCTTGCTTCTTTTTAAGACCTCAAAAAGATATCAAAGATTCGGAGAAATTTCAATTATATAAAATAGTTGGTAGTTTGGGTGAAGAATCAAATAGTTCATGTGATCAATTTACATGAGAATAATTATTTTATATGAAGCAATTCATTTGAAAAATACTATGTATAATCATAATAAGTAAGAACTTAAATGCATTTTAAAAATTATAGTTATAAGTAAAAGAACTCTACAAATATGTGAAAATAAAACAGTGATGTTTTATGTGTTTTAATACATGATAAAGTAGTGGACTCTAATGCAAAGATCTATGAATCATTACTTGGCATTGTCATTCTCAGTACTGACATATTGTATGATTTTTCCCTAGTGGCAATCAGAGATGAAATTTGATCAGTCCATTATTGATTTTTTCATTTTTTTTCCCACATATTTATAAATTGCAAATTTTGCAAAATTATTATATCATCAGGTATTTTAGTTTAAGTGAAAAAATTAAGATATTCAATTTTCATTTTTCTTTATAGAAATAAAGAAATTAAAACCACATTTATTTTTCTTTATAGAAATAAAAATATTATACATCATTTGAAGATCTGTTCATTATTTCATGATAGTAAAGAATTTTCTTTTTTTGTTTTTATATTAAAGTAAAAAAATTTTTAAAAAAAGCTTTATTTGCTGTTAAAAAAAAGTTATGTTTAAAGTTGCAAAAAGTTTATTGTGAAAGTAAAATGTTAGATATAGATAAAATTACCATTATTCCAAAATCCATAAATTCCAAAAAAAAATTTTTTTGAGTCTTTAGGTTAGCCATTAATGGCATTACAAAAAATATGCATAAAGGCTATAATTTCCATAGTATGTTATCCCTCAACATGTTGAATTATTAAAAACAAAAAATCAGATTAAAATCTTTTATCTGTATAATATGTCAGTACCTGTAATACACATTGATTTTAATTGTGAACCTGTTTGTGGAACACCTGAATCTGAACACATTTCTAAGATAATTCACAAACTAGATTCCCAAAGAATCATTTAAATGATCTCATAATGATAATCTAGTTTGTTTGATAAAAGATGATAATTTTTATCTAGTAATAAATCAAGTGATGGTACTAAAAAAGGGTGAAACTTTTTATTACCAATGATTTTTTGTTTTTATATTAATTAAAATTGCCACTAAAAAAAGTTTCAGTCTTTTCAAATATCATAGGTCGATAAAAGTGATTATCTTTTCTGACAAAATAGATGGAATTGATATAACAAAAGGTGGACAATATTATAAATTCATTTAAATACTTCTTTGGGCAACTAACTTGTGAATTATCTGAGTTGTCCATGAATAGTTTATATTATTAGCATTACAAATTTGATAAGCTATAAAATTACTTACATGCTCATTGAAAATCATAAGAATTCTCATTTGTGGTAAAGTTAATTTTCAAAACAAGTTTGGCAACCCTAGTTTCTTATATTCATGCACTATTAACATCAGCTATTATTAAGAAAAAAACACTTTGTCATATTACAAGTTCAGTTAAATGATTCTTTTGGAATATATGTTGTGAACTTGTCCATGAATAGTTTATATTCTTAGCATTACAAAATTGATAACCTGTAAAATTACTTTCATGCTCATTATAGGGGATTTGAACACAGACTTTCAAGCTTTTTTTAACTATCCAGTCTATCTTGTACGACCAATACACATGACCACACACATATGAAAAAGATAAATGATCTTCAATATATGTATTTCATGCTGAATTAGCATTCATCAGTTGGTCCAGATCATCATCTCCCACACACATATACAATCAGTGCTCAGTTTATATTAAGGTAGAAAATCTTTATACTTTAATGATCAGACTTCAATCTGCTCCACCCTCCAACTCTTCAGCCATCCATTTCATTGAAAATCTGGTGGTGGAAAACCCTAAATCCCTTGTTTATGCTACCAATATTATTGTCATGTCTATATTTATCTTAAGTTACTTTGACCCTTTCTGTATAGAACCTTGTCCATTTAAATATATAGAAAAGGAATGGGCAAGATACAGGCTGAATCTGTAATATTTGATTACAAGTATAATTTATATACTTGGAGTTTAGATGTAATTATAGTGGTTTTGAATACAGATTTTCAAGCTCCCTTCAAAGTCTGTGTATAAATCCTCTATAATTACATCTAAACTCCAAGTATATTAATTATATTTGTACTCAAATATTATATGCTCATTAAAAATCATTAGAATTCTCATTTCTGTACAATATATAAAAGACCTGGTAAAGTTTATTTTCAAAGCAAGTATGGTGACAATAGTTTTTTTTTTTTATATCCAGGCACTATTACATCAACTATTATTAAGAAAAAAAAAAACTTGGTCAAAGATTGTAATATTTATAGTAAATTCTTTTATGTGAAGTTTAATATACATTGATTAGCAATTGTATATGATATCCAAAATCAAAGAAAATGTGATTCTATGCTAAAAGTTTATGTTCAAAACAAACGGAAACTCAAGAAATATATATTGCTCAGGTATTGTTAAGCTATCACCTGGATATAACACAAATTGTATTTTAAAAAATTGAAATTATTCATATAATCTCTTCAAATATATATTGATTCTTAACTGCGTACAATATATAAAAGTAAAAAAATTTGATATTCTATGCTAAAATTTCATTTTAAAAATAAAAAAGTTTATGTAGTGATGTCTTCTGAAGTCCAAGCGCACAAAACCCACCTTGATGTAGCAAAAGCATGTGCTCAGAATATAGTTTCCTTTTATAAAAAAGTTGAATTGTTAAAAATTCATCAGTTTGTCTGTAATTGATTGTCACCTGTATAAAAGCAAAAAAATTGTATATCTACTCTAAGTGTTTATCTTCAAAATATCAAAAATTGTTTGATATTTAGGCCTCTTGTATGTTAGGCCTCAATTTTGAAATAATATATTTTAAAAAAGCAATTATTATTACAGTTTCAAATATACAATACAAACTTTTTTGTAATGAAGTAAATGTAAATAACGATTAAAAATATATATTTCACTTTTTAAAGCCCTAATACATTAAATTTAATTTTTCTTTACTAATTTTTCTAAGAAAAAAGTATAGACTAGGACATAACAAAGGTGGCATAATTTTTATTGTAGTATCAAATGTACAATTTAAAATGTTTTGTAATCAAGTAAATACAAAGAATGAATGAATGAATTTTTTTTAAAACAATATTAATTCCCAGCAATAAATTGAGTTATACATTACATTTAATTTTGTTCATTTAACACTAATTTTTTTTAATTAATTATCTTTTTTAAACAATAAGTGTAAAAATACTTTTAAAGTTTTTTTTTTTTTTAATTGTTCATTTGTACTTAAAACACAATTTGTTGGCCAACAAAGAAAATTTTTTATCATGGTATTGGATAGATAGCACAAAATTTTTCATAATTAAATAAATGTAAATAATGAATTTAATTTCTATTTAATTATGCTTTACATTGCACTTAATTTTTAAGCATTTGTTTTCACTACTGTAGCATGTATTTGATGACTTTCAATTTGTAAAATTTTGGAATCTAAAAATGGCAAAAACAAGGATTTTGAAATATCACATTTCTTTTGCTGTAATTTTTTTTTTTAAATAATAATTTACCTTCTGTCATTTTGAGATCTACATCAGACAAGACTGACATACCACTGAATCATGATTCATTAAATCAAAATGAAATATGTAGAAAAAAAAGCTAATATAATGTACATTTTAAAATTTATTTTTGCAACTTTATGTTTTGTTACCAATATTTTTTCTCTTTGCAATTATCTAATAAAATTTTGAATTTTTTTTTATAGTAATACTAAATCAGCATTCTGCAATTTTTTTTTATTACCCACATATAATAATCTTAATTAAATAAAAAATAGATCAAAAATGTAATGTACTATTGATTGTTGTAATTTATATAATGTAAATTATTATTATTATTTTTTTTGGCATTGGTGTTTTTTTTTTTAGAAACAAAATTTTCTATAGGTATGAATGAAAATATTAATTAGAAATTGACTAAATGACAATTTATTTTGAGTTAATGTATATATTTTAAAATTTATTACTAATGCATTTTGTTAATATATGTAGTCATAGTTTGTTTTTGATTATGTATTGCACTGAATGAAATGTGTATTTCTTTTATTTCACCATTTAAATTGTAAGTCTTGTTTACATTGGATGTATTATATATTATAGTATAATTAGTCTTGCAAGAATAATGTTTGAATATTTGATACATACAGTACTGTATAATTAAAACAGCTATTGTATGTAATGAATAACCTCTATACTGTATTGTATTTGTTTTTTTGGTGTGAGTATCACTGAAGCCACTATTATATGACATTATTAGTCTTACGAAATGCTAGATATTTAAACACTTTTTTTTTTGTAAGCATCACCCATTATATTGAAGAGTTAGTTGATTGTTAATCAAAATTATGTATATAAATACTTAAAGATTGAACCTACACAATTATTAAATGTCATGCTTTTTATGATCAATAAACACATATATAATTATAGCAAAGACAGGTAGAAATTATAATTCATTCCATTTTTTTATAAGCATTACTATTATTTACATTTTATTAAATATTTTATTTAAATGTGAAGAAACTGTATGACTACAATGTATTTTGATATTTATTTATTAATTGTCAATTGGGTAACAAATTCACAATTATTAACTTGATCCTCTTACCGTTAGTAATATTTATTTAAAAATAGAATTGATTATAATTTCTATCTATCCAGAATATAATTACATGATTGTACTAGCTATAAAATGCACCACAATCAGTAATTGTGTTTCAGCTTTCACACTTTCCAAATAAAGAATATAGACCAATCTAATATCAATAAGATTAAAGCTTTTTGTTGATTGTGATTAGTAATATTTGAGTTCTTGTCATGTCTAATAAAGGGAGTTCCCACAAATTTCCAATTTATAATTTACTTCTTATAATTAATATCTTATTTTCTTATATTTAATATCTTATTTTCACAATCATCTGATTTCTATTATAGCTTAGTTTTTTTATTCACGAATTTACATTATTATTTTTTATCTAAAATGTAATCATCCTTTGTATGCTAGATCTGATGTCAAATCAACATCTTAATTAGCTATATTTTTCTGAATAATTGATGAGAAATAATGGTATTTTATAGTAAAAAATAGCAATTTAATGCACTATGAGTATATAGCATATTTTTAAATGGTGGCTAGTAGGAGATGCAATAGCTCAGATATTTCATAGCTAAGATAATTGGTTTGAATGAATAATATTCCATTGTATTTTTAAATTTGTTTGCAGTTTTTGTTCATGTTACAGTTATTCAAAACTGGTTATCATAAATGTTTAATATTTAGTACTTTATTTGCATTAATGTATAACTAGTTCATGAAAGCTTTAAATAATCAATAATCATTAGAAAGATGATTGTGCTGATATTTGAAATAAGAGATATTATTTTAAAATGTGGCCTATTTTTACTTGCTATGTTTTCATAATCTTTATAAACTCATTGCAAATGAGCGTTAAGAAAAGGTTAAATAATTTTAATTTAAAATTTATATTGCGCCACTGCCAGAATCATAGTGCTGTCTCATTTCGCAGTTGAAAAGTTGTCCCCTTAAATGAATGCACTTCATTATGTAAATGAAACATTTAAATATTCAATTTTTTTGACAGTGAAACACACAATTCTTTTTCATTAATTGCATTTGGATCACTTGCGCAATTGCCCATGCTTTCTTATATTTTCATTTTTTATCAATTCTTTCCACGCAAACAGTATTAACCTTAGTTGGATTAAAAGTATGACCCATTGTATGCTCGTGTTCAAGAAAAATTGAATTATATTCATTATTTTGTTTTGCCCTGTTGTATAAATGCATGTGTGGAACAGATTCTTATTGATCTATTTGCCCGCGATTTGCTGTAATAGACAGCTTTGACAAAGGGGTCGCTGTACACAATTGTTTTTTAAAATCATTTTTATATAAAATTCTGTCTTTTTTTTTAATCATTTATATCTATATTGCATTGGCATCACAAAAAAAAAAAAAAAAGGAGACTAATTCTTCGTCTAAAAATGATAAAATTAAATAAATATATAAATTTAAAACTATTTTATGAAAAATGCTTGTACTTACCAAAAGAAAATTATTTATTTACATTCACACTTTTTCTGAAAAACTTTTGTTTCTTTCATCATTATCTCTTCAGTCCAAAGACTGATAAAACTTTTAGAGAGAATGCTTTATAATCTATACTCTGATGCTTCCTTTTATTCATTGTAGTTCCAAATACTAGTACCTTTGTGTATTTATTCTAGAAGGTGAAAAATGTTCTTCCCTTTCGCCATTTTGCAGGTATCTTCCCTCCTACATCTTTTCTGAATAAATTGAGGTATCTTCTATAGGCACATAATTTCAGTGTTTGACCATTTTTCTATCTATTTTATCTTTTTCATTCTTTTTTCATCTCATGTTTCAAAGGCCTCCAATCTTCTAATATTATTAACTATAAGACTTCAAGTCTCTGCTTCGTAGAGAGCAATTATTGAGTTGAATATTCAATATTTTGGCTATTATCATAGAAATCCCAATTGTCCATCCCTACTTTTTTTGCCATTGTAATATGGCATAGTTTTTAAACTTCTTTTAAATCTTTACATATCTAGTTTAGAATGTATGGGAGTTAGGAATAACCACATTGACTATTTTTGGGCCGAATATTATAACTAACTGTGATGATCAGACTAGGTATCTAGCATAATTCCTGACCATTATTCTCATTAAACATATCCAGGAAAGAGAGACTATATTACCTGTCACTATAGATGTTATTTATTTATAATATATCTGCCAAAGTGCAGATTGGAGTCCCATCCATAATGAGAAACATCTCTAGGATCAATCAAGTTCAAATCCCACCCTAGTTTTTTAGATATTAGCTCCTTCATTAACCCACAACTAACTCAGAAAAACATGGCACTGCATTGCAGGGTATGTGTAACAAGCCATACTTAACTAAGTTTGAAACGAGAAAGAAAACAGACAACTAGACCTATAAATAATATGAATAAAATAAAAATATATATTTTTATATCCACAATATTTTCAATTATTATAGTATACATCTGTATGAATCAAATGCATAATATATATATGGAATGTATCTGTATGAATCAAATGCATAATATATATATGGAATGTATCTGTATTGGAGAAAAGTAATCTTCTAACTGGATTCAATATACTTTATGAACTCCAATGTGCTTGCATGAAACCTAGAACAATCACACCATTTTTTTAAATTAAAAATAAACCAATAAATTAATATAAATATGCAAGTTATAATCACTTAATTAGTAATCATTGAGCAAGAGATAAATTATAAATTCTCTTTGATATAACTTTCCACTATTAAGAAAAGTTTAAATATGTTTGAGTAATGTTAAATATTAATCAAAGAAAATTACAATCAATTTTATAAATTTTGTTGTATTTAATTTTGAAGGTCATTCATTCTAAATCAAATAGCTCTTACTATATTATCGGAATTCCGATGTTACCACTATCATTAGTCAACTAAATAAAAATAGGTTCAAATCTTTTGAAAAATAGGTTTATACCTTTTTGAAAAATTTATCTACAGGATAGTCACTATCAATAAACTTCAAGGTTTTTTTTTTATTAAGAGAAATTTATTATGTGATACAAACCTACATTTGCTATTACATGCTATTACAGTATAATATAAATTGTTTACACTAGGGTTTCAGATGTAAATCATTCAGCTTTAGCATATTTACTTCTATGTATGTTGTTGCTTCTCCTGCAGTTCAATTCTGTAGATTTAGCGATCGTCTTCTTTATTTAAAGTTTCTCCAAGTAGCATTTACCAAATAGTCTGCAGCTATTAAATTATATTTTTTGTTTGATTTTTTTCTATGATTTTCTTTAGTTCCATTCCCTGTGGATCTACCAATTTCCCAATAGTGATTTTACATCGTATGCATCATAATGTGAAGTACATGAAGATTGTAAACCTTATTTCTGCATATACACCTTGTTTGATGCACTGCTTAATGGGTATAAATTGTCCAAATGGGTTGTTTATCCATCTTTGTGAGGAGTGTTCTATGGTAATTTAATTTATTACATCTTATAAATATATGATCGATGGACTCCTTCTCTGCTGCACATCTGGCACATAGGGTCTATCTTCTTTATATTTTTTCGGTATGCCATGTAGTCATTTGCAGAAAGGGAGTCCAGGTTATATTTGATTATAAAGTCCTGGCACTTTGGTTTGATGAACCAATAATGAGATTTATATATCAGTTGCTGATTGGTGATGTCCAGTTTTCTGTCGAATATGCGTTTTTCTCAATTTAGTAATTTATGTGCTGTCCAGAATTTTATTTTATTTGTGATTGGGTTTTCTTTTATGTCAATTATCTTTTGAATATTTGTATATACAGAACTAATTCATTTGTTATTAGCTGGTGGGGTCGATCCATAGGGGTGATGTCTTCTTTGAGCGATATGGTTGGGTATTTGTTTATTATATTAAATAGTGAGTTATAGTTATTTTGTATAATTAGTGTTTTAATAGAATGGAGTGAAAGGCCATTAAGTCTTTTTGGTGTTTGTAATGTTTGGAGACTGATAGTGGCAACCTTTTGTCCCCAAAACAGTTTAGTACAAAAGGCATTTACTTTTTGAACAGAATTTCTGGATGGGCATATCCCAGCCAGAAGATAGGTGATTTTCGGGAACACCAGTGAGTTGAGTAGTGTGACCTTATCTTGCAATGAGATATATAGCCTGGTATGTGATGTGATTGTCTGTTGTATTGAGTTTAGTAATGATTCTTCAATTTGGTGTCTCATCAATCCATTTGATTTGTAAAAGTCAAAACCTAGAAATTTTTGCGGATTTGCCATGAAATTTGATTTTAATCCCTTTTCGTTCAGCAATTTCCACATGGCTAATTTGGTCATGTTAAATTTCAATTTGAAATTGTTGGTATAATTGGATAAAATTTCTTGTAATTTGGGTATATGTTTGCTGGAAGGGAGACAGACAAGTGCATTGTACATATAACTGATGTGCCTTATCTCCCACCCAATGGCAGGCACATATACTCCCCAAAGTGATCTCTCGATCTCTCTCAGCAATGGATTAATATATGCTACAAATAATAGCATGCTGAATGGAGATCCCTGAGGGATCGAGATAAAAGGATCAAACCCAGGTTTATTTTGATGTATTTTCTTCAGTCCTTTTTCATATAAAATGATGGTATGGGTGGATTATGCATTCATTATGGATATGGTAAAAAAAAAATTTGGTGAAAAATGATAGGCACTGCTTGTTCTTGTTCATCAGTGGTAGATATAGGCAGGAATGACACACTTTTAAAAGTAGTATTGGCAGGAAACTACATAGTTTTAGCTTTAATTGACCAGTGTAATAATAATAGTTTTTACCCCAGCATAGTGAAAGTTTCATCCATTGTATGGTTTTTCATGTTAGGTGGGCTAATAGTTGACAAGTTAGCAGCTTCTTAAAAAAAACTAGAAATGTTGTTCTAATCAGCTTAACTTACTGGAATGCTACTAAAATAACAATTTATTAGCTGGTTGAAATGAGCCATGAATCCCTGAGTCAATATTATAGTACTCTTAAACCAAAAAATAACACTTCCACTGGTTTCTATCACAGCTTTATATACCAATGCTATCCAAGATCAAATTCAATAAATCTGGGTGTCTATTTATTGTCGCAAGTTAATCAGTTTTTAAATTAATGACATTTTTTTTTCATACTAAAAATATCATGGGGGGAGGGGTACAATAATATTTTTTCTATCTAATCATACAAAACTGTACTGTTCAAATTAATATGAAAAGGTAAATATAATACAATATGTCTCAAGAGTAAGCTTTCAGTAAGTCGCTTTCTGAATCATAGTGCTAACACTAACTGTGTCATTAAAAATATGTATATATACTGTCGTGAAGATCACTATGCAAATAAAGCGCAATATGTAAATTAGATGTTCCATTTTTTGACAGTGGGCTGCAGGAACCTTTTCTTTTAATGGAATGAAGAGCCCTAGCAATAGCTGACACTTCTTTATATTTTCTTTTCCTATCATCCCTATTTCTAATTTTATTGATTAACAGTTTTTACCAAATTTAATTTTAATGTCTTTATAAACATAGATTTATTACGTAAATTTTTAATTACGCCTAGAAAAATATTAAATTTTCATTAACTTTGTCTAATAAGTAGATTACCCCCCCCCCCAAACAATATATATTTTTTACTAATATGAATAGAAAGGATTTACATCTTTTATAATAAAAAAAATAAATAAATTTACGAACTGGATACTTTTCTTATAACATGGACATTTAAAAGATTTTATGATTATACAAAGAATAAATGGATTCTTCATTCAATTTCATTTGAAAACAGTTTCAAAAGGAACTTTATTGATTGACCTTAATAATTGTACAAATATAATTTTAAAAAACCTAGGAATACTGATGCATATGTCATCATGACAACTTCACATTTATATATAGAATTGCAAGGGGAAAAAAACAAATTTATACAGAAGAAAAAATATATACCTTTACCCTTAGAAATATTAATAACAAAGGGACCAAAAAATATATATTATTGTCCACCACTAAAGGATTTCAAGTGTCCATTCATCAACTCTGTCTTTTACAGCGTGATCATTTTATGTAATCAAGTTTTTTTAGATTTTTTTGTCCAATTTTTCCTCCCCTTTCTTTATAGGCTTGAGTGTAGTCGCATTAGTGACCACGTAGATGTGTATGTGTTTGTTGATGTAAATTTTTCATCCCTTATGTATTATTTCTATTTTGTTCCAAAAGATATTTGGATGCCTTCTTGTGTTTGTATTATATATAAATGGTCATCAGGTACACCATAGTGAGAGTAGTGTAAATGTACTGGCTCTTAATGTGGACAAAGTTATCTTTCACATAGGATTAAAGGTGTGTTTGTATAGTATACTTTCTATTTTTGGATAAATTGGGAATTCCAGCCCAAATACTATCTAATGTAGAAGAAGAAAAAAATATAAGTGACTGAGTTTCTGTTTCTCTTTTGCAAAACCTGTACACATCATCAATGTTAATAGTTCCTTTTATAACAAAAAAAAATTAAAGTTGGTAATGCTTCCATGTTTAGTTTAAGTAGGAAGTCATAGTATTTCGGTTCTAGTGACCAGTATTTAAATTTTTTTGTTAATTGTTTGTTGTTTATATTGAAAAAAAGTTTATTATTGTCATTTGAAGATGAAAGGTAAATTAGTATGTATATTTCCCAAAACCTAAACTTAGTTTTCCATGTCCAGATCACTGAACTTGTAATATTTAACAATATGATGCAAAGAGCGTTTAAAAAAACCAGCAATTGGTGGTAGTTTGTCTGTTGGTGTGATTTTATGGATTACTTCAAGATATCGAAATAGCCTTACGCATGATGTAATTAAATTGATGATTTTCTGAATTTGAAATATTTTTATTGCATGTAATCCTAATCCATTCTGCACTAGGGGATTTTGAATTCATTTAATTGATATTGTAGACATCTTTTTCCCCCACAATAGTTTTCTACATAAGCTCTCAATTTTTAATGTGAAGGCTTTGCTATATATAATTATTGGGGTGTAGTATGAATCTCTAGTCATCACTAAAAGGTTAAAAAGTGCCACTTTTGCATATAGTGACAGGTAATATTTTGAGTGAGAATTAATTATTATTATTTTTTTTTTTATTAGTACTCTTTGGATTTATATACATATCTCCATGTTGCTTAAAAAATAGAAAACCTAAAAAAGGGCTCTGTGTCCCTTTGAAATATTCTTCATGATAACATGCTGTATATATTAACTGTGCACTTGATTTCTCCATATTGAATTCAAGCTTATATTTTTTTAATATAATTTTGGAGAATTTTTATTAATTTTGGATTTTTTTTTTTTGATGTTAGAAACACAGATATATCATCCATATATGCTACACATGGAGTATTTGTTTTTAATTCCGATATGAATATTCCTACTTAATCATTTTCTATTGCTTTGGTCAATGGATTGATGTGTGGGATTGAACAAAAAGGGTTAAAAGATGGTGAATATTTCCCATTGAGGCTAATGTGTATTTCTCTGCTCAGAAGTAGATTTGTAATCAAGTATATTAATGAAGTTGGTATGGATGTTTTTATTAGTTCATCGATTAGTAGATCAATTGGTACTGTATCAAATGCAGATTTTGTGTCTAGCTTCACTACAACTGGACCATATTTCTTATTAGTTCTGTCTTGAATCTATTACTGTTTTAAACAGAAATGCCATTGAGCCCTTTTTGGCGAACTGCAATCTCGAGAGTTGTGACAATATACAGCGTTGAATTTTTTTCTTGATCACCGTCTCTAATACTTTAATGCCAAATGATTTGTAAGTGTGGATATGTTTTTTTTGTTTTTTCATAAATGGCACCAGAGATATTGGATAGAGTCCTTGAATATTATATATTTATTTTGTTAAAAATTTTGCTAAGTATTTTGAGGTAAATTTGCTTAAATGATTATATATAAACAAGGGTATACCATGTATCCCTGGAGGGCATGATTTTGGTACTGTTGCAAGCCTTTCAACAAATTTCTTCAGGTGTAAATTTTAAATTTTCTGGTACTCCCAAGAAGTTATGTTTGGGAGTAAATTTTAATCCCTTTTGTAATTTTGTTTTAAAGTATGATAATAGTGGTTGCATCATATTGTTGCCTGTAATGATTTCATTATTCATATTTATTGCTGTGAAGACTATTTACTGGTGCTTGACTTAATGCCCATCTAATATATTGTCCTGACCAGGTATGGGGATGATTTGCATATATCTTCTTTTTTTTTATTGCTATATATTCTCTGAGTGTTTCGTATGCCGCTTGATATGCTCTTCTCATTGCCATTACATTTTTGCATCCTTCTACTGTAGTAGAGCTCCACATGATTCTTTTATTAATATCATCTGCAAGAGCCAGGACTTTTGATGGTGCTGGTTGATTTCTTGTTACACTGTCTATTGTACAATATATGATATTTACAAAAGTTATCCAGGTTTGAACTGAATCCATTTCAAGGTCTCTAATTTTGAATAATAGTGTGTATATTTCTGAAAATAGATGTTCAGTTGTGTTACTGAGCAGAAGTGGTTTTACTGGTTGTTATTAATGGTTTGTGTATAAAGTCATTTTTAAGAGTTACTATGATTGCAGCATTGTCTGAAAAAATATGTATTTATCAGTGATAAGTTCATCATATGATGCAGTACTAGTGAGTAAAACCCCAGGTCAATCATTGATGAATATCTGCCATTATTAAATGAGACAGAGGTCTTTGGCAGAAACTATTCTCCTGTCATAAATGGAAAAGCCAGTAAATGTAACCATTTCATTACAAATTTGTTACATGTCATGTTGAAGTCCCCAATCAATATAATGGGATTGATTGAGGATGCACATTTGCCATTTAATGCATTTATTAATGTATTGATTATTTTATGATCTGGTGTGTTGTAAGCAAATATATAATTTTAAATGATCTAAATTGAAATTTTTTACTAATTACATTTCCATTCCTGCTGAGAGTGAAAAGGCTGCTTTGGAGAAAACAGTGCATCCATGACTATTAAGATATATTGATAGATCTATTTGTGATCTATTATATATTTTTGTTTCACTTAATCCTATTACTTGTGGCTGGATAGTATTTATCTATTTTTTTAATTCATAATTTTTTTTTATCGAGTTTAATCCTTGAAATTTAAAGAACCTATTTTTACCCTCATGTTTGTTTTTATTTATTGTATGAATTTATTATACTTGTTTTCTTGATAAATTAATCTGACTTCATTCTCTTACTATCTGTTTATCTAATCCACTCTATGCGACTACTTTTCAGTCATAAGACTGTCATATTTTAAACAATGTACACTTACCTTTTTCATTATGTAAGCTTCTTCATCCATTGTAGCTTCTGTTTTAGTGTCTGGGGGGTACTTTAGAATTGTGTTAACTTTTTTGTTGTTGCCATCAAATGGTGATAAATCATCATCTTCACTTAATTCAGGTTTTTCTAAGTCAGGTTTCCTATTTTTGGAGTGATGGGTGTCCGAGTTTACATTTAACTGAAGTATTATTTATTTATGGGTCTTTTTGTTAAGGAGTCATTATTAATGTGTTTAATATATTCTCTGAGGTATTATATTGATGATTGGCTCTGAAGAACGAATATGTTCATTTGTGTCCATTACTTTTATGTGTTTTTGAGATAATTCTGTTTTTTTTTTTTCATTTTGTGTGTATTGTGTTATATCTGCTTCTCATTTATTTCAATTTTTGTTTTTTTCTGGACTAATACATCATCTCATGTTGTGTGTTGTTTATTTCTTCTGTGTTGAAACTCTTACATTGATGACTCAGTGTAGCTTTCAGCTTACAGGGTTGGCATTTTAGTTTGGGGCACTCACTGATCATGTGTCCTCTTTCTTTGCAATTAAAGCATTGTGGTTTTGTTCCCTAAATTATTAAAAGAAGAGTCGTTTTTTGGTCTACTATAAGCATTGGAATATCAGTTGGGCTTATATTTTTATTTAAACATACTTTAAATTGGTAGCTATTACTTAAAATTAATATTGGAATGTTCTTTAAATATGTTTTGAAACCCGATTACTTCTTCGAAAGGCTGCATTAGTTTTTTGAAGTCGATAATATTATAATTTAAATATGTTTTTCATTATTCGATTAACAATATTTTCTCTGTCTGGATTTACTTTGATTAGTGCAAATTTACAGTGTTTTGATTTTTTCCCCAAATCTCTCTCTTTGTTCTTCATTATAAAATTCCACTACAATATATCTGTGATTTGTACTCGGCAATTCGAAATATTGAATCCCATGATTATAATGTGCAGTTTATATCTGTGATCGCTAGTACAATTGATCAGCTAGTAAAAAACCGTTTGAAAGATAAAAATCTCATGGGATGGTTGAATTGAAGACTTTTGCTGTTTTATTTAGGCTTTCTTCTGTTCAGTTTTCTTCCATAATATTAATTTGTTAATTTCTGATATTTCTGAAAGCATATCTAGTTTCATTATATCATTAGCAGTCGATTTATGAAAACTTGGACTGTATCCTGCCTTCTTACCATTATTTAAATTAAATTGTTTACATTCTCACTGCCTATCTTTTCCTGATTTTTTGACTTGTTCTTGGTGTTTTGATTGCTTCTGCATATGATTGTATCTTCACATGTGGCAATCATAGTATTCACCATGGTTGTTTGGTCTGTAGATTAACAACCAAAAATCACCTGAGGAGAGGTTTGAATTTTATATAAAAATGGATCATTTTTGATTACCTTGCTATTATTAATAATACTGTTTGGTTTCTGGATTAATCTAATGGCTTGTTTAGGGGAAAAACTAAAGTGAAATTTCACCTTAAATTTTGCTATCTTATTAATTATAATTAGTGCATGCATCCTTTCTCATTTTAAAAACATTATGTATATAATTTTACCTTTTTCCCAGGGTCAGTTTAATAACTACTGCTAAATGCATTGGGGACCATTAATTAGTATGTTATCTAACTATGTAACTTTTATACAATAGGAATTAAATCCATATTTTAATTTGTGGGTGAAAAGATTGTAAGATCAAACTAATTTTGCTTTAAATGGAGTCAGAACTGCTACAGTATATTTTCTTCTAACCTAAGTATTTATTGGACATAGATATTGAAAATGATCAACTTGTTCTATTTATTTTTTTACTATCTTATTGTGAATACTTTATGAATTTTGGGTATTAGTTTTTATGCCAAATTAAATGAGACTTTTATTTTTCATTGTTTTTAGATTCTCTGCCAATACTATCTGATCATTTGTAAATTTAATTGCCTGATAGATATTTTTAGTCCAAACTTGTGTAGTTCGGGGTTGGGTTGTTGTTTTTTACTGTTAGTTGCTTTAACGATGTTATCTTCTTAGATAAAATTTATTTAAGTTTGGCTTTCTGTCCTCTATACAGATTTAAAATATGAGTAATGTGGCTTATGCAATCTATTTGTTCTAAGTTTAGAAACAGAATATAACAAGTCACTTATCAAAGACCCTCCCATAGACAATAATTATAAGATTAATATAAAAAAAAACAATGAATTGAATATTGATTTTAAAAAAATCTTTATTAATTTAAGCGACATATTTTTATAATTTAGAATTAAATGTTTGTTTTGAACTAATTTGGATCGTAATAAATTTGGTATTCAGATACAAGTGTTTGTACATATTTAGATATATTCATTACACTTATTATTTGGAAGGATATCACTGTAACATAATTTTAAAAGTTAGTGGAGCAAATGTAATAGATTTAAATTGAATTTTTTACTAGCAGTAACACTGAACCACTGATTTATATCTTTACTTCCACACATACCATTAAATTTGAAATGTGAAGGATTTTATAAAATTTGTTAGTCTAAGGGTTTTTCTTTTTTTTTTTTTTTTTAAAAAAATCAGTTAATTTTAAATATCTTTTATCTATGATTTCAGTTTTTTTTAATAAAATAAATGAAAATTTATAAAAGATAAAATAAAAAGTTGTTTCAAAGCAATTGTAGATAATTATTATTGCTCACAAATAATCATTTCAGTTATTATTTTAATAACTGTTTAATGGTTAAATTATTGTTGCAGCCTGTATTTCAACAAATAACTATTGAACATTTTTTTTATATGTAGTACAGAAAATATCTTTTGTGACCTGCACTTTTTAAAAAACTAAACATAATGTGATTTTGTGTGATACGATATTTTTTGATCTTCAAAGTGTAAATCTTTATTTTTCTAGTTAAAATTTTAAGACTCACATTTAATAAAATGCGATAAATTCAAAAAAGGCAAGCTAATTAATTATTCACTGTATAATTCAGAGTTATTGACAAAGAGTTATTCATCCTATTATTAAAATACTTATATGTAATTACTAAAGTATCAAAATATCTAATAAAAAATTGTGTAAATGTTGCCAACTGCATTTTCAAATGAAATATGAGTTACTAAAAATTAATTCAAAAGCTTTTTAAATTATTTAGCATTATTGTTGTATTAGTTTAACATTTAATATGTTATTTGCGACACAATAACTTGAAATAATCATTACCAATTTAATGTGCACTTTTTTCGAATTTTGGCTTGGGGGGGGGGCACCCATTGCTGATACAAAGAAGTGATAAAGGGCATGAGATAATACTGCAATTTGGTGGGGTTTTTTTTGTTTTTGTTTTTAATAACAAAGGGTTCCAGATATTTTGTTCAGTCTGTATAAAATGGCAATTTTCATCAAAAAATAAAAAAACAGAACTTTGATAGAAATAAGTGTGACCACATGATCAAAAAAAAATCAAATAACTCAAAATCAAAAAATATTAGTAATCAAGAAATGACATAAAAAATAGCAAATCATGTGGCCTTAAAAAAAGTCAAATTTCAAAAAAGAGTTTAGCAAGTATTAATAATTAGGAAATAACAAGAAAAATTGATGCCATAAAAAATTAAAAACAATATCAAAGTGTTTTGCTTTTAAAATAGGGCATATATAAAAAAAAAACACCAATGTTTAGCAAATTTTAATAATTAGAAAATTATCAAAAAAATTAGTATAATTACTGACCAAAAAAAAAAAAAATCAAATAACTCTCACAATCAAATATCAAAATGTCAGTAATTAGGGAATGACCAAAAGAATTAGTGTAATAAAAATTAAAAACAATACATAAGTATTTTACTATTAAATGTACAATGGCAAAATAAATTACTAAACCAAGATTTAAAAAAAAAAAGTATTACTAGCATAATCAAAACGCAGTTTAGCAAATAATGTTTGACAAAATAAATAACTACTTATATGGAAAATATATTAAAAATTATTTTTACAATTAATTGAACACGGTTAAAAAATTAATAAACTAACCTATGAAATAATAAAATACAAGCTTATGGCTGGGGAATAGAATTTGATATTTCATCAAAAACATTTTTTTAATAATATTTATTATATGGTGTTCTTTTGTAAAAAAAAATAGATATGCTATATGTAATTATCAAATACTAAAATAAAAACATTGTGGTTATTATTTCAAAAACAATAGTTGAGCAATTAATATTTCACCAAAAAAAAAAAAAATTAAGGAAGATAAGCAGTGCTTAATATATATTAAAATTAATTTTACAATTAATAAGTGAAACTATAAAACTTATTATACATGATTAAAAATAAAATAAAAATTTCAAAAACAACAGTTTAGCTTATATTTCACCCCCCCCCCCAATACTATACATTAATGAAATGTAAGTACACATAATAAATAAAACTATAAAAACATATTACAAAAATATATTTTATTACCTCAAAGCATGCAAAGTTATGTCCCATTGCAAAGCAGATGGAGAATAGTAAAATAGAGTTTAAAAATGCAATGGAGTTATCCTTGGCATTCACATGGATTCACCTTTGACCTTAGATATCAGTCAAAGTCTTTATATTAAGTCTGTAAAAAAAATTAATAAAGTTGGAAAAAATAATACCATTTATCTATTTAATTTCCCAGTCACCTATGCATCCATTTAACTATTAGCTTTTTACTTGGCTCTCATTATCCATCTATTTTTATTACCTTTTTTAAATCTTTTTAATACATACCCATTTATCTACCCTTTATCATTCTCTGTACCTGCATATTTATTTACTGTCTCTTTTTATTTATCTACCTGTCTTTCCAATGTTTATCTATATATCTCTATTTATTTGTCTTTTTTTTATCTATTTATTTATGATACAGACATCCATTTAAATATCTAGCCAAACACCCATCCACTTTCTATCTATCTACTACATATCTATCTATCTATCTGTCTATTTAACTACTGTACTGGACGTACACAGTGATAAAGAGACATGAGATTCGAATTAGGATTGCTGAGGATGAATCCCCGAATGAGATATAAGAATTAAAATAATACATAATTATATAAAACCTTTTTTGTTTTTAAAAACTAACCAAAATAAAGATTCAAACTCTGAATAGGATTAAAAGATACTTTCATTTAATATTATATAAAAACAATTTATTAATGTACATTATTTATATAATTCACGCTAGAGTAGTTTCATTATGCTTACATCGTAATCATTATGGGATGTCACGCTAATACATATATAGTGCAGTTTATTTATATGCCAATGTTTGGAAAAAAAAGTTACATAAAGGTTTTTAAGAAGAGAAACACTGTTTTATCATATGATTCAATAATGATCTAGACAAAGGAATTTACAAGAGAGACACTTTAATGTTTGAATAAATTAATATCATGTATTTAACCAACTATGATCGATGCCACTTTGATCACACAAGAAATCTACATGTATGTAACTATGATGCCAGGTAAATTGGTCTCTGACATCTGTTACATTTATTAATTATTGAACAACAAAGTTATAAAACAGTGATTTTGAAAACATGAATATTTTCGTATTCAATATGACAAACATATTTCAATTCTTGAATTGTAAAATAAAATAAGGAGAATTCATTTACGCACATGTTGAGCACTCGTCTAAAGGAAATATCTTAATGCAAGCTTTTTGTGATATTCCAAATATAAATACATTAATAAATAACAAAATGGGTTAGTTATATCATAGCGTTATGGCTTACTGATTAGTTTTAGGCAAGATTCTAAAATACTACAATGAATGGTGGTGCGAGCATGAGGCAGCAAATATAAAATTTGGTCCATTTTCGGCCAAGGATATGCTTCATTTAAGTGAGAAAAGAGAAATGGTACACCCATTCTTCTGGCGGGCCACACCTGGAGAGGAGGAAGATAGGGAGATGCAATGCTTCATGTAGGTTACCCATGCAGAGCTCCTGCTACTCTTTCCAAAAGTGTCCTAGAGCAATTACAATGCCAGCTAAAACATATTAAGTGAAGATGGAAAATTCGGAGTTCCCGATGATCCTCAAATTATGATAAAGCAAATAACGATGATGGCTAACATATCCTGACAATGCTATGAAACTATAATATGTCCTTTAATGACATCAAAATAACTAATGGCCTAAATATAAAGTTTTACTTGCATAATGGCATGACTTTTATACTAAACCAAATTAAATAACTGAAATATAAAACTAGATGAATGTCTTAATGACATATGATTACATTTCCCTTCTTTAAACGGGTCCCACATGCATTTGGAATCAATAAGCATTATTTAATAATATCATGTTCAAGGTACTACACATAAATGATTATTACATTTAAGAAGAGTAATGGTGATTATTAGTTAAAATATCTTAACAGAAATTGAATTAATAGCATTCTTAAATCACATTTTTTTAATATATTCAATAAATATATGTGTGGCAGTATTACAATAATAATCTGCCTGAAAATAGAAATATTTAACTAGTTTTCAACCCAGCGAGCTAATAGCGTTATACAAATAATTTAAAATAATTAAAATATCCCTGAAACGCCGGGAATTTAACTAGTTTAGTGTCATGCACCATATTGAATTTTTTTAAAAACTGATCTGAGACTCAATTTTCACAATAACTTCAGTTTTAATTATGTTAGAGCAAAAAAATTACATTAATAGAAACTAGACAAACTAAGGAAAACAATAAGCATAAGATAAATAGTGATAACTATATAAAAAATAAGGAAAAAAAGAAATTTTCATATTCGAAATAATTATTATTTTATTGTTTGTTCATAATTTGGAATTTATCATTAAGTAAAATTCAAATTACATCTTCAGTGATAATTTCTTTGTATTCTTCACAAAATTTTTTTTAAAAACATATATACACCTGAGATAACCCATAGCTTCAGAACTTGCAGTAATGTGAAGATAAGAAATGTTCATTTTTTTCTTGCACCCCACAGTTGAAAATGTTCAAAACGTCTGGAAGAAAAAATGTTCTCCCTAATAAAAGATAAAAAAAAAAATTAGAATTCTATCAAAATGTAAAAATAATAAAATAAGTGTAGATATTATTACTTATCTCTATAAATTATTTTGATTTTAGACTTTGGATAAACCAACCTTGTTCATAACATCATCATACTGAATAATCATTGCCAATACAGAAAACAATTTACAAATTTAGAATATGAGAAGTCAAAGATTACTAAAAAGATTCTAAAGGCACATATTTATATATAAAAAATGTTTAGACTCTACCAATCTATTCATGTATCTATCCAACTATCCTTGTATGCAGATAGATAAAGGCAGATAGGAGAGAGTTAAATAAATAGGCAGATAAGAAGATAGACTGATAGTTAAGTATGTAAGTAGATGTATTGGGCAAAAAAAATAAAAATAATAATGACATTTCAATTGTTAAAATTATAGCAATTAATTGTACATTTTATTTCTTTATCTAATTTTTATTTAATTATGACTACATATTTGTAAAGTAAATAAAATCTTCAATCTTTGCTTTAAAAAAATAAAAATTTAGTAACATTCAAAAAAAAAAAAAAAAAATTGGTTAGATAATTACAAAAATAAAAAAACTTGATAATAGAACATAAAGTGAACCAAAAATAATAAGTTGTATGTTTTATTAGTTATTTTTTTTTTTTTTGTTTAGTTATTTTTTTGTATGTGCTTCATTTTATTTCGATAAATTATATTTCAGGAAATATCATTCTCAATCTAGGTAAGATTCAAAATAATGAATCAAGAAATAATTTTTTTTAAAAATTACAGCAACTGAATTATTTTTATTATACATTATATTTACCCACAGGTTAATCCATTTCTTTAATGAATAAAATATCTTGTGTAAAATGTTTATTCATTAATTATTTATTTTTTCAATGATAAGCTTTTTTTTTTTTTAATTAGGTCTTTCAGGATCTTTATATATTTTGAATTTAGAGTAATGAATTAAAATTTTTTGCCATAAAAAAATCATTATAATTGCTTGTTTCTTATATGAGATTTTTGATTTATGAGGCATTTGGGGGAAGCAATGGAGCTTATTGTTCAGGGTAAACTTGTATTGGTTAAAATAAATTAAATAATTTTAAAACAAAATATCTGTAATATAATAACGTATTATAACATGAAAAAAAAGCAATAAATAAAACATTTTTTTCTATCATTAAATTTAAAAATTAAAATTAAAAAATTAAACACTATTTCACATTAATGTGTATGTGTTTCCAGATGTGTGTGTATATATATATTTAAAAACAATATGGATTGTATTTTTGATATTTACGTCAATTTGCTCAATATGAGATAAAATATTGTATGGATTTTATTATAAATATCTTTAAACTATTGTTACACCCTGCTAGCAAAAACTTTTCTATCACTTTGTAGATTTAATTCAAAAATTACTTTCATCAAGATAAAATAAGTAGGCTATTTTTTGAATTACTATTATGCTATACTAGCAAACAACAATTTCTTTTTACTGTGTATTTTCAAAATTGATTTAACTGGGACAAAATTCAGTATACGCCTCTTTGAAGTACAATCACACCCTATAACAAACAATAGCTTAACTTCTTATTATAGTTTGTATTTAATTTATATTGCTTCTATTGGGACAAAATATTGTTTAGACTGTTACAGATGTTTTAGCACTATAGTCAGATTAACACCATGATTTCTTACTACTGTATACATTTAATTTTTTTTTTCTCATGTGTCGTAGCATCAGCTGGGAAGTGAACCCTCTAACCCGGGACAACTGCTTGTAAAGCAGCTGTTGCTGACCTCTTGACCACCAATTTATGCATTTAATTTAAAATTGCTTTGTATAGGCTATTACAAATATTTTTGAAATACTATTTTGCCATGCTAAAACATTCTGGCAAAACTTCCGTCGAGGATTTAATTCAAAAATTGATTCCATTAGTACTAGAAAATTTTATAGGAATATTTTATTCTGAATGCAATAAGTTATGATTTCTTAAATAGACCAAATAAATGATTGATTTTAATATTTTTTTTCTGAAAAAAAGTTAAGCAAATTTCTAAAATAAAGTAAATATGATAATGTTATATATATAAACAATTCCTTCTCTTGCTTCCACAGATTACATATTACTGGTTGTAACTTTTGCGCATGTTTGTAAATCTAATGGGAAAATATTGCGATTATTTTTAATATGTAAACAAAAGATTTAATAGCTATAGCTTATTAGTGAGTTAAAATTGTTATTTGGAAACATGTTCTGGCCGAAAATAAAACCAAAGATTGATATACAATATATATATATTTGAAACCAGGCACTCTTCACAAACCTGGGAGCTTTAATTGTAAGTATAGGGGATTTGAACTCAGATTTTCAAACACCCTTCAACCATCCATACTATCTTATACAACTGATACACATGACCACAAACATGTAGCAAAGATAAATAATCACCAATATACGTATTTCGTGCTAAACCAGCACTCATCAGTTGATCCAGATTATCATCTCCCACACACACATATATATATTATAACGATCCAAACAAAGTGGGAGATCGCATCGCACCGCACCGCACTACCAAAGGGCGCCATCTAGGCATTTGAGCCTAGAAAAATTTATAAAGTAGGCAGATACGCGCTGTTAGGATTCCACTTTATTTACATATTTAGATCGTTAGCCCATTGTCACTAGCTCAGCGGAGACGCAGAGATAAAAATCTATAAATTTTATATCTTAAATATAAAAGAATAAAATAATAAAAGCCACTGCCAGAAATTAACACAGAAAAATATTTATTTACGCACATATAAAATCATTCTAAATTCGAGGAATAAGTTTAACATTTAGATTTTTATCTTAATTTTTAATTTTACATTTAAAATAGCTTGCTATAATGTTTAATATTTTATTTAGAGGGTCGAGTATGAATGGACTACATGGGTCTGCATTTGAAAAGAAAATATTCTTCCCTGATTTAACCTTAGGCAACAAATTTCGCAATCAACTGGCGCCAATCCATCTGATACATTCATGTATTCAATGTAGCATGATACGACAACACAAAATACTATATTGTCAGGAATGTACATCTGAACAATAAGTAGAAATAGAGAAGACATTGACTCTCCACCAACAGGAATGTGACATCTGTGGGCAAGTAGATCAATAAACTAAAAACTCCATAGGAATGGACTGCGGTCTTCTGCCGACTTACAAACCCATCCATAGGCAAACAGAGGGTGTGTGGCGTATATCTATAATCCTGCCCGTAGCGGATCTCATACTACATCTACTAATTACACAAATATATCCAATCCATTGAACCAATTCAACTACGAAATGAATAACCTAAGATTACCCTCCCTTAATACAACTTTACAAAACTATATAGCCATTCGCGCCCGACTTAATTTTAACATTTATATACGTTCGCACAGATTTATTTAAAAATGTTGGGTATAGATCGATTACACAGATTCCACGGTCACAAACATTTCAAAATAAACATAAACGATCAAAATACAAAATTATTGATACCGACAATCGCAGAGGGAAACTTATAAGTAACCCAATAGTATTCACCATAAGATACTTGCGTTGTCACCAATAACTTAAAAGACATCCGAATAAATACATTTTAGATACTCACCGTAAGGTATCATTATTTATCGAATGTCTATATATTTTGATCAAATATGAAAACCAAAATCTAATTAACCGTAAACGAATCCATGCAAGCATCTATAGACAACTTAAATGTAATGCATTTAATAATTTCTACAATAAAATATTACTACACATAAAAATATTAAAAGGGAAATGATTCTTTTCACAATCGGGAAAGATATAAAATTAACCATTATTAATTTGATTTAAACTTACAAAAAGTCAGATAAGAGTCCATTTTAAATAAGTCGGCTTGTTTATTAATTTGTTCAACTTGACGAAAGTTCTTGATTGACTTTAAGAATTGTTCATTTCCTATAGCTTACGATAGCAGAACTCCCGGTTCCTGGTGTCAATGTCCACGGAGTCTTTAATTGAAAGATCGATCTAATGTTCAGGAGGTGGCATTTGCTGGTTCATGGTATCAGTCATTTCATTTCAGAGATAAGTGGGAGAGAACGATAAAGTGCGTCTTTATCGCTCGTCTCCCCAACCAAGTTGAAAAAAGCTCTTCAACTCAATATTTTTTTCTTTTTATATCATCCACAAGGATTCACTGAACAAAACGTCACTAATCTGTTTTTTCGTTATGGTCCGGGCCAAGGCTTAGTGCTTCCATTTGTCAAGCTAAAATCTCTTTCTTCTCTTATCTAACTTTCCATCTGACTTTTTAATTAAACAGCTTTTAGATAATTAATAAACAATCATTTCCTTTTATAGATTACAGGAATTAATTAATACCTGCTTTTATTTTAACTTACGTTATTTTTTTTATTAAAATATTTTTATATTTCAATCTTGTATTTTTTTATTTAAAAAAAATACATTCAAATACTTTTTTTTTTGTTTATGAAAAAAAAAAATTTTTAAAGTTTAACATCTGTGCGAATGTATACACGTTTAACAATGTTTTAATTTTAGCGTTTAGTTTTTTCCTTTTATTTGCGAACTTTTAAGTTTTTATTTTAAATTAATGTAACGACATATTTATATATCGTTACAATATATATATACTCAGTGCTCAGTTTATATTAAGATAGCAAATCTTCATATTTTAATGGACAGGCTTCAATCCACTCCAACTTTTCAGCCATCCATATCATCCACTCCAACCTCCAATTTTTCAGCCATCCATATCATCAGATTTTCAATGATATGGATGGCTGAAAAGTTGGAGGTTGGAGTGGATTGAAACCTGTCCATTAAAATATGAAGATTTGCTATCTTAATATAAACTGAGCACTGAGTATATATATGTGTGGGAGATGATAATCTGGACCAACTGATTGGTGATTATTTATTTTTCTACATGTGTGTGGTCATGTGTATCAGTTGTATAAGATAGTATGGATGGTTGAAGGGTGCTTGAAATCTGAGTTCAAATCCCCTATACTTACAATTAAAGCTCCCAGGTTTGTGAAGAGTGCCTGGTTTTCAAATATTTACATATCAAGCTTGTATCCTGTCCATCCCTCTTATATGTATGTAAATGGATACGGTCCTATACATGAGGGGTCAGAGTGACTTCAGGTCAACATGGGCATGGCAATAATATTAGCATCAGCATGGGATTTGAGTTTTCATCATCAGATTTTCAATGATATGGATGGCTGAAAAGTTGGAGGTTGGAGTGGATTGAAGCCTGTCCATTAAAGTATGAAGATTTGCTATCTTAATATAAACTGAGCACTGATTATATATATGTGTGGGAGATGATAATCTGGACCAACTGATGAGTGCTGGTTTAGCATGAAATACGTATATTGGTGATTATTTATCTTTTCTACATGTGTGTGGTCATGTGTATCAGTTGTATGAGATAGTGTGGATAGTTGAAGGGTGCTTGAAAATCTGAGTTCAAATCCCCTATACTTACAATTAAAGCTCCCAGGTTTGTGAAGAGTGCCTGGTTTTCAAATATTTACATATCAAGCTTGTATCCTGTCCATCCCTCTTATATGTATGTAAATGGATATGGTCCTATACATGAGGGGTCAGAGTGACTTCAGGTCAACATGGGCATGGCAATAATATTAGCATCAGCATGGGATTTGAGTTTTCATCATCAGATTTTCAATGATATGGATGGCTGAAAAGTTGGAGGTTGGAGTGGATTGAAGCCTGTCCATTAAAATATGAAGATTTGCTATCTTAATATAAACTGAGCACTGAGTATATATATGTGTGGGAGATGATAATCTGGACCAACTGATGAGTGCTGGTTTAGCATGAAATACGTATATTGGTGATTATTTATCTTTTCTACATGTGTGTGGTCATGTGTATCAGTTGTATAAGATAGTATGCATGGTTGAAGGGTGCTTGATAATCTGAGTTCAAATCCCCTATATATATATATATATATATATATATATATATATAAGAATTAATTTGCATTGTAGAAATTTTTAGCTTCCAAGATAAAAATATTCAAATGCATTAGATAACTTAAAAAGAAAAAAAAATCTCATTTTTTATTGGTAATATTTGCTCAAAATAATTATTTTTCTTTTAATTTATATGATTGTACATCGAACAGTGTTAACCCAACACTCTTAGCTTTCAAGCCTTGTAAGATTATCAAATCTATCAGATTAAAAATTTTCACTAATGCATTTCTCAACTCGTCATGCTCATTACAAACCTTCTATGTATTTAAAACATCCATATTCTACTGAATGTTGAATGTTAAATGATAGTAATAACTATTAATTTTATAAATATATTAAATAACCACATATTCTTTTAAATTCTTATAAATAAAGATACAATAAAAAAACAAATGACCTCCCAAGATGCATTTTGTGCTAAACCAGCACTCATCAATTGGTCCAGGTCATTATGTCTTATATATATATATCTTTATTATATGAAAAATATTTATATTAAATAATTATATTTTGAATTACAAGTGTCAAATTAACTCAATCCACATTTTTGACACCATCCACTTTAGAAGAATATATATAATGACTACTATTTATCATTTACTAAACTAGAGATTATTTCTAGCACAGTTATAACTTTAAAACTCATTTAGACATTAATATATCTGATTTTTTAAAATTAAAGACATAAAAACATGGAGTTATTCACATTTCTTTTTTCCACATGTAATATTTTTTAAAATATATTAAATAACCTCAATATTACCACATATTCTTTTATATTCCTATAAATAAAGATATAATAAAAGACAAATGACCCCCAAGATATATTTTGTGCTGAACCTGCACTCATCAGTTGGTCCAGATCACTATCTCATTTTTATTATATGAAAAGTATTTGTATTAAATAATTATATTTTGAATTACAAGTGTCAAATTAACTCAATCCACATTTTTGACACCATTCACTTTAAATAAATATAGTAGTGATTATTATTAATCATTACTATATTTATTTAAAGTGGATGATGTCAAAGATGTGGGTTGAGTTAATTTGACACTTGTAATTCAAAATATAATTATTTAATATAGGTAAATATTTTTCATATAATAAAGATATATATATATATATATGAGAGATAGTGACCTGGACCAATTGATGAGTGCTGGTTCAGAATGAAATGTTTCTTGGGGTCATTTGTCTTTTATTGTATCTTTATTTATATGAATTTAAAAAAATGTGTGGTAATAGTGAGGTTACTCAATATATTTATAAAGGATATTACACGTGGAAAAAAGAAATGTGATTGATACCATGTGTTTGTGTATTTAATTTTAAAAAAATCAGATATATTAATCTTTAATTGAGTTTTGTTTATATCTGTGCTAGAGATAATATCTAGTTTAGTAAATGATTAATATTAGTCATTACTATATTTATCTAAAGTGGATGATGTCAGTGGTGTGGGTTGAGTTAATTTGACACTTGTAATTCAAAATATAACTATTAATTTTAATATATAAATATTGTTATATATATATTTTTGCATAATCACAAACAAATAATGATTAGGTTTTCTGTCTCATTTTCTATATATAATAATAAATGAACATTTTTTGCGTTTGTTATAAGACAAAATAATGATATGGTTTTATGTTTGTTAGGTTTATTTATTTATAAATATTTCTTTAATATTTTAATATGCATGCATATATTAAATTATTTATTTCACTATGTTTAAACATTGCCTGTGTCTATAAGGGATTAATCATAACCATGTCAAGACTTGAAATGTATTTTTAATTATTTATAAATGTATACTTCATTTTGAATACAGTTTGTAATAAAATTAAATATTTGTTTACTATTATTATTATTATTATTATTTAAATAAATTGTAAAATTAATAAAGATGATGGAATATATCATCTTTGTTTCTTTCCTACCATAATTCCATCCAAATTATCAATTTTCTATGTGAGTTTCATGCTTCAAATGATTATAAAAATGCCTTACATTGCGCAATAGTTGTTCCAGTAGGTTGAGATTCGTAATTTGAGCCAGTCTTGGCACTTCCCGTGCTTGATTATTTATTGCAAAAATAAAATAGTTTTAGAAATAAAAATAAACTCATCTTTCTTCTTTATCAATATAATATAATTTTTTTTTATTGAATTGTGCAATGAGCATTTCCACTTTGGGGCTTTTTTTATTCATCTTGTTTATGAACAAAAATGATAAACAAATGATAAATTTGTAGTCTTGTAATTGCATCATTTCAAATCAATATTGTAAAGGGAACTTAGAATTAGTATTGATACAGTGTTGCTCTATATTATTATTAGGACTGATAATTAATTGATTGCGTTGTCAGTTTGGATTCATTCCTTGGTTAAGATTAATAAAAAAAAAAATTATAAGAGTAAATTCTAAATCATGATAAATTAATAAACTTTTAGCATTTATGAGATTTTAAAGATTAATTTCATAATACTATTCAGATAATAAAATTACCAATTTATAAGGATCTCAATTAACAATATCCTATATGAATTTGAATTGGCATGCGTAGTACTTCGTACAATATTAAATTGAAGTTATTTGAATTTTTTTTTTGACTCCATCTAGCTTTTCATGATATTTTTTTATTTATTTCTCATCATTCTTTTATATAGTTTTTATTTTTATTTCTATTATCATTTTATGTTTTTCTTTTAATTTACAGTTTTAATTTCACATGTTGTTGCACTGTTTTTGTTCTACTAAACAATTAATTATATTCATAAACAATTTATATATATATATATGCACAACAGACTGGTTGGTTATTTCTCAAAAGGTTTCTTATTCCTGTAGGGCAATAACAATTATTCATAAATTATTTATTAGCATATGCCTCCACACACCACCACCCCACCCCCGATATAAAATTTATAGTTTTCTTTCTAAACATTGTTGGTATTATTATTGTTTATCTGTATGCTTTATTGAAAAAAAAAATGCTGAGCAGATATTCAAATCTATGGGCACTGCTGTAACAATATGAAAAAGTTGACATTTTGACGTGTACAGTTGGAGATGATGAGAAATATTATCATAATTTTATAATCTCAGATTTAATTCTGTTGTAAAGTCACCATACTCTCTTCTCATGGAAATCTAAAGATTTTACAAGTATTGATCATATATTGTTTTGTTTTGCACCAAATACCATATATTTTATTATCTGCAGTGATAAATATTATCCATTATCAACAAACTTTCAGACTTTAAACCAAAGTTTCCAAATAGCTTAGTAAAAAAACATCGTCATTTAATAACTACCCAACTATTCATTTTAGTAAATGTTCTTTAATGATCTTACCTACAATCAAGATTTTTTTTACATAAAAGTAGCATTATCACTTTAAAGAGCCGATTTTTTTTAGATGGCCTTTTATCAATTCATCGATGTAAAGTAAGTTGTAATGTGATAAAGATTTAGACTAGAGATGTTTATGTGGAAATGGAAGGCAGAGTAATGAACATTCACTTTTAGCGTGTAGGATGTTGCAAAAAGATAAAAATAAATTGTAAGGAGAGAGAAATTTGAAGGCCAAGAGAATAAAAGACAGAGGTATTTTGTGATTTTTTTTTTATTTAGGTTTTTACAATGAGGGGGGAATATAATGATATAATAATGGAATTAATGAAATAGCTTTTATTAAAACGGGATAGGAAGAAAAAGTGAATTAGAGCTGGAAAAATGATTTGATAATTAGGAGTACAAGTAGATAAACATTTTTTTTATATTTTCAGATGGAATGAATGCATAGCTTGGCAAACAGAGTTTCTGATTATATGGCCATTGAATAGAATCATCCGACTTCTTTTAAGGAAGTCAAGTCTTGGATGGTTTAGTACAGATTCTGGATTCAATATACATAGATTATGATTCTAGCTCTTTGACTTCTGATGCTCAAACTTCATGCGAACTTCTAAGCAATAAACCATTTGATCATTTATTTAGAAGCCATTTTACATTATGTCACAGATAACTTTGTTTTAACCCTCATCAAAAATTGTATGATTGAGGATTTTTACTGTTTTCCATCTTACAATTTGTAGAACTTGTGGTAGTAGATGTATTTATATAATATTTGTATATATTGCAGATTAAAAAAAAATGCTGACATTAGTCATCTTTTTAAAAAAACACAGCTTTAAAATACTTTGAGTTAGAGATATTTCAAGTATGAACATAAAAATTGACAGAATTTGAATTTATCTTTTACATTTTTAAAAACAACTAAATGCTTCTCTTTCAGATATCCGTTGATAGAAATTTGTGTTTTCTGTAGGGAATGTATAACTGTAAATAAATAATGAAATAAAATGTTCTCACTTCCTAATATATGTTTTTTTAAGCCTCTGACTTTTTCTATTCTTTTTTTTTTTTTTTTTGGGATATTGTCAATTAATATTTTAATGAATAAAGTATTTGAAAACTGTTTTAAACTGGCAAAGAAAAATATCTTTCTAGAAAAGATTTACAATTCACTTTATATTATCAATATAGTTTTTAACATTATCTTATTACTTCACTAATAGCTTACTAATCTTTTTTTGTTAATTGTGATTCTAAATAGAGTGCAGATAATTTTTATAGCATGATTGTGACCTGGAGTTTGAATGCAGATTAAGTTTGGAAAATTTTTCATGACATAAATTTTATCATTTTCCTTTTAATTAGCTGGTCAGTAGTTAACCCACTTTTTCAAATATTTGTAAGTAAAGAATAAAACAATCCTCATCATTTAGCAATTTTCTATCCTGGCAAGTATTGTCTTTCCCTTTTCTGTAGAGGAATGGTACCTTTGACCTGCAGTAGGTTTTTAAAGTTTATTTTTAAACAATGGACTCCTGTGCAACGACCATAATTGGTTCTAGAAGCATGTTCATTAAATGGTTTGATCATTCAAAGTTACATTGAAATACATGCATTTAAAGGGTTATCTATTCAAATCCACAGCCTAAATGAAATTTCTATCTAACCATAACTATTTGAACAGAAAAATATAATACAAAATCAAACATATAAAATACATATAGAGTTAAGACGTATACAGCACACATAAATACCAAAGTTCAATTTTAGTAAAAAATACCGTAGTCTCATTTTTATTGTAATAAAAATTTCTGTTCACTATTTTTTCTTTTAATTTCCGTTCGTCAGCTAAATGTGAAAAATAATTTAGTAAAAACTGAACCGTAAAAAAAAAAAAAGGATTAAATTTTAACATAATAAAAATATCTATTTAATAATTTTTTTAAAAATTTTGTTACCTGCTAAAAACTAAATTATATATATAAGTCTTCAAGTTTTACCAATCACCCTGTTAAATGTAATAAACAAGTAAGTGAATTACATAACATTCGAATTTGTTAAAAACTAAACTCTTAAAAAAAAAGGTGTAAAATTATTTAGTAATTTTTTTAAATTTGCAAATCATTTTCTAAATATGACAAATAAATACATAAATGAATTATATTAGTGACTTGCAATATGACAGAAATGTCTGATATTCTGGAAAACTTTAACATTTTGCATACATGCCTATTATGTCAGTTATATTGATCAATTGATTTAAGCTTTTTTGACTGTTTCTTCAATCTTAGAATTTTTATTTTTTCTTGATGCTACTTTAATTACTGCAAATACTTTACTACATATTTTTCTGGCTTAATAAAAAAAATTCATAAAATAATTTAAAAAATAAAAATAATCTGTTTATTTTTATTTTTAAAAACACAACAAATAAACAGTTAAACAATTTGTGTTTTCCTGATATTTTATGAAATGAAATATAAATGATTCATGACATTATTAATTCAAAATGCATTTGATTATCATTTAGCATTAAGTTTTAAGTATGCCATTAAAAAAATAAATTTAATGCAGTATAATATAATCATAAATATGTGAAAACTATATAGAGAAAAGCTTTCATAAAGTCCGTTTTTTTTAAAGAGCTGTATGTGCTTAGCTGACTTTCCACTATTACAAGTTATAGACATAGCATAAAATTGAAAGTACGAGTGGATGTATATATATGCTATTATTGCTAATTTACATAAAATTTAAATATGAAAATTAATTAGGGAGAATTGGCCATCTTTTTTAGAGGGGCACACACGATTCTTTTCTACTGATAGAGTTTTTGTTACCTGAGATATGCCATGCCTCTTTAATTTTTCGTTTAAAGTTGCATTGTTCAGTGCACATTATATTAAGAGATGAAGGAACAAAGGGATGACCATTTGAAGAAAAATATTCAAAAAATATTGAATGTGTATCTGTATTTGTTCTAACTTTATTATAAATGTATGTGTGTAGAGCTATACATGTAGACGGGTGCTCCCAAGTTTCCCTATAGTAATCGGAGGGGCATGTTGGTTCCTGACATTTAATCTTATAAACTATTTGAGAACAGAAGACAGTTGGTAAGGTATTCAGAATGGAAGGCAATTGGTAAGGTATTCTTTGTGTTGTTGAGAAGCTGTTGGAATGTAGATGCAGCACTAGGGTGACCTCATGGGTAGGAGTAATAATTTTAGTAATGTGATGGGTTATATTAGGTATATAAGACTTTATGAGAGCTTTTCTCTATATGGTCTTTATGTATTTACGATTATATTAGTCTGAGTTAAAACCTATACTTTTATAAATATAGTAGAACACAATTCTATAAGTACTTTTATCTCTTTTTCTGCACTAATTGTAATAAATGTTTGACCATTTAGTTTAGCACTTTCAACACTATTATCATAATAAGCTGAATAAAAATATTTAAAATAATGAAAACCTTTTCTGTTTTTAAGTGGTCAAATGTTTATTAATTTATTATAGTATAATATTGAAAATGTACAGTAACTTTCTGATGTTTGATAAGGTAATTAAATTACATTAATATTTAGAAATCAAAGCACTTTTGAGAATTGAAACCAATGTAATAATTTGAATCACTTAAACTTATACTAATTGTCTAATGTTTGATAATTATAGTACATTGACATTTAGAAATCAGAGAATTTAGAGAAATAAAATAATTTGAATTAAATGAATTAATTTAGTAACTAAGTTTTACAAAACATGCAAATAGTTTGACACTTTAACCAAAGTAAGAGAGTGCTGAAACATTTTTGTTCAAACACATGCTTTGTCAGTCAATGGTGTTCATTGTATACATTGAGATTAATTGTTCAAATTTTATTTAGTGAGAAAAAGTATATGCTCTTTATAACTAAACATTAACTTTATATAATATTCACCTAACAAATAATAGTTTATAAGAATATGCAAATATCTGATTTTAATTACCTTTGTTTGTCTTCAATATTGTATTTGTACTATTTGTCTTAATATAAGTGTTGCATATAACTAACAGAATAATTACAATAAACTTATAATTACTTATTTTAAATATTAAAGAATACCAAATCGATTGATTTATGACTATATAAAAGTCTATATCTGGTCCATATAATAAAAAATTAAATTAACTACAAAGAAAATGATATGTGATTGTACACACTTACCATTTCTGTAGTTTAATTTCCAAACTGTTTTACAACCATTTATAATGAATTACGTTGTATAAGTCAATAAGTGAATAGTAGAATCTTGTCAAAATATTATTAATCAGTAAATTTATATTGTAAAATTGAATGACAACTAAACTATAAGTGTTCATAATATATATATAGATGATCCAATTACGTGTTAGATAATATGCTTGCTATTGAAATTTAATTTTAATTAAATAGGTGATTATAGATCAACTTCCCTTATAAAATGCTTAATCTGAAATATATATATCTGTGTAACACAAAACATGTTATAATACATATATACTTTTTCAAAATGTAAAAGAGTCAATGACATTCTTAATCTTTATTTAAAAAAAGTTAATTGGAATGAGATATAATAAATACATTATTTCAACAACAACAAAAAAATACTTGCTACATTGTAATTCTTTTAGATTCTTAATATTTAATATTAGGGTATGAGCACAGACTTTCACATGACCCACCACTCTCCACTCCATCTAATAATACTGATACACTTAAACACATATTATGTCTGCCCATCCTTGCATATGTATTTAATGGATTATGTCCTGTACATGTGGTTCAGATTGACCTTAGGTCAACATGGGTGTGACAAGAATCTCGGCCTCAGGGTGGCCTTTGAGCATTCCATCATCAGATTTTCAATTGGATGGACGGTTGAAGAGTTGGAGTGTGGAGTAGATTGAAGCTTGTCCATTAAAGGATGAGGATTGTCTATCTTAATATATATCTGAGCACTTGTAGTATATATGTGTAGAGATGATAATCTGGACCAACTGATGATTGCTGGTTTAGCATGAAATACGTATATTGGTGATTATTTATCTTTTCAACATATATGTGTTTAAGTGTATCAGTATTATTAGATTGAGTGGAGAGTGGTGGGTCATGTGAAAGTCTGTGCTCATACCCTAATATTACATATATATAAACACAGGTATAAATAAGCCTGTCTTTCAGTTATTCTTAATATTTGTAAGTTATATGTCCAGAATTAATTTATAAGCTATGAAATATAAATTTGAATTTAGAAAAGCCTAACTCTCTTAACTTTCTGATCCATTGTCAAGAATTATTTTGTATTTTGACCAATTCGCCCTCTGGTGAATTTTTTCATAAGTATTATATGTTAAAATGCATGTAAAATGGTATATTTTATTATAATAAATTTTTTGCTAAAAATTTTGCGCTAAAAGGTAGCCCTACCCTGACATGTTCAGCCATTGTCTGTTGCCAAGGCTGTAAAATGTTTGGCATTTTACGACATTGTAGTTCCAATGACATAAAAACATGTTTATTTGTGAATTTATTACGGTTTTAGATGTTTTTTTAAAATAATTTACATTATATTTATTAGATATCAAGAAATATAAATTATTAATAATTTATTTTGACTTGAAATATTTTATTTTCAAAAATTTAACATTATATTAGCAGCTAATGTAAATATGGCCTGAAGCAATTTATAAGATTAGCTTCTCATAAACCATCTACTTTATTTATACTTACAAGTATGAAAATATCGCAATTTTGCAATGAATATTCAAAATATTTAAAGTTTTAAAGAATAATTCATTAGATATAAGAGAAATAAATAATTATTCATTTGGATGTTCAAAAATAATAAGAATTAAGAAATATTTCATTGATTTTATAAACTGAAAATATTTTTTCTAGAAATGATATGTAAAGTCTTTGGTTTGAGTGTGATCTCATTTTTTTAATAATTACTGAAACAAAATGTGAACATTTAAAATTTATTTCAGTAGTAAACAAAAATATCTATCAAATGAAGTCAAATTTATTATTTTCTGATAAATAATCATTTTATCATATATTTTATATTGATGTGTGATACAAAGAAAAACATCAGAAAATGCTGAAATGTGTGAAAGGTTTGCTGTTGCCATGGTGTTAATATTCCATGCGTATGACATAAATCTTTACTTAACCTAAGATATAATACTATACAATTATATATCAAAAATAATAAGGAGAATAGGAAGAAGGAGGAGTAGAAGGAGACATGCTAGCCAACAACCTGATTAATAGTTCTCCAATATGACACTTCAATGTAATTCCACAGATCCAATGTCTATTTCTTGAATTATAATTTGATGCTGTCTTATTACTCCAGAGAAGATAGAAATATCATGAAAAATTATCTGACATGAAACATATTTTGTTAATTTCAACATTTTTCTAAATATCCTAGTTATCTTTTCATTTAGCAGATATTTAATTTATGAGACATTATAAGTGAAACAAACTATTGTTTTTATACATGATAATGCAATGCAAAATAAACCAATTTATATCTTGTATTGAAATAATTCATCAACATCACAAAACTATATCAGCAGATGAAAATAATCTATATATACATTTTTATGTTGTTAGCATTTACATCCAATTATTGCAATGTAAGTGATATCCATTTTTAGAAAAGAAATATTTAGATGATTTTTAATGCAACTAATTACTTTTCATCCATTTAATAAATTACTGTTCCTTACAAATTCTTCATAAATCTGTCTATTCTTCTGGATCAATATTACTTTTTTTACCCTATCATCTTATGTATTTAATGATCAAATATTTTTAAATAAAAAAAAATATATATGAATGAACTTAGGTTCATTTCTATTGAATGCAAGACTAAAAGTGTGAGTTTAAACCATTTAGTTCTATTTATAATCTTTTTAATTAACATTATCAAAACCAAGGTAACACTCTTTTATAACTCTGGTCAAATTTATCCAGTGTTCCAAAAGAAAAAATTATTACACAACAATAATAACAAAAAAAAAAAAGTATTTCACAATTATTACATGTAATAAATATTTAATTTTTAAAAAAAAAAAAAATTACAAATTATATATATCCTTTTAATTCAACACAAACTAAAATAATTTATATTGCAGTCTTACCATATTACACTGAAAATATATTTTTATACATATCTTTCCAATATAATATTATACAAATAAAATAACAAACATACTTAAGACATTAAATATACATATGTCTTATTTATAATATCCTATTGTGAAAGCAATGACCAAAAATCATATAATAATGAAAGAGTAATAACTTTAGCAAAACTGTGAACTTTATTATTTACACATTCTTTTTTTTTTTTAAATGAATAAAGTCAATTCACAATTTTTTTTGTATTACAATTAATAATAAATGTTTCTTGCTTCAATATTATTTTTGTCATAGTAACATATTTCAATGTTTACCAGGCTAATATATTCACTATTAAAATTAAACAAGAAAAATATTTTTTTACAATTGACATTTCACAACATATTGAAATTTATTTCAAATTTCAGTTGGCTCACTATATATATATATATATCAATGATAAGTGAGCAGTTAATTTAAAGTACAATATAATTTTACATTTTCATTTATTGTGTCAATACTAAAAACTTAAAAATAATGGAAATAAAAAAATATTCTATATTAAATACTTTATTGATTTAACTTGAAATAAAAGCATTAGGGCCCCAGAAATTAATTAAATCAATCCCTATTTTTTGTAATAAGGAATTGACTTAATTAATTTCTGGACCCCCCCCTCCCATGCTTTTATTTCAAGTTAAATCTAAAAGCTCCAATTATGGTTGAAGAAACAATTATTTTATTAATTTTTAGTGCACAATCAATAAAAACATTTAATATATATAATTTTTTTTATTTCTTATTATTTTATATAGTTTTTTTTTATTATTATTAACTACCTTTTGTTTAATGATTATAATCACAGAAAAATGAATATATTTTATTTTAAATGTTATTTTAATTTTAACTTTTTATATCACTTAGTTGGTTATATCTTTTTTCCAGATTTTTTTTATTTTTATAATTAGCATTTTACTTATTTATTTACATTTTTGTTGTTATTGGTTTTTATTTTTAAATTAAATTCTACACTTTTTATAATTAATTCATTAAATTGTGTAACAAAATCGTTTTAAGTCCTTTAATCTCTTTTTTTTTGGTACATAGTCTTAATTTTTTTTTGCTTTTAAAGTGCTTTTTTTAAAAATATTTTAAAAAATTCATTTGGTCAATTATAATATTGATATTATTCGGTATATTAGTCTGCATAAAAATAGTGGATTATGTGAAAGAATAAGAAAGTCAGGATTTAAAAGGTCTTAGATATATGAAACCAGTCAAAAGAAATTAAGAGATAATAGATTAAGAAGAAATTATTTAATGTTTGTAAGAAAAATCTTGTATTTATACATTTCCTGATAGGGTTTTTATAAACAAGGCAAAAACTCTCTCCATACAGTAGTGGAGAGAGTTTTGCCTTGTTTATAAACAATTATGTGCTAGTATGAGATAATGACCATGTGATGCTTAGGGTTTTTATGTTACTGAATTATTTTATTTTTTATTAAAAATAATTACATTGCAATTAAAGTCATTTTTTGTACAGTGAGTTTTTTGTAGTTCACATTTATTTATACATACTTTATTACAGTATACAAATAATTTAAATATGAGAATCACTGTTGAAAATCACTTGTGTGTTTGTGTGTGTATATATATTGTATTTGCTTAGGAAAATCAATAATAAAAATGCCATATGTACTGTATAATTATTTCTCTTTGAAAGAAATTCAATGAATTGAATACAAGTAGAATATCATTAATTCAAATGTCAATTATTCAGAAATTTATATTATCTCAACAAAATTTTGACGGTATTCTAACTTTTTTTTTCAATAAATAAATTTCTTTGTATACATATTTACAAATAAAAGAAAATAAAACAAAAACATAGTAAATGCTTATAAATTGAAAAATATAACTGCACTAGTTATCTGAAGGTTTTTTTTTTTCTATTTTAGCAGATTTTGGTTTATAATGTGAGGATAAAATATCTTTTTGAAACCAAAAAATGTCAAATTCATAGAAGTCCTAGAAACCGGGATTTTGGATTAATAATATTTTACTTGTATTAGAAAATATGTAAATAGTGATATATATATAGTTTATGGCAATTTTGGTTTAAAAGAATGTTTTTTATATGGGCATTATTTAGCTTATCTAAAATTAATGCAGATTCATGCTTACCATTCTTTGTAAAAATTAAATGTGTTGAGATTTGTAAGGAAAAAGTTGTGATGTTTTGAATCATAAGTATTTTTGCGGAGTATATGTATTTATACATATAAAGAATGTAAATAAATAATACAAAATATAAAGAATGTGCAATTTTTTAATGAATAAATCAACTGACTAATTGTAAGATCAAATCCCAGTTGGACAAACTGTACGATTCTGGATATTCCTGATGCAAACAGAAAGTCATACTATTTTTTTCAATGAGCAAGATAAAACTCCAGACTCAACTTTTGGATTATATTTCACTGCAATAATTGCCGTAGCAATAATTAATTGTAATGAAATTAGGCTAATACATGAAGTAGTTTATTTTGTAAAACTGCTAGATTGTTACTTTACAATGAGGCTTGAATACTAGATGTTATAATTTTAGTTAAGAATAAGATATAAAATAATGGCAATCCAATATTGACGAAAATGAAATATTTTTCTATTGCTTCTTTGAAATCATCAAACATTTTTTATTTATCACTTCACCAATCTTTCCAGTTGCTTTTTAGTGGTTTAAATATTTTTCTATTGATGTTTTTATCCAGTAGCTAAGAAAAGCTAAATACTCATTTACCAATCAATAATGCAATGGTTAGTTGGACTGGCTATTTTTTTTCAAAAAAAAACCTTCAACTCGTTGAAATCCGAAATAATTTTCATGATTTATCTGTCCTAAATTTGACTCCCAGGTCACAAACATCATGCGAATGTACTACCATCATATTTTGAGGCCTTTCGCGTGAACACCACGCATGTGTCTGTTTATTTGTATAAGTATATATTTTTTTTCAAATCTTTTTTTTAAAAACAAAATAAAAAAATAAACTATATAGGATTTGTATTCTGTTTTGACTTTTTTTTTTTGGTTAATAAAAAAAAAAAAACTTTGTAAAGCGTCATGTCATTTAGATTTTTTAAAAAATCGCTTTTCCAGCAATTTTGAAATCATCTCTTTTATAATGCAGGAAAAGGAAAGTAAGCACATTTTTATTTTATAAAAGAAAAATCGATTTTTAAGATCAGCTCACCCACTCCAAATATATATATATATTGGTTTCTTTTTTTTTAAAAAAAAAAAAATCTTATCTATTAATAAATTGTTTTGAAATTTTGAAATTATATATAAAAATAAGTTGTCGTATGCCCTCGGCATTTTATTTACTTATTTTAATGATAATTACCTTTGGTTTCACTCTCTTTTTTTTTTTTATCTTACTCTTGTAGAATATTAATCATACTTAATGAATTCTGAAACTCTTCATCTTCCAATAATAAAAGATTTGACCAACATCTATCATTGCTAATGGGGTTTTTTTCTATAGTATATATATTTAAAAAACTGATGCAAAGATGAGACATCTGTAGCAGAGTTAAAGTATGGTTACAAATCAATAGGCTATAAACATTAATTATTCTCGGAATGAAAGCTCAATCCATTTTAATACATTTCCTTTCTATATTATTTTTGTTTCATTCGGAAATTTTGATTTAATTATTTATATGTTTATCTATGGCAAAGTGCTTAAATTATAAAGTAGAGAACAATTTGAACAACAGTTATGTAACGAATATAGTAAAAATATGATATATGTATACGCGTGCATGTGTGTATATATATGCATAGGCAGAATCTCGTATTTGATAGATTTTCTGTCTGAAAATGAGGTAACTAGACACAAGGGTTCTATGATTCTCTAATAATACATGATTATTGTTTATGATAATTGGCACTCTCTATATTTAAAGCTACCGTAAAGGCTTTCGAGAATTTTACCTCATTTGTGTGTGCCTTTTTATTTAATATTCTTATGTATATAGTTTTTTCGGTCAGATCTAAAAAATAAGTAGATAATTCAATAGCTTATCACTCAGGAATACAGGTGACATTCGAGCAGGAGAAGTAACAGAATTGAGTTGTGATCTAGGAACCATTCTCTCATTGCAATGAACCGTAGTGGGCGGAATGGAAATGGAAAGGGCTGATATGTTGCTAATGAAGCTGTTTAAATAGAAATTGTAGTTGCCTATATGGTTTTAATCCAGTTTTAAATTTTGAAAATATTTATTAATAACTCTGGCTGTTATATCTATTTGTTTAATCGAATTTCAACATTATATATTGAACATGTATTTGTACGCATATATGTTGTGATTCTTTTCATGTAACAAGTTATTTTTAATTGAAATGAATGTTAAATTTTGGCAAGTAGGAAAATAGCATACACGGAATGTATCCAAAAGTAGAATATATGCACAAGTATATGTTTTAGTACGTGTAACAGGTATTTAATTTTATAAAAATAACATATTCTTAATAAAGTAATCTTGGATCTTCACTCTACTTTGGGATACTAATTATTATAGTAATATTAAAATAATTAATTCACCACTAACATATATTAATACAAATTAAACTTTTTAGATAAAGTAATCCCAGAAATCCAATAAAGTTTTCAATCAATTTGATATCAAATTTTTCTATAGTTGTAATAATTATTTGACAAGTAATTGTAAAATGGTACACTTTCATGATAGCATGGTAACTGGAACTTAAAAATTAATTACTAAGAAGATTTTCATACCTACAATTCAATTATTCAAATAGAATGTTGATTATGCTACTTTTTGGAGTCTAAGGTTTCTTCATGATAAACTGGTGACAAAACAATAATTGATTACATTTTGCTAAATTAGTCACTTTGATAATCTCAGTTAATTTCAATAATCAAATAAAGACATTTATAAAGATCTAATGCAGTGATCAAAAGGTAGTTTTTTACTATAGATATTTGATTGTTCTATAATTAGCAAAAGACCTATCATTAATTACTGAATAATAGTTCAAAGTATACTTTTTTTTTTTATTGCCAAATATTTCAAATCTTTTATGTAGATCAAGATCCCAGGCTATTACATATATTGAGGCAATTTGTATAAACAATATAATCACATCACCCTATATACCAGAGCAGATAATACTCTAAAATTTAATTTTTTAATGATTCAGTGATCAATTGGCACCAGGGAAGACAAAAAAGATACTTGAGATTATAATAGTCAAATAATTACAAATACTGATAAAAAGATATTATGGACATATCTTCAACTGTCTTTAATAAAAAAAAAAAGTATTGATACTTATTACAGCAAAGTCTGGATCTTTTTTGAAAAAACAATATACATAAATTAAGATGCAATAGTCCATATCAAATTTTTTAATAAAATCATTTTTTTCTTTTTAGATCAAATGTATTATTAGAAAATGATTATAAATAAACAAAATTTTGTGTGATAATAAAACATCAACAATATCATGTTCTGAGCTGTGCTAATTGCTCTAAAAAGCTTATTGATAATGCCAGCAAGAGATAGCATTTAAAAATTTCTATCTAGAAACGACATCCTAACCTCAGACCAATAATTTCATGCTTTGGTACTGCTCAGTGAGGCGCTAGGCTAGTTTCAGACACTATATACCATAGCACCTCACTGAGGAGTGCCAAAGCATGAAATCATTGGTCTGAGGTTAGAGTGTGGTTTCTAGATAGAGATTTTTAAATACTTTTTTTTTGCTGGCATTTATCAATAAGCTTGTTAGAGCAACTAGCACAGCTCATTATTTTTTATTTACAAGCTTAAAAAAATATTAATATCATGTTCTATTTTTTTAAAAAAATCATTTAAGTTCAAAAAGACTAGATGATACATATCCATCAAAATTTTATATTCTTCATATAGGTTTTAACTCAAGGTGAAATAATTATTTCATAAACAGATTAAAGTTGGTGCAGATAACAAAGCAGATTTTTTCTCCATATTTTTGTTACAATTGCTTAGGTTTAGTCTGGCAATAATAATAAGTTTTCTTGTCAATTTTTTTTTCATTTTAAATATTTCCATTTCCATTATCAAAGATTAATATTTAATATGGTACAAAGCAAATTTAAATAAGGTAAACATGACCAGAGAGTTATTTTCCAAGATGCTTGTCTATGGCAAGACCAACTTAAAAATTGAAAATATTAGATGTAGGTAGGAAAACTCAAAAGTTTTGTTTGATACACATGATAAAAATTGGCATATTTTTCATCTATCTCAACATCAAGTACAATGGTCTTCTGCATATTTATATCATATTTTTAATTGATGAGAAGAATAAATAGTACAAGCCAAGATATCAAGTTTTTCTTCTAATTTATGATTATAATTAAAATATATATTTAATTTGAGCTAAATGCTGTTTTAGATCTATCTTTTCTTCTTTTCATCAAAAGCTATAGAATATTCTAAATGAAAACGAACTACTCATTTTAAAGTGTTGGAGAATCTTGGAAAAATCAGCTTGATCTTTATTCATCTTTTCCCTTGTCTATGTAAATACTATAAACTATGAAATTGTTTTGATTACCAGGCCATGCGGTTGATACTACTTCAATTATAATAAAACCTAGATAAGAAAATACTTCTTTGTACATTTCTAATTATATATATATATATCATGAAATACATTGTTTTTAAATTTTTTAAAAATTTTTATTAATGTAATTTTTTTTGCCTCAATGAACTTTTAGACTGCTTTGCATAAATAATTGAAATTCACATCCTTGTTTGTTTGTTTTTTAATAAAATTAAACAAAAACACTTGTTCATAACATTGGTATTTGTGTAACTATGCTTGGATAATTAAATTAGGGGGGTAAAAAAAAACTATATTTTTACTTGTAATAAATATTTAATCAGAATGATTCATGTTACATTCTTTTAGAAAATATACAGTAATATCTTTCTTAAATTTCTGTGTGATGAATTGTGGGTGAGGGGAAGTACTATAAAATAAAATAAAAGAGCTAATTAAAGGTTTTAATTTAGAAGCATTAATTGTTGCAAATTACTTAGTAGCCTTTTAATAGTATGCCACTAATGAGAAAATAATAATTTCATGATGATGTAAGGGATTATTAAAATTTATTGTGTAGCCCTAGCATTCCTGATGGTAGAAAAATTGTATTAAGAGAGTCAATAAGCAATAGCATATTAGTACTCGATTATCTAGTTACTCTATCTATATTTGAGCACAGAACATGCATTAATTAGTCAATAACTTGCATTGTTATTATTATCATTATCGTCAATTTTTAATAGTAATTTATTTTAATTATTGTGTTTGAAAAATGTTAGAAGATAGCTTAATTCTATATATATAAAACTGTCAATATGTTTTAATTCCTAGTAAAGCTATTGTGTAATATTTATTGCCTAAGGACATCATAATGAATAGAAATAAAATTGAAAAAGAGAACAATCAAGCAGACATATAAGTGAAGCAAATAGAATGAAATAATAAATAGAAAAATAAATTTTAATTGGCATTAGTAACCACTTGTAAATGAGTAAATACAAGGAACAGAAAATTGAAAGTGAGTTTTGATGACTAAATTATTTTGCTTACATATTACATATTATTGTTCTTATTTAACATCAAAGTATGCATCTTAATTTTTGCAGCAAACTTTTCTTTCAGAAAGATACCAACAGATTGCAAGTCCCTATTGTATTCTATGCTCATTCATATCCTCCAAATAAAAGCATCATTGTAAAATGTATTTTTAATTCAGTGTTCAATCTAATGGGTTAGGCACAAATGCTTACCATGACTATGATTTGGGATTTGTAGTCTAGTTATGGTATTTGAGGTGGATCTTAAGTAGATATTGTAGGTTCCAGTTTAATATGGGTTGTTGAGATGATTGGTAGGGTATTGATTGGTAAAGTAAAAAAATATGATTTGTAATATGATATGACCTTCATTAGTGAGGGTGAGGTGTACTTATTGGCATTAATCTTATATTTATTTGGTCCATACCTTTTCATTTCACTTCACATGTTCAACACAATAAAGCTCTTAAAATAATATATTATCACATTCAGCAATCTGAAGAATTGCCAATTAATATTATGATTTTGCTATTATATTTTCAGAACAGAACATCTTTAAATAAAATGTTTTCAATGTAACATTGATAAGTTGATAAATTTGGCCATGGAATAACCCTAAATTAAACTGATTTAGTTGAAGTAGTTATATATATATATGATAAAATAACCTTTCTTATAATATTAAATACAGCAGATTGCATTTTAGCATCTATGTTGCATCCCAACTACCTAAAAATTTTAAACCACTATACATCACATGATCACCATTTCTAAAAATTTTAATTGGCTTACCTTCTCGAACTGATAACCATCTAAGTTAAAAGCTATTGAAGATTTTTTCCATCTCTGACTGACAAAGGATTTGAATTTTCTTGGAAAATTAATTACTAAATCACATTTCCAGATAGCTGATGACAACAATCTATAAACCACAGGATTTATTCCATACCCAGGATTAATATCTCCATAAATCATCCACTATCAACCCAGTAGTGACATTATAGACTCCTGTTTAGTCAATGTACTTTAAGAAGTTAATGTATTAAAAAACCAATATTCTCCCCAAATAAAATTCTTTTAAAACTAAATCAGAATTTTTACAGGTTGCATTAGAAACACTAAGAATATTTTGTAGATCATCCTTTGAAATGGTGGTAATAGTGCGGTCTTCAGCATACTGTAAATTTAGAATTAAACAGGGTGATGAGGTTTTTTTTGTTGTTTTTAGTTTTAATCAGTTTAAATTTAATCTCTGTCAAATATATTTCAAAACCTATGTCATAAAAATGGAAAATAAATTCTAACTCCAAATGCATCTTATTTTTTTATCATCAGGAATTTATTCAATTTATGGTATAAAAATTATATAAATAAACTCCAGACAATTAACTGATTTTATCTTTGCCCTTAACTGTATCACATGCTTCAGTCAAATTGAAAGGATTATATAAATCTTGTTTTCTCATGATGGATTTTTTTTTTCTGGCAACAATGCACTTCTTGATTTTCATAAACTGTAACGAATCTCTATTAACAATTCTTTATTGACTAAAATTAATCTTTCCAATAAATTCTTTTGAAAATTGCCATAATGATTAGTAAAAACATTCCACAAGAATAATCTTAATCTTTTTCTTTATTTTTATAAATTGAAACAACAGAAACATTTTTAAGATCAGATGGCACAGTTTCGTAAGTCCATATATTTTTTTAAAATTCCAATATATTTGAAGCTACTATAATATCACATATTATTAAGACTGGCTGTTTTCATTTTTAAGATTGCATATCAAATTGCATATCTCTTTTCAATCTAAATCAGTTGATAAGTTCAATATATTATTAAAAGCAATCTTTTGAATTCTTGGTTCATTACTTAAAAGGTTATTATAATACTGTATATCAAAAATAAATTGAATTAATACATTTTAATTAAACAGTATTTCAAATATTGCAATAATTGAATATAGTTATTTTTTTTACCTCAGTGTACAGATAAAGTATCTCCTATTACATTTATGACTTGGAGTTCAAATTCAAACTAAGTACAATTCTTTTCAAGAAGCTAAAGTTATTTTTTCTCAGATAACTTCCTCATATTTTTTCCTGCTAACCATCCAACATTGATCAATAAATGGATTTATATATATATATAGCTATTCTTAGCTAGAGAATAAAACAAGGATGGAAAAAACAATCTCAAACCTTCATCACCCAATAATTGGAAAACATCATGATTACTTCCTTTTCCTTTAGTATTTTTCTATGAGGGACTGTTGGAGAGGTCTTTGACCTTCAGTGGGTTTAAACGGTTGTCTTGCTTTTTTATATATCTAAGTAAGAGGTATGTATAATTTCTAATACCTAAAATTATATACATTAAATAATTATTAAATTTCAAGTATAAGCTAAGCCTGATATTTAATTTTGATATTTCTAACTTCACTAATGAGCGTTCAGCGCGGTATAATTCATCATCATCATCAACCATTATCAATCCACTGCAGGGTGAAGGTCTCCCCACATTCAATCCATCTTTTCCTATCTTTAGCTTCTCTTCTCCACATCACCCCTGCACACTTTCTTATTTCATCCATCCATCTCACATGTAGTCTCTTTCTGGGTCTTTTACAATCTCTTGGAATCCAGTTTAAAATTTCAATTGTCCATCTATTATCATCTCTTCTAACAATATGTCCAGCCCAACTCCACTTCAGTCTTTTAATTTTTTCAATGAGGTCAGTAACACCTGTTTGTTCTCTTACCCATACATTGAGTTTTTGATCTCTTCTTGTTACTCCCAACATGCATATCTCCATACTTTTTTGAGTGATCTGAAGTCTCTCAGATCCATAAGTAAGAACTGGCAAAACACATTTATTAAAAACCTTTTTTTTTCAAACACATAGGCATATTTCATTTTAGTATCAAGGTATTTCTACCAAAAGCACTGCAACCAAGTTTAATTCTATGATTAATTTCATCCATTATATTTCCCATCTGTATTAATAATCTGACCAAGGTATTTGTAACTGTTAACTTCTTCTAACTCATCATAATCAATCTTTATTTTCATATTTTGAGAAAATCTATTAAACATTACTTTAGTCTTTTTAACATTTATCTTTAGTCCTACTTTCATCTGATAACTCCGGCAACGTTTCCTGTAGCTCTAAAGCATTATTTGCAAAAACAGCTACATCATCTGCAAAATCTAAATGACTTAAATAATCTCCACTTCTTTAGTTTCCCATTTTAATCCACAAAATACTTCTTGCAGCACTGCTGTAAAATGTTTTGGAGATATGGAGTCACCCTGCCTTACACTCTTTTCAATGTTGATTTTTCTACTATCATTATGTAATCTAATTGTTGCTGTTGCATTTTTATAAATATTCTTTAAAATATGACAATATCCTGGATCTACACCTTGATGATCCAATGCTTTAATCACTGAAGAAATGTTTATAGAATCAAATGCCTTTTCATAGTCTACAAATCCTAAGCATCACATGATCACTATCTCATACTAGCACAATAATTGTTATAAACAATTCAAAATACAGCAAAACTCTCCATATAGCAGTGCCATCTTGTGCTAACAAGAGCAATCAATGGATGCCAGAAGGCTTGTGCATAAAATCCCTATCTAGTGCCTACTCATCCAATATCCCCAGACTAGTTTCTGGCTTGTGGCCTTCATCAGTGAGGAGCCTTGGATCTGAGAGCACTGCACCTAGATCTTAGGATCTAATGCAACCCTCCAGCACCCACCTTTTAACTCTATTTAACTACAAAACTATGAGAATGAAATTGAAAACACTATTAATATTTTCAATCCAAGCTCAATAGCTTATATAGTCATATGGGTCTGAACTCAATTCAGTACCCATACATTTTGGTGTCTTTGGCTCTTTAACAACCATAGCCACCACTATCCTATTAGGCAGGATTGCATTAGATCCTAAGATCTAGGTGCAGTGCTCTCAGATCCAAGGCTCCTCACTGATGAAGGCCACAAGCCAGAAACTAGTCTGGGGATATTGGATGAGTAGGCACTAGATAGGGATTTTATGCACAAGCCTTCTGGCATCCATTGATTGCTCTTGTTAGCACAAGATGGCACTACTATATGGAGAGTTTTGCTGTATTTTGAATTGTTTATAACAATTATTGTGCTAGTATGAGATAGTGATCATGTGATGTTTAGTGGTTTAACACCAATCCTGCCTAATAGGATAGTGGTGGCTATGGTTGTTAAAGAGCCAAAGACACCAAAATGTATGGGTACTGAATTGAGTTCAGACCCATATGACTATATAAGCTATTGAGCTTGGATTGAAAATATTAATAGTGTTTTCAATTTCATTCTCATAGTTTTGTAGTTAAATAGAGTTAAAAGGTGGGTGCTGGAGGGTTGCATTAGATCCTAAGATCTAGGTGCAGTGCTCTCAGATCCAAGGCTCCTCACTGATGAAGGCCACAAGCCAGAAACTAGTCTGGGGATATTGGATGAGTAGGCACTAGATAGGGATTTTATGCACAAGCCTTCTGGCATCCATTGATTGCTCTTGTTAGCACAAGATGGCACTACTATATGGAGAGTTTTGCTGTATTTTGAATTGTTTATAATCCTAAGCATAATGGCAACTCATATTCATTTGTCCTTTCTGTCATTTCTCTCAATACCTGGATATGATCTACTGTACTAAATCCACTTTTAAATCCATCTTGTTCTCTTGGTTGGTGGAAATCCAGTGTTTTCTGTAAACGAGTTGTAATTATCTTAGTAAAAATTTTGTATAAAACTGATAAAAGACTGACAGGTCTGTAATTTCTAATATCTTCTTTGTCACCTTTTTTAAATATTAATGCTGCATTCTTCCAATAATACTTTGCTAAAAAATTTTCTATTTCTCCAACTGCTTTTTTTAATATATCAATTATAATTCCATCATTACCTGGAACCTTCCCTTTTTCCATAAATTTAATTGCATGTCTCACTTCCTCATTCAAAATTCTGGGCAATTCAGAAGATATAATAGGTATAGGAGGCACTTGTTTTTTATTACTATATAATTCTTGATAGAAGTGTTCTACACATTTCATAATGTCATCTCTCTTTTTGTAATAATGCCATCTTTTTTTCTTATTGCAGATATAAATTTCCTACCAATACCAAAATGTTGATTTACACTCTTTAGACTTTTATTCTCTTCTACAGCTTTTCTTGCTAGTTCACAATTATACTTTTTTATATCATTTTCAACTCTTTTCCGCACCATTTTACAAAATTCGAGATATTCAATCTTTTTTAATGCATCATTGTTGTATATCCTCATATTTCTTCTTTTCTTCATAAATTCTCTAGTCCCAGTAGAAATTTTATTGGTCAATTGCTGCTTTTTTCTACCAGCTATCTTTGTTACAGTTTTTAAAATTGTATCACTTAGTTTCCTATTAATGTCATTCAAATCTGAATCATGTTCAAAATCTACTAATACTTGAAAGAAACCGATTTGTAAGTTCTAATTTAAATTTATTAGAATGTTTCTGAAGATTAGGAATATCAACTGTAAATATTGTTTTTCTTAATATTTTTTGTCTCTCTAGTTTTGCATTAACATGTATCTTACATCTTACTAATCAATGATCACTTCCTGTGTTAAATTTATTAAGAACATTACAATTTTGAAATATATTTTTTCTGTTAGTCAAAATATAATCCAATTCTGCTGTTCCTTCATTTGGATGCTTCCATGTCCATTTCCTTTTAACATTTTTCTGAAAAAAAAAAAAAAGAATTCATAATATAAAGTTTTTCTTTGTCTGCAAACTCTACAAATCTATGTCCTCTCTCATTATTATTACCATAACCAAAATTACCTACAGCATTTTCATCTTTCATTTGTTTACCAATTCTAGCATTAAAGTCTCCTATAACAATTTTAAAATGTTGTTTACTCTGATCAAAAGCCTTTTGTACATCCATATAAAAATCTATAACTTCATCACTATGAGAACTTGTTGGGGCATAAACCTGAATTATCTGCATTTGGTATCTGCTATTAAGTTGTAAAACTAATCTTGCCACTCTGTCTGATACACCGTCAATCTCCACAATGTTATTCTTCCATTTTTTATTTATAATGAATCCTACTCCACTTGTATTTCCAATATTTGTGCCTTTATAGTAGAGTATATGTCCACTTTTTAAATCTAATTGTTTCTTCCCCTTTTCTTCTAACTTCACAAATTTCAATAATGTCCCATTTAATATAAGACAGTTCTTTTTCTAACTCTTGCAATCTTCCTTCACTTGAAAGTGATCTGCAGTTGTAAGTACCTAAATAAAAAGTCATCATCAAATGGCAGCCTGAGTCCACAATCAGGGGATTCTTAGCACCCTCTGCCTTCGGCCACCAACTGCTGCCTTGGTTGGTGACTTTACAGCCTCCTGGGAATAAGGGCCATGATTTATTTTTTGTCTGTCATGATTGTATATATTGGAAAAAATATTTTTGAACTCGGAAGTAAAACACCAATAAACTCACCACGCTGGCTAATGCATGTTGGTGAGCAGCCCATCCAAGTTCGTATACTATATGAATAATCACATAGTAATAACAGCTGCAATGACAAGAACGTATAGAGTGGATCTTAAGGAAATTTCCCTGCTCGGTTCCTTTAAGGCCTCCAAGAAGAATCAAAGGGTCTCCTTTCAGTTAATAGCAAACTCCTTTCTGCAGCCACGGTATAATTACTACTTACTATATAGTAACTAATGCAGTTGGGGGGGGGGGGGGTATTAATAAGCTTCAAATTTGTTCTCCTAAAAATAACAAAGATACGGAATCAGTATCTTAAAGAAAATATTTGATCTATTTTTAAATGTTATTACAAAAAGATAAACACAGAATACCAATAGCCCTAAAGTTTATAATATTTTTGAACAAGTTATATGGTACTGCCTTCAGTTTAAAGTTTTAAATCAAACAAGTTTAAAAATTATTCACCTTAATATATTAAAAAAGTGGTTATGAGAAATACTAAATTTTCGTTTACATTAGTAATATGCTTTGTATTTATTTGGAAGAAAGAAAAATTATATTAAAACGATACCAAAAGTTCTTAAGTTTGCCATAATTGTATTGAATTATATTTACATAAATATAAACTTTGTATAGATACAGATTGAGGATGTAACAAAAAAAAAACAACAACAGACAGACTAGACAATTATTGAGAGTATACGATTTAAACATTCTTCTGTCTGGCTTATCCACTTTGTCCAGGCTTCAGGTTTTACAATAATTTTTCTGAGTTTCATTATGCGTTAATATATAAAGTAATAAAAGTCTATAAAAATTTAACACTTACATTTCATTGAATGTTATTTTACATTACTTTTTTTTCTGTGCATGTGCATACAGTTTATGTATTATTCTGAAAACATAAAAGAATATAAAGCCTCAGAATCAATGTTTTTTGTTTTAAAATTAAATCCTTTTTTTTTTTTCAATTAATTAATAGTCGTAATCCACATATTTTATTGACATATTTTTTATTTTTTAAATTTCATGAAAATTAATATACAGCATATTGCTTGGACTTAACATGTTTTTTTTTATGTATTTATAAAAAATTGGTAATATGCAAAATAGGTACCTTTTTTCATTATTTGTTTTTCTTTCTAATTAAAAATAGTTCTGTACTCTTTTATTGACTAATTTTCACTGTCTATGAACTGGATAGCACTCGAAGCCTGTTTAGAATCTAAAAAAGTTTGTCTAATCCAGTGACCAATAGATGCATTATCACTATATCATGAAACCCTTTTAATAATGTTAAGCTCTCTACCAAAAGGCCTCCACAGCCAATGCATTTGATTATTGTTGTTTGTATTACTATCATGGTTTTCTTTCCTCTTAATGCAGTTTACACATACATTTACCTCTGAAGTGAATGAAAAGTATATGTATGAATATTGTTTTTGTACAGTATAATATGAAATATATGTTTTCATATACTGTAATTTATTCTACAGCACATATTTAAAAGTATAATGTCTTTTGTCTTCTGGTTAAATTCGGTTTGAAATATAATTCTGATGGAAGGAAAATACAGTTATTAAAAAAAAAAAACCCTTAAAACAGAAAATGATATAAATTCTATTGAAGAAGTCATACTCTAAAACAGATATTTCATGATTGGTGATATCGTGACATATACTTGTGTGTATGCATGTGTGTATTTATATATATATATAACTCGCATAAAAAGAGAAACAATTCCTCTTGTTCTTAAAAAATATTAAAAATTATATATTTTGAGTAAACATACTTGAAAAATTAATTTTGTGAGATTTCTTTCAAACTTTAGTCTTCTTGCTTGATAGCCAAGTAAAAAGTTATCTTAAATTTGTGGTTTTATATAAGTTAATCAGTAATTTGGCTTTGAGTGCCTCATCAATTTGTCTATTGAAAATAAGTTAAGCAAGAATAGCCAGTGACATTGAATTGGTTTGACCATTAACTTTAATCAATAAGCAAAAGTAAGCAATTACCGGAAATGTTTCTCTTTAATATAGTTCGTAAATTGCTAAAATTTATCATTCCGTAAAGGTCAATGAAAGTTGGTTGGTAAATATATAATTTAGCAGAAATCAAATATAATATATCATTTTAATCACAAATATAAAGAATTGTTTGTAAAATTTTAATAATCATTCAATTTATTTTAAATGAATAATAATAGTTTGTAATAAATAATTGTTTTAAAAATAACTGCTTTTTTCTCATTAATTTTACTTTAAATTTGTAAGGATTATGAGAATAGATTGAGTCTCCAACTCACATACAAACGAAAATTTAAAATAAAACTATCTAGTTGTTAAAGAAGTCATACTTTAAACTAAACATTTTATAACTTTAAACAATCTAGCCAATTACATTTTTTAATCAGATCAAACTTTCAAGTTAAATTGATAATGTAAAAATTTGATAAATCATTTCATAGGCTATATGTTTTGAGTCTCTAACACTTTTCTTCAGTCACCTATGGGCACTTGCCAAATTATCACATCATTATAATATTATTTTTCTATAAATACAAACTTAAGACCAAGTAAGTTTTAAAGCATGAAGTAAATCATATAATCTCTAAATATTAAATCTTATTACATTGTGGAAACTAGTCCAAGGCAGAGTTAAAATAATTTGAGATTATTAATCAAAATTAATATCCTATTTAGTTATCAATGAATATGCATAGTGCTAAAGTGAAAATAATCATAATAGAATTTACTCCGTAGTAACAATCAATTTGCTGATTTATCAAACTTTCAAATTACTGAATAATGTAAAAATTTTGCTAATCACTCTGTAGAAAATATGTTTTTTAAGCCCATAACACTTCTCTTGTTTTATATGAACAATAATCAACCTCTTCTCATTACAGTAATCTCATTTTTCTATGAATATGAAACCAAATAGCAGTTACATTTTATTGAATGAAATCACAATAGTCTTTTAAAATTAAATCTTACTATTATAGCAGAATAGAAATAATTCAAGAATATTAATAGCTATAGTGAAGTTAATCAAAATTAATGCCCCATTTTATTGTAAAACTAAGCTGGAAATCTTCATAGTAAATCTTATATAACCTAGATAAATAATTTGCTTTGATTTACAGATTTTCAAATTATTAAATTTACTTTAATTATTAATTATCTTGGGGTTATTTCAACTTTGTTTTAGATTAATTTTCCATTATATACTGTAACAATCTAAGGCAGTGGTCTTCAACCACCGGGCCGCAGAAGTTTTCTGTTGGTCCGCAGCTAGACTGGCAAAAAAGTTTGTAATAACAAAATAATATTTTAAACTTTTAATTAATATGAACAATTTTTATTTTATTTTTTCAGCGCATTTATTAAAAAAAAAAGAAGAAATAGAACAAAAACAAAATCTAATCAATCATACATAAATTAATTTGTTTTTCTATTTATCACAGATGTTTATGGGGGTATGTGTAGAAAAAAGTTTTTTATTACACAAACTCCGGTTGTCTTTTGATAGCCAATTACGGCTGCTTATCAGCATTGTTAAAACAATAAAATGTAACGTGACTTTTTTTGATCTCTTAAATTTTTTCTACTCTCTCTTTTAATATTTCATTTTTAGTGGGTTTTTTTTGGCTATAAGGGGATTTTTTTTTTGCTTTAATTTTTTATTTTGGAAAACAATTTTTATTACCTTTTTTAAAAAATAAAAACCAAAAAATAAGTTCTGTCTCTAACTTTTACAAAGTATTTCTCAATACACTCCCACCACCCCAAAATAAAGTAAGATCAAAACTTTTGACTTTTTCAAGTTTCGTTTTTTTTTTTTTTCGTTTAAAAATATGCCCACTTTTTTTGGCCTATAAGGCAATATTTTTTGGGGCTTTATTTGTATACCGCTAAAATACTAAAACTTTTATTTTTAAAACCAATTTCTGTTACCTTTTTTTAAAAATAAAAACAAACAAAAAATAACTTTGGTGTCTATCTTTTGTCTCAGTGATGACAATGTATTTCTCAACCCCCCCCCCCCCCAAATAAAATAAGATCAAAACTTTTGACTTTTTCAACATTCAGGTGAATAACATTTTATTCTTGCATGTTTTAACAATGAAATAATAAATGTAAAATGCAAGCACATTAATGAGAACAATTGTTATTGCATGTTTTCTGTAGCAGTATGACTGAGCAACTCAAAAGAGAGTGTTCAACATGTGAAGGTAAGCAACACCATTACAATACACAATAACTAGTGTGCTGTTTTGGTCAGTTATAACAATTATGCTTATCTAAGGCTAAGCAGGTTACATCTTTAAGAAAAATTTATCTTTAAACTTCTGCTGGTCCACGAAATCTTATCCTTACTTTTACCGGTCCACAGGTGTGAAAAGGTTGAAGTCCACTGGTCTAAGGGAATGAATAACCCAATTATCACACCCCATGAATTGGGCAAGCCAATTTCTATAACAGTATAAATTAGAATATAACTAATTATTATTAGGTAAATAGTAATCCATTATGTTAGGATGTTAATTATGTAATGTAATTAATAGATTATTCTTATCTCAGATAACTGATTCAATTCGAATCATGTATTAGAGTGTCAATTTCTATAATATAAAGATATTAAAATGATCATTCATTAATAAATAAATGATTTATTTTATTATGGTATAAAAATATACAAAATCCAATAGATAATTTTCTTAAAATCCAGTTGGAATGTCAAATTGTATTAGTATGAAGTTTCTATGAATTATTGATTAAATAAATATAAGTCATAAAAGTTCAAATAATGTTGAGTACTAATTTATATCAGTTTAAACTAAAATAAATATATTATTTTAATCAATTGGTGTTTAATAAAACATTACTGTAACTTTTAATAATTATTCATTTATTGTAGTCTGTAACTTTTAATAATTATTTATTTATTGTACTCAATACAACATAACTGACAAAATGCTATAATAATACAATAAATTATTAAAATATGTAGGTATTTATTCAATCTTTTTGGTTAGCCAATATTAATATATATTATAATAAATTGACTAAATAATCACAGAAGTAAATTTTAATTAATAAAATACATTTTTAAATATAATAAACAATAAATAAAAATATATAAACATATGGGAATGACCTTTGTTATGCTATTTGATTATGAATTAATTATCTGGCTTATTTATTGCATATGTTAAATTTTTTTTTTTATTTATGTATCTAGCAGATGTTGTGAATGATACACTAATAAACTAGAAAGAAATACTTATAAATAAATACTAAAAATTATATATTGTGCCATTAACTTGGTACAAAGCGTATTTAGAGATTTCTGAATGAAAACATATACTTTTAGACAATTCTAAAAAAAAAAAAATTGTTTCATTAATAGGCAAGAAAGTTATTTGTTTCACCACTCAGATAAAAAAAAATGTTCATGAAGATTTAAAGAGATAAGAAAAAAATGTAATCAACATAATTACTTATAATTAGAGAAGAGAAGATGTTATATCTCATCTCTCATTAATTAAAGGTGGCAAATCAGAATGTTGATCAATAGCAAGGGTAATTAGAGGATTAATGGAATTAGAAACTTAAAAATAAATGAAAATATAGAAATCTTTTATAAATAAATTATATGTATTAAAGATGTTTTTTTTTTTTTTTTTGTAAAGGTATAAATTTTATTTGGCTGCCGAGTATATTATTTTTGTGGCCAGAAATGAGTGCTGCTTTTAGAACATGAGAAAATTATGTATCTAACTTATTATTAATTGTGAAATAACTTATAAGAAAATAAGCTTTATGGGGATTAAATTCCTGAAAAAAAGGATATGACCAGCTTCATGTGTTGGAGGTAAGCTATAGAATATAAAGGTGACGCTGAGAACTTTTGTTAATCCTACTGAATTTTGCTATTTCTGACATTTTTTTGTCTCACATGTCAACATAAAATATATGATAAAATGATTATTACTTATCAGAAAATAACAAATTTGACTTTCTTTGATAGTTATTCTTGTTTACTACTGAAATACATTTTAAATGTTCACATTTTGATTTTGTAAATATTAAAAAAATTAGACTAATCAAAACAAAGATGTTATATGTCATCATTTCTAGAAAGATTATTTTCAGTTTATAAAATCAACGAAATTTTCTTTGTTTCTGAATATTTTTAAAAACTTGAATGAACAATTATTTATTTCTCTAATATCTAATGCAGGGGTCCCCAACCCTATGCCAGTGGGCACCATGGCACCCGCAAACCATTTTGTGTGTGCCCGCCGCTATCCGAACACGATAAAAAATTATTTATCTGATACAAATAAATTTAATTTTTGAATTTTTTTTATGAATTATTGTATTATATTGTAATCAAATTGTAGGGCATACTATACTTTTACAGCTTAAAAATATAAACATCAATTATATGTTAAAATTTAATTTTTGAAATAAATATTTTTTTGTACATTATGTGTATTATTAACAATATCCAACTATAAATTTACATGTGATGTGATGTGATGAACTGTGGCTTCTCCATAAACGAGGTCAAGAATATCTCAGCAATTATGTCCAGATAAAAAATAAATGGTTCCCGCCACCTAGCTGAAAAAATAAATGGTGCCCGCCATCTGGCCGGTATTATGGAATGTGCTCTTAAGTGCAAAAAGGTTGGGGACCCCTTATCTAACGAATTATGTTTTAAAAGTTTAAATTTTTTAAATATTTATTGCAAAATTGTGATTATTTTCTTTCTCATAAATATAAGTAGATTGTTTATGTCATAGCAAGTCTCCAAATTTGCTTCAGGCCATATTTACAGTAGCGGCTAATATAACATTATATTTTTGAAAATAAAGTATTTCAAGTCAAAATAAGTTATTAATAATTTATATTTGTTAATATCTAATAAATATATTCTAAATTATTTTTAAAAAAAATTTAAAACTGTAATAAATTTTCAAATAAACATGTTTTTGCTTCATTGGAAATTTCAATGTCATAAAATGCTGAACGTTTGACAGCCATGGCACCACATAATGGCTGATCATGTCAGGGCAGGGCTTCTAGAGTGGGAATTTTGAATTTCACATTTTTTTTGCAGAAATTTTGGGCAAAAATTTATTATAATAAAATATAGTTTTACACGCATTTTCACATGTAATACTTACTGAAAAATTCACCAGGGGGCAAATTGGTCAAAAGATGTTTGTCTATCATTTGAAGTATAAGTGGGTTAATGAGTTTAGTCTTTTTTGTGATTATGGTGCTATTTACTAATATAAAGGAATGTTCACTACACTGCTGTTTGCTGCTATTGGAGTTTTTACACACATTGGCAAATTGCATAGAAAAGAGATTGATACAATGATTTACTGTGTAGATGGACTTTATCTTCGTTTGAAGCCACAAACCAAATGCATTACTAAGCCTCCACATAAGATTATCAATGCCTTTTTTCTGTCATGCTGTCAAAATGATGCCGTGACTCAAGCCGCTTTGCTTATATCATCCTAAGAACCCTAGCAAGCTGATTAGGAAACCCTTCAAACAGAAATCATGAATAAAAATAGTGTATGTAAAAAAACCTAAAATTACTGGCCATGGTGTGTATATATATTAGACATAACTATATTAAAAGAAAGCTTCCTGGTAATATGAATGTGAGCTGTGTATATATATATATATTAGACATAACTATATTAAAAGAAATCTTCCTGGTAATATGAATGTGAGCTCTTTACATCAATTTAACTTTTAATCAAAATATATTGTAATGGTCAGGTTCGTATGTTTTGTTAACAAGGTGCGGTGTCCAAGCAGAATACAGAAAGCTCAGAAAATCTAGGTGGGAAGCCATCCCAAAGAGTACTAAGTACTAAGTCTTAACCTATTTGCTTGTGCTCCCACAATCTCCACTACATGAACAATGCTCTTGATGCCACTAGTAGTACAATTTCCTTCTAGTCCTGGGGGTCAGGGAGATTCATGAGACCCTTAATAATAATAAGCCCTGTCCTTAGTTTGCTAACATACTATCAATACATATCTATAGGTGGTGTATGGATGTGTAATGCTCAGATCTTTAATAAATTCTAGAAATGCATGAATAAGTTGAGATAATGCTGTATGGATCATATCGAAATGAAACACAACAGGTATAATCTAAAATTTAATAAATGTTCAACTGAATATATTTAAACATCAATAAGTTAGCTGTGTTCATTAGACAATTACATAGATAATAATGTAGTGCTTAATGTTAGAGAATATATATACGAAAGATAATACATACTATTTCATTATGGTGGAATATTTAATTATTTGAGGGTCTATACTTTCGTGGGTCAATATAGGGTAAAATCCTAGATCAATATCCCTTATTGAAATGGGCAGAGTAAAATCGTAGATCAATATGCCTTTGTTGAAATGTCACCCCATTGGGTTAAGGGATGCGAGTGTGTAAGATGGAAATATTAAAGCATTATAACCATAGATCTAATTATATGTATTGCTAAGTAACTTATGTTATTAATGAGATTTATTAAGCTAATCAAGCAGTGTATGTGGAGTCATGAGAATATTGGGAGACTCATTATTCATAACTACATGAGATTAATCTATGTAAGAATATGAAGGCATTAAGTAATGCGATAGCTTAAATGCTTTAGATATAGATATATAGGGTTTAACTAGTGATCAGTGGTGCTGGGAGAATACATATGTGAACATACACATTTAAATAAATATAGGTAAATAGGGTTTAACTAGTGATCGGTGGTGCTGATGGAGAATATGTATGCTAACACATACAGGAAGGTGGTGCATCGAAACTGCGAGGCTTTGTCTGTATAATTTGGATCGGCAGAATGCTAGATGTCCATGAAGGGTTCGTCACAAATAAACACGGTCACTTTACTGGGCCCTCACCCCAATAAAATCCGTGAATGTGTGATTGAACAGCTAGGTCCCTAGATACGACTTCCATGTTCACTCTGATTCAGGAACCTTAAAGATTTGGGACTGTCTTAGCCGTATGTATCTTGTGGAGAAGATTAACAAAGCATACTATAAAATCTTAGATTTATATATCTGCACCAGCAACACACGAATAAGATAATAACAATAATAATTAATGATAGATTACTATCAAAGATTAGCACGTTATTGTGTGACTATACTTAATCCATTCATAAGTCTTAACAGATTTCAAATAAATTTGCATAATTATCAGCTTAAAGATTGAGTTAGATCATATGATTTCAAGACATTAACCATATTCAACATTGTTATGATAATAACTAAATGGGTATGCATGATAAGGGGGTTTATTAGAAACCTAATGTTTAATCATGCATGTTTAAAATGTCTCTATAGTTATAATTTCCCATATACACCCGCATTATACTTCAACTTAAAATGAACAAATAATATTTGAGATAGCATAAGTAGATCACTATAGGTATAACTACTATATGAAACAATAGGATTCATCGAATCCACAGTAATATATATATATATACATACTGATAACATACAAGTTAGCATGTAGAAAAGGGATTTAATACAAAATATTTACCGTTTATACGATTAACCTGTATGGAAACAGTGGCGTGTTTATTATAAGGAGAATGGGATTCACTCGCTCAGTTGGAGGTTATCCAAGCATATTATCATAATAAAATATCATAATAAAATATCATAAAGAACATAATTTAATAAAATTCAAGAGCATTTATCCTAGCACGAAAGTGTAGTTTAAAGAATCAATTAGCCAAGTTACATAGGTTGAAATTATATTAATTTAGATACAGTTATAGGAGTACATTACAATTTAATTACATGGATAGAATTTGTTACAGATTTAGCTATAGCTTAGGGAAATTACATAGAATGTTTTAGATCTCTTGGAATGGAAAGTTATCTTAGTTTCAATTGTAGTGTTGACAGTGCACTTAGTGGTTTTGATCACAGTAACGAAATGTTCATGGGAGTCTATATCTCTGGATAGCCAGCTTTCATTTTATAACTGTGTTATTATGTTGCATTCAGCAGCAACAGCCCTCTATATGGCATTGGCAATAGCATTTCTGGTCTCACTGGTGGCAGCAGCAGGTCATGTGCATCTTCTTATAGTTGGAGGCATGCAGGTAGTATTGAGCTACAGGATGACCATTCTCTGGGAAGGAAAATAGCTCCTGCCTGTCTCTACTCTGACATTTAAGTTTCAAGCAAGACCGAACTATATTATACGATATTATATCACAAAATCTCACCCTACATATTGGCCAAGTATGCCATTAATCTTTCCTACTGGTTTACTTTGCTGTGAAATAATCCATTAACATATTTTCTCTGCCACACCTGATGCATATATTATCTACTTTACTATCTAAAAGTTTGTAGCAGGGTGCTGCAAGTACATTTACTTTTGTTATATTATTTTCAGATATCCTGTTATATTAATTCTTTTGTTACAGTTTTATAAAATAAGATTTAAAAAATATGTTAAAGCAAATTGCTTTAGGACTGTCTATTTCCTTGTTGATAACATCTGCAACTTACCAAATGTTGTTATCGTTTTTATTAGTTAATTACTTAAGCAATTAATATATCCCTATGGAGTTGCATTAGTGAAATACTATTGTTCAGCCTCCCAACCCTCATTTAACTTTCTAATAAACAAAATTTGTGGAGTGATATTTTAAATATTTAAAATAAGGGAGCAAAATAATATTATTAAATATAAATCTTAAAAATAATATTGGAATGTATATATAATATTAGCATACCTGTCTTATGTGTTTATACATATACTTACATGCAAACACATATTTAAATTATAAAATTACATTAATCAATTTATCATTCCGTTAGATTATTAACTCACCTATCTATAATAACCATATATATATATATGATAAATGTTTTGCACATATATCTTGGTCGATTATAACAAGACACACTTTGCAATACAACTAGGGTCTAAACTAGGATATGAGGGTAGTTAAAAGAACAACAAAGGGTGAAATGAAGATTGCAGAACAAATCTTACCGTTTCAATATATAAACTCTTAGTGAACTGACTAAGCTGTTTAATAATTATGATTATCCAGAACTTTATTATTATTAATAGTATCCAAAATTAATTTTATAGTTTGTAACATTTTATTTATATTTAGTCTCAATAATGTACTATATATTGTAACTGAATAGAAATGTGGGTTCACTCCTTTTTTAATGCCCCACAAATTTGAAAGCCATTTGTAGTAGAATAAATATGATGACCATGAAGTTGAACACCATTTGTAACTGAATAAAAATATGGATCATACTATATCCTTAATCATAGTCTAATTATTGATCACTATTTACAACAGAATGAAAATATGAACCAAGGAAGAACAATCCTAATTTAATAATGCCTGTGAATTATAATGTCATTTGTAACAGAATGAAAACAATAAACTAAGCTAAAGTGAATATCAATCAACAAATAACAATTGAACAATTAATTTGATAAAACAATGATAATAATTTTTGTCGTAGCCTCATGAATTCAAATAATGTTTAGAACAAATAGAAAATAAGCAAACATACACATACATACAAATACTAAATAATAATTGACTGTTTTGTTTATTGATGCTCATGTATTATCTGTTAAATGTATGCAGTAAATAAAAATATTAATAAACAAATTATTAATTCATAATTCAATCTATTAAATCTTTCTAATAAAAATATTAACTTTAGTACAATATACAATTTGATAAACTGTCTGTTAAGAAAAATTAAAAATAATATTGTTACAATGGATTACCAATTTTGATCTTTTTTAAAACAATTGAAAAATAAAGTAAGCCAACATTTTTTTTAAGGAATATAATGATTCCGGGTTTAAATCTAGGCCAATATTGTACAATATATATGTATATTTATTTAATTTCATAATATTTGACAATCCGACTTAATAAGGGATAGATTTTCTATCTTCCTTAATTTGAAAGTAACTTATAATTGTAGATGAATGGTAAAAAGGTAATATTTACACATGCTTAATTACATATATTTAAATTTATTTCATTTCAAGAAAACCCATTTATGTTTTAGATACCATTAGATTCTTTTGTTTGCCATGTAAACATTCACAATGTTTAAATACTTTGGAAAATTTTTATGTATAGCTTTTTTAATGCCTTAACAAAGAATCACAGGGCTTCCTTTTTTAACAAATCTTTATTTGGAAGTCATTTCATCATCTTTTTTTTTTTAAATATAATTTAGAAAGGAAGTATGTAGTATGAAGTGAAATTACTTTTTAGTATAAAAGGGAAAGATAAAGCAACCTTTAAATAGATATTTGCAAGGGCAAAGGCTTTTTCAACAGCCATCCATAGTTGAACATAAAAGGGGAAACATTATTGATCAGACTTGCCAATTGATGAGGAGGGGGAGTTTAGTATTTTTTATCTTGTTTTATATTTCAGCTAACAATGCTGGATATACAATTAGCAAACAATTAAAAGAAAAATTGTAAGCCTGATTAGAAATTGAGAAAATTTATGATCTTTGTACTCATTCTGGATTCAAATTCAGATCATTGGCATAGCAGCAAGGTGTGTTATTGCTATACCATAGAATATATTAATGTGATGGTATTTGTTAAAAATAATAAAATTGAAAAATTGTAGATTTTTAAAAAAAAAATATTGTAATGATATGACATGGGGAGATATGAGATGGGTATAGAGTTGATTTAAAAACATCTACCTCATATATATTTCAAAATGAGAAATCTCTAATTTATATGGCCCATGAGCCATGGACTATGAATTTTTATGGAATTTAAGACTGCAGAATTATGCTTAATGATGATAAAGCCATATGCATATGTATGAGAACCTAATTACCTCGCTCAAACTATCACAATCTGAATTTATTTAGTTAGTAAATATTGCTAGCTCTTATGACTAAATCTAACTCTTGATAAATAATTCTGGCAATATGAATTGATGTTCAATTGTATAGTCTTATCGGAGTAATATAAAATGAAATAATTAAAGCTAGGATTTTAGATTTAATATGTAAAATATTTTATTTACATTGATAACTAGAATGTAGGTCAGAAATTTGCATATTAAATAACCTTGGCTTATAATAACTAGTATGCATGTATTTACACTATGGATGATGTTAAACAAAGTACTTAGCCTGAATTAAAGTAAGATACACGATCAGCTCAATTTTGCTTATAGTAATTTAGTATTGAGAATTATTAACTTATTATGATCTATATTGAGGTTAAATCTAAATAAGTTATCTTGGCAAGTATCATTCAATATTTATTTATTTTTTTGTGGTTTAAGGCAGCTTCCTTTAATTGAACGTGCAAGTGAGATTGTTTACTTTATATAATGCTATACATGAAATCATTCTTTAACACTTGTCTATAACATAAGCTATAAAAACAAAAACTTTAAGATATCACTGAAACATTTAGCATTCAAATATTTACTATACTGGGTAAAATAGTCAAATTGGTATAAGAATTTGGAGGTATCCAAAATGAAATGATTTATAGCACTAGAAAATTTGATTGCAGTCTCTGGGATAATCCAGTTGTGATCTATTTTATAATACTTTTAATGTTTTAACTCCCTTATATATATATAGTAAGTGGTTGATAATCATATAATTACTTTCAATACATATGTGAATCTATCCAAAGGTGGTAAATTTTAATAATCATTGATTCCTGTGTTACCTAATAAACTTGTAATATCACAATTCCTTTATCAGCTATAAGTATTCATCTGTTTACTAGATTATCCACAAACAACATGTGCATAATAAGTATGTTCCAATAGGATATAATAAAATTCATCTGGTAGGTGGCGTTTCAGTCTCATGACTACAGTTTGATATATTTTATATTCCTTACTTTGTTCTTTTCCTTTCGTGAACAATTCTTAGAGTAATTGCTGAAAGCTAATTTGGCTTCTTCCATGAAATTGGCATTTTATTTTATTTATACTTGTCAAGACTCTATTCCTAATATATGTGTGATTATTTTGTTTTATATGCATATGTTTCAAATTCGAATGGCAATATTTTACGAAAAGTAAGATAAATTTATATTGTGATGAAAGTCATGGTTTTTATTCATTAGATGATCTTAACTTAAATCCATGGTCCTTAGGAAACAGATATCAACATGTTTAAATCTAGCAATCCATTTTTTTTTGTTCTTTTTCTAACTGGTCTTATGAATACGGACATTTCAGTAAATAGAATATATGCTAATAAAATATAGTTTTTACTAGATAGTTTATTGGAGCGTATGTGTGTAGATTCTCTCAAAAATAAAGAAAAGTATCCAATAAAGTTAATAAAAAGTTATTTTTTAAATACAATTTATCAGTTATTTTCACACACAAGAAAAATAACTTTTTTTATAATTTTCTTTCTTGTTGCTATATAACGTTTCTCTAGTGGATTTTGCTTAAACAATTGACGTAATAATGTTTATATAATATCAAATATATTTGCACACACACATACATATGAACCATTCATTTCACATGAAGTATAACATGTATCAATTATTCATTAATGTGCAAGTAAGTAATGTTACTCCAACAAAATAATTTTCCTAAAAATAAAGTATTTAAATTTTTTATTTATTAGTGATTTCAAATATAGTGTGCTTGCAAGTTAAAATTGCTATTGAAATTTACAACCACACTCTGATAATTCTTCACTTATTTTAATTTTGAATTATTTTTAAACAAAATAAGTAACAAAATACAGTTAAGATATTAATTAAAATCTTGTGGTAGGTATCATGTTTTGCCAGATAAAATAGAGAGTTTTCAATTGGCAGTGATTATTATTTCAGTGAAAAAAAAGTTGACATCTAACAATTTTTTTAAATGCTATACATATATAATAATATTTTGAAGGAACCGCCTAACTGGGTTAATATATATATAATATTGTAGGCAACAACAACAAAAAAAGATTTTAATTGCTTGACAAATTAATGAAAAAATAAATTATGTAAAAAATGAAAATAAGTTATTAAAAAAATACTTTTAAATGTTGATTCATTTTCAAATTTAAATGTTTATCAATATATAAATGAAGAGAAAAGTAATCTGTAAAGATAGTAGAATAAAACAAATTAACAATTCGAACAGACTAATCAGAAGTCTTGTTTTTTTAATTTACATATAAATTGTTGCAAATATTTCCTCTTCAGTGCATTTTTTCTCCACCTTCCATATTTCAACAACAAAATTTATTAATATTTTATTAAATTGTTTCATGTCTATTGAACAAGTAAAATATTGAAATATTTTATTAAATTTATAAATTAGTTTTTTTTTTTTTTTGACATACACATGACAAACAAGAATTATTTATTGACTGGCAGCAATGGCAAACTACAATCAGTGTTCAAGTTGTTTTTTTTTTTGCTTGATTTACATCATATATTTTAGTTATTCAAAACTTGCATGTATTGCAGACCATGTCGCTACATAACTTTTTTTTTTTTATAAAAATATAGAAAAGTTTATTCTCTATATAATTTTTATATTATACATATGCAGTTTTTTACATGTTTTAAAATGTAAATATTTTAGAATTATTTCAACAGAATGTGGCAAAAGAAGTTTATTTCATGTCATCACTATAACATGTTGAGGAAGGATACCAAGCTCTTGTTTTATATTTATTTTTCTTAATATTGATTTTGTTAACTTTTATTCATTTTTTATAAATAATTTGTTGCATACTGATTTAACTTTTGTTTATTTTTTATCATCAAAGAATTTCTAAAATCATTTAATATTTATTACAAATTGATTTTGTTGTATTTACAGTTTAAAAATTTGTGGAAAATTATTCTATTGTAATAAAAAATCTACAAAAATAAAGTCAAAATTTATAACAAAAGAACTTGATCAGTAAATTATACTATAAGTTGTTGTTGTTGTTTTTTTTTACATAGTTCCAGTGTTTTAAAATTTATATGTTATTGTTTAGCAGTAATATACAGACACTTACCAACTTGCTTAAGAATATTTCACAAATTTTTTTTGCATAATTCAATTTATGCATAATTTTAAAAAAAAATTATAAATGCTTACTGAGCAATAAGTCATGTATTATTTGAATAATTAAATTCACAGTGTTATAATATTAAAAACTTTTTTTATAAAATGTAAATTTTTTGATACTTTATGTATATTTCAGACAATGGATATCTTGAAATTAACTTTTATATTTAATAAAGTTTATTCTGCTGTTAATGAACACTAGAAAGATATTGTTGGGTTTGTAATACTACTACGTTAAATTATTTTTTAATTTTGAATAATAGGACAAATAAAAGTAAAATTAGTTCTGCAATAATGACAAAATACTATAAGATAATATTTCCCTTCTCCTATATGTTAAATTGTTTTTATCATTTAATTGGTTTAAATAGCAAAAAAATAATGTTACTTTTCTGCTAATGAATGAATAAAAGAACCCCTCCCCTTCTTTTTTTTTTTTTGCCACTAAGCAAAATTATTAAAGTTTAAATTGTATAATAAAGTGAATTGGCTGTTCATGAATGCTATTTTCTTTGTTTTATATTGTTAAGCGGTATTTTGGTATTAGAGCTGTGACATGGATCATGTATTAGACCTACTGCACTATTCATGCTGATAATTTTGTAATCTTATGATCTGACCAAAATAATGTGTACACAGATCTTGTACACACTTTTTTTTTAGCAAAAAAAAAAAAGAACATGTAAACAGATCTTGTACATGATATTTTGGCAAGATGTACAAAATTATCAGGAGGTTGAAACAAATGTGAACAGGTGAAGTAGATCTAATACATGCTCCGTGTTGCAGGACTAAAAATAACTATATGTAAAAAAATAGTAAAACATAATAAATATATATCATTTTTAATAACAAATGCATTCAAGTATGTATGACTTTGAAATATATATGACTTTTAATAATGTTCTGTGCTACAGGACTAAAAATAACTAAATGTAAAAAAATGGTAACACATAATAAATATGTATTATTCAAATATGTACGAATTTTAAAAAAAATACAAGATATGCGAGTATTGCCACTTTCAACACTAACAACTTTTAAGAACGACATTAGAAATTAAAGTAAAATGTGATTTGATAATCAAAAAAATTGCTTACTTTAAATATGTACCAAACAGCAAATGATTTTGATTTTTAAGTAATTTGTATAAAAATACATTAACTATATTTCTATGATACTTACCATGTAATATATATAACAGGAATTTATGTGTTAAAACTATATTTTTCACATATAATATAACCATACAAAATGGAGATCTACAGTAAAAATTTTCCCTCTGAAAATGTTCACATCATTGTAAAGTATGCTGGGATTTTCATATTAGTAGTAATAAATGCCATTTTTTTATATATAGAAATTAAACCAAAGCTCCTAAAAAAAAAATAAAATACATATTGTACCAACCTGGAATTGGTACATAATAATTTATCTAAAAAAATAAGTTATAAAAATATAAAGTTTCCTTATTAAACAAAATGCAGTTTGTTTTCGAAAAAAGTAAGAGTCAAATAGCATTCTATCATTAGTTTTTGAAATAAAAGTTACAATTAATTAATTAAAAGAGGGGAGGGAAATCTTGGTTAGAAAAGTTAAACGTTTTTTTCATGTGAATATTTTGAATTTAATTAAGCATGGAAATGTAAGATTAGTTGTAGGAATTTAATATCAGTGTTGAAAAACATTTAATAAAAGCAATATAGCTATTCTATTCAAAATTTTGAAAATTGAGAGATATTAATTAAAGGAAAAGGGGACTGATAGAGGATTTGAATTTGTATGTGCAGAAGAAATTTTTTTCAGGATCTTATTATCTATTTCAAATAATGTACATATTGTTGGGGTATAAAATAAGACTATTGTATATTTTAAGTTTTAATACTAATTTTGGTGAAATGGTAAATGATTGGGGGGGGGGGCAATTTGGTATTATCATTGGAGGATATATTATTAGCATGAAATTAGTTTCTATGGCTTACTGATTTTAATATCTAGGGATATAAATTTTTGGTACTTTATATGTTTATAATAAAAGTTTAACTTTTTTTTTTCATGCCATCTTTTTAGTCAAATTTAGCAGTAAAATTTTATCATTTTGTTTATGTAGTAAGTTCCCTACTTTTGACATGAAAGGAAACACAAGTACAATTCATGAAGATAGGTGGCGTGAGTAAAAATTTAAATGATAATTGGTTAAAAAATCAGCAATATTTAGAGTTTCATGACTTTTTATTTATTGCCATTGATAATGGAAACTAAATTAAAACAAATCTCACTTTAAATAAACAGTCTCAAAAGCTAAAACTGTTGACTGAATAAGATTAGACATATGTTAGTTATATAGTTTCATATAAAATATTTAATTTCATGTAATGTAGGTTAATTTATGTATTTTTAACAGAAGTTTGATTATAAATTAAGTTATTGATGAAATAACTATTTGTAATCCCAGTTTCACACCCTTATAGTTGATTATTTAACCATTTTGGTCATATTTCTGCTACTGTTCAGTATTTTATGCATTTTAGTATAGCAGAAGACTCAAGAGCTAAAAGTTTATTGATTTTGATTCCCAGTTGAGGAAAATCAAAAATCAAATCCAGTTTGATCGAGTAATATTTTTTTTTGGTATTCCATGATTTCCCAAGCAATGTATGCTTTTAAATGAAAATAAATTATGTTATAACTGAATTTTTCTAAGGGGGTATTGTCTTCATTAACAGCCACTCGCTCTAAAAGAAGAAAACAAAATAGAAGAAAAACAAAAAATGCAGGGGAGGGGAGGGGATTGGTGCCATAATTATTTAATATTTAGTTAAAGATGAGTGTGGCTTCATAAACATATATTCTCATGATCACAGTTTTTGTAGAAAGATGATCGATAGAATGAGTGTTTTATAAGGCAAAGTCTTATACTAATTTCAGTGACTGAAAACAGTAAGATACAGGAAAGTGGGGAGAGAATGAGAGCTAAGTGAAGAGGCAAAAAATTGCTTCAATCAGAATCCATATCTATCATATTCTTTTGGTGAGTCAACATTTTATCATGCAAGGTAGCAGGAAGTATTCTTGGCATTGCTAATGTAATTTATTTAAAAAAATGTGAATTTGTTATAATTTTAATTATAATGGATATCAAACTGTAAATCAACAGCTATCATTTTGGTTTATCAACTTATTAAATATATATTCATATCAAATGTTATTTAGGTTTAATGTGTGTTTAAGATCAAGTAAGAGGTTGGTACTTTGAATCTCTTGTTTGGAAATTTTGTATAAGATCATTATAAATAATTTTTTTTTTTTTACTTAATTTTATTGATCAATGAATGATTAAAAACTCAATTTTTTTTATTAAAACTTATGAAATTGTGTATTGTAATAATTTTTAAATTGAAATTTTTGCTACTCTATTCTAAAATCATAAATATCACATTCATTTATATATATTTATGAGATTATGTATGTTAAAGTATTGGCAAACAATAGTAAGCTATTTACCAGTGTTCATATTTGTTATTACGTGCTAATAATATTTTAATGCTTATTTACTATTATCTGACTTTTCCAGAATGTATAACTGTGTTCGTGTTTGTACTATACATACATACATACATACATACACACACACACACGCGCGCGCGCGCATTTTCATTAAAATTTATGAAATTCTTTTATCAACTTAAAATCTAAATTAAAACTAACAAATGCTATTAGCTGAAATTTATAAAACGTTAAAGAAAATTAAATTATGTCTGTTCACTTTGGTATCCTCTTTTTGTATTATTAAAGTAAAATTCTTATTATTGGAAATTTTACTTTTAACTATAGTAAATTATTAAATATCTCTAGGCATTAGATTTTTATTTATTTCATTGAAAACTCAAATTGTTTCTGTGATCTTCAACAAGAGACATCATCCACAGTGAATCAAATTTGTGCTTAATAAACTTCATTTATTAGCTTTGTAGATTATCCTAATGAACTAAGATGTGAGTGCTAGTTACTTTGCTAACAGCATTAATTCTGTTGCTTCAAATAAAAAGATTCAGACAGTTATTCATTTAAATAATTTTCTTGTTCGTTAGCCATGCACTCCAAATTTTAATTATTATATTTTGAAAACTACTAAATGATTATTGTAACATATGTATGTGTATATATATACACACGTGTGTAAAAAATAATATGCTATATTTAAATAAATTCAGTTTAAATGGTTAGTTTAAACCTTATATAGACAAATTAATTTAAAGAGACTTAACAGAATTGATAATTTAACATATCTCACTTTCAAAATGAATATAAGATTAATAACAGTTGAAGGTTCAGAAGGATTTTAATTTAGATATTAGTTTGATAGTCATTATTTTGCATAGACATTGTTGTTAATTAATTATTGTAAACTCAATATACATTATATCTATCTACCTGCAGTTAGCATCATTTGAACAGGAATATATATTTCTCTCTAATGTTCTTTTTCCTCTATTATATTTAAATTCTTAATTATATATTTAAAATAAAAAGGTATATAAAATATTGTACAGTAAATATCAAAATATAAGTATAACAATAAATTTATACAGATTGAACATCATCCATGACATAAAGCACCATTGATTATTGAAAATTTAAATAAATATTATATAAAAACAATTACTGATTTTAATATCTAGGGATATAAATTTGTAGTACATTATATGTTTATAATAAAAATTTATAATTTTTTTTTTAAATCTAGCAGTAAAATTTTATCATTTTGTGTATGTAGTAAGTTCCCATTAGATTTTTTAATATTATTATGAAGAATGTATAGTACAATAAATTCAAAGGAAATGTGTTTAAAAAGTTAATGACTAAAGTTTATTATGTTTTTAATAATATTTATCACAAATAGAAAAATATAAGCAAAGCAAATGTATTTACAAAAGATAGTAATTAATTTGTATTATATTGGATTATTTCATTATCTAATATTATTGGGTAAATGCCTTTTAGAAAAATTCAGACTATTTTATATTCTTTTAAATACATTTGATTGTTGTTAATAACATAGAAAGATTAATGTATAACAACATTTTGAGTTATTTTCTTCAGTGTTGCTGACCCAACCAGTGACAGTTTAGCATAGGAATTCATTAGAAGTTCTGACTAACTTAGCTATTCTATAAAAACCAACACTCAATAGAAATTACATCTTTTTATCTAGAAGTGTCTTCCTAATTTTTCCATTTTTCCTTTTAATGGCAAGTTTAATGAAAGATTTCTAAACATTATGGACTATCACACTATTTGCTATTATCACAGGAACAGTTGCTTTAAATTGTTCTTTTTAATTTTTCATCTGTATCTAACATGCAAGATCTGTAATTTTTTTGCCTTTCTAATTTTTATTTTGTGTTTTTTTTTCATCCTTATTAGTAAGAAATAAAGTCATAGGTTAAGCTGAGTTACTCAGATATGTTAAAGCACTGACTGTAAAAGCAAAATAAAAAAATGATTGTAAATACAATTCAGCTTTTATTTATGGGAAAAAAGCAGCATCTTATTTTTATAGACATTAAGTCAATGATTTACCTTTAATCATGCATTGTACAAATTCATCAGAATGCATTTTTATGAAAGATAGTCTCATGATGTTTATTTTTAGATTACCAAACAAAATGAATGGAAAATATGATTAATCTGAATAGCTTGCAAAATGTCCTTAGTTATTTTTGTAGCAATTATTTATAGGGTAAGCAAAGCAAGAGTTAATAATAAAAAAACTAATTAAAATGTAAAATCCCTGAACAATAATCATTTGATATTAGCAATTTGGGTTAAGACTAAGAATGCCATGCCATCATTCATATTGATGGATATGTATCAATGGGAAAAATCAAAATAAAATACTCTTTGAATAAGAATCAGTATCTTTTCATTCACTGGGTATAAATACATTATGAACAAATGCTTATATATGCAGACTTTTTATTTGTGTCTATACACAATAAAAAATGCATGCACATTTTTTTTTTGTTATATATATTTATGTGTTATTTTGTTGTTTAAAAAACCTTAATAATGCTTTATGAAATGTGATTTGTTATTAGAAAATGAAATGTTGCTTTTTTCATTTTAGATTTACATTTAGACTAAGTAATGCCGACATAATCTTAAAATGTCAAATTAGATCATTTCTTGTCATGTAAAATCGAAGTTAACATTGAGTTCTGCACTAATAATTCATAGGATGCAAATGTTAGTTATATATACATTCTTTTTTTTTTTTTTTTTTAAAGCGTTTTTTTTTTTTTAAATGCCTTTTTTAAACTTACAAATGGATAGAATATTTATATTTTCCAAATTTTTGAATATTTTATTTTTGTTATAAGAAAGTATGTTTAGATATTATGTATGACATATATATCTTTTGATTAAGATATAATTATTTTCGATTGTTAAACTTAAATTGGCTTTTTGATCATTTTAAATTAATCCAGATTAGGGATGTTAATTAAAACAAAATTCATGTGACCATATATAAATCAAAAATTAAAAATGAATTTAATAACCCATGGATATTTATAGCATATATAATGTTTTATAAGATTTATTTCAATAATCCTTGAAATTTGACAATATTTGAAATCACATTTTGTATATAGATGTTGACTAATTCTCTTATAGGATCACTGATGTGTATATGGAATATAATTTTGAAGTGTATAATTTCAAAGTTGAAAGATTTCTTAAAGCTATGATATTTTCTCTAATCTTTAGTGATGGGAGGCTTTTGATAGACATAAATGTCTTACTGTATCAATGCATAATTCATTGGAAAACTATATTTTCTAAAGGATAAAAGAATTACAATTTCATTGTTTGGTTTTGTAAACATCAAGTTGAAGCTAGTCGTACAAGAATTATAACTAATTTTAATTTTTTAAAATCTGGGAGAACACATTTCTCATCTAACATAGGAAGAGGTGCTACTTCATGTCATCCTCTTTTCTATAAATCTAATTCATATTTGCAAAATATCTTAAATAATATTTTTGCATGTTTGACAAAAGAAAATTCAGTTTTGTCTGGGCAACATTTGATATTTTGCTTATTATAAAACATTTTCTTATTAATTTATTTAGCACATATATACCCCCCTCCTCCCCAATTTATCTATTCAAAAATTGTTTGTGAAAGCATCTTTAGAGATTCCAAGCAGAAAATTTATTTGTAACTTTATTTAAATTTTCAATTCTTCCATAAATGCATAAATTATGCATTTATTAATTAAGTTGTCCAGAGATTGTGTTTAGTAAATTCCAAAATATTTGAACACCAGAAATGACAGATTAAGTTTTGATCTAAAAATCTTTAGCCCTTGAATTCATCATTATACCACTATATTAACTGATAAAGATTTTAGGCTAATGAATATACAAAATAGAAATGTAAGTCACATCTAATTTGTGGAAGTATAATTTCATGTACTGCATGAGGGATGAAATTATATAATATTGAATAGCATCTAAAGAAATATAAACATATTTTTATGGAAAGAAGTCTATATTTCTTGGAAAGATATCAAATTTATTCTAGATTTTTATATTTAAATTACATTTTTGGGATAATTATGAATGATATATCAGCCTTTTGTTTCTAAAGTAAGTATTTGTCTATATTATCAACTGAATTGGAGAATTATGTTGTAAAATTTATATGAAATATTAGTAATTTCAAAAGTAGCAATCTAACAGTAAATTTTCTACTTGTAAAACTAAAAAAAAAAAAAAGAAAATATTGGAGGTTCAGATGTAAGTTGATCTTGGCAACATTTCATTTCACTGTGATTTGAATGTTTGGATTACAATACTTTGTAAAATCCAATGATTCTTTTCAATATGCATTAAACTTTGACATCAGTTTTTTTTTTACTATATATACTAGATATAGTCTTGGTTTAAGATTGTCTGTTTTGAATCAGTAAGCAAGTCAATTGTTTTGTTTACTGATGTTCCAGCTAATGGTTGGATATTTTTGTAAATTCAGATAGTCAGCCATTTTTTTTACAGACTCATTAAACCATATTTACGTAAAGTATTTTCTATTTCAATAAAATTAAATGTACAGATTATAATATTAAAATAAATATTCAAGTTACAAATATTAAAATAAATCATTTTATTGTGATTGTTTAGTTACTTATTCTCATAATAGATGACATTTATCTATTTTGGGATTGTCTAAGTGTTGACTGGTTTCTAATGGTTATTTAAAATTAAATAGGGAACCGTGATTTTTAAAATTATTATAATGTCTTAAAAAAAACTACAAATGTACAAGATGACATCTTGGAATTGTAAAATTTTGATTTACAAGACTTAAATAATATGTTTATAATAAGCCAATAAAAAATTTGAAGTTATCTGTATTATTGTATTTTAGAATATCAAATATCCATCATAATATATATAAAATGGAAGCCTTTACCATTTATGTTTTTCCTAGATCTTATTAACTTGATTGCATATCATTCTGCATTAGCTTATGACTTCAATATTTTACATTTATGAAGAAGTTGAAAATGGTATTAAAAGGTTCGGGGGAAACATTTGCAATATTGTTATTAAAATTTATAGATATTTAATATTTATTTGGAAAATTTAATTCAAGGAATGAGTACATAAGAAAGATTTTACACTTTAATCACCCCTTCCATACAAACAATTGGGGTCAAATTACTTTTGATGAATTCTTTTATCTTGAGATTTTTTTTTTTACACAACATGCATATTTTAATTTGTCTTTATTTTGACTTCTTTACTCCTCTGTGAATTTATTGATACATGATTGAATTATGTGTTATGATAGGCACAAGACTTTATTTTTCTTTTAATTTACCCATTTTAATTATATTTGATCTGTATTAAACAATAAATTTTTGTCATCAATTAAATTTTTATATTTATTTTTCTACCTATATTTATTAGGATTCATTTTCAATGAAATGAGTTTACAGAAAATCATTTATGTGTTTGTATACAATTTTAAAATAATTTTTCTCTTCAATTTTTTAAACATTGAATTTTATATAATTTAAAATGAAATATTTTTTAAACATTTAGGTTTTTGTTTTGCATGAGCAAGGAACTCATCACTATTGTGTTACTTTTTTCATTACTACCTTATTTAGCAATATAGACAGAATTTATTTATACAAATTTTTATGCAAACAAATTATAGTAGTTTGTATCAATCCAACAAGATATTAACTGCTAATGAATATATTGTATATTATCTATAATTATCAGTCATATACATGATTATGTTCTTCTATTTCTATTATTTGATTTCCTCTGAAAATCAGCACTTTTTGTTTCCTCCCTCTCTTTTTCAATATTATCTGTAATATTCTTTTTTTATGTCTGTCTCTTTATTGATTATATATAATTGAATAATAGATTGATCTTTGATTCAGGAGACTTTAGCTCATGAATTAATCATTGTTCTAGCACTGAAGCTTTTTGATCTGTGTATTGATTGATAGAGTATAATATTATTTTCATGTTTAAACTATTTATGCATTGATTACAACATGCACACATATTTATTGTTACAAATGCTTATTATGATAACAATTGTAATAATATTTTAAGTTTAATTTAACTTTCAATTTAGATATTTATACATTTTCATTTTTATAAAAAATGAGAAACAAAATAAAACTAGAAGTATATTTTATAAAATCCAGTTGATAATCATCATCAGTTAGCTACATCAGATCTATACATCATTTTCGCATTACCTTTTCCAATATTCATTTTTTGTTTTACTCTTCATATACTCAAAACAAACCTTTCCTTTCAATATTTTAGATTAACTTTTGTTTTTATCACATTTCATAGATCTATTCATCATGCCATAGAACTTTTATTTAAGAAACTTGACTAATTCAATTTATGTTTGTTTTCCAAAATACCTCAATAAATGTACTATTTAAAAAACTCATTCTTTCCAAGCTTCTGTATTTTTTATTTTTTTCCAACTCATTTTGTCTTGCACTAAGTCTATTTTTTTATAATCATTCTCTTATCATTTAAGTTTTTGTTTTATATGGAACTACATCCCAAATAAAAAAAATTAACAAACCTTTTCTTAATATTACCTTCAATTGTCCAACAACTTCCTAAATGTTCTCAACTTATAGCCGTGTCTATTGTTTTGTTCACTTTAATCTCATTATTTGCAAATCTCTAAAATCTGATAAAATAGATTTTCAAATATTAATTCTATTTTTGCCAAAACCGTTCTTAAGACAACTGTTTAAAATCTGATTGGCTGTCTGAGAGACAACGGTAGGCGCATGTGAAAGACTAGCAACTTTCAATTATTACTAATATAAATTATTTTTAAAAACTGAAAATAGACAATCATTTTTTCCTACATATTTTAATGTTTCTTTTGTAAGTATAGCATTTAATCCTGCAAATATTTTTTATATCATATGAAATTTCTTTAACAATCATTTGTCATTTCGGTGTTTTTTTTTAAGTAGCTATAAAAAAATCTGTTTATTTGTCATATTTGTTGATTGTTAATGATATTGGGATTGCCTAAGTGTTGACTGGCTTTTAAAGATATATATATATATATCAATAAAAATAATAGATATAATGGTAATAAACTATTATAAATAGTCTTTTAATCTGAGAAATACTTTCGGTTAATTTCTTAACATGCCTCAACTGCCCTTAAATTCAAATAACAAAATGTAAGCAAGCATTATCAACTCAAATACCACAAATCCCAAACTTTAATGTTAGCAGCGTGTCTGTTAATTAAATTCATTTTATTTATTCCTATTTATTAAAATTGCTTTCTTAATTTTTCTTTTATTATGGTTTCTTTCTCCATGAAGAATCTTCACACTTTCAATATCAAATTTATATTTACATGTCTTTTCATGATCTAAGAAAACTGAAGCAGTCATTAAATCACTATTATTTTTATTTTTCACACATTTATATAACAATTCATGCTCCTTTAATCTTTTTTCAATACTGCATCTCGATTCACTTATATATGATAAAATTTGATATAACAATACAAAATAATTATAGAGTTATAATGGTTTGAATGAGATAAAGATTGATAGTAAAAAATGGATATCTATTCCATTTATTTCAAATGTTTAAAAGAAATTTTTTAAGGATATATATATAAGATTGTGTTTAATGTTTTATTTTGTGTTCCAAATAATGGTAATAAATTAGTGAATAATTCTAAAAATGTTATACCTGTCAGGCAGAAAAATAATGTGTATCAATTTTTTTGTGGATATATGTTATATATAGGTGGATCGAAGTGCAGTATGGAAAAAAGATTTAAGGAGCATGAATTGTTATATAATAAGTGTGTGAAAAATAAAAATAATAGTGATTTAATGACTGCTTCAGTTTTCTTGGATCATAAAAGGAGTAAATATAAATTTAAGTTTGATATTGAAAGTGTGAAGATTCTTCGTGGAGAGAGAAACCATAATAAAAGAAAAATCAAGGAGGCAAGTTTAATAAATAGGAATAAACAATTTTATTAATAGACAAGCTGCTAACATTAAAATTCAGGATTCATGGGATTTGAGTTGATGTTGTTTGCTTCCATTTCGTTATTTGAATTTTGTTGCTGTTTTTATTACTGTCATTATTAATTCTTATTATAAATAAATAAATTTAAATTTAATTGAAATCTAATAAACCTGGCTAGTTATTTTTTTTAAGTGTGCAAGGTAGTTTTTGATAGTTAAATCTTAATCTAATATCAAACCAATATTAGTAAATGAAATAAGGTTTTATACATATCTGTTTTATTATATGATTATTATTTAAATCTCATTAGATATAAATATTATATTGTCATTGCATTGAAATATTTGTTTGCTTTATGTGAGTTAATATCTGTTGTATCAATAATGTAATTAGTTCACTGTTAATTATTAACAGGTTATCTTGTTCAGTTATAAAAATCTTGATTGATTTTATTCTGTCATTAGTCAGATTGATTTGCCTTAATTATCTTTAAACTTTAGTAACTATTAAATCTTAAGGTTTATCTTTGACTAAATAAAAAAAAAATACATGCCAATAATTATTTTATATTGCTTAATTGTCATAAAATCCATTTTAATAATTGATTGACTGGAAATTTAAAATAGATGGATAGGATTTAGTTGATCACGATTCGGTAAATATCCAATAGAAACCTACTGTATGTTTGATATAACGATATGATTGAGTATTAAAAATGCAACATTATCTAATAGGTTTATTGATAATGCTTTTTTGTTAAAGTAGAGTATAGATAGGTTAATATTATTTAACATTTTATTGAACTTAATATAAAACTAATTAATGGTTTATTTTAATTTAAATATTAGAGATATTGTAGGTTTATAAAACATTCTCAAAATGTTATTATAACCATTTAGGAACTAGTTTATTTGGGTAGGAAATATCATTAAATTTTAACATAAATTTACATTACTATATATAATATATGATTAGTAAAGTATATCAAAACTTAGTTATTTATTGATTTGAATTTGGTTTCATTCAATTATAAATTAAATGGATATTGTAGGCATATATCATTGTTCAGGAGAATAATATATGATTCCACTGCTTATTGTTTATTTTGGGATAATGGATAGATTTGGTGATGTTTGAGGTGATGATATTGTTTGTTTGTTTTTTAAATGCTATCTGAATAAATTAGGTTTTTAATAAAGATTGTCATCAGTATTTTACTTTAGTGCAGTGGACAATCTAAATAATTATATATTGGAAATATTATTATTGCATAGTATAACTAAAGATTGCTAGATTATTTTATACAAATTATAACAGAGTCACTATTTATTGGTAAGATTTGCTCTGTTATAAATAACATTTAAACCATAAGGGTATTTCTTCATTATCATTATTTTATTTTTGTGTTAGTAATAACTGGTCGTCTAAAACCTGTAGGGCAATTTCTTTTGTTTCATGACAAATGCTGACCAAACCAGTAGAGGGATAATGGAGTAGAAGATCAATTATTATCCCATTACAAAATGGCTACCCAACTGAGGACCGATGATCATATACTGGTAGCCACCGTTACAATATATATTTACATAAATTATTAAAACTTTTTTTTTCTAATATATGAGTAATCAAAGATTCTTTTTTGAACTCAGTATAAAATATTAATTGCTGTATATAATAGCCAACTTCTGAATAGTAAACTATAATCAATATAAATCTTATAACAACTTTTTCAAAGAAATCCCCTTTATCAACTTTACCCAGCATGTTAGAATATGTTATAATTTTATTTTATAAGAAGCACATTCATCAAAAATGTAAATAAAGAAAACCTATTATATATATATTTATTGTAACCACTGAGTATGAGGCACGGTTCCTCGAAAACGTTCAGCCAAATTTATTACTAACTATATTTTTTCTCTAATAATTTACAATTAAGTATTTTTCATTTTTACAAATAAGGAGAAATTAAAACCACATTTATTACCTTAGTATAAATTTATGAAATAGATTTTACCAGCTGTTTTGTAAGTGTGAAAGATGAAATACAATTATTTATTGTGATGCTTTTTATAACTGTATTCATCCCAAATATAATTTTACAAGCCTTATACTTCTAACTGTAAACTTATATCTTACTATTTTTTAAACCCCAAATTGTTCCTTAAACAGAAATATTTTCAAATTTATTAGAATTTAATTTATTCTGAAATTTCAATGACATCTGATTTATATATGAAATTAAACTTGCTGCTTTAATATTTTTTTTATTTCCTTACATTGTCGTTATTTCTTCAATGAATCATAACTATTGAACAAAACATATAATCATTGATTTAAGCCTGAATCTCATTATAAGTATCAATTAACTTTTTCAAATTATTTTTAACTATAGGCTGAAGATATTCATTATAATCTTATCAATTTTTTATGCACTATACCCCATTAAACGTTTTACCATTATAGTTCATTCTCTTTTCTTTTCATTTTTTTCAGTTAATCCAACTTATATATATTCTTATACAATTCTCTTCTACGCAGAAAATTTGTCAGTTTTTATTCTTGGAAATTTTCTTTTCATAGCAAATATTGTTGCTATATCTTAAATCATGCATACTTCTTATGTATATAATTTTTCTGTTTAATATATTTAATTAGATGACTTTTAATATAAAATCGATACTTTATTGTATATATTATATAATTTTTATATTATATTTAAAGATCTCTTATTTAATTTTTTTGTCAATATTGTGTAATTATTTGATATCTTTTTTTTTTTTGTCAAAGTTGTATAATTATTTTAAGAAAAACAAATTGGTTTTGATGTTTGAAAATTCTCATTATGTATTTATTAAAATGAGAAATTTTAAAGAAAATTGAATTAAAAGGAGATTATGAAAGTTTTAAAAAGCATCAAGTTGTCACTATCTACATCTGCCTGCCAGTCAAGCCAGTGGCACTGTTATTGTGTGAGGTCATCAAAGTTGATACTGTGTAACAGATGTGGTCACTGATCTACCTTCTAATTCTTTTGGTTAAAAATAACTGATCTTCTGAAAGTGACATTTAAAGAATTCCAGATTCTGTCATATTAAATGTTAATAATTTGGATAATGTTTGTTATCCTTAAGTATTAGTTTATTTTTTTAAAAGATTATTTTAGATTTATATATTTTTTTAATGACAGTTTAATAACTTCTTATTGCGTGAATGAATATGTATAATAATGTTCAATGTATGTATGTTTTCATATAGCATACTTATTATTTTAAAGATAGTTGTATTATATGTGCTTTGGGAAGATAGAATCATAATGAAAAAAAAATGTGAAAAACATTTGGAAATGTTCAGAATATGAGAATTGAGGGGAAACAATAAGAAAAATGTGTAACGAAATATTTAAATATTTTCAACTGTTGGAAAAGTTGAAAATATTAAGAGTTTTTGGAAATTACAAAAAAAAAAAAAAAAGATTGATTCCATATATATTGAGCATTATTTAAAAAAAATGTGAAAAGAATTGAAGTCTGAGAAATGAAAAGATGTTAGAAAATATGAAAAATGATTGCAATTTAAGTAGAAATACTCTCTCTGTTGTACGTTTGTTAATAACAGTATTAATATATATATATTGGAATTGTTGTTAGCATCATTAGAGAGTTATAAATAAGTATCAAAGTATTGTCATCATAATTTTAGAAGAAAAAAGAAACAAGATAGATGATAAAGAATATGTTTAAATGTGCTGGAACATAGTTAACAGTGAAGCTAAGGTACTTATAATATTAAGTGATTGGGCGCTTTTAAGAAGTTTTTTCTTCTCATAATTATAGTGAAAAGATCATCAGAAAAAGGTGGAATATATAGGCAACAAATAGTTAAATATATGCAAAAAGTGGATTAGAAATTCCATTTTTTGGAGAGGGGAAAAGCATGCTTCCTTTTGGTTTATAACATGGATGCTGTTAGCTATATGCCATGCTTTTTTTATTTTGTGTTTGGAGTCATGTCATTCTACACATGCTATAGAAGTGGAGGAAGGTTCAAATGTATGGCTGGTGGATCTTTGGCATTCTAAAAAGATGGAATTGTATTCGAGTTTACTAAGAGCTTTTTCGTATAAGTAACAATAATAATAAATTTAAAAACCATTAAAGAAAAATTGGAGTTGAAATTGCTGTGTTTAAAATTAAGGATTGAAATGTAGTTACTCAAATATACAATCTCATCATAATTATTGCAAGATGATTGATGACAGTAGAGACTCATAATGACATCTAGTTGGCTGAAGGCAATAAGGTAAAATAAAATGAAAGAAAGAGAAAAATAATGATGACTAATTTATTTATTATGATAAGATAATGACTCTCATTGAATTATATATATATAATTAATATAGCAATGTAAAAAAAGTTATTAGACTAGTAATTATAAGGCAGTAATTTATTCAGTTAAATATCGTAACTGAATTTTTTTTATTTAAAATACATCTATTAGAGCAAAAATATTGCAGTTTTATTGGTATGAGCAACCCTAACAGATGTTTTTAAACATATAGAGGAATTTAGTGCATTTTGCTTGGTTTTTATTTGCATTATTACATGTAATTTCCATGTTGTTTGTATTTTCATTTATTGATTATTTATTGACATTATATATATCATAATATAATTAGGTCTTCACTATATTTTTATTACAATGGCCAGAAATAAAGAAGATTTAATGCAGTTGTTTTAGAAGTTTTGAATCTGTGATCCTGTAATTAATTTTGTTTCTTATTTGAGGAGTACATATGCCATTATTAACTATTATTATCAATTGTACTTGTTTTGTAATCAAAATTGATGGGAATTTTGTAAGATATTTTTAGAAAATAAGAAAATATGGGAATCTTGCATAAGTTCATAAATGCAATAATTTATTGGAAATATAATTCAAGGCATAAACACCTCTTTTTTTAAATTTATTAAAGAAATATTATCTAAATGCTCTTACTATTATTATTTAAAGCATAAAATAAAATTAGATTATTTGGGGAAACTTCACTTACTAAGCCTCTTACTATTTAATTATACTGTATGCATGATCTCCCTTATCTATTATTGTGTAAGAGTGTATCAAGCTTTTTAAAAGATTATTTGACTTCTGTTTTCATCTGGAAAAATGAGATGAAAAAAGGGGTCTATTTTCATTATAACTTATTTAAAAGATCATCTGCTTATTAATAAAATTAATTATTTATAAATATAATTGTGAATTGTCATGAGGAAAAATGAAAATTATGAAATTTAAGTACTATAGGTAATGGTTAATATGTGATAAAAAATTATGACTGTAGTAGACTTAATATGAAGGTAGATATCTATGCATATTGCATAGTATATATTTTGTACATTTTATGGGATTGCTCAAGCATCAAATGAATTTTATATAGGATTAAAAAAAAAACACCTTCATTGGAAATTGTCATGTTATTTTTCCATTATATATATATATATTTTATGGAAATGAATTGTTTTATTATAATCTTTAGTAATTATATTATTTGTAATAACTATTACTAGTTATTATTGCATTTTGTCTTTTGAATAATGCTGATTTAATTTTTATATATGTAAAAAGATAAGACAATATTTGAATAGTCTACTGTTGGACAGCAGTCTCTCCAATAGTTCCAAAGAGAAAAATTGAAGATTTAATTCTATATGTACATTAATGACTCTTTAGTATAATATTCTTTTCTTAAATTTTTATTTATTTATGGGGAGGGGGGTATTATAATAATCTGTGTGTTAAATTTTCTAATCAAATCTTTTATGGTAATTATAAATTATGGAGTGCTAACATTTGATCAATATCAGTTGTGATATATTTCCATTATTTTTCACTCTGTTAACAGTATTTTATTTGCATTTCAATATTTATATTGAATTATATTAATTTTAACAAGCTGTAATAAGATATATTGCATATCTATTTAACTTATAAATATTTATTAATTTAATATCATAAAAACAGTTTTGCAAATGGAATAAATATAAAAATAAATAAATTGGCTAGAATATTTGAAATATAAAAAATATAATATGAAAGCAAGGGAAAATAATATTGTTTGAAGGAACAATTTCCAGGATTGGATGGATATCAATTATAAGTCTAGAAAAAATTTAACAATTATTGCTTTACAATATTAAATCTATTAAAAGAGTTAGAAATGCAAGACTACAATTTATTAAAAGATTTTATTTCTGAAATGAAATGGAAAAATAACGTGATATAAAAAATAGCAGAGATAATAAAACTTTCTCTTTGGTTTCTATTATTAGAACTCATGAGGTGAGTGAGTATAATATTGTATTTTGTTCAAAAATAATAAATGATAGATTGATTATGGTTTATATGGAAAACTATTTTAAGAATTTGTATGCTATTCAGATTTGTAATCTACAAAATTTTACTACTATGATAAAGTTATGTATGTGTAAATCAAAGTACAAAAAAACAAAAACAAAACAACAACAATCAGGAATTTATGGATTGGATATAAGAAGTTAGGAAAAATGATAAATTTATAAAGGTTTTAAAATAATGATAATAAAAATGTGATTGAAAATCAATAAATATATAATACGATAGTTATTGAAATAATATTAGATATATATTTAAATTCTTTATTTTATAAACTTATTTACAAGTGCTGGTTATATTTGCAATGATGCAATTTCTTTATCATGAAACAGTGCATGACATTGATATATTTAATATTTATTTAACAGGAAAGTGCTTGAAAAGCTTGAAAGATAATACTTGGTGTTGTACCCGTCTATAAATAGATGGTCCAAAAATATTGGTATTTAAAATATTTAAAGGCTAAAAAAAAAAAAAAAAAGTAAATTTAAAGATCTTATTAAAAAGACGCAATTTTAATTTTTTTTTTAGTTAGTGTAATTTTTTTTTAAAACATAATGAGAGTTGATTTTTTTTGTTTCGAATTATTATTACTTTGATTAAAAATAAGAGTTAAAATTGGAAAGAATAAATGACACGCAGATTACTAATCCAGACAAATAAAAAGAAAAAATTCTGAAGTAAAATATTACAATCATTAAAACTTTTTTTTTTTGGAAGCTAATTAAAGATGGCAGAATTATGCTAAAAAAAAAAAAAAGACTTTGTAACTTAAATTTAAGAAATAATATACTAGATTATTATCTGGTATTCTGATAAAAGAACAAAAGAAAGTTGATGCGCAGAGAAATCTAAAAACTGATCATGAATATAAAAGGTCAGAAAAACTTCAAACAAAGTCTTGTCTTGTCTGTTTTTTCTTTTGTCTGGTCCAGGATCATAAAAGATCCAGGACCACTCTACGCTGAAATAATTCTTCATGCTGGAGTGGACCAAGGCTTTTGCTGTCATCGTTCATGCGATGATCACCAGAAAAGTTTTCGTGACTTACCTTTAGGATGGACCAAGAACAAGTTAAAACCAAAATGGCCACAAGCTCATTCTACCTCATGAAAAACCATGCATGGTAATCAGATGGTCTACGGAAATTTGCTAAACTTACCGGTAAGCTATGATTAATGATTACCGATTGTGACTAAATTAAGCTTATAATATACTAGTAATAGAGACATTTGCAGATTTATCATCCAAAGAACTTTCTGGAAGAAACTTAAGTGAACTTTAAAATCGTTAAACTGTTTTAATTAATTGATTTATATCTGGATTAGCATGCATGCAGTGTTTCCAACTTATTAGTAATTTGTGTTTTTAATATTTTAATTTATTAGAATAAAATATTTATTTCTAATATCAACTTTTCATTGTGCGTTATTAATGTTAGTTATTAAATTTATTAATATTAATTAATTGTGTGATGTGTAAATTACCTTAGCCAATATATTTATTTATTAACTAACCCCCGAGTGTAATATTTTCTGAAAAATAAAAAAGTTACAGGAAATCATAAACCCGATCTTTTAGTTACTTGCGTCAAAATTATGGGATACGAGGAAGTTAGGAATCTATTGACTATGGCACCCTCTTACAAAATTAAAACTAACTTTGTCGGCAATTCCGGTCACAATAATTAGTAGGTTAGTTAATCAGAATATATAGCTATGTTTGTGGAAATAGGAATGAGATATTTCTTTCTTCATAGCTTGATTAACTTTCACTTTATAGTGTGTAAAAGAAAGCCTACCAGAAACTAGTAAAATGTGAAGAACGTTACAGTATATTTTTATGCTTTATCAATAATCTTGAGCTAAATGAAACAGCATGTAACCATTTCAACCATAAAGCCATTGTAATATATATTTTATTTTTTATCATAACTAATTATTATCAATTTTCTAACAATAACACAATTTTAGCAAACCTAAGGAATGCCCCAACATTTCAAACTTTCAGGATATTCTACTATATGTAATACCCTTTTTTCTCTGCTATCATACTTGCTTTTGTTTGTATTGTTTTATTACAAATCCAAATATAATTTTAATGTAAAACATTCTATTAGATGACTGACTTTATGTATGTAATTTTCTTCTACATATTTTTTATTATTAACATTTTTACTTTTAAAAAAAACTAAAAAAAAAAAAATATTCAACAACTTTTATGGATTTTTAGTTCTACCTTTTTTTCTCTTTAGTTTATTAGAAATTCTAGTAAATCTCTTTTAAATGGTTGCATGGTTGTTGTTTTTTAAAATTTTGTTTATTTATTGGAAATATTTTAAGATTACTAGTAGAGGAAAGAGATAAGTCATACAATAATTATTTGTGAATGTACATATATATTTTTTAAAAATGTCTTTCCATATTTAATGTTATGTAATTTTGATTTTTGTTTGAAATAAGCATTGCACTTTTGACAGATTATGGATGTGAACAAATTTTCAGAACAAAACTGTCACTATGATTTTCAAACTAAGAACTTTTAAAATTATTTTCTAGTTGTCAGTTGTTGCTTTCTTTTATTTTGAAGCTTTTTGTTTGTTTTGTTTTTATAATATGTATAAATCAATTTTTTAGAAAACAATTTTAAGGAGCAAAGTAAATGCTTTGCAAATGATTGTAGATATATTCTTTTTTTAAAAAAAAAAAAAAAAAAGTTTTACATTTGATTTATAAAATATAATTGTTGTTGAGCTTTGAACATTTAATTTTGCTTTAAAAATTTATTAATTAAATAAAAAATTTAATTTAAATGGTAATAATTAATAAAAGAAAAAGTGATTTATTAGTCTAATTTAAATGTAATTTATTAATTAATTTAATAAGTAAAATTTTTTTTTTTTAATCTGTTAGATTTTAGAGACATAATTCTTTCTACATTTTTCATTCACATATAGTGGTTTATATTTTATCTAATTTGCCTCATTTTGGATATATTCATATTCCCTCTACAACATTATGGATTGTTCCATATTATCCTCTAATTGAATTTTATATTAAAGTACATTATATTAAAAGATCTTATCTCATATTGTGAAAAAGAAATTATAAAAATGGAAATTGTGATGATTATACACTTCAAAATTCAATTGGGATTATATTTATTCTCTTAAAGATGTTAATTGTAATTTAAATTACTTTATATCTGGTCAATAATTTGACTTATATTTTTATAAAATATTTATCTCATTATTATTTTTTTTTATCAGTTTTCTTTCTCTTTGGGAAAATTGTTAGAAGAAAAATGTATCAATTTAAACATTATTATAAAACTCATAAAATATTTCAATAATTTCATTAACTATAGAAGATTAATAAAGATTATTTGTAAGAAAGATTTTCTAAATCATATAAAGAATATGGAAACAAATTTCTTTATTAATTCTAAAGAATTTTGGTCTTTCTTTAAATATTCTGGAATTGGTTGAAATAAAATTCAAATCATTTGTAGTTTCTTATGTTGTGCTGAAGGTTTTTCCAGGTACTTATCCAGCTGTACAAGAATTCTGATATGGCATCAGGACTCTTTGTATTTTTAGATAAGCCTATAGTCCTAAAATTTTAATTTAATGCTTTAAAAATAAGGACATTATAATATCAATAAGAAAATTCAAATTACATCCTACTTTGGAATCAGGCCTTATATCCCTTTTTTTTTTTTTTTATAAAAGTTGTGCCAAACATATTGCAAACATTTTAGATTATATTGAATTGTTCTATAAAAGTTGTACTTTTGCCGAAGTTCTCAAATATATTAAGGTTATTCTGAATCATAAAAATAATAATGCATAAATACCTTCTGAACTTTTTCTGTTGTACATATTGTGGCCAAAATTTTTGAAAGATATAGATATAATAAAATTGTTGAGAATGTAAGTAATTATTTTGCTCATGTTCAACATATTTTTCACCAAATAGATTGCTTTTGATCATATTGCTCATGCTATAGAAGTTACATCGATAAAATGTTATTTATTTTAATCTATTGTTGGCTTTGGATTGTGTAGAACATAATATTCTTCTCCAAAAATTTTATAGATTAGACATCTCTATAGATATTATTAAATGGTTTGGTTCATTTATCAAGGATAGAAAAATATTTGTCAAATATAATAATAAAATTTCTACTTTATATATTTAAATAAGTCAATTATTTTATATAGCGCGATATTTTTTATAAACAATAATATTTAAACAGCATTAAACTGTTGCACATGTGCTTTGGATTTTAAATATAAAAATGAATTGAATACTAAAACTTCAACCACATGATAAAGTCTTTGGAAAAGATAGAATGGCCATCTATCTTTTCGAACCCAAACGCTTTTGTATGGGCAAATCTTAAGTGTTTGAAAGTGAAAGCGTGAAGTTATTAAATAATCACTTTAAATTACTTTTACATGCTTGAATGAATGACGCTGGTGAAATTTATTAGATTCGCCCATACAAAAGCGTTTGGGTTCGAAAAGATAGATGGCCATTCTATCTTTTCCAAAGACTTTATCATGTGGTTGAAATGTTAGTATTCATTCATTTTATATTTAAAATCCAAAGCGCATGTGCAACAGTTTAATGCTGTTTAAATATTACTTTATATATTCTAATTTAGATGTGTTAGATACCAGCATTTTATCATCTTTACTATTTAACATTTATAAATCTGATCTTAGAGATTATCCTGTCTTCATTTTTATTATGCTATGGTGATGATTGCAAGATTTTCAAATGAATAATCATATTGAAAAATTGTTTTTCTCTACAAATTGGTATTGATAACTTTATGGCATGGTATAATGATCAATATTGACAAATGTGCAATAGTATAGCATTAGTATCTTCCTCTAATGAGTTTATTTTGATATCTTATATATTAAAAAGTCAGAATATTAAATGTAGCACTTTTCAAAAAGATCTAGATATTTTATTTATGTATAATGAGTCTTTCTATGTATATGTTTAATGCATAATCAATTGAACTTTTAAACTTATAGGAATGATTTTTACATGGGGCAAATTATTTAATGATCAAATAAAATACAAATTATTCCAGTCTTCTATGTTTCCTTTTGATGAATATTGATCTCTTGGATGAGAAACCTCATTGTAAATATTATTAAAATATAATCGTTAGGGTATAAATTATATAGACATATTAAGTTGAATAAGGGCAGGATGGTATTTTTTTTGAGAGAAAGATAAGAGATTTAAATTTTTTATATAAAATTGTATAAATTGTCAAAATTTGATAACAAATATTTTGTTGAATTCTGTAAATTTTAAAATTAGGATTTCAGTTTTTTTTTTTTTAAACCTATTAATGAAATACACTTAATCCCCCCCCCCCCCATTATTTCAGTTATTGAACTCTTATAATAAAGGTTTCTACAATGCTAATCATTTCACTGTGAATGATAAAAACTATAGTAATATTTTTATTAGACAAAATAATTATTAATTTAGTATTATGATATTTTTTTTCATATTTCCTCTGATGTTTGTATTTTGTTTGTTTTTTTCTTCATAATTTTACACAGGCTTATTATATACCTGTGTCTATATATGTAATATAGGGTATATTAGCACAGACTTTCAGATGACCCATCACTCTCCATTCTATCTAATAACACTTTTCAGCATATGTGTGCTTGAGTGTATCAGTGTTATTAGATAAAATGGAGAGTGATGGGTCATCTGAAAGTCTGTGCTCAATACCCTGTATTATATCATTTATGTGTGTTATTATTTTAATTTTATTTACACTATTTATTTAATTTCTCTGTAGTCTATAATTAATCTATACTGCTGTGGAATTATTCATTAAATAAATAATTGAATTGAGTTAAAAAATATTGCTTAAAAAATGATTAAATAAATCATATTTTCAATTACTTGGCCTAAGTAGCAAAAAATATGATGATGACTGTTGTGCTCTTTTATCACAGTATTTATATGCTGATAACTGAAATTAGTTGTTTCTCCATCACTGTTATTCTGTTGAAATTTTGGATTAATTGTTTAGCATAGAATTGTAATTTATTTTCTTTTATATGTCATTTGTAATTGAGAATCAACAAATAAACTAAACCTATTTTTTAATAAATTAACTTTTTTCTTAAATGAGTTTCTTTATATAAATTATAGTCTATGGATATTTTTGATATATTTTCATACTCTTCATTTTACTGATATCATTTGGTTTGAGGATAAATATTTAGAATACAAATGTATTTTGATTTTATATATCATATATAATTGAGAAACAATACATATTACAGTTATTTACATAGCATACAATAAGCACACTTTGATTTATTTATTTTTAATTTAAACTTTTTCATGAATGTGTATGCTGCGGAAATTGTAATTTATGTATATATTTTTGTTATGTTATAATGATTTACCCAAACGTGATTGAATATTAGAAGAATTTGAGGGTTTCAGAATATTATTATTCAAACTGTATCTTAGTCTAGCAAATTGAGATGACACTATATTTGCAGCATTATCATATCTGCATATGGATATTATTACTTGATATCGCAAACAATAATTTGAATAGTTTAAAAGATACTTAGTATAATGTGAATTTTGTAAAACTATTGAGAATTTAAAATTTTAAAATATTGATATCGAATTTATATATGTATGCTTGTGTGTACATGTTATATGCACATATTTTGAAATTAGAACACAAATTTATTATTACCAGATTTTCTAGGTAAAGAATTTTTAGTATAAACAAGAGAAAGTGGTCATCATTATTTCTCAACAAATCGTATATTATTGTATCAATATGGTTTCAAAAGTTTATTGTAAAATAGTGAAATCTATTTATATATATTTGGGTTGAATATAGTAACATATTGGATAAAATTTAATATATTAGAATGTTTGGAATAATTGAGTTGAATTACTAATTTTCAGAAACTTGAACAACTTAGATTTAATACCTACTTGTTTTTGCTTTTTGAGTCTTGTGTGCATAATATACCCATTGCAGCATGTTTTTTTTATTATAGATGCCCATTTTAGGAGCTATATGTCAGTAAATAATTACCTTATTATCATCTCTTTTCTGGGACATGACTATAGTGAAAATGACTTTGTTATGTTTCACAAACTCTCTCTTTTTTAAGATTAATTTATTGGACAAAAAGATTGTCAATATATTAGAAAATCAGATAAATGCATAACTTTCAAGTAAAAGTAGTTAGATAACCATTTGGTATCCAGTATGAGTTGAGTGACTAGCTAAAAATTTCTGGTGCTCTTCCAGGCTTAGACCTAAGTCCTAGACATGATAGACTAATACATTAACCTAAGACAATTAAAGCTTATTACACATAAGGATATGTTATTATCAAGGTAGAATAAATGAAATTAACTCAAATGCACTGATTTAAGGTTCTAAAATAAGATTATGAAAGCAATTATAATAATTTCCACATACACAGTAATTTAAAATATACAATCATTTAAGCATATTATCTATATAAAAGACAAAATTTATTTTGATTTGTGATTTTTATTAAGAATTCTTGTACAACTATTTGAAAAAGCATGTATCACACTTGGATTGATTGTTTATTTCATTAGTTACAATGACTGAAATTTTTGTTAATATTGCTAATTGATTTTAATTAGTTTATATATATAATTTTATTTATGGAGGAAACTTTAATTTGTAAATTATAATACATTGTAATTTTTACTTTACATGGTTCTTTACATGTTTATATATTGATTCTAAAAGTTCTTTCTTTGTATTAATATAAATCGTGATTTATTTTGAATAAATTTTAAATATTATTCAGTTAATTAAATCTGTGTTTGGTGTTTTTGTTTGAATACTATAGAATGTAGCCATTTTAAACACTTATGAAATATCAGTTCTTGATATGCCTTATCTATTTCTATTATTTATTTGCTCGGATATGCCTAATTGATGGAGTGAGATTTTTTCAGTTTATATTGGAATATAAAAGAGTATCGAAGAATTCTACTACAAGCTTTATATATATATATATATTATTGCTATCAACTCTGGATAAGTTAATTATTTAATAATGTGTATATATAAATCTTAAATTATAATAATGGTGAATAATAACAATAATAATATATAAATTAAGCAGAAGTACTTTTTATTTATTTAATAATTGAACATTTATTATACAAAAGATACATGTGATATTGAAATATATATGAATTGTATTTGTTTATCATGTTCATATAAAAATTTAACAATTAAACAAATTTTATTTAAAGCAATAAGTAATTGTCTTTTGATTAAAATAAAAATGAAAATAGCATACTTGAAAATCTGCAATATTGAAATAGAAACAAGGAATTAATTCTACTAAAAAAAAAAAAGGAATATAGGTACAACAAATGTTAGTTAAATTTTAATAATTTTAGTTAAAATTTCAGATCTGGAAAAATTAGACAGAACCAAAAAAAGGTTAGAAATCTGACTCCAGTTTCTTATAAATCGCTTTGAGAAATGTTCTTAGAGTTTGAATATATACAATTAAAGTCAAAAACAATATGATTAAGTATCCAGTATAATGCTAAAGTACTAGGATTTTTTTACTATTGCCAATCTTTTTGTTTGAATTTCTAGAAACCAAAAGTCTATAATATTAAAATATGAAAGTATAAAGTTTCAAATTAATAATTTCATTTTTATAATTGCATTCTTACATATACAAATAGCAATATTAAAAGATTGAAATTTTGTAAAGTATTTATGAATTTTTTTCTTCAAATGGTAAAAGATCGCATTAATCTATTATGGTACATATTTGAATCAGAAGTCATTAACTATAACAGAATAACTGAGGTAATGAAACTGTTTCGTGTAAACTATTTTACTTTCCATATTTTATGAAAAGTGTAGAATCACAAATGTATTAGATGTTGAAAGAATATCTACTTAATATATCTTAAAATTTATTAGGTTAATCAAAATAATTTCCTTTATAGGAAAATGTTTTAATAATATATGATAATAATGTATTAGAAGGAAATATAAAATACAAATATCAATTTAAGAACTACACACAATTCTAAACTATAAAAAATAAATGTGAATTTTATCTAAAATTATTTCCAATATTATCAGCAAAGAGAAATTTTATTTTCTCATAAATTTAAGGTAAATTAACAATAAATGAAATAATCTTAAAGAATTTCCTCTTCAAAATAATCTATATGGTATTATAAAGAAGAATTTTATCTTCTCTAAACTGAGAGAGAAAATTGACAATAAGTGAAGAAAATTTAAAGACCTCTATTTTAGAACATTTTTTGTTATTATTGTAAAGAGAAGTTTTATCCCTCTACAAAAGGAAACAAAGAGAGATCATGTAAATGTTATTAATATTACTATTAATGTGTTTATTGCCACATATATATATATATAATTATTTTATATTCAACATGTATTTATTATATTATGCATAGGAAGTAAAGTGAGCATATTTCCAAAAAAAATAATTATTTTATATAGTATTGTATATCAAAATTTTTTTTGTCATTGTTAATAATCTCAACTTTAAAGATATGTTAGTGAAATCTATTTACACTCCTGAAATAATAAAGGTTGAATGTTAATAATTACTTAAGTTAATTTGTTTATATAAACCACCAGTGAAGGGTTAATAAAATATTCATTTTAGTTATTATTATAAATAAAATTTTAGAGATCATTTTGAAAATTCAAATCAAAAAGTATTTATATTTGAAGATGATATCAACGTAAATTTAAATCAAAATACATTTTATGTGTGTATGTATATAATTTTATATTGTAGAAACACCACATAAGCACTTTAGGATTGAATAAATTAAAAATATTGTATTATATTTTATTATTGCTGGCAAAAAAAGTCTGGCAAATGCCATAAAATATTTATGCATAAAGGTTTAGATGAGGTAATAATATTATCTTATTATGTAAGAAGGGCATGAAAGTAATCTAATCAATTTAATTTAATTCTCATATGGTTATTTGCATAATGCAAATTGTTTTGATAATAGATACAGAATTGTCATACCTTGGATTAATGATATATATATATATATTGTACCATTGCGATATACATCACCAATTTTAGTTGAAATATGCACTATAACATTTTTTTATCATCTATACAAAATCTCCTAATTAGTGAAATACCTAATAGATGTCTCTCCAATTTGCACATTACTTCATCTTAATTTTGATAGTCATAAAGATAAAAGTAGAAAATAATAATAACCTAATGTAATTGATATAATGAAAATACTCTATCTGTTTAATAATATTACTTCAACATACTACTCAAATTTTAGGAGAAATCATTTTTTTTATAATAAAATTTAAAGCAACATTTAAAATTTCAAAGTAAAAGCCATAATTTAAATTTGCCACATAAAACATTTATTTTATACACACACATTTCATAACATTATGTATGTATATATATATGTGTGTACTTATAAATAATTATTTAAATGAATTTTGTTGTAATGAAGATTGCTCAGTAAATTTTATAACAATAATGTCACCAGAAAATCAAACATAATGATAGTAAACTTTGGATATGACTTAACAACAAAAAAACAACAAGTATATCTTTGAAAGAAAAGATTTTTTTTTCATTCTTTTATAAAAGATATAGTCTTTAGATATAAATATTATCTAACTCAAAGAACAATTTTACAATGGTAAAAATTTTTGTATTATAAGGAATGGCAAAACGATGCATTTATTCAAAAAAGTATAAATACAAGAAAAATCTGGAAATGGATAACTAAGGAGGGAGTTTACGTCTGCTTCAAATGGCAAGTTCTTTAGTTCAGACCATGGCTTAGCTATACCTGGAATGCATTAGCATGATACTCTAAAATAATTTATTCACTTACGATAAAATTTCAAACATATGGTGTTGAATTTAAATAGCATTATATATATATACAATTTCAGTAAAATTGAACATAAAACCTCATATGTGTAATGATGATAAATTGCCTTGAAACAAAACTACATTAGCAGTATTAGATCGATTATATTTATTGCTGACAAAGAAATTAAAATACCAAAGATTAACTTTCAAAACACATCACTATGCTCAGAAGATGTGCGTGATGGAATTATATATATTACCAGAATTTTAATGAATTAATTTAATATTTGTGTAAATCCTAATGTCTGAGAATTATATTGGACCATAGTGGAATATATTTTATTATTATCTTTTAGGAATATACATATAATAATGGAGTTAAACAAACCCTCCAGAAAAACGCAGGTAGTTTAGATGGTTTATAGATCTCTATATCTATTGCTAAAGACTGAAGTATAAAATATTGGATTATAGAAAACTAACTAATAAGGATTAAATATATATATATATATAAAACTTCTAACAATAAAATCACCTAATGATTCGTTAAGGATAAATTGTGAACAGTTGTTGGAGTTTGGATTTCTCATGAATCCAGCATAAATTAACATACACTGGATCCTTTATCACTTATTCACCTCCAACTCCTGTCAATGGATTTTATTTATATAATTAATGGTTAGTATATGCACATGTTATAGTTACAAATAGATGTTTTAGATATGAATATAAATTGACTAAAAAAAACTTGATAATTAGTTGAATTATCATTAAATAAATATTTTATATTCTACTTAACTTATTTAGATTTCATGTCACTTCAAATCTGAATAAGTCATAAGATTTTATATACTTACTAAATGAGAGTAATTTATAGAGTTTCCTTCAATTTAAACTTATTTTTCTAACAACATAAGTGGTTTTATATATTAAATGGACATTGTGCATTATATTTATTAACTTATTTGTTATCAAGAATATTTATGAAGTATTATACCTTGATATGAATAAATTACTATTAAAGTATTTGATTTATTTTAGTTTAACAAGGTATATGCAGTGATCTGTAAATGTATGATTTGGATAATTTTATTTTTACATTTATTTAGACCAAATAAAGATTAGGATATTATTTTATGAAACCTTATTCCATATACATTAGAGCTAGCAGTCCTATGATTTTATGTATCTTTCAAACTTGTAATTGTATGGATTGTATGACTTGAGGGATCAAAAAATAGCATAAATTTTATCAAAGTCCTTTATCTGAGATAAGCTTAAATTCAACTTTATATTCAATAATCTCCATTCTTTGGGCATCTTATATATATACTTGTCACATTCATACTATTTTATGATGTTGACATATAACATATTTTATGAAGGATCATATTTTGTTATTGCAAATATACTTACAAATGAGATGAATTGTCATTAAAGAATGTTTAGCAACAGTTAGGCAAACCTAATTTGTAAACTTTATTGATATTGTGATATATTAATAATGTAATCAATAATATAACTCATCCATCACTGAAATGTTGAATTATGAAGCCATTCAAGTCATTTTAAATTATTGCAGATACTGTGTCTAAATTATTTATCCATCCACAGAAGTAGCAACATTTCTATTAAATAACCACCAACAAAATCATCATAAATAATTATTTTACAAGTAGAAAGAGAAATATACAAATGCAAAGTATTAGATGCCTTCTTAATTGTGACCGAGTGTATTTAAAGTCAGAGAAATATTCTGTTTATATTCTAAGAATGAATTGTTCAAGAATGGTATAGATGGTGTTAGTCATTAGTAGACTGTTCCCATTATGTTTATTCCATCCATATGCTTGACTACATATACTAATCTTAAAATAGATCTTGTATAATATGTGAAATCCAAATATTAAATCATGCCATATATATTACATATATTAACAATTATTATTATTCATAAGTTAATATTTTCCTGAGAACCTATATGTTTATTAATGAAAAGAAATAAGAAAATAAATAATTCCAAAATTTAGATCAGTTATCTAGTCATCTTCAACATGAAGATTTAGAATTTTAAAATATAGAAAAATAAATTTATAAAGCTAAGTAAGAAATCAATAATTATTATAATATAGCCAAATCTATAATACTTATAATAAAAAATATGAGGAAAAAAAGCTGATAATTATAAATCATTGTTATATTTTATTATTAATTTGTTGTTTATGAATAAAAGTTATTTGTTTTGGATATTAATAATTCATCTATGTAATAACTTGAATATGAATAAATGATAAAAAGAGAGTAAATTAAAATTTAATTGACAGTGAGTCTCAATTTTTGATTGATTATGACAATAGTATTGACTTTGTAGTGATGGAACAGTCTTTCATATAAAAATGAAAGCATAAGAGTTGGAGGTCATGTGATATTTATTATGAAAGTAGTGCAGCTGAAGAAAGATATGTGTAAAATTTAATTTTATTTTTCAGTTAATTAATCATATGTATATTATAAGTACACACAAAAATAGGATATACTTAATGGTGATAGTCAGTTATCCAACCTATTCTATTCCCGGTTCATGTAGAATCTAATAATACTCAATGGGATAACTATTTTATAAACTGATTAAATTCATAAATTGAAATCTTCCTACTATATACATCCACAGATGAAAGATCAAAAATTATATTGAAATGAAATAACAAGTACTGTAGCCTCCTATCATTTTAATAAACTAAAATATCTTCGATCATTGTCTGAAGGTTTATAGTGATGATATATTATTAGACATGATATATTGGACTATTTCCATCATCTATGAGTGAATGTCGAATGTAGAGAAAATTTTAAATTTTATTTAAATTTTTCAAGTACAAACAACTTGTTAGTAATAACACACAAATAGACAACACAGGTCAGTGCAATACAAGTTAGTAATTACATAATGTTTTGAGTACTATTATTCTCCATTCTTCTTCAGGTGTTCCTGTCCTAAGTTGAACTTTCACCTTTAGATTCTTGAATATTGAATTATAAAGCAAACACTCTACCAACTGAGCTATTCTGTCAAAGGCTCAGTTGGTGGAGCGTTTGCCTTAAAATTTGATATTCAAGAATCTAAAGGTGCGAGTTCAACTTCTAAGTGAATATTGTCACTGTGCATATATAGGTCAGCAACATCTGAAGAAGAGTGAAGAATAATACTACTCGAAATATTGTGTAATTACTAACCTGTGTTGTACTAATCTGTGATATCTATTTGTGTGTTATTACTAACAAGTTTGTATTTGGAAAGTTTAAATAAAGTTTAAAATTTTTTATACATTCAACATTCACTCGTAGATGATGGAAATAGTCCAATATATCTAATTTTTAATCATTATTCCATAAACATTTATAGATTCATCTGTTGGTATTCTATTTTCCATTGCACTTTTATTCATATTTATATACAATTGAGAATGCCAACACTTCCTTGCTAATCTCCTATGTCAGTTGATGCTTTGATAAAGATACTCTGTATCAAAGCCTGGCTTAGTAGTTAATAAATATTGTATACTTAATTTGTTGCCATAATTATTATCTACATACTCGTGTGAAGACTACAAATTTAAATAGACAATAAACTTACAAAGGGCTCATTTGTATCTCATATCAAGTCCACAGATCTCAAAGCAAGCTGACAATTCTAATTGGCAGATTATATGGCCTGAAGATAAATTTTGAATAATTGTTTTGTTTAGTATTGCAAAAATTGAACGGTCCATCATCAGATTTTCAATAAAATGGAAGGCTGAAGAGTTGTGAGTTGGAGTAGTTTGAAGCCTGTCCATTAAAGTATGAAGATTGGCTATCTTAATATACGGCTGAGCACTGCATTTTATTTCAATATTGATGATTATTTATCTTTTCAACATGTGTGTGATCAGGTGGGTTAGCAATATGAGATGGTATGGAAAGTTGAGGGTCGTGTGAAAGTCTGAGTTTGAATCCTGCATATATTTATATATATATATGCAGGTTTAAGCCTGTATAGTGTATTAATTTATAAAAAGAAAAATTGTAAATGTGATAATTTATTTCCATACTTAAGCTTATTCATACAACATATTTGTAAATATTTATTTTAAACCAAAAAACTAAGAATTACAATTAGATTTTATTTGAAAATTATTTCTAATCATAAAAAATTATTTGCATTAAAGCTGAAGTTCTTTTTCTGGTTAACAAAAATAGTTGTCATAATCGTTGGTGAATAAAGTATTTGCAAAATTAATTATAGGTAAGTATAATTTTTACTTTTAACACATATTTTCAGTTTTTTATAATGACAATCAAAATTTGTTCATATTTTGAAAATGGAATTCAAATTAGAAATATTTTGTTTCAATCATTTTTAGAATTGGACATACTTTCAATCCAGTAAGAAAGAGTTATTATTATATTTGTGTATTTACTTTAATGCTTTATTTTAATATTCTGCAAAGTTCAAATATTAAGAATGTCTATCATTTGAAAGCTTACATTTGCAATAAATAATGTAAAGATTATCAATGTATTTGTATTTTTATATTGGACTATTTCCATCATCTAATATGCGCATTGAATGTCTTCAGAAAAATTTAACTTTATTTAAATATTCCAAATACATTCAATTGTTAGTAATAGCACATCAAACAGGTTAGTACATGCACAATGTTTCAAGAAGTATTATTCTCCTCTCTTCTTCAGGTGTTGTTGGCCTGACCAGTGACAGTACTAGCATGGGATTCGAACCTGGATCCTTAGATTCTTGATTATTGAATTTTAAAGTAATGCTCTAACTAACTGAGCCATCCTGCCATTCAAAACATTGTGCATATACTAATAACCTATTTGATGTGCTATTACTAACAGTTGATTGTATTTGGAATATTTAAATAAAGTTAAACTTTTCTAAAGATATTCAATACTCATAAAATGGTGGAAATAGTCCAATATAAGAATACAACTAGAACATCATTATCACAAACCTTTAGGAAAACATTATCAATATATGATATAGGAAAAAAGATTGATTTTAGAAATAAAATGTTCAATAGTTTCTTTTTCCAAGCAAGAGAAGGAGTTGGATCATGAACTTGTTGAAGCAGCAGCAGCACATTGGAGTTGTATTGTACCTCAACACTTAAGTCCACCTTTCTATTTACAAAATTACCAAGGTTGGTTCACATTCTCAAATTGATAATCATTAGGATTTTTCTTCTGTCACTAGTTGATGAAGAACTGAGTTTTTTCAATATTAATTAATCAACCAATTCAAAACATTAAATAGATTCTGACAAAATAACAGTTCACCAGCATACTGTTCTTGTTGTTTCTTTTAATCTATTTAAATTAAAAATTCCACCATCAAATCTGTATTGTATCTTGATCCCTGTTGATTAAGCCACCTATAAACAATTCAAAGACCACTGTTATTAAAATTGAAAACAATGTTAGAACAAATATACATTCTTGTTTAATTCCTGTTTTCATTTCAAATGGCCCAGACTTTCTTTCTGTAGTAAAAATACTTTTCCTCATTCCATCATGTTATGTGTAATGCAAATAAATTTTAATGCATCCTCAATTAATTTCAGTCAATGCTATGGACCGATCCTTTTAACAGAATCAAATGTCATAATCAATTAAGCAATATATAAATCACTTCTTCATTCACAACATAAGTTATCATCTGACTTTTTGTATCATCATTCAAAGGCTGATGAATATATTCCTTCCACCTGTATCATTGCTATCCTATATGAGGGTACCATTGCTATATTTATTAGGATTGTGATATAGTTTTTCAAATCCATAAGTTTCTTTCAGTGCATTAAAAAAAAAGATCTAGAATGACTATGATCAGTGAAAATCTGTATCTTATTTGCATTTTTAATTTACCAATCATTTTTAATCCTTGCCAGTCATTCAAATTCTGCCTTTAGATTAGGGGTTGCCAAACTTTTTTGATCATGGACCCCTATATAATTTTTCGAAATCTCCATTGACCCCCATAAAAGTAATTTTCAGTTAATTAAAATAAAACTATATATTAGGTACTGTGTTTGTACATTTATTTTATGATTTTAAACTTTTATTAAAGTAATTTTACATTGTATAACAATAGTTTTATGAAAAATATCTTAATGTTGAAATTTAAATACCTTAATATTTATTAAGTAATAAGTAATTATAAATAAGTAAAAATAATAAGTAAAGTAACTACAGTATTGCTTCTTAATTAATGAGATGGGTGTGCCTGGTGTTTCTTTGCAAGGTTCCTATATTGGGTTCAAAATTGGTCAATTTTAATCTTAAATCCCCTTGAAACTCCACATTTAATTTATTTCTGTATTTAGTTAAGATTGAATTTACGTGACTGAAACCAGCTTCAACCATATAGGAATTTGGAAATGCTAGCATAAATGGCTGAGCTATTTCGTAAAGTTTTACATATTTTTGCATTATATTTATATTTGTCCAAAATTTGCTTATTTTTAAATTTTTAAGAAGCGTCTTTGCTTCAAGATCCGATAATAATTCAGCAAGCTCATCTTGCAGATTGATGTCCATGTTTTCAATTTGAGTGGAAAATGGCGCAATAATCTATTCAGGGATGTCAATGTTTTCCAAATCAACAAAGTGCAGTTTAAAATCGTCGCTTCATTTTTGAAGATGACTTGTATATATTTTCAAGTCTTCTTCTTTTATTTCTAATTCTCACAGATTTGAAAAATATTGATAATCCTTATGTAGCAATAAAGATGTAAATAAATTTAATTTTACTTGGAAGCCTAACAGTATTGTCCGAGCTTGGATAATTGTTACATCTTTTCCTTGCAGCTTTGTTTGGACGTCATTAAATTTTCCAAATAAGTCTGCTAAATAAAAAATATGGTTCTTATTGTTTTGGAGTTCATCACTCAGAACAGGATTTATTTTGCTGAGAAATTCTGTCATGGAGTCAAATAACTCAATGAGCCATTGCAAGCATACACCTCTAGACAACCATCTAACTTCAGTGTGCAGAAGTAATTGGTTAAATACCTTGTCGTTTTCCTCACAAAGTTTGGAAAATAATCTTGATTTAAGAGGTTGGGCTTTAATTTGATTGATACACTTAATACAAAATTGTAAAGCTTTATGTAACTCTGAACTCAGATATTTCGCTACTAAGTTGTTTATTTGCAACACACAATAAATAGTACGTATACCAGGCACTTTTTCTTTGAGAAATCTAGCAAAACCTTGGTAACGCCCTACCATAGCAGGTGTGCCATCTGTGGCTACTGCTATTATCTTTTCAAGTGGAATATCATATTTATTTAAATATTCTTGTAAACATCTAAAAATTGTCACTCCTTTTCCATCAGTTTCAAGATATTTAGCAAATAAAAATTCATCAATGACTTGTCCTTTCATTTTACTGAAATATCTAACATACACCATAAGAATAGCAGAAACGCCAAAAACAGATTCATCAAGTTGAATAGAGAACTTGCAATTTTTTAGTTCCGAAACTACTGTATTTTCTATTTCTTCTGCCATTTCGTCAATATGCCATTTTACAGAATTTGCACTTAATGGCAAGGACTTTAAAACATTAACGGAGTCTTTTTCATTACATTCTCAATGATGTTTTTAATTACAGGTATAACAATTTCTTCAGCGAGTGTATGTGGTTTTTCCCTTTTTGCTATATTAAGTGAAATCTTGTACAAAGCTATTAATCCTCCTTCAGTTTTAACTTCAGTAGATTGCTTCATAAAACTTTTTATAGTTGGTCGACATGTGACTTTTTCTTTAAGTTTTTTGAAAAATTCAAGTTCTTTATTTTTTTTTATCTGAGTGAACCCTTTCAAGATGATCTTTCATTTTTGACGGTTTCATGTAGTCATTTCCAAAAGTTTTTTCGCATAGAAGACACATAGGAATCGTTTCATTTGTTGGTGAACAAATAAATCCAAATTTCAAATAATCCAATGAATAATACTGACATTTCTTTTTAGAAACTGAAGCTGCCATTTTTTAATTAGGGTTCTATAAATGGGTTAAAAATAAGTTGGTATACTGTACTAATCCATATTATTAATACTTACCTTCTTTTTTACATGTATTGATAATTAAAATTGATATCTAAACTAAACAAATAGTTTTATAGAAACTATAACTAATTATCCAATACTATAAAAGTAGTAATAATGACACTGCAAATATTTAACACTGTTCACAATTTGCAAAGATAGCTGAAACTACGTATGATATTTGCATTTGTAACATCAGCGCTCGTGACATTTGGACAAGCGCACATATGCATATGACTCATAAGCCAGAAGTGCAGAGTTTGCACCGCTGCACGCTGGTATGTAAATAGTTGTTTCACCCGAATAAATATACATTTATTAATTTATTTTCTATAAAGAAACTGATATTAAATCAATTGTAAAAACATTCACAAATTTTACAGATGCAGTTAGGTATGTGTGATTTGCATATTAAGAATTGTTTTTCCTTCGATCCCCTGGCTCAGATCGACCCCTACTTTTGTTAAATAGACCCCTGGGGGTCTATATAAACCATTTTAGCGGCCTCAGCTTTAGATATTTATATTTATTATGAAGTTCCACATTTAATCTATTATTTTGCCAAGTAGAAAATGCTAACATTTCATTTTAATCAAATCAATAATAATATTATCAGAAATCCAGTCATGGTTTTTTTCTAGTGAACCGAAGAATAGATTTATTTGTATCCATAAACAAAATTCCTTGCTTCAGTAATATGAGAGTTCTGAAGATCCAAATTAGTAATTTTAATATTCAATAGCTATTGAAATTTAGTATTTATAGTAGTTTCTTCTAAAGAATGAACATTAATTTTTTTGTGAATATCATTGGAATAACAGGTATTTTTTAATGCAACTATGATTTACACTTGTAAGTGCTTGTGCATTGTGAACTTCTGTATATAATCTATTAAGTGCCATTATTTTAAGTATGGCTGCAGCCATGTTTTTTATAGAAGTTTTTCTATCCAAAATGTAGTGTGGGTTTGTGATAATCAATTCATATGAAACACAAAAATTTGATAATAAAAAAACTATTTGAGTTTTCAGTAACTAATACCATTATTTCCAATAACTTTTGGCCAAAATTGACTAAAGTACCAATATGTGCATTTACTCTTTTAATGGTATTCTTCTCTGAATTTTTTGGTCAGACCATAGGCCCTAATAAAATGACCATTAGTACTATTATGCAAGGCAAGTTTTATCATCATTAGCCTTTCATTAATACATTGAGGAATTCCAATGATAGTAGATACTAAATTAGACTATTTAGCAAATCCAATACTATGCATTCTTTTTTCAGTGACTGATCTGATTTTCCAAAAAAAAAGTATCTATCTATCTGTTCTATTAAACTTATCCTCAGAGATGAGTTTTACTAAAAGCAGCTATATTAATCTAAAATTTTGGCAGTTCTTTAACTACCAGTGCAGTCGTCCATTCTTGTCTTATAGAGTTTGTATCCAATAAATTTCACATATTACATGTATCTATATTTTTTTTTAAAATAGACCTCTGCTTCCTGTTTTATCACTACTACTGATATTATTATTTGTATTATTATTTCTATTGCTGTAATGAGTAATCCATCTGGTATAACAACCTAGCCAGAACTATGTGAGATAGGCCATTTTTGGACATTTTTTAAGCCTTCTATTTCTCTGTTAGGCAGGTGGATTCCTAAATAAGAAAGCCTAAACATAAATGTTTTCCTGCTGAAACTCTTGTCTCACTAAAATTCAATTCCAAACTGATTCATGAATGATTGCACTGTCTCAAACAAAGATCACTTCTTAAGAACTACCAGCTTATTATGCCAGTCTTCTTCATTGCTTTCTTGAACTTAAAAAAAAAAAAATGAGGAAAAGGGGAGTCAGAAATCCTGTGCATGATGGAAGTGCATTTGCACAAACCCAGTACCATTATCACAATTACTATAAGATGTCCAATAGTAAGAGAGATTTACTGCAATCATGCTTTTTAGTAACTTAAGTGACTGAAGCAGGAAAAGAGAAAGGTAGAAAAGATTGTATCAGAACAGTACCTACCCTTTGATAAACCAACATCCTGTTGCACAAAGCAACAAGAGCTCTTGATTGAGGACTGTTTATTTGTTTTTTATAGTTGGCCTTATTATCTAAGGTCACTATCCATCATTTATGGAGCTTGTGAATATCCCAAGAACATAAATATGTCAAGTAGTGAGAACAGTGACATTATATTTTGCCATAAATGTGTGTGTGTGTGTGTTTTTTTAAATACTTAGAATATTTGCATTATATTCTAAATTTCTGGGGAATTCGTTTCTATAAATTATTGTAGATATATCTTTTACAAATGAAAATAATAATAATAATAAATTAGACCATAGTTCAAGCTGAATTCTTGTTAATATTGGTCAAGATTATTTTCAATCCTTTATTCAAAAAATTACTTTCAATTTGAAATGCTTCCCATATATTTAAATAAACATTTAAATCTAGTCTTTTTATGATTTTGAAATATGGTCCCAACCTCTGGAAAAGATTTTCAAACCTTTTGTATAATTAATATACATATATATTTGGAAGACATAGCGTTTTTTTTAAAGCAAGTTAATATCATCAACAAAATTTAATTTCCTTTTTATTTCTAGAAGGTCACTGATAAATATGTTAAATAAAATTGTTGAGAGAACTTATCTTTGTAGAAAGGTTTTATTTTGTAGAATCTTGTATTTTTTATGTTTAAATTTTCAAGTCACTTGATTTTTTTTTTTTTTTATTGGCAGCATTTTGTCCAAAAAAAAAAAAAAACATCAATAGTTTTTATGCATCTAAAAATTTTACTTTAAGTAAATTTAGGTCTAATCAATAAAGGCATTTTTTATTTTATTTCAGAAGCCTTTTTTTCAAAATCAGTAGTTAAAGGTAGAACTTATTCACAATAGTTATATCCTGGTCTGCACTCAGCATGATCTGAAAAAAATTTGTAGGTTGCATATAATAAAGATAATAAATAATAATTTAAGGATCATTATTTAAGATTGCTAAAATTGACTTCATAGCAGAAGTTTTAAAATTATTTTTGTATTATAAGGTTGCTGAATAATTTTTTCAACCAAGTTTTGTGTCCAAGGTGATTAGTTTATCTGCACATCTTTTATAAATATGCTCTGAAATATCTTGATATTAATTTTATTTCACTACTTACTGAAAAAAATATCTTTTTTTTTTTTAACTTTGTCTCACTTTAATGCATGATATTTCAAGACTTCCACAGTAGCTATCATTGTATTGTGTGCATGGAATACATATATGCCATGTGATTATAATATGCTTATTTCTTGAAAGCTTTTATTTTTATTAGTGTTTCATGTGTCTTTGTAAAGATCAGCACAATTTCAAGTTCACTTATTCTCTCTCTCTCTCTCTTTTTAAATGTAATAACATAATTACTATGACAAGAATTAAATTTAAAAATATATAGCAAATATGGTAACAGATAACATTTATGCTTGTTAGTTTGTGCAGAAGTACTTGTGATGAATTAAAACTTAAAATTAAGCATTCATTATCATCATTGTTGAAACATTGATCTTAACAAAGGTTTCAAGTCTTTACTTCATTATAAAGTAAATAATGATTCACTATTATGGTTTGTCAATAAACTGATGTGATAAAATGACAATTTGAAAAATAATGGATCTAGGAGAAAACAAAAAATATGCTAATTCTGGTATGCAAAAAGTGGATAAAATATAATGGAATGAATGATAAAGATTCATTATAATTAATGATTTTAAAATTTATGATACTATATATGTGGGGTTTTTTTTTTTTTTTTGATTTTGTGAAAGGTAGTAAAGAGAAAGCTTTTTTATTTTATAATTGTATTTCCTAATAGTCTTATATATTTTAATCAAACTACGATGATTGAACAACGTAACAGGAATGCTTGTGATACTTCATTTTATCACAAAATACTTGTATTTTACACAGTATGAAATCGTACTGCTCTTAACTATGTCTAGAAAAATATTAACTATGTCTAGAGGAATATTGACTTACTTCGTATGAAAGAGATATCATGTTTTGAAGGTATTTGTGCAAGACGTCTTCTTCTTACTCATTACTCAAGAATAACTTACAAAAACTCAATTATATATAAATCATGAGATTATGGAGGCCCTGAAGATGTGTGACATTGTCAGTATGTTTTTTATAACAATATTTCACTGCTTCTGCAATTTATGAATAGGAGCTTATCATTTTGCAAAAATAACATTGCTTTCTGCTTATAATGATCTTGGATTCCAAAATTGATAAAATTGTCTGCAGTTTTGATATGATCATATAGAATAATGATTGCAATGAGAGAATAACATTAAGTACCTATGTAAATGAGATACGTATTTTATATAGCGCAATGTTTTTGAATTGTAATATAAACTAATAATCAGCCTTGTAAGCTAATGCACATGCACTTTGTGGATCTTAACAATAAATGAATACTCTCATTTTCCAACAAAAGATAAAGTCTTTGTCAAAGAATAGAATGAATCACCTATTCTTTCAAACCAAACATTTAAGTATGGGCAAATCTTAAGTATTGGAAATGAGAGCATGAAGGTATTAAACAATCACTTTAAATTACTTTTACTATGTCTGAATGAATGATGCCTGTGAAATTTACTAAAATTTATGATACATCATTCTTAAATGAAATTAAACATATGTAAATGAGATATTTATTTTATATAGCGTGATGTTTTTGAATTGTAATAAACTAATAATCAGCTTTGTAAGCTAATATTTCATTTATTGTTAAGATCCACAAAGCGCATGTGCATTAGCTTACAAAGCTGATTATTAGTTTATTCAGTACCTATCCAAATCATTATTATGTTCCACATTTGGAAAAAAGCAATCTGGTTAATGGTCTTTTTTTTTCTTTGGGACCCCGCAATTTTCCATTTATAAATTTTCTTGAAAAAACATTCATTTTGAAATAGCAATTTAGTTATAAATTTTTGTTTGTGGAGAAATCATAATAGATTACTTAGATACATTTTTGGAGGATTCAGGTATGTGTTGGTGTCCCTGGTAGTTTGTTTCTCTGTGATTTCATAAAAATTATCAGTTCTTTTCGTATTGTTTTTCAACCACAATTGATATTAAATTTTATTCTTCATCATTAGTGAATGAGTTACTATCCTTGGAAACAATTAGACTTGTGCATTAAACTATTCATCAATAAATACTTAGATTTAATATTATATTTGAAAATATCTTTATCTCAAATAGTTTCTTTTACAAACTTCTTTGTATTCTTTGTATAAAAAATAAATGTTAATGTCAATATTTATTTTTATTTATGTTGTACATGATGTTTAAAAAGAAATTAACATGTAATTATTATGTATTTATTTTTTATATATAATGTATATAGATTGTGTGTGGTTTTTAATAAAGATTTTACTTAAAATCAAAAATATATAATGCATATGTATAATAAGTATTCTGATTATTTATTTTTAATCCTGCATATCGAATAAGAAATGAGAACAAAACAGAAACTCTTCATATAGAAGTAGTGTTTATAAGTTTATCACATATATCAAACAGAAAATTTTCAATATATTTTTTTTTTTTTTACTGGAATCACTTTTGTAAAAAGTCGAATTTATATATCAATATATGTCAATATTGAAAACATAAATAAATTTTTATGTATTTACTTCATAAATTTTTGTTGTGGCGTAATTAGGCAATTCATTCTGAAATTACATCATTTAGTAATGATATTTTTTGTCTAAATACCTTTAAATTGAAAAATAGAGTCGTAAGATAGAAACACATTTTTTTTTTGTATGTGAAAAATGGGAATCATAATGTCATAATTTTCTAAATATTTTCACTAGTAAACAAATTACTCTCATAAAGAGTTATATAAATTAATTAGATTTTTAAAGACTTTGTGAATGTAAATATTGAACTTATAATAAGAATTTCTGTGTATTTATCTAGATATATAAATATATCCATTTAAAATTGTAAATCTAATATCCATTGAACACTATATATATACTTGAATGTATGCGCTTATATTATATGTACACATACACATTTACCAAAAGAGGAATAAACATAAATATAGGGCGCATTTAGTCAAAGAAGTGAGTGGGTTATTTTAAGGTGGTTAACACAACTTGATACCATTCTTTTAAAAAAAATTAATAAAGTGTATTCTGTTAGCTTAACGGCCATATATCTAAATTTCTCTTTACTATTGGTAGTGTAATCATGTGTTGTAAAGTGGTAAGCATTTGCTATATAATTAGGTCATCACACTGGAGTAAAATTTGCTGTCTTCAAATTGAAACAGTTTGAGATTGTGTCACTTCATCATGATATGGCATCTAAAATGGCTTTTTGCATTGAATGGTGATTAATTTAACTGCAGTTTTGCATCTGATTGGTAAACCTTTCAGTATGAGCAATATTTGCAAGGCTATTAGTCCAACAAAAAGAAAAGATCATTATAGAAAAGATGGTGATTCTTATATAAATTGAATAACAACTTTGTCACAGAAGTTATTTAGTTTTTCTAATTTACATAAAACATTTTGTATTGTTTGTGTGTAAAGATTAATTAAAATGGACAGTGAAATATAATTAATTGTAATTTTCAATTTTCTCATTTGTTTTTAAAGCTAAAGCTGATTTTATAAAATATCTATCTTTTAATAATTTCTGTCATTTTATGAGAAATTTTTGGGAAGAATATTAAATCTTTTTTTTTTTTTTTAAAAAAAAAAAAAAAAATACAGAAAAGAAATGATACTTAAAATAAAATAAAATATAGTGAATTAAAAGTCGTAAAAGTTTGAGGAGAAAAAAAAAAGCATTTGAAATATATATATTAAGACTATATTTACCCTTTTCCTATCTTTTGAGATTGCATTTATTTTTCTATATAAAAATATAATTTAGTTGTTGTTGTTTTTTTTATTGCTTAATCATCCAACGTGTATTGCTAAAAAATTATGTAATCAACAAACCCGTTGCATATTAAAGACCATATCTCTTCCAATCATGAATGTTTTATTTCAGTATTTATATGTGTTTGCTTTTTAATGTTATGATTCGTTTTATTTATTGTATGACATTGCTGTAAACATTAAAACTTATTAATATTTATGTTATAGCTCCAATGTTAAGATGATGCATTCATTTGTCTTGAGGAGATGATTGGCATCAAATCTATTACTGACTTGGTCAAAGTATTCTTATGACTTGATTTCCAAACTTGTAACTGAAAACATTGAATATCTATGAATATCTCACCCATTGATGTTTTCTAGATAGCTTTTTTTTTTTAGGGTACATTATTATTGATATCTGTTCATATATCTGGACTTCTATTTATAATTATGTTTATTAATTAACTCATTGAAGAATATAATATGATTTATCAATCGTTAGTTTTTAGTTCTCTTTTGTGATTCAGTGTTAATTTTGTCTGCTTTTTGATTTATATCTTGAAAAAGCTTGACATAAATAATGAATCAAGCATTATAATATTTGATTGTATGTTAGAAATAGTTGCAGTTATTGATTGCTATAATTACTTTTTTGGTTTTATTAATTTGATAGGTATCAACTTTAACTTTTACTACAACCCCTTCCATTTCATATTGGATAAATTAAGTCATTCTCATTAATTAATCATTGCATTGTGAACAATTTTCCCATCCTTCACAAATATTTCTTGTGATTTCTTTTTTCCTTAAATCTTTTGTAGTTCTTTAAAATCACTTTAATCTTATATATCATCTTTTACTTGTTTTAATATAGATTGAAAATCTTAACATCAAAAACATATTATATAAAATATAATTTTACATGAAGAAAGACTCCAATTTTAGCTGAATTGATATGGAAATAGTGATAATTAATACACATAAGATAAAAATATTTTAATATAAAATATCAGATAATATGATATTTGCCTGATTTCATTTGTTAATATGAAATTAGCACAAAAACATATCTTGCAGCATTTTCTAGTAAAGCAAGAAAATTCCACTACTATTCTTGAAATATGATAAAAGTCTTTTTTCTCTCTCTCTTAGCTGCTTATGGAAGTAGGAATCTTTAATACTCATCACTACATTAAAGCATGCAGAGTTAATGTTTCTATAAAAATAATGAATCCTATAAATTGTTTTGTTTTAAATTTCCTTCTTTTAATCTGCAGAGGTCGTGTAAAAATAATTGTACCTGTGATTGCATGTACGTTTTTACATGCTGAAATGCAAAAAAGAAAAAAAAAACAGCTTTGCAAATTTACTTTTATTCTATTTATATATAATAAAGTACATGACTTTTTATTTATTTACAGTTACAAACTAGAAATTATTAAAGAAAAAAATATAAACATTCTGCCAAAAAAAGAAAAAAAATGCAGCATTGGTTGCATGTATCTGACAAATACGTTTAGTTATAATGTGTGCTCAAATAGAGGTGACTGTGGGGGGGGGGCTAAAGTGCTGCAAACATGTGTCTTTATTATATTTATATAATAAAACACATGATTTTTTTTATTTCCTATTACAATTTATAGATTATTTTCACAATTAAATCTATTCTGACTCAAGTGGTCACTGTATCTCTCACTCAATTTATTAATATTGAGTATCATACATTCTTATGAAACACTGTTATAAGCAAACAGAGGATTGAAATATTATAATTTAATGTTAGTCATATACACATACATAGTTGATCATGATCTTGAATGTTTACACCCAATATACATATATAACAATATTTAAGAAAAGATTTGCATCTCCCAGATCAAGTGCAAAACTCTGGAGAGTTTAAAAATATTTAGCTTTGTATTTTTAATTTATATTTTATTTTATTAAAATATTAAAATGAATTTTGAAAATAAATAAATAAACAAATTGTATGGAGATTTTTATAGTATGAAAAGACTGAGTAGTGACATTTTCACTCTTTTTTATATATTTGTACTATGTATAACATTTCTTCAGTTGGAGATTTTATGCTAATGGTTTATTAGTATTTGATTTTATAACTTATATGGACAAATATTACATTATATATATATTTATTAATTAGCATTAAAAAAATGGGTATTTTTGTAATATCTGTATTTGATGTCAGAAATCCAAAATTTAGTGTAAATTTTTATATATTTAGTCTTATGGTCTGTTACTCAGAAGATAAAGTAACTTTTGAGCTAGGTATTTCCATTCAATTGACAAAGCAACCCCCCCTCCCCGTTTTTTTCTCTCTTTGATCCAGAAACTTTTAGTCCTTAGGTTGACCATTAAAATAATTAAAATTGTTTATTGCTGTGGCAATCAATCATCAGAAATGACAAAATTAAGCTTCTTGATCATTCGTTCTTAAATCTGCACTGGGCTAGTCTGCCATTCTCATCAGTATATTAAACTAAGAAGAAGAATGTTTAAATTTAATAAGTTATGATTCAAAATTATATTTTAAAAATATATTTCTTTTTGATTTTAGATACAAATTATTATTTATCTAGGTTTTCCATAAATCTCTTATACAATTCAACTTTAGACATCTATTAAAATTGAACTAGTTTTTTTTTTTTTTAAATATATACTGTCAATAATATATTATTAATTATTACATTGGGCTGAAAAAAAATTGATAATTATAGTTTAATATAAGGAAATGATAGTTGATTTTTTTTTATATATTCTTTTTTTAAATTTTTTTATTCTTATTCAAAAGCACTTCTAAAATGTATATTCAAAATGATTTTTCTAAAATAAAATTGCATATAAATAATCATCATCTAGATTTAAAAGAAAATCACATTTGTGACCAAAGATTGAGATTTTAAAAGAATATTTTCAGTTTGGTTGATCTGTTTTATTCAATAAAATTTATATTTTTCGAAGTTAAGAGTATCCAGATATTACTTTAAATAGTTTTCAGGAATAAAAAAATTCTCTGAGAAAATACATAAATGAAAACAAGAATAAAATTATATTTAAAAGTCTTTTACCTCTATCGATTTTTATCCCCCCCCCCCCAATGTATACTTAGGCCACAAAATACATTGGTGAGAGAACAAACCGGTATTATTGATATCATTGAAAGAATTAAGAGACTGAAGTGAAGTTAGGTTGGATATATTGCTAAAAGAGACAATAAACTGGATTCCAAGATATTGTAAAAGACTTGGAAAAAGACCACATGTGAGAAGGATGGATGAAATAAGGAAATGTGCTGGAGTGGTATGGAGAAGAAAGGTAGTGGTTGTAGAAAATTGGTTGAACTTAGAAAGAAAATAATCATGAAAGTTAGACCAAACCGCCAGTTATTTTTGTTAATATTTTATCTGTTTAATTATAATCGTTTATTTCATTTTATTTTAGTTTCCACAGACATTATCGTTTGTATTTAAAATTGACATTTTGTTAAATTTTTCTAATGCTAATTACTTTGTCTAAAACAATGCCTAGAAATTTTTAAAAATAAATATTAAATAAAACAGGAGATTAGACAATATTTTTATTTTATAAAGTTCTTTACTCCTAAATATTTTATGATTCATACATATTTGTAAATAATTATCTCTTCTTCAAAATATCCAATCTATCAAAAGCTTTTAAAGATCTCCAATTACAGTTTTTTTGATCCTGAATTTTTTAAATCCAAACAAATATTTAGATATAAACTTGTTTAAATATGTCTAATATTTTCACCTAGGGCAGGGGTGGGCAAATAGCAGCCCGCCAAGACAATCAAAAAAATCTGCCTTGAACTGAGATTTCTTTCCTGCGCATGACCGAAGATTCGTATCGTATTTCCCACTAGGATGGCCACATCAGTACACATGTGCAGTGTAGATACGATTTGCAGCGCTTTTCCAGTTGATCTGGTTAATTTCAATTTTGTCTTTGCATTAGCAAATATATACATTTCCAACTTTAGTGAAACCATGAACTCTCCAAAAAAATGTAAAATCGGTGTGATGAATGTCGTGTGTTTAATGAAGAATGGACAAACAAATATTTCTTTGGAATACAGGGAATAAAGCAATGTATTTATTGTGTCATGAAAAAAAGACCCCCTGCTAACCTTCACTTTCACAAAGTGGCCACCAATGCAGCCCCCGAGCCAAAACAATTGCCTATCCCTGACCTAGGGAATAGTTGCATTAATGTTTAGTGTTCTGAAATATTTCACTGTATTAATGTTTTTTCTCAATCGGAAATATCACCGTTGAATTAAAATCTGTTGACCACAATATCTAAATCTTCTTTATATTACAAATATCACCAAATAATTTATCACCCTATTTCTTCACTGATCTTTAGAAATTCAATTTAATTTTTTTTTTCATTTGATGTGTTTTACCAATATTCATTCCATTTTTAATTTTTATTATAACTATTTTTTTTCTTTCCTACATTTATCCATTTTTTTCTTTAACTTTTTTTTCTTCATTTCACCATTTCCATCTTTTTAATACATTCCATTTATCATTTTTCGCTTCACTTTTAGTTTCATTCCTATTAATTTTCATGTTACATCTAAATATTTTTTTTTATTACATACTACATCAGGTCATTGTCATTTATCTCAGTTATTTTTTATTTTTTTTACTAATATTATCACAACTGAGTTAACTTTTTTTTTATATCTATATTTACTTTTTTCAACATTAATTCCCCCCTCCATTTGATTATGCCATTATTAGTTAGCCATTGGGGGAGGGAGTTGCTTTTTCTACTCCTCTCATAATCTAGTATCTTTATTGCAATCTCCTTTTGAATTTATATTGTTCAGTCCTGTGCTATCCATATCATCCAGTAATCTACAAAATTTGCCTAATATTTCTATTTTATTAATGGCACATTTATTTTTTAACTAAGTTTTTTTCATTCTCTCTTTTGAAAGTTAACTTAATTTTTACTATTACTAATCATACAAAGTATTTTTATTATCTAGAGCTCTGCAAGTATACATTTTTTTGTTGTCATTTTTAAATCTTGTTCATTTTTTATAGAATTGTTTCTCTGCTTTTCATCTTTTCTTTTTTTTTTTATTTCTTAATCTTAACCGATAATTTTCTATATGTTTTATTCAACAACAGCATTTCAATCTTCATTAATTTTGAAGTTGGTTTTTTTTATTTTTAATTTTTATTTATTTATATATAACTTCTAATTTTTCTCATCATATTCACTATTTGATATATATCCTTGAATAAAAATATCATTTTATGCAACTTTTGATCAAATCATCAGCAATCTAAAACTTAGATATATATTTGTAATTGTATTTCTATTAGCTTTTTTTCTCTATTGACATTAAGCATCATAATATATTATAATTATTTTAAAATAAGTTTTTTTTTAATAACTTTTTTTTAAATTGAAATTTATCTCACTTTTTTATCTTGCTAATCCTATTTCTTCAAAACTATAAATATATAATTAAGAAGGATTTTTTTATATTTATAACCCTGAAAAAGTTTGATTGCAAGTTAAAATATTGAAGAGTAAAAGATTAATAATCCAAAAAAGCATGGAAGTAGTAAAGTATGAAATTGACATCTTTAGTCAATGAAAATATAGCTTGATAAGATTTTGGTCTTCAATAGACAGAAAGATAATCAAAAATATATAAATTTGAACAATCAAGTTATATATAATGAAGAGTAAAATTTAATGAGTGTATTTGATAACTGATTTTCTTAATTTTTTTTTTTTATTCCAGGGAAATCTTTTTGTTGAAAATATTTGTAGGCCATTAATAAAAAAAGAAGAAATTCAATTGCTTTTTCAAAAATTGACACTCAAATTTACTTAAAATATAGGCTGTATATATGTATGTATAGGTGTATGCTTTTGAATATGAAAAATGGGAATTTATCCATTCAGAATTTTTAGAAGAAATTATTTCATTTTTTAATTATCTTTATTTTGATCATATGAATTAATCTACTTTAAAGATGGTCAGTCGTTTTAATTGACATCCTTTTAAAAGAGGGTCATAATTTTTTTGTGAATAAAAAATAAAATAAAATTATTATTAATTATTTAGTTTTATTATTACATGTTGTAACTTAAACATAAATTCATAAAGCATAATTTATTATCGACAATAAATGCAAAAAAAATAATCTGATAAAAAATTTTATGTGATATTTACCACTATTAATTTTTTTTTTTCAAGTGTCATTGCATCGGCCGGGACACGAACCCGCAAACCCGGGCAACTACTTGTAAGGCAGTCACGCTGACCTCTCGACCATCAATACAAGACGCACTATTAATTTTTGATATTTGTTATTGATTATAATATGAAGTCTTTGCTTTGATTTTATGAATGTCATTTTTGAAAAAAAATGTCCACGTTGATATGTACTCGAGTAAAGAATATTATTTTCTTTATCAATCAAGTTTGGAAATTCTTGAAAATCCAAATCTTTGAAACATTCAATATTAGATAATTTCATTATTTTTTTTTTTTAAGTTCTTTAACCTCAATCTGATATTTTTCAGGAATTGTATTTTATATCAGTTATAATGAAATGGATCTGAAAATATTTCATAATATTTTTTTTTTTTTTGTTTCTTTTTGAAATCAAGGAACCTTTTTTGGAATTCATCATGCACTTTTATTTAAATATTGGTGTATTTTTGTTTTGGATAAGTCTTATTAAAAGTACTAGAAAATGTTTGAAAATTGAGGAAATTATTAATTCAACTGCTTTTAAAAAAGTTTGAAATTTTTTTGAAAGACATGATCATGTCCATATAATTAGATTTTTAATTGATTTTTTTTTGTAATTTTATACTTAGGTCTTTCTAATAAGTAATTATATTAATGAGAAATGACTAATCACATAATCATTTTTTATTTATCAGGACTGTTATAGGTTTTTCAATAATATCCATGAAGAACATTCACCTAATCTTTTAATTCAAAAAATCATTTTAACATATTGAATCACCATAATTGACTTCAATTTTTTTTTAGAAATTTTAAGAATTCTAGGTGACCAAGAGATGATTTGGATTTAATTTTATTTGTGTACTTAACCACAACTGTTATTACATTCTTCATTTTAATTATTTTAGAACATAAATTATCTTGATGAATTATGCAATGGAAAATAAACTTTTTTAAAAAATTCATTTTCATCTATGTCATTGTTGAAATATGCTAAAACATTCTTGTTTTTTCCAACCATTGGCTTGATTTCATCAGTTAATATTTTGAAGAAATTAATATTGTCTTTTTTTAATTTATCAAAGATTTCATTAAACTGTTGGCATTGTCTCAATTTGAATACATTTTGTATTTATATCTAGTATGGTCAAAATAATGTTTAGGTCATTCGATAACAGCATTCAAATCATTAATTAAATGTTAAAATCATTATTAAAAGTGTTTACGATAGAAAAATATATACAATATTATATAATACAGATATTCATCTCCATTGCAGTTGGCAAATTGAAAATGTGTATTTTGTAATGTTACAACTATTATTCAGGAAGGAATGTTGAGATTTGCCTTTTGAAGCCTGACATTTTCAGCTCAAGGATGGCTGACTTTGTAAGTTACAATGATGATCAGTAACTAACATCTTCCTGCTCCATGGTTGGGCATGCCATTGTGTTCTACCATATAATGGGCAACATGGTTATTATTGTCTAACCATCTTACACTTGTTTTGGTGTTGTCTGATTATTTACTTTTATTTTTATTTCATAGGTCAGCTCCATTGTCTGTTCAATCTGATCTTGATAACATTGTAGTCTAGGTCAGTCCATTATTTGGGAGCAAGCTTACTATGAGTTAAAATGAGTTTGCATCAGTAAGAAATAACACTTCTTCAGTGATAATAAAGTTTTAATCAATTTTTCTAATAAAAATTGAGTGTTGAGAGTTGAGCAGTATCTGTAAGATCTTAATTTTATCAAAAACTAATGAATACCAATCATAACAGTTTTTTGTTTTTTTTTTATCAATGACAGTTTTTGACTTTGCCTCATGACATACATATATTTTTAATTTTTTTTTTTTTTTTATGTTCAGGGTAGATTAAATCTAGATTAGCTAAAATGCAGTCTTTTATAAACTCCCCTTTTGAAAATGGTTTTGAATTTTCTACTTTTTATTTATGAAAATAATATAATTTGCTTTCAAAAATTTTCTACGATAAAATTTGCTTTCAAAAAATTTTCTGTCTTGTTTGTACTTTTTATAAAAGTTTTCTATTTTAATATTTCTTTCTTCCCCAACACTTTTGTTGTAATCAGAATGTTTTGATGAACAGTGCCTTTTAATATTGCATTAATCATTAACTGTAATAATTTCTCAGATGTATCATGCACATTAGTTTACTATTTGTTTCTATTTTACACTGATTCATTTTATATATTTATTTTTGAAAATGTCTGAGGTCCAATTGAGAGCTTTTGAGGGCTGGAAGTTACCCATCCCTTATCTTTACATGGAATATATCATTAATGAAGAACTGATTGTCTTGCAAAGACACTGGATGAAAATTAAATAAAATACTGTATTGTCCATTCATTAATCGTATTTTAAGTTTATAATCAAAATATTGTATACATCACTAATATTGTGTACTGTATTGTATATTATGAATATATTCTGTACTGTATAGTTTCAGTATGAAAGTCGCTATTTTGCTTTTGGATGACATAGTGTTAATGAGTATCCTATGATGTCATCAGTCTTACAAAATGGCCACCAATTTTTTTTTAATTTTTTTTATGATTATTATAGTAAATAATCAATTGTAAATCAAACTGACAAGTGCTAAGCAGGGTATAGATGTACTGTAAAATATCTCAGATTTTCCATCTGCAGTAATAATACTTCCTTTGACTCCATGAAGCAACTTATTTCAAACAATGCTTTAAACTTTACCTCAGGGGTCCCCAACCCTGTGCCCGCAGACCATTTTACGTGTGCCCACCGCTATCCAAACACGGTAAAAAAATATTTATCTGACACAAATAAATTTAATTTTTAAAATTTCTTATAAATTATTGTATTATATTGTAATCAAATTTGTAGAGCATACAATACTTTTACAGTGTCTTTAATTATATATTAAAATTTTATTTTTGAAATAAATATTTTTTTGTACATTATGTGTATTATTAACAATATCCAACTATAAATTTACATTGAAAAAATAAATGGTGCCCACCATCTGATTGAAAAAATAAATGGAGCCCGCCACATGGCTGGTATTATAGAATGTGCTCTTAAGTGCAAAAAGGTTGGGGACTGCTGCTTTACCTGGACCAAGGACCTTGACCAAATCAGTAAAACTTTTATATAAATCACTCTTTTGTTTCTGATACTTTTCTTGCATTTGCCTAATAACAACAAAAAAAAAAACATGTCTTTAATATTTCTTGATTCTCTGAAATCACATTTAATCTCTGGGAACCATTCATCCATGACTTGAAACAACTTTTTTAATAAAATCCTTTAAAGCTATTTTGCTATAGTGGATAATAATGATATTCCATGATAATTACTGCAGTCTTATCTACTTCTTTACTTTTAAGAATATTAATTAACTTATTCAAAAATAACTTGAAAAATTGTTTTTCAAAATAATTTTTGAAATTTACTGACCCTCCTCCCTCTTTCAGTCAAACTATTTTTTATATAAGTGATATGGCTCTATTGTTAAATTTTAATGGTTTATTTACAATTAACTTGTCTTCACACACACACACATATATATATATTTGCATAATATAGTGATTTGAATCTTTTATATTTTTATGACTATTAATGTGGTGTTTTAAATATATATATATAAAATATTGCTTTATTGATTTTTATTTTTCAAAAGGAACTTTATTGATAAAAATATTTATTTTTTAAATCCGGGATTTATTATTGAAAAATGTGTATCATCAGTGAATTCTTTGTTAATGGTAGAGTGTGTTAAAATTTTTGAATAAATAAAATATGCTTTTACTTATTAACATATTTATTCCCAACTGCAAAATAAGCTATGCTATGTCAGATTTTTAGTGCATTTACATTTTAATCTTAATTTAAACCTAGTAAACTGTTGACTATTGAAATTGCTATATTTTATTTTTTATGCAGTTTAAGATGCAATTTTTACAATAACATGAGATCACAATAATAGATATAAATATTAAATGCTGCATAAAGTTAATTTATCACACACACAAAAAAAGCAATCAGCTAAGGAAATATACTAATTGTTATTAAATGAAATAAAGAATTTAAATATTTTTAAAGTTATTAATTTTAATTTTATTCTCTAATCATAAGTTTTATTTATATTTTGGCTTCAAAATAAGAGATTTTTTTAATTAATTAAAATTATTCTCCATAAAATTTTTAATAAAATGATAATGTATGGTTAATTATTAATCTTTTTTTTTTTTTGTAAATATGTATATAATAAAATGATTTTGCTTGGGAAATTCCTATGAAGTTCAAGCATTGAAAGTGTCAGAATTGGACATAATCAATAAATCTTCATCTCAGAATGTGCCACTCTGTTATTGCATTAAACTACACTATAATCCTTTCTTGTTTCAGCAGGATTTAAATAGTTAATGGAAGATATCTATTTAGGGTTTGCTGTTTTTTTTCAAATACAGTAAATGTTATATATTAATTTATTATCTAGTATTTACTTAATTGTAATTTTGATAAAGATGAAAAAGTAAAATAAATTAGTAGCAGAATCTGGTCAACTTACAAAAAAACATGTATATTGGAAATATATAACCAATTTTTTTTACATACCAATATTAAAAAATATAATCAATATTATTCTGGTAATCTTAATTTTTTATATATATAATTTAAAATAGTTTTACTTTAATTTACATTGATATAATGTAAAAATGTAATTATTCATATATATCAAAACTTGAATAAATTTATTTAAAAAATCTTATATGTGAATTTTCCATACTTTTTTTTTTTTATGTCTGTAAAAAATATTTTTTTAAGCATAACTTTTATGAAAAAATTTTAAACAAACAAACTTTAAGTCATAACACTATTTTGAAAATTAGATTGGAATGAGGAATAAATTACTGGCAACATGATGTATTATTATACACATGTTTAGTGCATATTATTTTTTTTTTTTATGTTTTTTCAAAGACAACTTTGCTGAATTTTGACTTAAAAATACAGGCGAATTATTGCTTGGAGTGGAATCATTAATAACAAATCATTGTAAACCTGAAATGGCTACAACCAATATGAGGACTGGCTTAAATTTTCAAGTGCCTTAATTTCATAATTGAGCAGGTGTCCATCACAGTATTTTTTTAAATATGTCTATTTTGCAGAAATCAAATTTCTTTGAATTTAGCTCGCATAGTATAAATTTTATTTTCCATTTCAACTTTAGGGAATATTTTATGCCACTTATAGCCTAAGAGACTGTGAATTTTCTTTTCTTTTGCAAATGATTGCTATTTTCCTCACCCATCCTATTTTTTAAGTCAGGTATTACAAAACTTATAACTATTTATTATAATAAAAACAAATTTATTTCATTATAATAACTGATTGTAAGAAAGTAATCAACTGAATCCACTTAAACAAAAATTGATTTTATTTCTATATTTTTGCAATTTTATGGCTATATTTTTAAAATTTATTTATACATATATTTTAATACTTCTTGTAAATAATACTTATAATTTTAAAAATAAATTTTGAAATGATTCTTATATAAAACATAGTTTTCTTAAGAGTCATACAAGATACTGCTTGTAGTGTTTAAATAAGGGATCTCAAGTTTTTGTTATAATATTGGGTAATAGTATGAATACTGAACTCTACCATCTGATGGCACTATTTTTCACAAAACACACATCAATATACCGTTTTAGCAGCCTTAACTTACTGCTGATAGTATAAGAGGTGTTTTTTGAGCCATAACAGGCCGCCTGAGGGCGATGTATTCTACGATTACGTAATGAAATACTACGCCCATTGCATTGTAACAGTATTTGTCAAGTGAGCACTCTTGAACTCTTACTCCAGTCTGATTTGATGGTGGCCATATTTGAAAGAGACGAAACTCTGCAAAAATTCATTGTCGGAAATTTTTCAGAAAGCGTAGTGGAATTAGTATTCCATATTAAGAATTGTCATGTCATCACACATGCTTCCCTATGCTTTTGGACTGTGCACAACTTGAAATGGTTCTTCTTTTCAGCAGAGTTTTTTCCGATTTCATGCACAAATGCCTGTTTACACACGAATCCATGTGAGAACTGTAAAATGACATCTGCAAGTTGTCTGAATTGGTCGACGCTGAATGAATTTCCAGCCAGCCACACAACTGGATGCACAATATTGTGTTTTTCCAGAAAGAGAGCAAGCGTACCTATGTAGGTCTGCATAAGGGAAGTTGGTTTGAAGGCTCCAAAATCCTGTTACTGATAGCTTTGAGGCTTCCCTGTTATTTTATTTGCATGTTACTTTTGGCTGCTGTTTCTTATGCCCCCCAAAATGGTGGTGGTGTTTTTTTTACTTGTTTTGGTTCACAACTTGTCCAAAGTTTCATTTCTTTTTGATTCAATAAATTATTTTATGGGAAAACTTGTTGTTGTTTTTGTTGTTCACATGATTATAAAGTAGGTAGGTAATATTTGATAAGTTTCATTAACAGTTAAAGTAGGTAATATTTTATTATACCAAAAAAAAAAAAAAAAGTGTTTAAAAGTTTATTCAAAAGGCCCCACCAAAAACAATAAAATAATAATAAAGAACTGTGCTGTAACATAATAAAATGTTCAAAAAAGAAAATCCAAAAAGAAGTCGATAATTAAAAATCAAAACAAACCTTCCCCGCCACCCCACCTCCCCCGACATAAAAAAAAAGTGCTCTTTAAAAACGAACAGTTTATGTCTTTTTTAAAAATTAAAGGGTCAAAAAAATTAAGGAAGAACTTTTTGCTATCATATAAAGCTTTCTGTAGCGTAAAGATTTGAAAAAAAAAAAGCCTCATAATAAATTAACAAAAAAAAAAAGATGACAATTCAAAATCAAAACAACCCCTCTCCCCTCCACCCTCTAAAAAACCAAGTGTTGGTTTATTCAAAAGTACCGAATTGTTGAAGTCTTTCAGCAAATCAAAACATCAACAAAAAAAAAAAAAGAAGATAAGTTAAAAGCAAACAACCAACCCTCCCTTCCACCATCTAAAAACAACAAAGTGTTTGTTACCGTATTTTTGTGTAAACAAACCGACGGAGCATTAATCAATAATTTAAAAGTAAACCAACACCCCTACACCATCTAAAAACAAAGCGTTTGTTTCTTTAAAAAAACGAACCAAAAAAAAAATTTGGTTTACGATAGGTAATATTATGTAAAGAAACCTACGGACAGTTAGTCATTAATTTACAAACAAACCAACACCCCTAGACCATCTAAAAACAAAGTATTTGTTTATTAAAAACAAAAAAAAAAAAACCCAGGTGGAATTAAAAAAAAAAAAGTTTGGTGGTTTACCGACGCCGACGGGAAAAAATTAAATACCAGTTGAAAAAAGAAAAAAAATTTACCGTAATATTATGTAATAAAAAAAACTTTGGTGGTTTACTGTCTCCGATAAAAAAATAATAAAAACTAGTTGAAAGAAAAAAAAAATCTTTTACCGTAATATTATGTAAACAAACAGACGGCCCGTGAATCGATATATTGATGTGAATTGGGTGAAAAAGAGTGCCATCAGATGGTAGGGTTCAGTATTCATACTATTACATATTAAAATTAAATATTTTCAACATTTATCTATTATTTTATTAACCTTTGCCTGACCAAAATAACAAAATAAAACATTTTATCACGTGCTAAGCAAGACTACTTTTTTTTTGTGCCAAAGCTGTAATTTATAGCCTTTACAATAAATATCATTGTGAATTAATAACCAATTGTAGAAGTATTGATTATGCCGTAACACAGATTTTTCAGTTATGTTATATACCTAAATGTTTCATAATATTCTGGTCATGTTAATGTGAAATCAGCATAGGTTTAAAAATGATATTCTTCATTAGCATTTTTATGTATTGAATCAGAATTCACACAAAAAATAAATAAATTAGAATGATGTTATTAATAGATTCACAATAAAACATTGAAGAAAACAAAATATAATTTTTGTAGTATATATATTTTATTTTGTTTTCTCAAATATTAATTGAAAATCATATTTATAATAAATAAATATTTATTTATACATTATAAGTACCAATTTTGCAATTTCAATATATCTTTCTATATTTGAAAGTAAGATTTATTTTTATTTTTTTAAATATCTACATGTTTTTTATCAGTGAAAGACTTATTTTCTTTCTGCCCAGAATAAAATTCTCTTATTAAAACAAAATGAATTCTCTTTAATTTTGTTTGACAAAAGATACAGTAGAACATTAAAAACTTATAATTATTTATACTTCTAGCTTTTTATTTACATATTAACTCTCCTAAGTTTGGTGGTCACAATCTGATAAATAATGATTAGCTTTAACTACATAGACTCTTACCAACATATTAATTAATTAAAAATAATTCTTGTTTTTTAATTTGTTTAATTTGGAATTTTTTATTTATAACTTATTACATTTTCTATTAACAAAACTGGTTAAATATTCATTCAATAGTAGAATACACGTGGGTCTCATTTTATGCGGATTATTTTATTGCGATTTTGAAGTTATGCGATTCATGTTTCTTCTTAATATCTTTCATATTTCACTATATTTATTAGATATCAAGAAATTTAAATTATTAATAACTTATTTTCACTTGAAATACTTTAAAAAAAAGTTATATTAGCAGCTAACGTGAATATGGCCTGTAGCTGTATTTAGAAACTTAGCTTCTATGTAAATAACCTACTTATACTAATGAGTAAATAATAATAATAGATTTATACTTACATATAAAAATATCACAATAAATATTCAAAAAATTTAAACTTTTAAAACGTATTTTGTTATATATAACAGAAATAAATAATCTTTTAGATTTTTAAAATAAAAAACGAAGATTTTATAAACTGAAAATAATCTTTCTAATGATAATCTATAATCTTTTTGTTTTGATTGCGATTTAATTTTTTTAATATAGAAACAGAAAACCATTAACACAACACAAGACTGAAACTGGCGCTAGTTGTACATCACATCACAAATAAAAATAAAGTGACTAACAGGTTTCTCTGGGCATAATTTCTGAGAGATTCTTGACTTCGTTTAAGGAGAAGCCACAATACATCACATCGAATCTGATTTCTTACCAGTATTACAAATGAACGCTAGCATTAATGATTAAAATATGTATGAAAAATGTAAAATTAAATGCTGTAGTTAATAAAAAATGTAAAAAAAAGTTTGTCTTGTATTAATTTTTAAATATTTGAAATTTTTTATTAGTCATACTTTATTTGCTTATTTTTTTAATGCAATTTTAAAGTAATTTTTCCTTGTTGCTCTGTTTTTATGCGAATTCTGTAAATTACAGACCCAATTCCCCATTTTTCAAGGTAAGTTAAGGCTATTTTTGTGTGATTTTTTTTAATGCAGGTTTTCTGTGGAACCTATCTACCACATAAAATGAGACCCAGGTGTATTTACACTACTTAATGATTTAATTTTTTGTAGGGTTGTTATTTCAGTATAATAACTTAGTTATGCTATATAAACTGGTATTGATGAGTTTTAAGAATTTACAATATATTTATTTAAAGCAAGATTTTCACATTTACATTGTTTATTTGATAAATTTTTTAGAAGCCATTACCACACCTTCACTTTCTTTTGTTTAATGATGGATTTTAATAACTAAAAATTAAAATCAAACAGTTGTTTTTTTCCATTAGAATAAAAAATTTTGTAGGCACTTTCCCAATAGAGTGTTTATGATTGATGTTGTATGGTTATCACAATCAACAGTGTGTCAGTAAATGATAATATTTTAATGTAATGTGCACAATAATATCTTTTTAAATAATTGTTTTTTACTAATTCGATTTTGTCTTGGATTTGGACCTTCATGCATTTGAGTGAAATTATAGATCAATTACTAATTTTAATTAAATAACAAATTCCATGACAGTCCAAATCCAATTAAAAACAGATTAGTAAAACATGGGAGAAATTATATTATTATTAAAAATATACATAATATTGGTATTAAAAAGAAAAAAAAAGATAATACAAGATTGCAATGAGATTGATTTCTAAATTTCATAAATCTAAACATTTTGGTATAACTTTACAGTTATACCAAACATACATCAGAAAACCTTATAAAATATGACTACCAAATTACCTACTATGCATAATTATTAAAAGGTAATATTTTTTAATAAGTTTTTAATAGTAATGTGTAATTTATATATATTAGGATATTTAAATAAAAGTAATTTGAAAATGTTACACATTTTCATTTACATATAAATTTTATTATTTATCATAGTGCCTGTCTGTTCAGTGCAGCACATTGGTAGAGTATATAATATTTAATATTTTTTAAAAAATTGCCACAAGACTAAGTAAAAAATAATCCTTATATTTAAATAAAAAATATTTGCAATCAGAATGTGTGATTCATAAATCTAAACATTTTCAATTACATATAAATTTTATTAGTTATTGCAGTGATTTGGAGCCCCCATTGATAAAATGCCTCTGTACCCTGCACAATATGCACATCCACATGCCGCATCCCCAAAGATTTGTATAAATATGATCTTGAGAATTTTATCATTAGCTTTCCTATAGAATATAATTACTGTACTTGAGGGTGAACTGATTAAATGTATAAAAGTTGGTGTGATTTCAGTAATGATTTTTTTTTTTTTTTTTTTACAAATTCTTGCATCTGGTATTTTAAACTATAAGATTGACTGAATAGGTAATTTTTGTTATGTAAAATAAGATACTTGTTAGTGTAATTGATTGTTTTGTTTGAGAAACAGCAATAATTGTATTTGCATATTGTCTTTTTATTTTTAATAAAAAAAGATTTTTTTTATTAATTTTATATATATTGCTGTCATATTGAAAATTAAAGTATAAAAATCACAAAATATATGTAGACGGTATTTTAAGGCATAATATTTCAAAAGGAAAGATAGCGTCAGAGATGTCTATTTAAAATAACTGAATGGAAATTACACTAAATTGCCATGTTTATAACAAGAACAATTTCAGCTTTTCCCCCCTTTATTGATTATTTTGCCTGAGGTTTTTCAATTGTATAGTATATTGGATTAATTATTGATGGTATTTATTTTTAATGTTTTTGTTTACCAGTTAAATTAAGTTTTTTTTTACTTCATTTTTTATTAATTTTATTGGTAAAAAAAAAACTTAAATTCTGTTGTAATGAAAATGGAACTATTTCAATCACAGATTAATGAGTGAGAATTATTTATTTATTTTAATGTGTATATTTTTTGTTTAATAGCCAGGCTAGTGTTAGTTTTTGTTTTGGTTGTTAATGTATATTTCAAATATATATATATACAATCAAAATTACTCCTTATTCACAATTCAAACAGACTAGCCAAGAAAATATACTCTAAAACAGTGGTCTTCAACCTTTTCACACCTGCGGACCGGTAAAAATAAGGATAAGGTTTCGCGGCCCAGCAAAAATAAGAATAAGGTTTCACTGCTGCTGAAGTCTATAAATAAATTTTCTTAAAGATGTAAACTGCTTAGCTTTAGATGAACAACGTTAAATACAAGATGAAATTATATATATGGAGTTTGTATAATAAAAAACTTTTTTTAAAATTTTGAATTTTTTTAGAAAAGTAATAAAAAAATTTAATTCCATCCACCCCCACCCCCCCATAAACATCTGTGATAACTAAAAAAAAAAAAAATTAATTTATGTATGATTGATTAGATTTTGTTTTCATTCTGTTTCTTTTTTTTTAATTGGGTAAAAATGAGATGAAAAAATAAATAAAAATTGTTTATATTAATTAAAAGTTTAAACTCTTATTATTTTGTTATTACAAACTTTCCTGCGGCCTGGCAGAAATTTCTGCGGCCCGGCACCGGTCCACGGACCAAGGGTTGAAGATCACTGCTCTAAAACATTACCAATGGTTTCACTGCTACAAGCAGACTTCTCAAGTGTAAAGAACTACAAAATAACATATTTAAACTAAACATTACTCACAATTCAATTTACTTCCCATAAATCCTTAATATTAACTATTTTAAGGTCCTTGGTGCCATATTGAATTCTTAAAAAACTGACTTGAGCCACAATTTTCACAATAACTTCAGTTTTAATAATGTTAGAACAAAAAGCTTTACATTGATAAAAACTAGAAAAACTAAGGAAAACAATAAGGCTAAGACAAATAGTGATTAATTTATCATTAATTAAGTTTAAATTACATCTTCATTGATAATTTCTTTGTATTCCTTACAAAATTCTCATTCAAGCCATATATAATACTTCTTACCTGAGATAATCCATAGCTTCAGAATCTACAAAAATAGTCACATAAGAATTCGTCATTTTTATTTTGTACACCAAAAGTTAACAAATCTCAAGGCATCTATAAGAAAAAAATTCATCCTAATAAAAGTTACAAAATAAATCATTTCCAGAAGGTGGGTATGCATTTGTCATCATAGAAATTGGCTTCTTGTCTATCCAAAACTAGAAATTAAATGCTACTGTCTGTATCAATGATAAAATGAGTTTCATCTCTTCATTTTATATTTTTTGTATACACCAGTGATGTTTATATTCTTTGTGCACACCAGTGATGTTATCTTGTTATATTTATTGTCCCACAGAGATATAATTTATTTGCATATAGCTGATTTGCTAACTATAGACTTGAAAATAATGTGATGCAAGATGTGGCAAAGGCATAGGCAAGAATCAGGATTTGATTCTTTGCCTGCATATAATTCCATGTGGTATACATAATCATTGTGACTATTACCACACACATCACTTGAAACCTCTCTTTATTGGTTTTAAGAGTTTATATTTTCACAGGGTACTATGCCCAGTAAATTGGGTGATTGCTTTATCAACTACAATCTTTCTATACATCTGACAATGCCTTAATATTTACATTGCACTGCTCTATAACACCTTAATTATATATATATATAAATCATTACTTACTATATAAATACAGACATGCAAGTACAAACACACTAATACATATATAAACACACTAATAAATTATTAAATCTTTTAAGAATCATTATTTCTATAAAATAAGTTTGCCTAGAGGCTCCAAATTACATTGTACATAAACCACTATGTTATATTAGAATACAAGTATAATTTATATACTACTCACTAATTCAAATGCAAACACATTAATAGATTATAATTTATAAAAATAATAAAACTATGCAAATAAAAAAAAATTGAATACTTATGAGCTCCAAAATTATCCTATATATAAATCACTACATTATGTTGGAATACAAGTATAATTTATATACTACATACACTAATACAAACACATTCATAAACTATAGTTTATCAAATAATAATAAAAATTTAAATAATACTATGCAAATAATTAAAAAAAATTTAAATACAAAAAAAAATTAAAATTGATTACTTACGATATTACATGGCCTTGGAGAGATATTTAATCTATTTTACTTCTGAGTCTTGCGAAAACAAAAATTGTGCCTTTGTCTTTTTTGTGCAATCTAATAAACTGAGCAGAAAATAATAAAAATTAAATGAACCTACTAAGAAAAATATTAATAAAAAATCCAAATTTTGTCCAATTTTAACATACGATATGCCATTTCAAAAGGAATTCAAACAGCAATGAATGCTGGGATTTTTGTATACATCATCCTTATAGTTTTCATGCAGTTTTAAAAAGAAAACAAAATTTCAATGAATCAACTGCTTCTAGTGGCTATCATGCTATACCCACTCAAACCATTAAAGGAACTTTTAAATAAGTTAATTGCTTCAGAATCATACATTTTTAATAAAAAGAATCTTTATTATTAACAATTTATGATTCTGAACCAATTAACTTATTTAAAAATTCTTTTAATATTAAGGGTATATGGGAAGTAAATGGAATTATGGCGAATATTTAGCTTAAATATGTTATTTTGTAGTTCTTTACACTTGGGAAGTCTGCTTGTAACAGTGAAACCATTGGTAGTGTTTTAGAGTTTATTTTCTTGGTTAGTCTGGTTGAATTGTGAATTTGGGGTAATTTTGATTATTTACTGACTAGTTTAGCTTTATGCTTTTAATGTTTATATATATGTAACTATTTTATAATATTATTAATTAATAATTATCATTTTAGATAATTTATATATTCCAAATTGCAATTATTTTTTTTTATCTTCAGTTCAGGAGAAGCAAGTCATACATGGTAAAATGTAAAACTCGAAGTGTAATTATATCTAAATACATGCATATATAATCAATCACATACTTTTAGCACAGTGTTTAATTATACATATTAGTGGCAATTGTTATTATTAATTTTTTAATGCCCAAGAAATTTTTTTATCTTTATTTAACATATAGTAGATGTACACTACTTTTAATTAGACATTCTTATTTCCTGAGCCATCCCAAATTATTAGTTTTGCCTAATTGACAATATTTCATTAATATACTTTTCTTTTTTTATTATCAACTTAAAAGTTTAAAGCACTCATATATAGTATAGGAATCAAATAATGTAAATTTGACATTAATTTTAATATATATATATTTATTTGTATCTATTTTTATATAATCAGAAATAAACAAGCATTTACTACTTGGTCTTGCTCCCCCGTTAGTTGATTTAAAGATAGTCTATTCTCTCTCTCCCAATTCTCTCTATAATAATGAAATTTAAACTGGCTAAATTACAAATTAGAAACATGATTTTTTTTTTCTACACAATGGAGCCACAAATTTAACTGTCTAACTACATGACTTCATACACTATCCAAAGAAAAATGAAAATAAATAAATTTAAAAACCCATTTCACAAATTTTTTTATATTTAGCAGCCATTTTTCCTTCTCTGAGTGCCATAATGCAATCATTTTTTTTTTAAATAAATTTTATAATATACCAGGAGCTATTTTCTACCTCAGAGTCCTATACATGATTTTATATATAAAAATAAAAAAATTTCAATTTATGTAGAAAATACATATATTTTTATTTTATTTTATTATTCTTTCTTAATTGTATGTGTGGAATAAAATATTTTGTAAGAGTAATTGCTAAAAGTTTTATTACAAAATTTTAGAACATTCTTAAAGTTAATACTGATTTAAAAGCACTGAAATAATTAAATATCATAATTTCTTGATAAAAGAAATCAGTCTATTATGTTTCTATAAGAGAATAAAATTATTGGGAGAAAAAAATAACATTGCCCAGAGCATATTTAATCATCATAAAAGTCAAACATTTCATTAGAAGTTAGGTTTTTTTTTTATTCTTATTGCTTTAGTCAATGAATGAATGAATTCATTCTCAGTAAAACATATATAAAAATGTAACTTCTCAACTTATTAGCAATAACTCCTGTATTTCCCTGAAAATAAGACCTAATCTGAAAATAATTCCTAACATAACTTTTCATGATGCTCATAATATAAGCCGTATTCCAAATGTAAGTTCTTGTTAAGATCATCCGCAGATGGACTGATTTTATTATAAAGTAATGAATCTAAATGAATAAAATTATTGACATCAATACTTTAAATAAATGATAGTATAAATTATAATGGTACTTACATATTTTTCCATTGACTACTGATGTCAAACTTAATTTTTCCTGTATAAAGAAACAATTTTCTCTCAGCCGAATCTTGGACTTAAGGTAACTAATTTATTGACCTTGAATGACTACCACAAGCCAATATATTGGACAATTTATAATTTTATTTATTTAATTTTAGTGTTTATTTTATTTATATTTAGTATTTAGATTTAGAATGCTTGATTACTTTTAGAGTTTGTTTATGGTAGCCTTTAAATGTCCAAGATAAAAGCAAAATCAGGTTGTTTTCTTAAATAGTTTTTTCCTCCTAAAAGACTTTACACAATGGAAGCAATTTTAATAATCAAAGTTAAATTTAAGTTATATCAATTTTTCTTGTAAAAAAAGTTTTAAAAAAGATTATATCCCAGTGGGACTATTATGAATAATTTGAAAAGTGTTTACAATATACATAATGAACATATATCGATTTGTCTTACATGAACCTTTATAATTCAATAAGCTATATGCTGTAACAAACATACTTAATGCACTTGTGTAAAATACTGAAACATCTGAATTTTTGTGCCTGCATATTTTCATTATTTTTGTATAGATAATCATTCTTAACTGTAATTTTTTTGTTACCACTCATGTCTTGTAAATTTTTAATTAACACTTGATTTTTATGGCTTTCTGTAAATGCAGATTTTTATACATGAAAAAATAAGTCGTTCTTTTGGAGCAAAAATTAATATAAGACCTGGTCTTATATTATTATTATTTAAAATTTTGTGTATATGTGCATAGTACATAGAAAAAGCTCCTTTGTTATATATATATGGGCATGTTGAAAAGTACTGTACACTTGCAATTCAATAAACAATATTTTTTCTATTCTAATCAATGTTTGTCATAAAAACATGAGCTATTATATTTTATATAGGCAGTTAACAGCTTATTTACTAATGTTTTATTATTGCCTTTTTAATGTGTGCATATTTAAAATTAAATAAAAAATCTCATATATACCCTAAATTCATGCCTAAGTTTAATAAAGTTTGGCTGTTATAAAAATTGAAAGGGCACCATCATAACTTTGTCAGATTAATTTTAATTGATTACAATTTCAAATTCAAAAAAAAAAAAAACGCTTCAAAAAGTAAAATTAAGATAACAAACATATTGTTAGAAGATCTAATATTTTACAGGCTTTGTCATTCTCCTTCTCAGTTCAGTTTAGCTGAAATTTAATTCCACTTATATATGTATATATGACAAGCGTTCGGCCTTTCTACATTCATCATATTCTCAAAGAAAACCATTTATTTCTATTAGTAAGATCAAACAGGCTATAATAGCTTTAGAAAAATGAAAAATTCACTATTCTAAATAGTAATGAATTACCTGTCATTTTAGTAGGATTCCAAATCTGAATAAAACAAACAAGTAATTGAATTGTTTATTAATTAATTTATTCATTCATTATGCTGAATGTTTACTATAGTAAATAGAGGGATTTGAGTTTATTTTCACTCTATATTCATCCTCCACTCCATCTCAAACAAGTAACACATATGACCACTTACATATAAAAAAGATAAATGATTCCTAATACACATATTTTATGCAGAACCAGTACTCATCACTTGGACCACATCATAATCACCAACACTTATACACAATCAGTGCTCAGTTTATATTAAGATAGCAAATCTTAAACTTTAATGAACAGACTTCAATCTTCTCACTCTTCCAACAATTCAACAATCCATTTTATTGAAAATCAATGATGGAATACTCAAAACCCTTGGTGGATTTGATATTGTAATCATACCCATGTAGATATTATGTCGATCTAACCCCTCATATTATTGGACCATTATGTATTCATTTATATTAATAGGGGAAGGATGACTGAACTATATTCATTGGTTTTTCAAAGAAGTGGATGGTTTAATTGTTGGAAGGGTGAGAAGATTGAAGCCTGTCCATTAAAGTTTAAGGATTTACTATCTTAATATATGTGTGGGAGATTATGGTGTGGCCCAACTGATGAGGTCTGGTTCTGCATGAAATATATATATTTTATATGGGATCATTTATTTATTCACATGAATGTGGTCATGTGTATCAGTTGTTTGAGGTGGAATGGAGGATGAAAATCCTTTTAAAATCCCTCGATTTGAATTGTTTATTGTTCGGGATTTTATGTGTCCAAACCTTAGAAGTGACCAAAGTGGAGCTGCAATCAAAGTAGCTTGAGTTGCAGAGCTCATCATTGTAATACTGCACTAAAATATATACAGCAATCTAAATATTATTATTCAAAATAAGATTTAGGAATATACAAGAAAATATTTATTTCCAGCTACATTCTATTGCATTCAAAGAATTGTTATAGTTGCTTGCATCTTCATTTAAGAAAACAATGTCTGAGAAATATTTTTTGGACAATTCTCTAAATATAGCCATAAAACTTTTATTTGTAGCTTTCTTTATTATGGATTCATGCAACATATATCTTGTATATGAAGAAAGTGGAATTTTTAAAATATATATTGACTAATTGCTTATAATGTTATTATCAGCACATATTGTTATAAAGCATGTGAATAAAATTATCACTTTTTTTTTTCATTTAGAATAAAGTTTATCACAGAAATTTTTATTTTGAGTGAAAATTTTTATTTACACTTTAAGGAATCCATATAATTGGAATATAGACAGATTACAATCAGAGAGTTATCCTTCTCATTAGAATTCTTAATTTGTATTTAAAATACTATGCTGTGGCTTAATTATTTATATATATTAGAAATTATTAGATATGAAATATACTCCAGAAAATTCCTTTTTCAGTTTTAATGGATATTGATAAAGAGCGCAGTTCCTGAATAATTCCCACAAATATCTCTACTTAATATATCATAGAATATATTCTCTTCAGTCATTTAGATCTATTTAACTGTGTGTGATAATAAAGTTAAGAAAATAAAATTATGATAGGTACTTCAGGTGAATATTGATAACCATCTTAAATAAATGCTGTGATCTAATAGATTTTGGAATTATTGTTAAATGTAACTAAATTCTATTGTGGGATTAATCAAGATCATAACACTAGTAATGAATACTGAATCAAAGTGACATGACATGAATAAAATATATCTGATTTTATTATTATACTATTTGTGCATATAGTCTCCACTTTTTGTGAACATAAATGCATATGTAATACATAAACTCCATTTTGAAAATTATACGAAAATGTCAAAAGGGCTAAAAATTTAAAAGGAGAAATGGTGATTTTTTAGTGAAGGAAGTCTGTACATTCTTGCATTTAAAATTATCTTAATTGCTGAACACATTTGATAAGTAAGAAAAAGATTCAAAAAAATAATATTACAGTTATGTCATAAGCAATCAAAACACTTTGGAGGATTCACTTTTGTATATTATGTGTGTTGGTATGTATAGATTTTTATTAGATACGTGCATAATAATATTCTTTCAAAAAAAAAAACTTAAATAATTATAAAATAAATTATTTTAGTATTTTCACATTATATGTGTATGCTGTTTAACAAAATACGTAATAATAAAAATGTTAACACTTTTAAAATAAAAAAAAAATTGTATTTACCGTGTTTTCAGAATTATTTATTAAAAATCGAAGTTATTAAACAAAACATTTCTGCAGGAAATGTAGAAATAAACAGCAAATTTCAATAATCTAAGCTGATATATTGTTTTTATTTTTATTTTCCTATTTTAATGAAATATCAAAATTAAATAAATAAATAAAATATAAAAATGAAGAAAAAATACCTCTAGATATTTGGTGAAGGATTGAGTTTGAGTGGCTTATCTGTTAAATACCATTAGACTTTTTATTAAAACTTTTTTAAATAATTAAACAATCCTTAAAGTTTAAAATATTTGCCATTAAAATAACAAATGCAAACAATTATCAGATGTGTTTTTATTGTTTATCAATAATATATCTAGCATTAAACGGCTTTTGGAGTCATCAAAATTTATGCATTCTTTCAGTTCCTTTACAGAAAATGACCTTAATATAGCATAGTGGTACTCATTTTAAATAATTTATTAAGTACTAAAGATTGCAGTTTTTATATATATTTCATAATAAATTCAATCAAAATTTTGTTGGGCTGTTAATTGTTGTGTTTTGACTAGACTATTAATGTGCATGATAATTTATTTTAAAAATGTTAAAAAGTAAAAAAACAATAGATATAAAAAATATTTATGATGAATTCTTTTATTTAGTAAGGGAACTAAAAACCAAGAAAATAATTGTTTCTTCAACCACAATTGGGATTTTTATATTTATCATAAAATAAAAGCACGGGGGGGGGGGGGCAGATTTTAATTAAGCCAAATCTTTGACAAGGTAGTCGGTAAAAGTATATCTGATTGCTCAGCATCAGATTGATTTGTTTTATCTAGAATAGAAGAATGTTTGTTATCTATCAATTAATAATATATAAATGATAAAGTATAAAAATATAAATAATATATTACTTACTTCCTTTCCTGATTTGCATAACTTGTCTCTAATAGCAACCACTGCTTTCTATTCTTATTCAATGATATAACCCGCAATACTGAGAAATTGACAATAATTATATATCTTAATAGCTGTATAAAGTTTAAGTAAATATTTAACTGATAATAATAAAAATAATAATCAAAATCATTATATAAATATTTACATGTTTCGCTTGTTCCGATTGGAATCATGATCTAAGTAGAATAATTATTACTATTTATACCAATCCTACCTCTTCCCGTGATGATTAAGGTTTGACTTAATTAATTTCGAGTTAAATATAAAAACCTCAATTGTCATTGAAAAAATAATTATTTTTTTGGTTTTTAGTTCCCATAGTAAATAAAAGCTTTCAATATAAATATTTTTTATACCTATTATTATTGTTATTAAGTGAGAGTGTTCTACAGTTTAAGCAAAATGATCAGGCAAGTTAACATTATAAAAACGATTTGGAAAAATAAGAAATGATATTACTATATTAATAATAATTGCATGGTTAATTGTTCATGAGTTTATACACTACTTGAGCATTCTCACGGCAGGTTGAACATAAAAAATTTATTCAGCTAAGAATCTTTCCTAAAAACTGTAGCTTTAAATTAATTACTCTCCTACTGCAACAATCTACATAAGTTTTGTTTATTATATCAATTATTTTGCTATCATACTCATTTAAGTCATTATTTAATAATACTGTGGGTTATATGTGGACCCATTTGTGTTACAGATTGATTGATATAATCATTAAAACTCATCTTTAACCCCATTTTTTTTCCTCTAAAGTTAGGAAAGCTATATTTTATTTGTGACTGCTAATAATGTTTTACTTTATAAGGAATTAAGTATTTGTAATTTGTTACTAAGATTTAACTTTTATTTTTTTTATATTCATTTTGTTTTTATATAACTAATAGTAAATGATTCAATTTATATATGGCATTACCTAATGATGTGTTGTTATTGTTGTTTTTTGATGCTGTTAATTATTCATATTTATAGACTTTTTTTTTTAAAAAAAAAAAAGTAGTTATCAGTGTTTTAAGAATAAAATATTATTGTTGTAATTGATAATTATTACTTTTTTAATTTTTTGAAAACATTTTGCTTGTGGGAATGAAAATATTGTGAACAAACGCAAAGAAAAATATGGGAGTACATGGGGATTAATGGAAGTAGCTAAGAAAATAAAGGGGGGTGGGGTGTGAAAAGAAATAAATGGAAAAGTTAAGAAAAGAAAAGATCGGGGAAAGGGAGAGAGATAAAGATACTAAAAATAAATGTAAAGAAATAAATACACCTTTAACCCACTTAGCAATCTCAATTGGTCCCTTAAAACTCATCATAAAGCAAGAAGTTCATATAAAAAGCAAAGAGATTATAATGGTTTTCTATGAGAAAAAATTTATCTCATTGCTGCTGATAAAAATTATGTCATTAACTATTAATATTGTATTAACAAATAACTTAATCTAGCATATATAGTAGTTTAAAAAAGGCTAATGTAAATTATGTTCTGGGTGTATCACGCAGAAATGCATTTAATATATATATGTAGCCAAGCTATTGTAGCTTTAATCTATGTAAAAAGAAAAAAAAACACACAAAGTTGCTCTTTTTTATAATCCATCCATTCAGCATTCATTGGCATCCAGTTTTTTGAGTCATCACTTGCTCATTCTAAAGATCTATCATTGTCTTTTAAATTCTTTAACATTTGTGGGTTTTTTTTGAAGGAGTACAACAAGTGTTGATGGTGATTATCTCAGAGAAAAACTTTAAAATAAATGGTTGACCTGCTTCTTTGATTTTCTTTTTATACAATATATTATAAAGTCTCATTTATTGATTTAAGGCACTTTTAGATTTGATATTTCAATTGAAATAGATAAAATTATTTTTTCCCTACATATTTAAGAAAAAAAAATCACTATGCAAACATACTGAAAAATGGAGGGATAAAGGGAGAGTAAGCTCGCTATTGTCAGTTTTATATATTCTTCCACAAAATTGTTAATTCTTGCAGTGAAAAAAAGCCTATACTGAAATTTCATTTTTTTTTAAATTCATAAACTTATTTTATGTAAAATTATTTAGAATTAAAAAAGCCATGTTTAATAATACTTCATTTACTTATACTGTTGTCATCATAAAGATTATTAACAATATAAAAGGAGCTAAATTTTAGAAATGTATATTACAGAATCGCAAAAGCACAGTTAATTTGAAAAAATAAAAATGCTAACATTAAAAAAGAGAAAAAAATGTATCTAATGTAGCATATTGTAATCAGTATGTGTACTGTGCAGATCTAAATAAACACCACTTTATAAACAAATACACTGTTGACATTTTTTTTTTGTTGGCCGTGAGATATCATATTTTATTAAATGTGATAGCCATTTTCTTTAAGATCACTTAGAAATTTTTTGAATAGTTCATTACTCATGAAGGCAGAGAGATACAAACTATTTAAATAAATATTAAAGATATGACTTTTTTTCAATTTGCTTGCATTGCATTTTCATCATACAAAGTTTATTATTAACTGCATGAAATTGTGTTTGCTTTTTTTTTAATTGCCAATGTACTTACTAATAGTTTTGATTTAATAGAAGTAACATTAATAAAGATTTTAATCCAAAGTGATTGAATATTTTAGCCAATATTTGCACTGAAGACAATTTAAAATTAAATATTAATATTGTATCCCAAAATTTATTTTTATTTTTATGCTGAATGAAATTTTCAATTTTTTTTTCTATATTTTTAGATATTAACAATAATATTCACTAATTTCTAAACAAATTTCAAGATGTTTTAAAATCAAACAAATAGATTATTTTTAATTTAGATTTATTATTTTTTGAACATATAAGGATTATTCTTACTTGCATAATCCATGGAATTATTTCCCCCCCAAAATAACGATTATGATTTTTAAATTATAATACAATGATTATAATTTTTGCTGAAGCTAAGTAATGTTCATAAGAATTTGCATCCATAAAAGTGAATAAGTAGTATATCATTTTTAAACTAATGCACACATTTTTAAATTTAATACTGTATTAATATATTTGGTTGTTGTACATCATCAAAATATGATTTTGATTATTTATTATACTGAATGGAACACCTTTTTTTTTGGTTTTGTAATCATTAATGATGAAAATCTTTATTTTTGGATGTGTCATTAATAAAGAATGGATTGTCTTGCAAGGACATTGAATGAAAATAAATAACATTCATTAACCGTACTTTAAGTGTAAAAGTCAAAATATTGTATACAACATTATAATATTGTGTATAATGAATAAATTCTGTTTTTCACAATTTCAGCATGAAAGTAGCTATTTTGCTTTTGGATGATATAGCTTTAACAGCTATCCTATGACATCATTAGTCTTACAAAATGGCTAATAAAAAATTGTAATTTTTTTTTTAAGATTGTGTAGTGAATAATCGATTGTCAGTCAAAATAGTGGGTACAAATTGATAATGATCGCTATTGTGAATCCTTGCATAAAGGCCAAGTGCAAAGTGGTATGGGTGTATTGAAGTGGTAAATCTGTAGTACATATTTAACTTCACTGCCTGATGACATTACAGACCTTAAAGGTAGGGTTTGAACTAGTTTATATGTTTATTTGGTCATCCAGGAATGTTAAGCACACACATATACACATATAACTTCTACCCTGTTTATTCAAAATGGTTATATGTAACTAGTTGAATTATTATTTTAGCTTAAGTATATTTTATTTCCAAGCTTGTAAATTCCCTTCACTTAGATAGTTGTGTATGTGCGTATATGTATTACAGATATAAAAATGAATACGATTAATGTAAAGCTAAAGCAATGCCAGAAAATTCTAGAAAGTATTATTACAATTTAAAAATGTCATTCTCATTTAACTATTTCAAGTCAAACTAACAAAAATCATATTCTTAAAGTTATTTGCAATTTTAAAAATACGTTTAAATAATGCTTTCTGGAACGTATTTGTTTACATCTTCCAATGTTGCCAAATTTCAAGTGTAGGAGGAGTAAAAGTTCTAGGAACATGCAAAGAACATGCAAAATGAGCTCAAATCACTCATTCTCCTGTGTTCGATTAGAGAGTGAAAATAGAATGACTTGTGAGTAGTGGAAAGATTTGCCTTCCCTGATCTTGGATCGCCTTTGTCCTGTTTTTCGTGCCTTGCCATCGCTACTTGAGAACTGTTATGTTTAACTGTGAAAGAACTATTGGAAGATGCTTACCATTATTTTATTAATATTGTGCCTTGCTAAACTTCGTATACATTATTATAAGTGGCCACCATAACTTCTAAAGGTAATCCGTTTTGCTGAAGAATGAACTCTTAATATTCCTCACTTCTTTTGTAAATTTTAATTGTACTCATAATGTAATCTTCATTTATTTGATAACTAACTATAAACTTAATTATCGTTAAATTTGTGATTTTCTCTCTAAAGTTTTAAAAATCTCGTTCTATAAAACGCTAGCACAGAATTATGTATTTTAAATGTATCTTAATTTTTAAAGTTTCACACTTTAGTTATTTTATTTTCATGCGGCAAAACTTATTTTAAACTATGTATTTTATTAAATTAATTTTAGTATGCTAATGTTTCAATCTAGCGAACTTATATTATTTCAACCATCATTCCGATATTTGGAATATTTAAATAGTTAAACGTAAAAATTTCTTATTGAATGCAGTTTGCTTGATTGAATATTTTGAAATATATGCTTAATGGCGGATTGTTTAAAAAGTCATTTATGGGATAAGATATTTTATGTTCTCTAAATAAATCTGATTATTAATCTATTTTAATAATTATTTATTGCTTTCATGCCATTGGTCGTTAACTTGCTTATAATATAATATCGTTTAAGAATACTTGGGCTTGTTAAATAGGAAAATAATATTTTCCCTCTTCTATATTTGACATCCTAGTTTGCTAAGATTTTACGTACATTGCTGAGTGGGTTAATATTTTGTCATGGCGTTACACATGATACTGTTATTTGATTAAGCTTAAATTAATGCATTAGTCATTTAAGACTTAAGCCATATTCATGTTGCTTACTTATGATAGCATTTTCAAGATTCGTATTTTGCTTTATCATACTTATTCCTCCAGAACTTGTCTAAGAATGAGAGTTGGTAGCACTGATCTCAGGACAAACATTAATTTGTTAAGGCTCTTCATTGGATAACGTCGGCAAATGTACTATGGAACCTTGCTTCTCATCTCTTTGAATACCGCCTTGTTATAAATACAAGTGATCTCTTATATGATAAAGCTTTTAGTCCAAAGATGGACATAAACTCCACTTTTAATGCTATCATTATAGTCAGCACTGCAAGTTCTTTTATGTGTAGTTCTCATATTATCTATAAGATGTGGCGCAGTGATGTTTGTAAACCACTCATTTAATAATTAGTCAAATATTTTAGGATTGTCACAGTAAAGCTTATTTAGGCTAACCCATTCCTCATTTGTACAGGCCCAGATATGCTCATGAATGATAAAGTATTTAACTGCCATATCAAGAGTAAACCTCTCTTTGGAGATGAATTTATAAACATCCTTTATCATTACTTAAAGTAATGATCATAGCATTGATAACATTAATTTATTATTATTTATAGCTCATTAGCATACTAAATCAATTGCCTATATGCAAAGTAATAACCGCATTAAATCTGTGCTATGTTTTCTAATGTAAATTAAAATTGTTTATGTTCATTAAACTGTTGTGTGTTAATAGTTACTCATGTGTTGTGTCTTACTGACTCTCACTCATTGAATCTTATTTAATCTTTATAATAGTGTTAGTAATATTTAGAAGTTATAACTGATTATTTTTAAATGGACATTTATTTCTGGGATGTTCTGTCTTTGCTCATTCTGGATGGATACTATATTATAATTCATGTTTCTTTTGTAATGCTAGCTGCATGCAATTCATTTAAATTTATAGATTTTCCCTTCATATAAGATATTTGATTGAGCCAAGATTTAATATTATTTATTTATACTAATTACCCTGTAGATATCATGTTTCTCCGCTGTGTCTCCAGGACCAGAATGAATAAAATTTCATCTGTTATCATCAGAAGTGTTGTTTATAATGTTATAGTTTTAGAGAAGAGCAAATAGGGCAGAATTCATGATTGCTCCTGATCTGTGTATCTCGGGCATGAGTGGATTTAGGGTACTTTTGCTTAGATTATAAACATTGTTAAATAAACATACAATTCTGACCGGTACAGTATATAGAAAACTAAAAGTTTACTAGTCTAGAAAATGTTGAATAATATATATTTCATTTTAATATATTTTTTAATAAATTAGATTTATTTTAATGCAAAATAAAATGATGAATGTTTTTTTTTTAATATTTTTCTAACATATTTAAGTAATTATCAAAATATCAAAATCATCTCTAACATTAAGAAATTCAGCTACACCATCGGTGAACAAATATATGAGTCTGCATTTCAAAATAATCAGTTCCAAAAATTACCTCTTTGAAACTGTATCCTATTAGATCTTAAATATTGAAGCACAAACTAATTCAAACAAAAAGCGTTAAATTTAAGTAAACAATAATCTTAAATTGTTCCTAAACAAGCCAATTTATTATGTTTATACAAAGACAGATTAAACATTAATTATTTTAATATTTGAAATACCTAACTCAGATATACAAAAATAATTCCAGTGCATAATGCTATTCTGAAATAAATATCTGAATATCAAATCACCTCCAATGTTAAGAAATTCAGCTATCTCCTCTGTAAACAAATTTTTTAACAGTGGAAGTGATTTGATATTTGGATTTTATTTCAGTATAGCATTATAGACAGGAATTATTTTTGGATATATCTGTGTTAGCTGTTTCAAAGATTAAAATGACTAATGTTTAGTCTGTATTTGTATAAGCATAGTAAATATTTTTGTTTAGGAGAAATTTAAGCTCCCTGCTTATTTAAATTTCATTCCCTTTGTTTTAATTAATTCATGTTTCAATATTTAAGATCAAATAGTGTACAGTTTCTAAGAGGTGCTTTTTTGAAATGACTATTTTGAAATACTGACTCATATAGTTGTTCACAGAGGGCGCATAGCTGAATTTTTTAATGTTGGAGATGATTGATATTTGCATATTTATTTCAATATAGCGTCATGCACTGGAATTCTTAAATAATGATATATAAGAATGTTTTAAAGTTATAGCTTGTTGATTAATGTACTATTTATCAGCTTCATCTTTTTTCAAAACAGTGTTTAAATTTATTAAGTTACACTTTTTTAAATTTGATTTATAAATCTAAATTGTTTCATATATTTTTTTTCATAGCTTAAATCCAGGATGCTGTAGTTTTAGTGCACTAACTTTTAACATGAGTTTTTTTTTAATTGCCTTTATTATTACTTACATCATTTATTATCTGTTAATTATAATATTTATGAATCAGAATTACAATTGAATTTAATATAAAATTGTATAATTAAATTAATAATTATAAATTATCCCTATCATTTTCAAATAAACAATTCCTTCATTAAATATTATAAACTATCTTTCTAGAATATACATATGCTGTATAAAGTATCATGTTTACAATTTTAAATAAATCAAATAAAATCTTAATATAAAAAAAAGATTTTAGACTTTTCTGATTTGTAATTGGGATGTAATGTTCTGATATAACTGATGAGAATGTTCCACTGAAAATGATTGTCCAATGAGCATTGCCAATTGCTCAATAAGCTTTGTGATAGATGTTTAGCTAGAGAAAGTATTTAAAATATCTCTGTCAGGAACCCCACCCCCCAATCTCCGGTCATGGTTCCATGCTTTGGCACTGGTGCTAGGGTAGCTTCAGACACTAGATATAAAAATACCAACCCAAAGCCAGCATTTATCTAAAAGTTATCTATTGAGTAGAAAATCTGAAATTTTCAGACACCTACATGTCTTCAAACCCAGCTATCCAACTCAAATAGCTATATGGGGCTAAGAGATCTTCAGCCAAACCATATTAGCAGTCTTAGCAATATAACATAGCATAAGACTTAAAGCAGAGATTATAAATAGTCAATAATAAAAAGTCAATAATTGTGAGAATTTTTTTATTTAATCAAAACTTCCTAATTATTATCAATTTTGTAATTTATTTTATAATGAGGAGGGGGAGAGTAATTTCTTATTCATTAGACTTGTGACTACCAAACAATCAGAAAAGATCACCTATGGGAAATACTAAACAGTAATTACCTTTGCTTCATAAATTCTTTTATCTTATTGCAGCTATATTTTCCTTTTATTCAAAATTTTTCTTCTATAAATAAGTTTCTCTTTTTAAAATTACTAGAAAAGAAATTACAAATTTGTTGCTTCATTTGTAGACCACAAACACAAGTTTTATTTCCTTTTTTTATTTTTTATTGCCATGAGGGGAAAGAAAATCTTGACATGATCAATATATTGTATTGGGAATTATCAGATAATGACTTCTATAATTGGTTTTTTTTTTTTTTGCTTCCATAATATGTTTTTGTGAGTCAGTAAAAAAATTGTATAGAAATCTGTGTGCCATGTGTGTATAAATATGTAGAGAGTACTCATGCGTTTTTAAATTTCTTTTTTATTGTTAACACTGATTGTAATTATGTGATTTGAAGAAAAATAAAAAGAGGCTTGAATAAATAAATAAATGAAAATTATCTTACCTTTACATTAAGCTAAAATAATAACATTCGGATAGTTAGCTGAACAATATATAATATGCAATTTTTCTTAAATTCACACATTTGGATTCTTTAATATGAAACTGTCTATGATATGCATTGTCCAATTTGTTATAAATATTATTCAACAGCTTTCAAATCAGATATAGATTTAATAATGTGCATCTTTGTCTATATCATATTTGGAATCTTTTTTGCTATACTTATATGGGATGCATTCGAAGATACCATTGCTATTATCTTTATTCATAATGATGTCTGCTGGGTTACTATCTTGATACAATTTAGAAGACAAAAAAAAAACAACAAGCACTAATTAGCAAGAAAAAGTTTATTGATAGTCTCTACTCTGGCTGCCGTCGTATCCATGAGTACATCATGGTCCTCCTTAATCCTCCATGATTGGGAGGTATCCTTCTTGATCGAAGTTCCATCATGCACGTATATGTATCCATGTGTATAGAAACATTTGATTTTAAGCCAGTTTTATAGGAACATTTAATTTCAATCTAGGTATATAGAAGCATTTGATTTTAAGCCAAGTTTATAGAAGCATTTAACTTTAATACATAGTCATAGAAGCATTTGATTTCATCCAGGTATATAGAAGCATTTAATTTCAATTCAGGGGTATAGAAGCCTTCTCAGTTCACATAGATATAAGCACACATTTCCTGCAGGCATGTGGACATATATTTTGCAGAAGCATTTTTAATTTTACTTCACAGATTATGTAGATGCGATTTTGAGTCATTTATTTGGAGCATTCCATTTTATTTCACGTAATATACAAGTGCAGGTTTGAATCACTTATTTAGCAGTATTTCATTTTACACATTATATAGTTGCAGTTTTGAGTAATTTATTTTGAGCATTTTCATTTTATTTCACATATTATACAGGTGTGAATTTGAACCATTTATTTAGAAGTACTTCATTTTACATATTATATAAATGCAGTTTTGAGTCACTTATATGGGAGTATTTTATTTTATTTAACATATTATGCAGGTGCAGGGTTGAACCACTTATCTAGAAGTATTTACTTTATAACTTCTTAATTCACATCTATTATGTATTCAAGTATGTGGGTACATATTTATTATTATTCATGTATATAATATATCAGTTTTACTCTATAACTTTATAATTTATGTATGTATACAAACATTTCTTTAATTTATGTGTGTGTGGATTCATATTTAATTCATTCTATCCCAGCATTTTGTAAAATAATAAATGTCACTTTATAATCAATAATTTCATTTATGTAGACAGAGGATGAAGTTCATTATAGAATTAATTTTAAATCAACAAAATCATTTTTGTGTCTTCAGTTCATCTTTTAATAATGCTTATATTATCTTATTACTCCAGAATGCTCCATTTAAAAATTAGTCATTTAGAATACATATATTTTTATTTTGCATTATTTTATAAGCAATCAATCTAGAAAGTAACATTTCATTATTTTATAAATTATTTCAATATGTTTTCAAAATATTTTCAAATATTATAAATGCGCATAAATTTCCTTACCTGAACCTTCATCCAGTTAGTGGTTCTCCATAAATCTTCCAATTAGTAGGGGTTTTCCAAGAGCTAATGAGTCCACGGTCAGTTAACAGGCCTTGTTTTCATCTTACTTCCATTGCTAAACCAGATGACCAAGGAGAAAGAAAAGCTGTTTCCTTTTTAGCCAGACATTTGAAGGTATTCCATTTTAATAATATGTTTCTTCATTCTTTAGTAGTTATAGCTTTCTTCTTTTTAATGTTCACGGTGCTCCAAGCTTTGTTGGACCACTATTCATATAAGCTGCATTTCACTATGCAGTACGAATGATGGCTAGTCTACTAGTAATTGTCTTGATACTTTCAAACAGTATATTTGTTGAATCTCTTTTAAGCAATATCTACTCCCCTATTTATTGTCTTATGCTTTTCTTATCAATGGTTCTTCAGATTGATCTAGCACTAATTCTATTGGTGATGATAATCTTTCTCTGAAGCCTGTGTCTTCATTCGACTCATTTATTGGTCATCCACTTCTAGTGGGAACAGGTCCTGATAACTCTTATCTGACATGTTTTTGAAAATTATTTATTAACTTTAATTACCTGCAGCAAGAATTACAGCCTTTCTATTTGTAATTCTGAAAACATTAAACTTTTATAAAATACTACATTTTAAACGGTAATTTTAATATTTTAAAATATGGTTTTTTCTTCTTATTTTTTAAAATCATTTTGGGTTTTATAATATACGTGACATTTGACTCTAAACTGCTGTCACTTATTCTTTTTTTTTTTTTACTTTTTATTCGTTGAAAACTGTTTCAGCCTTTTATTTTAATCTCAGCAGTTTTTTAATTGGGGGGGGGGGGAGAAAATTTCAAACTGTACATGTGAAACAATGTGTCTTTCAATATTATTATCAATGGCTTTTTTAACGATTTTCTGTAGATAACTTCCAAATTATATAACACTGAATAATATGCAATATTTTGGAGCGATGAACTTCTAAGAACTGGCTATATTAAATGCATAGCTATTATTAAAGTCAATACACAAATGAAGCTAAGTAAACTGTTATATGGAAGAGTGTGAACTATGCTTTGTGGATTGATTTTAATACTAGGAAAGTGTTGCATTTAGTGTTATAAAGTTCAGAAATTCATCTCTCAAAAATATTATTTATGTAATTATAGATTCTATATAATCCTCAGAAATAGGGGAAAACCCTAAGCAATTATTTGAACATAAACTTTTGTTTTCCTTTTTTTTTTTTTAAATAAAAAAAAACAAACATATTTTACTCTTTTGGTAGTTGTAAGGTGAATCAGTTATTAATTTTTGAGAATATATTTATTCTTATAAAATTAATTGTCTAAAAGCCTAGCTATCACATTTATACATAAATTCTTATTCGCACAGTGATTAGTGCATCCACTTAGCATGCTCTTAGGTTTAAGTCTAGACTGAGTAAGATAATTTATAAACAATAATAGGCTTTTATTTTAAATAGCATATCCATAGCCAATTTAGCTCATCATGTTTTTTTTTTAATAAAACAAAGAAAAAGCACTTTAAATCCATACTTTTTTGGAGAGCTGTTAGAAAGATTGTTAGCATGCAGTGGGTTATTATGTATTTATTATTATTGAACAAAATTTATAACATATTAATAGTTATATAAATTAATAGTTTATCACTGGTTATATATGTATAATTATATAGAAGGAAATTAATCTTTTTACCTGTGCTGTTTGTTTTAGTGTATAAATCTATGTGAAGTCAACTGTCAGTAGCTCAGTAAGAGTTGGCTTATATAAGAATAAGCTCTAAGCACAAATGATTCACTTGTGTTCTTTAAAACTCTTACTGACAGATGAGTGTGCATAGATTTATACAATAAAACAACAGTGAATGTTGGATGGTTAATTTCCTTTTACATTATTACATATTAATAGTTGTTCGTTATTATAATTTGTAAATTTTATTAAATAATATGTATTAATGTTGCTTATTTCTGTTTGATTTCTTACTGAGAAAAGTCAAATAAAAAGTAGGGAGAAAAATCTATTTGGCCAATTTACACTAACATGTCTACTGCATTGACTCTTGTAGTTTATGTGATATTATGAGCAGTTGTTTAAACAAATTATTTGTATATTTTAAATAAAAATAGATTATTTTAATGATAATATATGTGTATGGAAATACTTATTTTTTAAGTATATGAAAAGTCATTGGAAGGTAATGATAAACTATGATATTACTGTGATAAGTAAATAATATTTTTATAACTGATATTTTTGTTTTATGATTCCTTCACTCTCAGTCTATGACTGGATGGATTTTTATTTATTTACCAATATTTGATGGTTAGCTAATTTTTTTAAATTTTACTCAGATTTGTATTCAAGATCATAAGACAGAATAAATACATATACACAATGAAGCTCTTTTTACACTTTGTTACATTAATTTTCTTTTCAGTTAAGGCACACAACTTATCATATTTCCAAAAAAAATTATTTCCATTCTATTCTAAAATCATCTACTGTAAACATGAGTAGTTACTTCACTGACAAGGGTAAAAATCCAGAAACCAGCTAGTTTTGGGATGGATATTTTGTAGCAGTTTATTTAAGCTTACAAGAGATTGTTCTAAAGTATAGTGAAAATAATTGCTTTTAGTTTTTATATATCTTTTATGTCACTGTGAATGAAAAGAAGTAAAAGAACATGATTGTTAATTGAATGTAATATATTTAGTTATATTTTTAATTTTCTGCGTATGTATGATAAATTGTAAATATATGAAGTTTGTGATTTTAAGGCATATGTTAAAGTAATTATATATTTAATAGCTATTAGTCACATATAATCTTGTATGTGTAATGTATTCGTCCTATTCACATATATTCTATGTCATTTATTGTAATTATAAATGTTTTGTTCCATGTATGCTAGTCTGTTTCATAATCAAACTATTTTGTGAAATTTAAATAAAATATAATTACATTAAAAATGCTTCTAGTCATATATATTTTATAATATTTTCCATGTTTTGTGTATTCTAACCCAATTCCAACCTTGATAAAATCCACAATACAATTTTACAAATCATCTATGTATCACCTTTCTGCAGGCTGTAAATTACCATCATTCTTCACAGGTATCATCTTTTTTTGGCTTTCCAATCAGTCTTTCTAAAACACAATTAAGTCTTCTCTTGAATCATCACATATTGGATGTATTTAGTACAAAATTGAAAGGATTCTGCCCCATAAGGCTTTATTTTATTATGAAAGTTTGTATAGTAAATGCTATTCTTTGTAGAATACTTACTTACTATAGCTCATGGATGTAATGTCTTAACACTATATATGTGATGAAAGAATCTTATCAATCTGGATTGGCTCAATTTGATATGTCCTAAAAATTTTGTAACTTATATTAAAGCCAAAACATATATTGTAACTCTAGATGACGCAAACCTCAATGCCATCTCTTTCTTTCCAATACCATTGCTCATTTCTACTTCTATATCTCAGATCTTTTTTCAAGAACATGCATCTGAGTATGCTGATATATTAGACTAATACACTAAATCTTTTATTGGTATTTCACTGAAAGATTAAAACAAGATATCTAGTCAGTTGCTTCATGTAGCTCATTCATGGTTAAAATTTTTGTTTAATTTATTATAAGATATAATTCAAACTAAATCTTAAAACCACCTGTGTCTTATGCAGTAACTATACAAAACAAAACATTTTTCAACCCATACTTTACATCTCTTCAGCTGTTAGTGTTTTACAAGTTCATAATTAACCTCAAGCAAATGCTTTAAAAACATTTAAAATGCTTTCAGTTCTATAATATATTTATAATTGTTCACATAGAACCATGTGGCTTGCATGCTGTCCCATTATATTTGACAATATTCAAATGAAATACTAAAGAATGGGTTAACATATACTTATATTTCCCCCTAATTCTTAGCCAGGAATATCATAAACAAACATGCCACTCTGCAATCTTTTCAATTGTACAATATCATACTATGAACTTTTTTATTGAGATTAATATTTTCCAAAACCATGGAATCTTGAAATAATTATAGATTAATTGAGTATTTACCCATAAGAACTGTCATATTCTTTGTATTTAACTCTATTTGTGTTGGTGTTGGATAACAATGTACTGCTCAAGTTAGGATTTGTCATGATTTCATTATGTTTGTTTGTTTGTGGAATTTGAATTTATCTTCGTACATATTTGTATATAATATGTTACCAATAAAAAAAAAAAAATTGAAAATGAAGTCATACAACAGAACTTGCTTTAGCTTGAAAAGATATATAAAAAATGAGTAGAAATTACATTCATAAATATTTAGAGATAGATAAAAAGCTTTTTTAGAAGTGGATTGTTTTCACTTTGAGTGTTAAAATTTTAAATGAGTTCTAAATGAAAGACTTTGGATGCATCACCAATCTATCTGTCTATTTTCAAACAGTAATCAAGTGGAAATTTTCTATTTTCTTCTTCATTACACTTACAGTCCAAAATTCTTAGTCATTAAAGAGTTTGATTACTTAAACTATGTCTCAATGTATCAAAGGTCTAATTTGTCTTTTTTTTTCTTTTCAAATACTCAGATTCCCATTGTAATATAAGTAAAATACTAGTTTGAACTTGTCTTTGAAATAACTTTTCTTTTTTTAATAAAAGTATTTTACTTTATGGAGTTTTTTTTTATCATTTTAAAATTTTGCTTCATATTTCATATATGTAAATGATAGAAAGTTAATTTTTAAGATAAAAATAATATCATTTATTTGAGTTTTATGCTATCTTGTTAACAATTTGTTATAATTGTTGCAACTTCTAAAATATATTTGATTTTATATAAATTGAAACTATATTCTAAATGTATATATTAATAATACAATATAAACTTTTTCTCACTAAATTAAGATTTATATGACAGATACAAATATAAGTGACAAACAAAAATGGCAGATATGTTTTTCACGTAAGACTTATTATTATACTAATTTTATTTGCTTACCTATTTCAGCAGTGAAAATATACTGTATTTAATATTTAAATATGCTTTCTGTGCGCTCAATAAATTAATTACTGCTATATTTAATATTATTTTTTACTTATTTGATCACAAGTCTGGAAAAAAAAAAATCCAAACGAAAAAGCAAAAGTAAAGTTTTTTTTTTTTTACTTTTTATAAAAAAAGGCTGTATGTAATCTTCAGTCATTTGAAAGTGATCTACAATAGTAGATAATTAAATAAAAAGATCATCATCGAATGACAGCGTGAATACACAGTCAGAAGATTCTTAGCATCCTCTGCTATGGCTGATAATTTTACAGCCTTTCTGAGAATAAGGGCCATAATTTAACTTTATCTATCATTATTATAAATATTTTAAAAAAATCGTTCTTACACAGATTCATTTTGCTTTCAAGGAAACTCAACTGAGGATCAGTTAAAAGCTATCAGATAACTGAGAAGGAAGATAATATATTTCTTGGTCTTCAACTGAAAGATAGAGTTAGTACACTCACCATAATAATTAATGCATTTTCATGAGCCATCCATATTTGTTTATCATATAAATAATCATATACTAATAACAGCAGCAATAACAAGAATGAATTTATTGGACATTAGAAATTTGAAATATCACATGGCTATTTTGTTTTATGCTTATACAATCAGTTAATACTGTAACAACTATCTCCATAAAATATTGCCAGTATAATATAAGCCATAATAATTAATTTTTTGACTGAATTTTCATTTTTACATTTAAAACACTGAACTAAGCAATGATTTTGAGTGACATTTTTAAATCCATAATCACAATATTACAGTTTTACCGTTGCAAAATTTTAATTATAGAATTTTATTCCTGTTAAAATTTTAAAATCATTGAAAAGTAGAGATATCAAATGTAAAGCCATTGAAAATTATGAAGGATAGCGATATTTTATTGCTATTCTATTTGTATATGCATAGATGGTGTTCTCTCAACATTTTAAATTTGGTATTGCTCGATTCCCATTTTCCACAAATTCATATATGATTATCTACTGTTATATTTAATATTTAGGGCTTGTTTGAGTTTTCAAATTATTACTTAAGTTACTCTAGAAAGAATATTGAAAAGTCTAAAGATAACTAACTGTTTTTACATTAGACTGTTAGAATTTTGTAATAATTTAGTTAATATATTTTTATAGTACTGAGAAGAGGGAAAAAAAATAGTTGTGTTTGTGTGATGAGAATGTGTGTGTATAATTAATTATACATTTTTTTAAACTGCATTTAAATGAAAAGAAATATTTCTTTTATTGAAAAAAAATTGTTCAACATTTTATTGTGTAAGCCTTTTTTGGCATTATAAAATATTAGTTTATCAATTGAATGGAAGTTTTGAATAGATTTTTCTAATTATGGATCATAACGTGATTTTTATAACTAAGTTGCTAATGCTTTCTATGGTGCTTTTTTCTTTCTTTAGGTAGCTGATTGCTACTTCTAATATAGTTTTCGCTATTTATAGTGTGTCAAATGCCCAGACGACAACACCCCCGTCTCTCAATACTCATAAATTGAATCAGGATTTGTTTTTGTTTTTTTTAATTCTGAGCAGTTGAATCCATTAGAAGATTGGTTATTTAAAAGTTTATCATTTTTGAATGATTCTCAACTGAGGAAAAGGATGGGCTTGATCTGTTCAATTGAATGCAAATATATCAATTTAAATGCTTCGATATTTATCCGTATAATAATAATAGGGTTATAATTGAAATACTTAAAATTGTTATAGTATAAGTTAATTATATGCAAAATATGTATATTATAGTTAAAATATTTTTCTAAATTCTTAAATTCATTAATTAAAATACGATGTTTAAAAATATTTATCAACTTTTTTTTTTTAAAAAAAAAAAGATTTATTATGTCATTAATTGTATATATATATAAAACTCTTGAGATATTATAAATTTTTAATAAGATTGAATAACATTTTGCTAAGTGCTGTTTTCTCATTTTTGTTTATGGATCTTTGTTTATAATGGTCTTATTTTTACATCTTCATTTATCTTTCCTTTGCTTGTCTATATTACTTAAGGATGAATTGATCCTCTGTGTCCAATCAAGATCATAAACTCCTGGCAATGTTTATGCTTAATCACAGTAGCTTGGCCAACTAGAGTTTTAATCAAAAAATTTTCTCATCACTGGTAATTGAGAACTTTAGAACTGATTGCACAAATAAAATGAGCATCTAGGCGATTATTCATAGTAGAGTAAATAAAACAGCATTTACTCTATACTATAAAAATTCTACATTAATAAAATATTGATGTTTACGGTTATTTAATAATAATGAAAACGATAATAATAATGTTTAATTGCAATATATATATATATATGCACTAAGTTTCTGCTTAACATATATTAAGATCATAATGCAATAAAATACTATAAATAAACTACATTGCTGGATTATCATAGATAGTACTTTTCAATTGATTGTCATCTTTTCTCTTTATTTTAACTTTTTATGCACAGACTTATGATTATGAATTTTTATCTTTGTAATATTCTCTGCAATGATATAATGGCAGACTTTAGGGCTCAAGGCTCATGGGTAGTATTTTCAACTTTTTATTTTTAATGCATGAACTTTTTATGAACATCTGGGCAATAAAATTCATTTATTTATTTATTTACTGCAATATAAGTAAATATTATATTTTTAGAAATCTATAAAAGTTTTTATTCTATATTTTTTATCCTGTTTAATAATGAATGATTGAAATATAAATTACAATACTATGCATGATCAATTTAACACTTTTATTAACCCTTTCACATTTTTTTTATGTGTCAAAACGTCAGCCGGGAAGCGAACCCCAGGAAAATTGCTTGTAAGGCAGCTGTGCTAAGCACTCGGCCACTAACGCTTGATGTATATCTATAAACTGTACTTGATTTATTAAAAATGTATTTATAAATGAAAAGCATCTTTAAAAATATTTCAAATTTTAGAAATAAAGAAAAAAAACTAAACTGAAATACATTATTAGAAAAATAGCTTTTTTTCTGATTGGATGATTATTGTATTACCAATAAATAAAAAAAAATATTAAGTTCTTGTAAAGCAATGAAATTCTGTTTTAACATTTAAAATTGCATATATAATTATTAAAAATACAAAATTCCTTATTTTGGTTTTTGTAAAGGGTGGAGCTAATCATAATTTGGTTGTATTGTTGGTATAGTTTTTTTTGACTTGTCTTTTTTTTAAAATAAATATTTTTAAATAAAATGTAAGTATAATTTTTGTTTTTAAATAAATACTATACAAATATTCTGCAAAAATAATTATAAATATTTAAATAAACTATAGCAAATATACAATTTTTCTTTCTGTAAATGAATACAATGGGAGATCTTATATATATTATTACAAGCATTTTCAAAACCTGAGAATAAAGAGTTTTATCAATCAGCAGTCTTTTCAGTTTATTTATATCTGTTCAATACTGACATCTTTATATTTTTTTATTCACAGTGATAAATCAATATATATATATTATAATTTCATTTTCTCCTGGCAAATGAATGCAAAACCGGCAACATAGTGCTTTAAATAACAACAAGAGGGAGAAGGAAAGCTGAAAATCTGCTTCACATTCATTGGTTCTTAAAGAACAGACTCAGATTCTATCTCCTAGAAAGCTCAAGAGTTAAAATGTAGGAATAAGTAATAAAACAGCATTAATAAAAGATTAAACTTGTTATATATTGTGATTTAAAAGTTATGACTTCTAAAATGCATTTCATTCTGACCAGATTTTCTCAGTTTAAGCTAAGTTACAGATTTATAATAATGCATTTTTTTTAGATATGGTATCTTTTCCATAATCTTTTAATTCTTGTATGATAGTAATGCTTTTCAATTTAAGTATGTTATGTTAGAATAAGTTATATTACGATAGTAGTAAACATAATAGTCAAAGTATATAATTGTCTCAATGGAAAAGTCATTACTGTTTTTGCTTTTTTATAGCCATTCAAAGAGAATATATATATACATATGTAACATTTTAAAGTTGATTGCATTAGTTAATATAAATCAAAATAGTTTATCTACAGTAAGTTTCATATAGTTTTTTATTCTTAGCTTCCATTTTATGATAATGATTTTTCTGTTCTAGAGATATGTTGTTGAGAAGGAAAAATATTTTTATTTATTTTTCAGTTCATTTGACATCAGAGCAACAATGTAGGCAGATACAAAATTCATCCAGGAATCTTCAGATCTATTGAATAATTTTGCTAAATTGCATCTGATTATCCGAGAATGATTAATTATCACTCTGCTCTAAGATTACTTTTACAAATGTGCATAATTAATGGACCCTAAATGGCACTTAACACAAATTTTAAAAATAAATGAGAAATTGTGTAATTCTAAGATTACTAATTTTGAGAACTATTAAGGTATTGTATTTAATAAATGAATGAGTTTGTAAAAGGTGATTTTAATCTTAATAATTGAATCATTAGATGGCTTGAGCTCAAAACTTTAAAATATTTTCAAGTTAACATAATAGTAAATGTGTAGATATTAAAAAGATGGAATTATTTAACTAAACTGATTATTTTGATGTAGATCAATTGAGCAGAATAGAATCATAAAAGTCTGGAAGCACTAATTGCATTGTTATCTGATGACCATTAATTCTTATATAATAATTTTACTGCTATATAATTTAAAACTATTCAATTTTTTTTCTTAAATGACATAAAAAAAATAGTGTATCATCCTTCTCATTTATCTAATTTAGAGATCATGTGTATTTGAAGATGTGTAAAATTAATCACGATAAAGTGCTCATTTCTTATTTATTTTATGCATTGGCTATTTTTTTCTATAGTTGATCATAATTAACTCTCTGAAGACTATTGATGAGTTTTGTTATTTTATTAGCCTGATTGGATACCTATTATACTGCTTGTCTTATCAGAACTCTGAAGCTGTTTAGAAAATTTTTTTTAAACATTATATAATAAATGAGAATGTAGGTCAACTATTTTGCTCACTGAGCTATTTATACACTCAAGTTATTTATTACTGTCATTAAATATTTTAAAGCTTAAAAATATTTTCATTAAGGATTTTTTAAGAGACTTTCTCAAACATCTCTATAATCATTCATGATTTCAAACGAAATCATTTTATTCGTGTTAATAATAATAACTGCATTTTTTATTTTAGTTTATAACACTTAAATTACAATGTAAGGATTAATAAAAAAAAGTGCTTGCTGTTTTATTTTGTTACTGAAATATTTTTAATATAACTATAAGACATCATCAATCTCTAAATTATCATATTATTAATTTTAGAGGGAACTCTGACAACTCACTTATATTCAAAATATTTTAGTAAAAAAAATATATAAGGGGGGTGGTGGTGTTATATATTAGAAAACACAGTTTATTTTGATTTTTAATTGCTATTTGTAGTGGTAATGCTTTAGAATATAGAAAAGTTTCAATGCTCTATTATTATATCCACTTTGGTTCAGGTCCCCCCCCCTTTTGCTTATGTACGTAATCTTATTTTTCGTTTATATAATATGGAATGGATGAAATGGATAAACAGAAATCAAATGCACAAATTTTGCAAAAAACAACAACATATAAATGAGTATTGTGAAGACTATCATGAGGTCTTATTTGATTGGAATACAGTCTGTATCATGATAGTCTTTTACAGAATATTATTGGAGCAGAATTACTAAGTAAAGTAAGAGGAAGATCAAGCTATGCTTATAACATGAGATGCATCAATAATTATTTATATAGAATTCAAGAGAAAGGTGTAATATCATCAGCATGAATGGTGAATTACAGCTTTTTCAAAATTAATTAGCAGACTTACTGATAAGAGTAATATAATAATACCCTACTAACATTGAATTCAGAATTTTTATTTTATCATTATGAAATTTAATATTATGTCAACATTTAGATTTAATGTTAAACATTTTGTATAATTTGAAGGTTACTAATTTAATAATGTATTTGTTTTTGTTAAGGTTTTATTTTATTTTTATCATATTTACCAAATTAAAAATGTATAAAATTGGATAAAATTTTTGGTTTTCGTAATAGCTTTGATCATATTATATATGAAGTGTTAATGTCTTTTTTTTTTAATTCGTTTTTATTCAAATTTGCTCTATTTCCAATAATTTTACAATAATAAGTGAAAAAGAGAGCATTTCATTTTATTATACACAGTAAAACTGTAATAGTAAAGAAATCAAGTCATAATCACAGTACTGTTACATTTATTGTAAAATATATGTTTTAATTTATTAATAAATTAATTTATATTATTAATTTAAATTTATAACTATTTACTAAAAATAAATTTTCTCCAAAAAGGATTAGATAAAATGTAATATGATATGTTTCAACTGAACTAGTCAAAGCATTAATTTCATTTCAAATAAATTTAATAATTTTATGTTTTAATTTATATAAATAATAAGAAAGTATCTAAATCAAATATATTTTACTCATCACAAAAATATTTGATTGTTTTTATTTCTGTAGTGTTAAATTATAAATTATATATATAATTAAACAATTCAAAACTCTCCATATAGTAGTGCCATCTTATGCTAACAAGAGCAATCAATGGATGCCAGAAAGCTTGTGCATAAAATCCCTATCTAGTGCCTACTCATCCAATATCCCCAGACTAGTTTCTGGCTTGTGGCCTTCATCAGTGAGGGATTTTATGCACAAGCCTTCCGGCATCCATTGATTGCTCTTGTTAGCATAAGATGGCACTACTATATGGAGACTTTTGCTTTATTTTGAATTGTTTAATAACAATTATGTGCTAGTATGAGATAGTGATCATGTGATATATATATATATATAATTACAATGATGAAATCATAGCAACAACTCATGAAAATACATGAAAATACAGTTAAAATTGTTCAAGAATATTTGATCATAATATTACTGCTAGTGCTATATGTGGAAAAACAACATAGCAATTAAATACCATAATCATTTATATATTTTGTGACTCACTTGTTTATTATTGTATTGCTTACTTTAAAACAAAGTTTATATATAATTGTAAGAAATGTGGTATATTATTATTTTTATTTAGGGAAAGCACTATAAAATTACCATATTTATTTTAAACGCATTTTAATGATGTAATTTAATTCATTATTTTATGATATTTTTCCCAAATTGAGATGTTAAAATAGATTGAGCTACTATTACATTATCATTGATGATGATAATTTTGGTGGATATTATCCTATGCTACAAATTTTACATAAAGCTTATATAAAGTAATAATAATAAAAACCATAATTTCCCCTTTTCATTTTGGAATTAAATGTTATTTTTGAATTTTCTAATTTTTTCTTTTCAAATCTCAGATTTGATGTCAAGCATTGGTGGTCGACACATGTAATCGCAAAAATTTTGTGGCATATCACGTGGTGACATTACGTCAAAGGTAGGTAGATTAGAATAGTATGCCCTCAGGGCAATGTCGTCATAGAAACGAAGAGCTGGGGGAAGGCACGTGGTACAGGTTCATGAGGTCAAAACGGAGAAACAAACACGTGGTACAGAATAATGCCGGCGGCGTCCATCCTGAAAAAAAAAAATGATAAAATTAATAAATAGGACACAAAATAGAGTGATATGCGGCAAAAAAAGATTAAAAATAATATATACATCATGAATAATTAACTAAAATTGGACGCAAAATATGAAAATGTAAGATAAATATCACTACAAAATTAATAAGTAAAAACTGCGAGTCCACAAATCCTGAAAAAAAAAATTAATAAATAGGACACAAAATAGTGATATGCGGCAAAAAAAGATTAAAAATAATATATACATCATGAATAATTAACTAAAATTGGACGCAAAATATGAAAATGTAAGATAAATATCACTACAAAATTAATAAGTAAAAACTGCGAGTCCACAAATCCTGAAAAAAAAAATTAATAAATAGGACACAAAATAGTGATATGCGGCAAAAAAAGATTAAAAATAATATATACATCATGAATAATTAACTAAAATTGGACGCAAAATATGAAAATGTAAGATAAATATCACTACAAAATTAATAAGTAAAAACTGCGAGTCCACAAATCCTGAAAAAAAAAAGTAATAAATAGGACACAAAATAGTGATATGCGGCAAAAAAAGATTAAATATCACTACAAAATTAATAAGTAAAAAGTGCGAGTCCACAAATCATGAAAAAAAAATTAATAATGCGGCAAAACCAAAATAATATATACATCATAAATAATTAACTAAAATTGGACACGCAAATGTAAGATAAATATCACTACAAAATTAATAAGTAAAAACTGCGAGTCCACAAATCATGAAAAAAAAATTAATAAATAGGACACAAAATAGTGATATACGGCAAAAAAAGATTAAAAAGTAATATATACATCATGAATACTTTAAGTCATCTTAAAAGTACTATATAAATTTTAAAAAAGTTATCATAAAGTCAAAACTGCGAATCTACAAATATTAATTTTCTTTTTTAAAAAACGTATCTTAAAGTGCGAGTCCTGAATTAATAATTCTGCAAGTATTCAAATAGTAATTTTGTCGTCTTAAAAAAGCCTATCATAAAGTGAAAACTGCAAGTCTACAAATATTAATTTTCTTTTTTAAAAAACGTATCTTAAAGTGCGAGTCCTGAATTAATAATTCTGCAAGTATTCAAATAATAATTTTGTCGTCTTAAAAAAGCCTATCATAAAGTGAAAACTGCAAGTCTACAAATATTAATTTTCTTTTTTAAAAAACGTATCTTAAAGTGCGAGTCCTGAATTAATAATTCTGCAAGTATTCAAATAATAATTTTGTCGTCTTAAAAAAGCCTATCATAAAGTGAAAACTGCAAGTCTACAAATATTAATTTTCTTTTTTAAAAAACGTATCTTAAAGTGCGAGTCCTGAATTAATAATTCTGCAAGTATTCAAATAATAATTTTGTCGTCTTAAAAAAGCCTATCATAAAGTGAAAACTGCAAGTCTACAAATATTAATTTTCTTTTTTAAAAAACGTATCTTAAAGTGCGAGTCCTGAATTAATAATTCTGCAAGTATTCAAATAATAATTTTGTCGTCTTAAAAAAGCCTATCATAAAGTGAAAACTGCAAGTCTACAAATATTAATTTTCTTTTTTAAAAAACGTATCTTAAAGTGCGAGTCCTGAATTAATAATTCTGCAAGTATTCAAATAATAATTTTGTCGTCTTAAAAAAAACCTATCATAAAGTGATCTTAAAAGTACTATATAAACATATGAATATTTTTTTAGTGGAAATAACTACGAATAAAAACTACTGTAATTTATAAGTAAAATAAAAGATGAATATCACAACAAAATGCGTACTTACCCAAATAACGATTACTGCGGTGGACTAAACTGGCTTATATGTTGTAGAATTGCACCAAAATAACCGTCTTTGTAGGTACGCCTCCACATAAATTCCGTCAAATAGGAGTCTAAGTGTTGACGTGCAGTTCCTCTGTGCTTCTTATTCCTCCATTTGACTAAACCCCACAACCTTTCAACATTTTGCATGTGAACGCCAGTTGTGGGGTCTACAAAATTATATGTGTGGTTAACTCGATGGTGCTCATATCCAGCCAGCTCCAATTCTTCTGTTTTATACCCTTTCCAGCAATCGCTATAAATAGTAGTGCCTTGGTGCACATTCTCCAAAATGGCTTGCATGAGACTGTACGCACTTCTATCTGCAACGGCTATTATAAAACATTCATCTGTTTCTCTGCAGATACCGCCAAATACCCATTGCTGTGGAAGTACTCTGCCGGCATTGTTCTTACGTTTGGAGAATAGAGTTTCGTCTATTTCCACAACTGTGTTAGGGCCTCCGATTTTCCGCCTTTCATTATGTAACAGCTTCCATGCGCATACTTCGCAGAGATAGTTGTTCCAGTCAATCACAGTCTTGTCCGCCATTTCTAACTGATCAGCACAAAATTGGATCGACGTTAATTCTCTGGACCAACAATATATAAAACGGAGAGCTGTTACGAAGGATATTCTGGAGCCTTCAAACCACGTGCCTTTTCTTATGGGAGTTTTTTTCAGACAATCCTTCAAATTACACCGCCACTGTTTTTCAGTACCATGGATGTACTTCTTCATCTCATGGCCGTTTTCGCACAATTTAACCCGGTGTAAAACTCCTTCTTGTTGGAAGAAAGCTATCGCCTCTTCTTCAGATTTTGGGAGATCCCACAACTTTAGATCCCTTGTTTCAATATTAGCCATTTTGATGTCTAAAAATGGAAAATCCGGAAAATTAATAAAATATAAAATACATCCACTTAATATCATAGAAGAAATAACATGTAAATTACTTACAATTTTGTTGAGAAAGTAATTTCTTTTAAAAAAATGGTAAAAAAATTGCTCACTGTGGTAAAAAAATTGCTCACTGGGAAAAAACGCTGTTGCACTATAAAATACGATGCAACAAATAGGAAGAAATCCAGTTTTAAATCTCGCGGGTCGAAAAAATCTCGTGGACCAAAAAATCAAATATCTCGAATTAGTCATATCAACGTTTCCGGTGACACAAAGATCGGATAATTACAGCTGTATGCCTTCAGGCTTATGATGTCATAGCAATGTAACAAAAAAAAGTAAAATCTCTAGAATTAGTCATGTCAGTCTCTTCGTTGCCATGACAACGTTCATGTGTTCTTCCGACGACGCAAATATCGGATAATTACAGTGGTGAGCCTTCAGGCAAAATACGTCATTGCAAGGTAAATACTTGATTACCTTCTAGATGACAAATAAATAAAATATAATTTTATTAGCTTATCTCACTAAGAATCTTTTCTAAATTTGTGAAATATTATTAATTTCTGTTATTTACATAATCTTTAATTTTAATGTGATCTATAAAGGGGTGTGTGTGTGTTAAAACTAACAAAAGAGTTATTTCATTGGCAAATATGAAACCTATAATATTATAGAGTAACTTGTATGTATAAAGGGAGGAAAAATAAAATAGCATTCCTAAAATAATGTAGTCGTAGGTGATCGTGTGATATAAGAAGTTATTCATTGAATAAAAATTTTCATTTATGTTATATTTGTAAGAGCATATTTGTTTACTAATGTATTTTATTCATTTTCCAGAATTTTTATCACCTTTTTTTTTTTTTTAAATAAGTGATTTTTCATTTATGCTCAGTAAATATTTTACATTTACCGATTCTTTGTGCATTTTAAAAGTAGGTGCTAGAGCAAGGAAAACATTTAACAGTATAATTAATTGTCTATGAGTCACCTTCAGACCAATAAATTAATTTTATCTTAATGTATGAAAAAATAATGCAGTTGATTTCTTTGTCCGTACAGTAATTACTTTGTCTGGTTTTAATAATATTGTAATCTTTATTACTGGGATGGTTATTTATTTGTCTTTATAATTTTCAGTTAAGGCCACTTTTAAATAAATTTCGAAAAAGATTGAATTATCCTTTGTTGAGAAAAAAAAATTATGTTAAGACAAAAGAAGTGGTGTAGGTATGTGGCGATATATATATTAGCGGAATCTTCGACTTGAGCTGCATATTATTGATTATGATGAAATTTATTATGCACATATAATTTATAAACCGGCATAAGCAGGGGTCGGGAATCATCCACCTACTTGATTTGAAATATGTTCTACATCATTAATTATCAGCACTGTATTATAATTTTAACATCTGTAAATGCAGCTATATTATATTATGATTCACGACACAGCTAAATGGAAATACTTATTTTAAAATAAATTTGGTAACTTGTGACATATCTAGAAAAAACATTACAATACCTCTCTTAGATTTAATTTACAACAGGTAACAGTGACTTCTCTTCCCGAATTTTTTTTATTAACAGTTAGTTATTCCTAGCAGACTCTTATAGAAATGGTTATGGTAATTCAGATAAAACATTATTGCACAATGCACTTGTGTGTGTTTGTTTTAACAAGGACTTTCTGCAGAAAACAATAATTACATAGTTTGTTGCTTGAAAAGTTGCTAAAAATAATAGGTAGGTTAATTTTTAGTATAATAACTTATAACTTTCTAGAGTTCAGAGAGCTCAAAAGTCTGAGTTTAAATTCCTTCTAAATTATCTTATGTAAATTGTGCAGGGAAAATCCTATCATAAAATAAGTAAACGGTAAGTTTCTATTCATATTTTTGATTGTTTAATTTTAATTAAATAAAAAAAATGAGTGCATATAATGTATATAAGATCACACACATCTTCATGTCATTATACATGTTATTATATTTTAATATTTAATTATCTTCATTTTCAAACATTATCAATCCACTTTAGGATAAGGTTTCAGAGTTCTCTAAAATCCTTCAGTAAACTTCTTTGTGCAATCATCTATCTCATTTGTGATCTTTTTCTAAACAACTTACAATTTTTAGAATCCAGTTTAATATTTCATGTATTTATCTATTGTCATTTTTTCTAAAAACCTGTCCAATTCATTTGTATTTCAACTTTTTGATTTCTTCAATCATGTCAGTGATATTTAACTTTTTCTAACCCATTTTTTAATATTTGTTAATTTTAATATATAAATATATTGCTATACTTAGCTATGCTGTTGCAGTTGAATGGCCAAGTTTCACATTTAAAAAATATGTGCTGATAAAACATGTAATAAAAACTTATATAAGCATATTTATTTGTAATGAAAATTTTCCAAGTTTAATTTGATGATTAATTTTATTATTTATGTTTCCTTCCATATTAATAATGTCCAAGATATTTATCATTGTTAGCCTCTTTTAATTCATTTTGATCAATTTTTTTTTTTAAAGCCATTGAGCATAACTAGCTTTTTTAGCATTTATTTTTAGTTCTACATTCTTACTTTCATACAATAACTTTTGTATTATTTCCTGAGCCTTTGAAAAAAAAAAAAGTGAAAACAATCACATCATCTGTAAAATGAATTGATCTCCATTTATTTTTATTCCCATACCTTAATTAATCCAGAAATTTCTTTCCTAAAACTACTATAAGAGTCTTGGAAATATGGAATCACCTTGTCATATAATTATATCAATATTAATCTTAGTTACTATGTAAAACAATGTTTATTGTTGCATTTTGATAAAGATTTTTCAGAATTTGGAAATATCTTTTATGTTTTAATATTCTAAAGCTTTAATTGCTGCATTTGAAATGCTTTTGGGGTCACTTGTCTTTTTTTTTTATAATCTACAAATCCAATGCAAAATTAAAATTATTCATTTCAATGATTTTAAATTTAATTTATTCTTTCAGTTGGTTTAAATCCTTATATTTTTGATGGATGACCTGTAATGATTTTAGTAAAGACCATGTATAAAACTACCTATAGGTGTCTCATTAGTAATATTTTCTTTTTACTTTAATTAAATATCATTAATAACATACTTTTGCAATCATCTGCATATCTTTATTATTTAGGCACTTGATATACATTTTGCCAGCAAATTTTTTATTTCTCCACTGTTTTTTTACATAAAATATCTATTATAATTCTGTCATATCCAGGAAATTATTCATTATCTGTAGATATAATTGCATATCTTATCTTTTTATTTAAAATACTTGGCATTTTGGAAAAAATATGGTTATAACAGTAGAAATTGCTTTGTTTTTGTTTTTTTATTTTTTATTATTATATAGTTTGTAGAATTATTTCACTTGCTTCATTCAAGTTGTGTTTCTTATTAATAATAGTGATTTATTTTTTTTTAATTTGTTGCTAAAATAACTTTTCTATCAGTACTAAGTTGTTTTATATTTTTGAGACAGTCTTTTCTTTACATTTCTTTGTTGATTTATACATATATTTTTTTATGTCATCATTAACTTTTTTTTTGTACCATTTACAAAATTCCATATAGTTGTTTATTTTGATTGATTGATTGTCATTTTTTCATCAAATATTTACTGATGATTTGCTGTTTTTCACATCTGTTTGACAGATCTTACTAATCTTGTTCAAGTCTCAGCCATAAATGAGATATGTTAATATTTTTAAATGATTTGCAATTTCTAGTTTGAATTTATTAGAATACTTTTGGATCAGCTGTTGATACAATCTTTTTTAATAGATTTTGTTTTAATTTTGCATCAACATGTCTTATATCTCATTAATTGATTATTAGTTATTCTGCTCAACCTATTAAGCACATTATAGTTTGAAATATATATTTTATGCTAATTATAATATATGCCATTCTGCTGAACCTTTATGCAATTGCTTCTATGTCTATTTCTGTTTTGAATTTTTTTAAAAAGAATTCATAATTTATTTATTTTTTGTTATCTATTACATAAGTCTCTATGCACTTGCATTTCTGTCTCCAAAACCAACTTTACCTGCAGTAATTTGTATTAATAATTTACCCATAACATAGTTATTTTTCATTTCTAATATTAAAATGTGTTATGACAATTTTAAAATATTTAATCTGATCTGAAACATTATATATATATAAACATTCTTTAATTCTTTATGTATACATTACAAGAATGTTTTAGGACAAAAACCTAAACTGTCTTCATTGATGTCTTTTATTAAGATGAATGATTAATCATAGTCGCCCTGTCTGATGTACCATCTGTTGTAATGTTATTTTCCCATCTTTTATCAAATTTATAATCAATCCCTCTCCATTTATGTTTTGAATATCTATGCTTTTGTAGTATAGTACATGACCACTTTCAAAACAATTGTTTCTTCATCTTTTTTTCTATCTGCAAAGTTTGTCAATACTTTTTTTTTGATTTCATACAATCCTCCCCTCACCTGAAAATTATCTACAAGTACAGCTTTCCTATCAGAAGATTATCATTGAATAATAGATTAGATCTTTAATTTGACTTCTGTTTTTGGTTATCAATATCTTTCCTTGCAGCTTTCAGAATATGAAAAGAAAAACCATGGTATTTACATGATCTTAAATTAGATAATCAATTCACATAGTGTTGCATGTTGATGTTCAATCTATTTGAACATATTTGTCACATGAATAATCATAGATTAATGACAGCTGTAATAGCTAGAATATATTAAGTGGGTATTTAAAAAATTTCTTATTTAATTCCTTTAAAGTCCCAGAGGAGAATTAAAGATTTAGTAGCAACCTTCATTTTCCAAATACTCTATATGATAAAATGACTTATTTGGATTAAAATGAAATTTAAAATTCTCTCTAAAATGACTTATTTGGATTAAAATGTAATTTAAAATTCTGTCTAAAACCAAATTTTGCTATCTTTGAATTTAGGAAGTTTATATATATATTGTACCAGACACTCCACTTCTTTTTATCACTGAGGGTGCCACTGTCAACCTAGAAAATTTGATTTACTCGATCAAAATGAATGATCCCAAATAAATGCCGCCAATCAGATCCAGAAAGAGAAAGATATCTTAAACATTGTTCACACAATTGAATGACAAAGCGCAGAAACAAATGTTAGCTAAAAACAAATATAATTATTAATAATTCTTAAGTTTTATTTAATTCAAAAATATTTATCAAAAAAAATATATAAGTTTGACCCAAATTCCCTAACCTTATTTGTCTGAGCATTCAATTGACATTGTGGTATATCAAATGCTTTGGCAGACAAGTTTGGCCTTCTCACCTAAGTTTATAGGGCTTTGTATGACCTTGTGGCCAGTGATTTATCTCCTCTATTCCCACTTTATCTTAGAGATTTTAGTAAAGATGATTTTGCACAGAAGTTAACGAACTATGTGGAGTGATCGTTCCTTAATTCGGGAAAGACATCGTGACCAAAACAAGGACATCATATGCTTCATAAACACTTATAAGGGCTCACTCCATACAAGAAAAGGGTCAAAATTATAGCTTTTATCTTTAATATAATAAATAAAAAGGAACTCTCAATATCTCTATGGCTTGCAAGAAAAACAGAACTATATAATTGATAAATCATCAGCCAAAACACAAACACACATTAAACTAAATTACTTTTAAACAAAATGGGACAGATGATAATAGAAAAAAAAACAATTTTTCTCTGCCAAAGCTTTTAACAACAATTAATAATATAAGAAAAAATAAAATACCACTCTCCAACAAAGTGACAAAAGTTAAAAGCTGGAATTGATTCTCTATAATTTATGGGTTTTAAAAAAATACATCTTATAAAAGAAATATTTATTAATTACTGATAATATCTAAATTCCTACTCATAAGCCTATCATATATTCATATTTTTTTTTTTTAATATAAAGTTTAGAGATTTAAGCCCTGGTTAAAATAGTAGAATATTCACTTATCTTCCAGGCTTTATTTATTCTGCCTGATTTATTCCAGTGGTGTGTGCAAGGTTTAGTTGTATAGGAAGTACATTATAATGGTTTTGGGTCTACAGTAATTTGGTTGTGGAGTACAAAGGCAACCTTCAGGATCAGTCATGACTAGGTAATTAGGACATGCTACTGATGACTTAATTTCGAGCTCTAGGGTTCATCTAGGAATGGTTGTAGCACTGCATACTTATGATCTTTTTTTCCAAGGATAGTAGTTTTTGCATTTTGAATTGACGGTTACTATCTCCAACAATAAATGTATGCTTTTCTTTTTTTTTAAATGGTTTCTTTAGTAGTTAATAATCAGCAAGTAGTAGTTGGTAATGCACAATTAGCAGTCTTCTATTAGCAGTCTTGACTTCATAATTAGCAAAAGAAAACAGAAATCAGCAATTTTCAATTCACAATTTCTAATAAACAAATCTTAAATAGCAATCCGTAATTATCAAGTATAGAAATATATATAACATCAGCAGTCCGCAATTTAGCCAATATAATATATATAAAGATTACAAGCATAAAGCTAAACTTGGCAATATATAATTAAAATTACCCCAAATCCAAAATTCAACCAGACCAGCAAAAAAAAAATAATAATATTAAAACACAACCAAAGGTTTCACTGCTACAAGCAGACTTCTCAAGTGTAAAGAACTACAAAAACTACACAATATATATAATGTTAACATTACCCACAAATCCATTCACTTCCCATCCACCCTTAATATTAAAAGAACTCTTAATTAAGTTAATTGCTTCAGAAAAGAAGAATTAAAGAATCTTTATTATTGAAAATATATTATTCTGAAGCAATTAACTTATTTAAGAGTTCTTTTAATATTAAGGGTGGATGGGAAGTGAATGGATTTGTGGGTAATGTTTAATATTATATATATTGTGTAGTTTTTGTAGTTCTTTTTTACACTTGAGAAGTCTGCTTGTAGCAGTGAAACCTTTGGTTGTGTTTTAATTTTTTTTTTTTGCTGGTCTGGTTGAATTTTGGATTTGGGGTAATTTTAATTATATATATATTAGAATGAAATTTTAAAAAGGAGCTTTTGTAAACCATTTTATCTCCTGCCAGATCTTAATTAAAAGTTTTAACCAGGGCTATTCTTTATTTTTTTCCCCCTTTTTAATACCACTTTTAATAAATTAGAAAATAAGTCTCTGCTTTTAAAGTAAATTAAAACAAAATGAAAGAAAAAAAAATCTCAATCAAAACTTTTTAAAGCAAAATATTTTTATGATTTCCATTTATAATTGAGTACTTGTATTATGGCATGTACACTTAAAAAAAAAGTAACTAAATACAAAGTTTTAAATAAAATTTTCTTTCTTTTAAAAATCTTTATAGATATACATCTTAGTTTTGATTTTAGAATGGTTGATTTTTGAAGCAGAGAAAGGCTCTGTTTCAATATATAAAATTGCAGTAAATAATTCATTGTTGTATAAACAATATCAGTCCATAGTTTTTATTAATTTTATGTTGAAATACTGATCAACTGAATTGAGAATTGTACTGAGCTCTTTTTTCAGTACCTTAAGCATCTTTGCCTTTCATATCAGCAAATAAGCTTTCAAAGACAATAAATTGATTAATTTTGTATCAAAATTAATTTATGAAAACATAATATAGCAATATTATGACTTCACTTCCTCAGTTAATGCTCTTGTATTTACTTGCTTGCCCTGTATTAATACTACATATCTGGCAGGACATTTCTACCTGAGTTTTGGGCTTTAAATAATGATTTCTTTTGCTCTTCTAGGTATGCAGTTTTTCATTACAATTGTAATAGTTAAGATTTTACTTCATTAACGCTTAAATAAATTAATATATATATGTGCTCTGTGCACAGGTAATGAAGCTATTAATAAATTGTCAAAATTTTTACTGTCCCGAAAGCGCTTGGCAGTAAAAATTTTGACAATTTATTAATAGCTTCATTACCTGTGCGCAGAGCACATATATATACTACAATTGTAAATGAATCTATTTTATTTTCATTACACTATCTAATTTTTTTTTTTCTATAATGTATATAATATGTCATGAGTAAATTTTTGCTTTATTTAGTATGTGTTTTATTATAATTGGACTGCTCTGTTACCAGATGCTACTTTACTATTTTCCTGAAAATTTGTGATGATGGTAGTATTTTAGTTGTATTTATCTAATATTAAGTATTGAATGTCTTTAAGTAAATTTAACTATTTAAATTTTCCAATTACATTTAACTAATAATAATAATAGTACACAGGTTATTATATGCAAAGCTTTTCAAGAGGTATTATTCTCCTCACTTATTCGGGTGTTGCTGACCTGACTAGTGGCAGATAGTACAAGAATGGGAATCAAACCTGGACCTTTAGATTCCTGAATATTGAACCGTAAGGGAATGCTCTAACCAACGGAGCCATCCTGCCAAAGGCAACAGTCATTAGAAATTTCATATAGTTATCTGTAAGATTTCTCCTGATTTCTCAACTTTTTCCTAAGAGCAAAGTTGATTAGTGGTTTCCATACATTATTATATATAATCATACTAGGTTGACTTATGAGGTTATTCACTATTGTCATGTGAGCAGCTATTTTGAATTTTCTTCTTTCTAATTTTTTCTCTCTATCCAATATTTTTGTGTTTTCCCAATTGAACCTATGTTCATTAGTATATACATAGTCTGCTATATTAGACACCTGTTTTTTCTCTTCTAATCATCAGTTGGTGCTTTTGCAATCACTTTTCAATGGAGTGATTGGTCTCAGCAATATACATTCTTCCACATTAATATGGTATTTTATAGGTACAGTTTTTCCTTTCAGTATTTCAAGTTTAGGCTTTGTAGATGTTAGAATTTCTTGTAATGTGATATGGCTCAGGAAAGCTGTTCTGATGTTATATTGATGGCAGATTTTTCTAAATTTTTCTGATATATTTGGTATATATGGATTTACTACAGTACAAATAATTGTTTTTTTTTTCCTTTGGTGGTTCTTTTTGTTATCTATTTAAGACTTTCTTAATAACAGCTTTTGGGTAACCATTTTTTATCAGAGTTTGTTCTTATAAATCTTTTCTTTTTTTCAAATTGCTGGTTTCTGAATAAACATTTTTTGCTTCATGTTTCTGGTGTGATTGGATGTATGTGCTAAGAATTTTCCTGTATATGTGAGGTTTACTGTAGTTTTGATTTTGCCATGAGAGAGTCTTGTCTAAAGACATTCAATACTTAATATTAGATCATGGAAATAGTCCAATATATAAATACAACTAAAATACCATCATCACAAACCTTCAAGAAAACACCTTAAGTATCTGTTATGGTTCCAATACCATTATATATCAAATTTTAGACATTATGAAAAATTTGTCTAAAGTTGATTGAATTAAAAAATCATTTAACTTCCTAATGTAAATCTGAAAGGATAGTTCCTAAGGGTTTGCAATTAAAACCTCCAATTGACTCCCATAGAGCTGAGAAAATTACTCAGAGAGCATATGAAACTTTGTTAAGAAAAAAAATAAATGCTCAAAGATTTTCCAAGTCTCAAATATTGCATTCCATTGATGAAAACTTCACGAGAGTTTCTCAGGCAATAAAAAAATGTATATTCTTCATTACGTGCAAAAATTAAAAAATGCCAAAAGAAAAATCTTGAAAACCTACATGGGCATATCAAAAGTCATAATGTACCCAGCAGTGTAGCAATTTCATCTGTTAAAAATTAAAGTTTGCCATCACTCTATCTATTATTCTTTTATTAGATGTAATGGCAGGCACCGAAGAAGTTACTCAAAAATTGCCTTTAGAAGAAACAACAGAATTATGCTGGGGAATAAAAAGAACACTTGAGAAGCAACAAAAATTGAAGTAAAACATATCTTGTGATGAGAGGAATGTAAATAAATCTCTCAGAGTAGATAAATATATAATCTTTTTCCTGTTGACAAAGGCAATGCAACAGTTGTGATAGATACAACTGATCATGACAACAAAATATTAAAATTTTTCATAGCAGGCCAACACAGAAAAGTGGCAGAAAATTCAATGCTGAGTACAGAAACAAAATTACAAGATTATTCAGAAAGCATTGCAGATACTTCAATGATTATAGGAAAAAGTAAACTATATTTTAGCATAATTTCTTGTCTTTATGGTTTATCTAAAATCTATAAGAATTTTGTTCCATTAGGATCTATTGTTAGAATTATGTTCCATTAGGATCTATTGTTAGTTCTCAAAATTCACCATGCCAAATTTGTCAACATTTCTTCTCAAAGTTCTTAGTCCTTTGGCATACAAGTCACAGTTCTTTGTCAATGATTCTAGAACTTTGTAGAATTAATCAAGAACTTGAAAATTGAAAGAACTGACATACTAATACAATTTTATGTGGAAAGTTTATTTACAAATGTACCTTGTGAAGAATCATTGTCTATTGTAAGAAAAAGATTAATCGGTGATAATAGCTTAGAAACCACAAGAACTCTTCCTATTGATAGTATAATGGAACTATTAATATTTAATTCTTTAAACATCCACCTAAAGTTGAACTTTGCTATGTTGATGATAGCTTTGTTGTATGTCCATATTATGGAGTATTGCTGCGAACTTTCTGGACACACAACAGCAACATATCCTTTTCAATTATATTCATAATACAGTTGGAACAAGAACATAAATTGACATTCTTAGTTGTTCTTGTGATAAGACTTCCTCATAGCAAAAGCAAAACTATAGTTTATAGAAAACTCACATATACAGGAAAATACTTAACATATACATCCAATCACACCAGAAACAGAAAACATGGAGTTATCGTATCACTATGGAACAGAGCAAATGAAGTTTGTTCAGAAACCAGCAATTTGAAAAAAGAAAAGACTTACATAGAACAAACTATTATGAAAAATGGTTATCCATCAGCTGTTATTAATCTTAAATAGACAACAAAAAGAACCATAAAAAGAAAAAAAAACAATTGTTACTGTAGCATATCCATATTATAACGATCGAAAAGCGAAGTGGAGATCGAATCTAACCGCAATCTGCACTACAGGGCGCCATCTAGGCATTTAAACCTAGAAAAAATTATAGAGTAGGCAGATACGTGCTGTTAAGATTCCACTTTATTTAAATATTTAGATCGTTAGCCCAAGTCACTAGCTCAGTGGAACAGCAGAGATTATAAAATATAACTTTATATCTCAAACATAAATAAATAAAAGCTACTGCCAGAAAGTAACACATAAAAATATTTATTTACGCACATATATAAAATCATTCTAATTTGAGGAATAAGTTTAACATTTTAGATGTTTATATTAATCTTTAATTTTACATTTAAATAGATTTCAATAATGAGTTTAATATTTATTTAGCGAGTCGAGTATGAATAGACTATATAGATTGTATTTGAAAAGAAAATATTCTATCCCTTATTTAACCTTAGGCCAAAAAGTTCACAGTCAAACTGGCGTCAATCCATCTGATACATTTATGTAGTCAATGTAGCATGAAAATACGACAACACAAAATACTATACTGTCAGGAATGTACGTCTGAACAGTAAGTAGAGTTAGAGAAGACATTGTCTCTCCACCAACAGGAATGCTACATCTGTTGGCAAGTAGAACAATAAACATAAAACTCCATAGGAATGGATTGCGGTCCTTTGCCATCTTACAAACCCATCTATAGGCAAACAGAAAGTGTGTGGCGTATGTATGCAATCCTGCCCATAGCGGATCTCATACTACATCTACTAATTACACAAATATATTCAATCCATTGAGCCAATTCAACTACAAAACGAATAACCTAAGATTACCCTCCCTTAAACTATATATAACTTTACAAATCTATACAGCCATTCACGCCCGACTTAAATTTAACATTTTTTATGTTCGCACAGATGAATTTTATAAAATTTGTTTTAAAATGTTGAGTATAGATCGGCTGCACAGATTCCACGGTTAAAAACATTCCAAAATAAACATAACCTATCAAAATACAAAGTCATCGATAATGTCAATTGCATAGGGAATACAAAAAAACCCAATGGTGTTCATCATAAGACACCGCAGTGACATGATGACTTATATATTCCAATCGACTATGAAACAGCAATATAATTAACCACTAACAAATCTATGCAGCGTCTATACCCAACTTTAAATTTCATGCATTTAAATAATTTATACGATAAGTATTAATACAAATAAAAAAATAATAAAATGGAAATTTTTTTTTCAAAGCAAAATATAAAATTTTAAACATTATCAATTGATTTTAAACCTAAAAGTCAGATAGAAGTTCATAAGCTTGAAGGAAGGTTCTTAATTAGTTTTAAATTTTAGAGTTCATGTCAATAGCTTACAGTAGAAGAATCACTGCTCTTGATGTAAATTCCCATGGAGTCTTTATTTGAAAACCCTGTCAGATGTTCCGGAGGTAGCATTAGCTGGTTCATTTCGGTATCACAGTCAGTTCATTTTTAAAATAGAGAATGTGTGATATGTGCGTCCTATCACGACCCTCAAAAACAAGCCGGAAAACTGACTGGAACTCAATATTTTTCTTTTTATAGTCCTCCTATGGATTCCATGAACAAAAACGTCACTGTTCCATTTTTTTCGTTATGGTCTGGGCCTTTATTTGCTTCCATTGGTCAAGCTAAAGTCTCTTTCTTCTCTTATCTATTTTTCATCTGACTTTTTAATTACACAGCTTTTGGATAATTAATAAACAATCATTTCCATTTACAGATTACAGGAATTAATTAATACCTGTTTTTATTTTTACTTATGTTATTTCTTTTTTAAACTATTTTTATATTTAAATCTTGTATTTTTTTATAAAAAAAATACGTTCAAATATCCTTTTTCTATTTATAAAAAAAAATATTTTTTAAAGTTTAGCATCTGTGCGAATATATACGTTTAACAAACATTTTAATTTTAGCGTTTAGTTGTTTTTTTTTTTATACATTTATTTTTATTTGCGAACTTAAAAGTTTTTATTTCAATTTAATGTAACGACATATTTATATATCGTTACAATATATCTGCAATCAGTATAACATCAAATCAGCTTTCCAGAAACACACTACACTACGAGTAATTCTAATGTCTACAAAACTTGAAATGCTGAAAATTAAAAGCTGCATCTGTAAAATAAATACTATGTGACTGTGGAAGAATGTATATTTGTGAGACCAACTACCCATTAAAAAGTGATTTCAAGAACACAAACTGATAATTGAAAGAAGGGAAATAGATGTGTCTAAGGTAGCAGACCACGTATATACCAATAAACATGTGTTCAATTTGGGAAAATACAAAAATATTGGATAAATAGGAAATGTTCAAAGAAAAAAATTCAAAGAAGCTGCTCACATGACAATAGAGAATAACCCCATAAATCAACCTAGTGTCATATATGAAAACCACTAATCAACTTTAGTCTTAGGTACTGTCACTGATCAGCCAGCAATGCCTGAATGCCTCTTGAAGCATTGTGCATATACTAACCTGTGTGTTATTGCTAACAGTTGAATGTAATTGGAAAATTTAAATATAAAGACATTCAATATTTAATATTAGATTATGAAAATTGTCCAATATATAAATACAGCAATTTACTATGTTTTACAAATGAATGTATTTATTTGGACAAATATAATTAGAGAAAATTAAATTTACCTATGGTATTCAATTCATTCAATGAAAAATAGTAAAGTTTTTTTTTTTCCATTACACTGATTTGAACAGGAAAATTAATTGCAAATTGAAAAGTATATTAATTAAGAATGAAATAAATAAAGAAATGCATTAATCACTAATAAAGTAAACAAATTAAATTATCTGATTAAGGTGAATATGGATTCCATGCCAACTAATACATTCTTATACTACAAACGGTTTCTAAATAAAATAGACCCTATTTGTCATGCCTGTTCTAGAGGAGAGGAGTCCTTTAATCACCTGTTAAATGTATGTCCAGGCTATAACAGTATTCGAAGAATTATCTCTCAACACTGCATTATAGCAGTGGATAAAATTCTGGACATCAGGGGTTGTCTCTTCTCTGGAGACTTTACAGTAATCAGGTTATCAATCTTCCTGACATATGCTTTTTGGTACACAAGGTGCAGGACAAAGTTCACACAACCAACACCGGATCCCAATGCTATATTTTGCGATAAGCTCAAATGCTATTCATGAGACAAGGATAAGATACTATCCTCTAGATTTTTTTTTAAAAAAAAATGGGGCTACTAGTATTGGCTACAAAATCTTCAATAATTTTTGAACCCAATATATCCACATTTTGGTGTGGTTTGTGTTGAAAAATTTAAGATTTTTTTAGAGGGGTTTAATTTTTCCCCACTTCTCCCCAGAAAATGATATATAATTGTGGGTTTTTTTTTCCATGGGGGGGGGGGGAAAAAAAATAAAAATAAAATATATTTCCTTTTTATATTTAATAAGAGGGGGGGGGGGGTTTTTTACATTTTTTAACAAAAAAAAAAAGGAAAAGATAAAAAAAAAAAAATAAATTTTTTATATAATTTTATATTTTTTATTAATAAAATAAAAAAATTAATAATAAAAAAAAAAAATTAAAATATATTAATTCAGATGTAAGAAATATATACTACGGATCAATTTATTATTTTTTTAATTATATTTGCACACATAAATACTTTCACTGTATATTATAATTTAATTGCTTATTTTAGTAATATTTTATAATTTAATTTCTTAATGATTGTTTAGTGCTAGTAGAGTATGAACTCAATTCATTGGATGGAGCCACTATTTACATACCTATGAAGCATAGAAAAAAATTAACTGAGAAATTTTATATTTTTCATAAAAAGTCAAAAACATGAAAATAATATATTTAAAAAAGAAATCTGAAAATAATATAATTTGCATTGAAATCAATGCATGATGATCAAAAACAAATGTGATTCTATGAGAAGTTTAATTACAAAATGTTAATAGGCAGGCCAATACAAAAAGTAAAGTATGTAGTCCATAAGAAAGTAATTGACAGCAATACATTTATTAAAAAGTACAATCTAAAAACTATCCACGTACAAAGAAAATGCCTAATTATCATAAAAAGTACCTAGATAAAGATGTATATTTATATCAAATAAATATTTAAGAACTATACCAGTACAAAAAACAAGTCATGTGTAATTCATAAGATAGTAACTGATGGCAATAAGTCTATGTGAAATGAAATTCCCCAAAGGTATCAGTGTATGAGAAAAATGAAAAATATGAATGGCATAAAAATTACAATTATTATTGTAAGTGTATATTTTGCCTCATTGCTAATTTCATTTCTTACCAAGTGCTTATATTGATCCTTTATTGAATGTATATGTTTTATATATTGTTTTCAGTTTAGTTTTAATTTTTTTTTACAAAAAATATGAAACTTATCTGTTAGGTTTTTTCTTTGCTTTATTGGTATGTAGATGGGAGCGCCATCCTAGCAGCTTTTTTTTTAATATTTTTTTTTTTTGTATAAGATCTCGTGCCTCTCAAATATGGAAAAATGAAAATACCTACTAAACAGTTACTTATATTCTTTGGAATATTAAAATGTTCTCATCTTACTTTGTAGAACTCTGCTTTAATCATTTATTCCATTACTTTTTATTTTTAATGTGATTTGTAAAAAAAAAGTACAATTGTTATTATCAAATAAAAATATTTGCACCATTTAACAAATTATCTTTGTTATAAAAAGCATTAGAAAGTGCTTTCATCCTTGAACTGTTAAAACCTAAAAATATAAGTTGGGGTTTATTGTTTATTTGCGGTATGTTTTTAAAATACTAACTCCGTTTTTTGACTTTAGCCAAAATCAATCATTTCTGACGTTTTTGCATTGATGTTTTTTTAAAACACTTTAAAATGAACATTTTACATGGTCGTAATTTTTTTGATTTATAATTATTTGAGTTCTCTATATTTTTAAACTGACTTTATAGTAATATTTTGCTTGTGTGCGTGTGTGTGGTATAATTAAGTTGTTAAATTGTATTTGCATTTGTTTTGTTAAAATACATATTATATATATATCTAGAAAATAGTTATAAATGATTGTGTGAGATATATGCATGGATGTTAAAACACGTACACATCTAAAGTTATAAAAATAAGAGTAATATTTAAATACAAGTACATTGTCTATACTGAACTTAATGTAATTAGAAAAGATTTTTTTTTTTTCATATGTCATAGCATCTACCGGGACGCGAACCCACACCCGTCTGCAACCAACTACTTGCTTGCATGATTTGAAGTCAGACTTTTATTAAGAGTATACCAATAATTTTAACTAAAAAGTAAAATTAAAACTTATTGAAGCAGTACATAAAAGAATTAGTTTTAGTAAAAGATTAATTATAAATCCAGAAAACAACCTTAATTAATTAAATTCTTAAAAAGGAAAAATGGTAACAGAATTTCATTAAACAATAATCTAAAACTAATTAATTAATAATTATTAAAAAGAAGATTGTACTAGTTACCAATGCATCTACAGATAAACAATATTAAACAATGTCAGCAGGATCTAAATGGCTCAACCAATTAGAACAGGAGTTCTAATAATTAATTATTAATGAAGAATTGGTCTAAAAGAGAACTTAAGAGACACTTATACTTGCTCATAGAAGCTACATGCTTGCAGATGTACTTGCAATAACATCATCGTGTGTTGGCTTAGATAGCTTCTGTCTGTGGAATGATTTACTGCCGAATGTGCCAAAGCAAGTCTAGTGACTTGAATAGGTCACCTTGGCCTTTATTATTATTTCAATATATATATATAATTTTAATATTTTTATATTGTATTATTAATGTATTAAACTATAATTCAGTGTTGCTGTAGTATTATTATTTTTACCAGATCAAATTTTATATGCCTATGTCTGTTCGGTAGTATAAGGATCACTCCCAGATATAGGAATTGGCACAGACTACAGAATAGAAGTGGAAATTATATGTTTAATCACTAGTTTTAGTGATTTTTTTATTTTTATCATAGTGATAAAGATTGTTGAAAAAATGATAACATGAACTTCTGAAATGAATGATTTGACTTGTGTAATTTTTCTTGTGCATTCAAAATTTATTTTAATGCATATAAATTAGAATCATTCAAAGAAAGTGAATCAGAATATAAAGTTATAATCAAACTTATTTCTTCTTCCATCTTATACATTCTTATATCATTTAGTCTAGTTAAGAGTCCGATCTTGAACTTTTCCTGACATTAGTCATCTGCACTGATTTTGATTTTGGAATTGTGAGTTTGTGCAAGCACATTTTTGTCCTTTAATACACACACATAGCAATTCTAATCTCAATTTTCTTTTTGCTCTCTTTGTTGTTGTTTTTTCTGGTGATAAAAAAATTATTGAATGGTTTTCAATTCTGTTGCTCTATCACTGCACTAAATCATATAAGGTTCATCTGAAGATTCATTTAAGGATATATTTAATTCAATCAAAAGTATTTTAAACTGACGAGCTAAACCCTCAGACAATGAAAATACAACATAGGCAAACACATAGTTTATAAGTTTACATTTATCAGATATCTGCCTAACAATTTATTTGAACTGTAACAATAATATTTATCTGTTTGTTCCAAAGGTATGTAGTTTTCAACCATGTATTTTCAACAATGTAACTTTTTATGAACCATAAAGTTTGATTTGAAACACAAATAGTTGATAATAAGGATAGAAATTTAACATAATACAACTAATATATATTTACTCACAAAAATTATTATTTCGCTTGCTTTTCATAGGGGTTTTTTTTTTTTCAGAATAAAGAAAAGTTGGAATGATCTATTTAAGTATAGCCGAAACTCTTCGATTTACTTTTAGGGCGGTGTGTTCCATGATATTGAACGTAGAGCATTTTTAAACAAAAAATTTAAGTCAGTTGAAATTTTATTAATATCTTTGAAAGATATTTTTAAAAATATTTGTCGCAAGAATTTAAATGAAAGCGCTATTGTTAATCCTATTTGCAGCTTTCTACCTCAATCAAGAGTACAATTTATTCATTTGGAATTTTGAACAGTTTTTTTTTTTAGTTTTAAACATTGCCAATGGAATTCCAGTTCAATATTTAGTTTCAATGTATATAATAATTAAAATTAATATAATTAATAATAATATGAACTATAGCTAGTTGTAATTAATTAATGTTTCTGTATATTTACTAAGTTGATAAATGCGTGTATACTTATGTGTGCTCACGTATTCAACAATTTTAAATACCGTATCTAAAACCTTATATATATTTAATAATTTGAGCACTGATTATAATTAATTTTTAAACATCTTGAATTTTTTTTCTTTTTACTTCACTACTTTTTTTATTACAATTTTTGATAATACTTGAAAAGAAAATCTGTTTTTGCTTTTTTAAAATTAAATTTCAACTCATCGTTCTTTTATTATATATTTAACAGGTCATTTCTAAGCTGAAGAGAATGAAGTTTCAGTTTATTAACCCTCTTTTTACTGTTTCGTTTAATTGTGTTATTGTTTTGAAAAATATATTTTTAATTGTTTTAGGGAGTTTTATTGCAAAGAAATCACTTTATAACGTTTTGGCTGAATATTTATTTGACTTAGTAATAGTTGAGTAAAGTATTTCAAGATCGGGTTTCAGTGAAAGATGTGTGATAATGAGGAGAAATAGAAATCCCTAACTAATTAAATGGAACTATGGTTCTCTGCTCATCTTTTTAGGTTAGACTTCATGAGTAATTGTCTATGCTATAAAAATAAAAATGAAATATTTAATTAGAATGTTTATAGAAAAAACAAGAAAATATATTCACATATGAAAATTTAACTTTGAATCATTTCTTTTTTTGTTGTTTTGTTTTGTACTTATTTAATACATTATATCTATTGTCTATGTTGGTTCACTGATTACTGTTTACATTTAGTAATCTTCGGATTTTCAACTTATAGAAAGCAGTTTACTTTTAACTGAAAGGAGGACACTCTTTGATTTCTATTTGAGGGATCTTAAAGGAACTAAGCAGGGCGAATTCATAAAATTCGCTCCATATATTATTCTTAACATGGCAATTGTTATTATTATGTGATTATTCATATGGTAATGAATAGGGATAGAGGATTACTGGCATTTTACCTGTTAGTTTAAAGCCAAAGGCCTGTGATCTTTTTTCTCAGTGTGATAGTTCTAATTGGACTATCAGATGAGTTTTTTTTTAAAATTTATTATAATATAGATTCTTCGTATTGATATTGTCTTTAGTGTTATAACTATTAATTATGATTTTACAATATTTTCTTTTCATTCTTTAATATATGATTCATTGATTTTATAATATTACAATATATGATTTACTTAAATTGTAAAAGAATAAAATCAAATCTACAACAATTGCAGATTACATTATTATAATTAATTTTATCATGTTAGTTGAACTGATTTTAATTGGGATTGACAGATTTAATAGTGATTTTAAAAATTGTTTTTGTTTCACTGCATTTTTGATATAAGAAATAAATCTTTAACAGGTTTTGTTGTTTAATGATTGATTCAGAAAAATAGTACTTACCATTTTATTTATTTATTTTTAAACATCAGAAGGATGACAGATGGCTTGTATCGTTGTTGAAATGAATATCTACAATTAGGTCAATACTATTAGATTAATGATTGGTAAAATACAGTTCTTATTTTTAATTTGTTTGATATCTAATTATTCGTTTTTATTAGGTATACCATTTACTGTTGTTGTATGAATGATTGTACTTCAGTCTGTGCATATTTATAACAAGAAATCTGTGTGTGTGTGTGTGTGTATGGAAAATTTAACTATTGATGATTCTCATCAAGTAATTATATACTTTTTAAAGCAGTTTTTTTCATCCAAATCTGAAGTAGATCATATTAATCTTATTTTTTATTACCTTTTTTTTCCTCATTTTTATAGCCATCTATTTGTCCATCTCTGACTGTCTGACTCCATCTGCTTGTTCATCTTTATCTGTCTCTCTACCAAACTGGGTGTCTGGAAAAATCAAAGCATTTTCATTTTAAAATTCTTATTTTGAATACTTTTTAATTAATGATAAATATTGCCAGACATAAAAAAAAAAGAAGAGAATATATGTTTTAACCCAATGTGTTCCACATGTCCAACAATTATTATTTAAAAATTATAATTATGTCTACATCTACTTAAAAATCTGGCTGCTTTATATATAGTCCAAAATATGGTGCATTTTTGGCATTGTATATCAGTATTTGTTTTGCTATTTAATATTTTTTGTGCCAATGTAATTGAAATGTAATAGTAAAAATATTCATTAATTTTGCTGTTATTGATTAAAAGGAAGCTTCAGAAACTTTGATCTAATTTTTCTAGAGGAATATCTATTATTATTCATAATATCATCAGTTTTAAATATTATTAATCGATTATAGAATGAAGATCTCTTTAAGTTTATTTTATTACTTTTGATTTTATATCTTTTTTTTTTTTTCTACATTACTTCAGAAAACTTTATCTTATGCTTCTATCTTTTATATATAGTTTTTTTAAAATCTCTAAGGATGCATTTTATAACTATTATCATCTTTTACAACTTAAGCATCCTTGATCCAATTCCACATTGTAATTCTTTCAATTCATTAGTAATAATTTTTTCTTTTTTTTTTTTACTCATACATTTCACTAACAATTTCTCTATGGATTCTGACTTACACCTTTCATATTCTGATATATGGCCTTTTTTTTACACTATATTTAATAATGTAATTAATTTAATGGATTATATTTTTATATTTATCAATAATTTGTCCTAGTATTTATACTTTTTAAAGATATTGAATATTAATTTAATTTTTTTGTTTCTGTTTTACACCTCGCCCTCTCTTGAAGTTTCAAATCACTAATTGCAAAAATCTCAATATCACTCTGCATAGTCCATGTGTTTATTATTTTTTTGGTTTCTATTTCAATCCATAAAACACTATGTGTAAAAATGCTGCAAAAAGTTTTGGAAAGATAGAATTATCTTGCATATGTCACATTACTGCTTAATTAATACTTTTGTATATATTTATATCCATATAAACCATGTGATGTCTTTTTTTTGTTTTGATTGTAAAGTCTGTAAAATTAACAATATGCACAGGTGCATTCATATCCATGTACTATATTCTTATTATTTTATTAATATTATAATTTTAAATATATTTTTAAAATTCAACGCTATTATCTAAAATAAGTATAAATACACATTTTGAAATTATAAGCTATCGATTAGCTAGTTTTTTTATATTCACAATAAATATTACTTAAACTGTGAAATGCTTAAATTTATTTATTTTTGTTTATATATATATAAATGTAATCCATATCACAATGGCCGATTTCTTCATGCTATTTCCTTTTTTTTTTTTTACTTTCGAAAATGTAATATTTAAAGATTAAAATTAATCTTTAAACATTAAATTCCACACAGTTTTGATTTGTATTTAGATGAAATAATTAATTCAATAACAGCCTTTTTAAAAAAAATCTCTTTCATCAATTATAATTGATATTAAATATTCTAATTATATATGTATCAATATGTGTATACGGAGTGGGGATAATATTTATTGTTTTTATCCTTCCTTTATTCTGCCCCTCCCCCCAACCTTTACAGCTATTTTAGCAATTATTGTATTTTATTTTTATTAAATTTCTTTGCATCATTCTCCACATTGTTATTAATAATAGAACACATACGAAACAGATTCTTAAATTTAAAATAGTAATAAAATATATATACATCATTGTAAAGAAATGCATTTAATTGTTATTTTTAATTTTAAAGATAATGCAGAGACATGAATCTGTTATGATCTAAAATTTTGAAGTTAAATTATCTTCAGCAGCTTTTCTATTTGTCATATGTGCATAACAGCATCCTCTTATTCCATTCTTAAATTTACATCATTCTTTATCAGTCTCCATGGATACGAGCAATGTTAAGAAGTAATGTTCATTCATAATTTTTATAGATGGCGCTTTATATAAAGGTTTATTCTAATAGATTGTAAAGTGCAAATTATATTTTATAATCAGTTTGGCTGGCAATGATTGAATTAAATCTCTAATGATTTCTTGAATAAATTATGTTAAAAAAATATCAATAAATGGATTGCTGGTCTTATTTTTATGAAATAAATTTGTAATAATATATAATAATTTTGTTCACTTATACTAAATGGATTATATGTAAAATCTTTATAATATTGTGAGAATTTTTTTTTTTAAAAAGAAAAAATTAAATATGTACGTTCATATAAATCTTGAGGGTTTTCTTTCAGGTAATTGGCTCACAGCCAACTTGGCTAACCATTCAATATTAGCTTGGTAAATTGGTATTTAGTTATTATTAGCTAAAGAATAAAAGGATGGAAAACTGCTTAAGCCGTCACCACCTGGTAATTAATTGGTAAGCTGGTAAACTTCTACTATCTCTTTCTACAATGGATTACTGAAGCGGCCTTGCTCTGCAATGCATTATTTAAATGTTGTTTATCATATATAATTTAATATTTTTTTTGTAAAAAAAAAAAAAATTAGTCTTTTATTTTTAATAAAACATATGAATGTTTTCTGCTGAAAGCACAGGTTGCATTCCTTTTATTAAAGGCTATGATAATTTTTTCATTGCATTTGATCATCATCATGCTACCTTATTCTTATTTGCTATTTCTTGATACAAGTAATTCTAACAGCCATATGTAGAATTGCATAAACTGTAATAAATCCTCTGTCATTATGCTTGATTTTAAATTTCTTCTTAGAAGCATCATGTATAAAACATAAGTCAACAATTTTTTTTATACCAGTTGTGTGGTCATCAGCAGCAGCAACCACCCCACAGGCAATTTATAGTCATTCCAACTCCAAGAATGGAAAAAAAAAAGGAAAATAAAAATCTCTAGATTGATCAGTTTTGCATTTTACAAACCAATATGTGAAACATAAATATATCAATATATAGAATGTTCACTTTACAATTATTCTGTTTATTTGATATTTTGCATTGCTATTTTTTAACTTTTTCTGTAGCAAGTTTTTTTTCTTCTGAAAGTCTTCAACATCATGTCTAAGTTTAACTCTCCATTGTATACTTTTCATCTTCAACTATGTCTTCCCAATGAAAATGATCAATATTGAACATTTTTATAATGTCTTCAAGCAGGATCTGTTTCTCCTACAAAAATTATGTTTAAATTTATTATAAAATATTTTTAAGGAAGTCTAATACTGTTCATTTATTTTATATGTCCAATCCAATAAAGATATTTTACAGTAGCAGAGTGTGTACTATCACATCTAGTATGTTGAAGAACATGTCAATTGGTTTTATGATTTTGCTATTGTATTTTTAGAATTTTATGATGCATCTTTAAAATGAACTTTTCAAACGCCTTTATATTATATTGATAGGAGTTATAAGTTCAATTTCAAATGAAATCATGTACACATTGTATAAATTCAAACAACCAACATATTATACTATGCTTAATGACATAATCATTTGGCCCTTTCACTATTGTATCTCTTTTTTCACCTATATATTTGCATATGCACCAATCTTTTTTGTGTAAACTTTATTTCTACAATTATAAACATATGTATGCAAATGGAAATCTATGTAAACCTTTTTTTTATTTGTCTAATAAAGGTCCATTTTGAAACATAAATAAAATAAAATGGACAGCTCTATATATAGTGCAGTGATTATTTCATAAGAATGAAATATCATATCGTTTAACTTCTTAATATAAGCAGTTTCCCATTGGAGTCTGTGTATGCAAGTCAACCTTTCGAATTAAAAAGCTACCAAAATATTTAAATTGGCTCACATTCTCAAGTTGATAAACATCCAGACTAAATTAATTGTTTTCTGTAAAATATTCTGATTTTTAATATACTAAATACTAATTAGACAGTAATACTTTCTTAAATTGTTGCCTCAAACAAATATTTTTATCTTCCTTCGATTAAAATAATTTTTGACATAATCATGGTGGTGGTCATGTGATGTTTATTGGCTTAAAATTAATATTTGTTGATAAGTATGATTTTAAATTTGTTAAACATTAACTTATTATTTGTCAACTTCAAAATGTAATTATTTAGTTGTTTGTGTGTGTCCTTTATTATTAATAAAGTTTTTGCCTTTTTTATATATCTAAATAAACAACATGCTGCTGTTATGAAGAAAAAAAAGTTACATTTAAATATTTTTATGATCTGTTGCTTGGAAGATTTAATGATATTTGAGCAACCAGGTGGCAGTCAAGCTTAGCATGATACTTCCATTAAATAAATAAATAATGTTATTGTTAGTTGCTAGAGAGATCATGTGGTGTACAAGCATCCTAATGGTGTAGAACCCATCTGGATTACCAAATTGATTTTTTTCTGGGTGATCAAATTGATTTTTTTTTTTTTTAAGTTTTCTCATCTGGACATATATGCAGGAATATTTAACTTTTGAATGTCTTATTTTTTCACTGCACATGGCAACAATTTCAATTCAGTTGATCGAATACATTTTTTATATGTAAACTGTATATATCATTCTCACACTGTTGTTTTTTTTATTCAACTCGCTTTTTATTTATGTTATTGTTCTTTCCATATTTATTAATCTCTGTATAGAAACATCACGCTTATTTAACTGCCATTTGCAATTACTAATATTATGTATAATATAAACAATACAACAAAACAGATTTTCATCATTTAAAATTATATTTTTACTTGCAAATTTCATTTTTATTAATAATTTTCTATACATAACCAATCGAAAATAAAAAAAAAAGCATTTCTAGCATTAATAATAAATTTTTAAAAAAATGTCTATGTCTGTATTTATCCTTTTACACTTATTTTTCGCAAATATCTGGGTAGAAACAATATCTTGAGCTTTGATTTTGTAGGAAGTGAAGGAATTTTTAGCAAAAAAGAGAGCACATTTTATTTTGTATCATTAATTTTGTATGCAGTATTTTGCCATATTTATCTGTCAAAGCCAAAAGTATGTTTTCCAACCTTATTAACATTTGCGGTCATCTTAACCTATTAGTTTTTGCCCTGAAGGATAAACAATATTTATTATGCTATTGGGTAATAGATTTTTAAAAACTTGTAAGAAATAGAGATCTTATTTTGTTTTCTTGTATCTATTATCTGCTCCTGGGTCAGAAATTGATAAGTGTAGACTAGAGCCTTCTAATGCCTCGGGTGAAATTGCTTAAAGTAATTACTTTCACTAGAATTTTGAAAGAAATGAGAATGTATATATTTACTGTATATTTTATTAGTAGACACTTTTTCCCTAAAGAATTACCTTTTTTTAAAAAACAATATATATACACAAACACTTTTTCAAATATTTATATCATCTAAATTTAAAGTGAGAAAAATCAGCCCACTCATTAAAGCAGCTAAAATTTTTAATAGCAAATAAAGGATGACTAGAATACCTAAATGTATAGTTCCTCTTGGGAAAGAGATGGAGGACATAAAAAAACATTTTTAAAGCTAAAACTTGGATAATCTTCTTATGTGCTTTATGTACATAATATGTTTTTAACCCATGAAAAAAAAAAATTCTACATGATAAATTTTTTGTGAATTGTTTCCAGAATATCTAAAAATTATGCTAAAAGATTTGCATAAGTATTAAATGCTTATCATTTTATAATAACTGCTTTATTCATTAAATAGTTTATCTTATTGATATAAGATGCTTCATTTTTATCAATAAAAATCAATATCAATAGTATGAGATAGTGTGGATAGTTGAAGGTTGCTTGAAAGTCTGAGTTCAAATCCCTATATTTACAATTAAGTTCCAGATATAAGAATCTGTATTTCAAATCTTAATATTAATTAAAGTAATATAATTAGTTATATATGAGATAAAGTTAAGATATTTATTTTTAAGTGATAAATTTTAATTGAAAACCATATATCTGCTAAAGAGAGCAGTTGTCCTTGTTTATAGAAAATTGGTATTGTAAAGTGTAATATAATGTAGTAGTTGCATCATCTTCTGGTTATAATGTTTGCCATCTCACTTAGTTGACATACAGTATATGTTAATGTAACAATAATAAATTATTATAGTGACAGCATTTAATCACTAGCTATTATTTCATTAATAGCTAATTTCTGTATTATATACAGTTACAATATAAGGTTCAAAAGATCAGTTTCAAAGAATCATCCTTAGACAATTGTTTAACATAAATAAAATGCAAGCCTATTCTCATTTGTGACTAGAGACATCAAGGCTTGCTTAAAAAGGGTATTTCTTTGAAATACTATAATTGATAACATTTAGAACCCCTCATTTATATTATTCTAAGACATAGCAGTATAATATATTAATTATGCAATTAATTTATATTAAATAATGAAATAATAATAGGTAACTCTGAACTGATTGCTGTGATATATTAAAAAAATTAAAAGAGTAATATATTTTTGTATAGCAATTTTTAAATTTATTTGAGTTTTGATACAGATTTTTTTTTTTTTTTGCCAGACTGACTTAATCTAGGAACTTTCCCGATCTTACTAAGATTTTTGTTCATGGGTATCTTATAGAAATGAATACTATATATTTATTAAATGTAGCTCATTTGTTGTGATTTATTTTATTGTATTTTTTTTTCCTATAGAAAAAAGACTGATGACAACCAGTGGTGGGAGTTGTTTGACCAAAATACATCTAGGTTTTATTACTATAATGCCACCAGCCAAAGAACAGTATGGCATCGTCCACAGAACTGTGATATCATTCCATTAGCAAAGCTGCAGGTATGTATTAGTTTTGAGTAACTTTTGTTGTTGTTATTATTTTTTAATGTGTTAGGTCATATATTGATGAATTATTACAAAATAAATAATTGCTAAAATTATTTGCGGGAACAATATATATATATATTATAAGCACAAGAATCGATGTCTATTTAGTTATTATGAATTGTAGATATGTAAAAATTTGCAATTATTTACTCAAGTAAGTGGCTGATTTAAGATTATGCATAAATTTGTTTTTTAAAAAGTAGCATTTTAATTAAAATTTCACAAACAATTTGAATGAATATGTAAACAGCATCAATCAATCAGCTTGTATCATTTCTTAATCATTTCTCATCATTGTCTTATTAGAAGTCACTCATAAATGATTATAGTTATTCTAACTTCAAAGGAAATAAAAGCAGAGAAAGAGAAAGACAAAAAATAAAAGATCAGAAAAAAAAAAAAAGAAATTGTAGTAATAATTGCTATGAAATTAGAAACAGAATATTTGTTAGAAAATAAAGCTAGTGGAGGATCACCGGAATTGTTGGCTTTTCCTTGAACCTGTTAATAAAAATTAATATAACAAAAATAAAATTCACTATTTTTGGGGGAATTATTATTTTTATAACAAGAATTCCATAGTCATTTATTATTTTGTTATTAGATTGTTTGACTGCAACTCATGCAAAACAATTATTTAAAATAATGTTTGCTTCATAAAATGCTTCTGCAATGTACAAACATTTGCGATAATCGAAGAATACCCAATATATGATGGAGGATTTTCTTTTTTTAGATTGTATTTTTTGGTGTGCATTAGTTTTTTTTTTTTTAAATAATTATATGAGACTAGATAATTTATGAAGAAAAGAAGGAATATGAGGATATACAATAATGATGCATTAAAAAAGATTGAATATCTCGAATTTTGTAAAATGATGCGGAAAAGAGTTGAAAATGATATAAGAAAGTATAATTGTGAACTAGTAAGGAAATCTGTAGAAGAGAATAAAAGTCTAAAGAGTGTAAAACAACATTTTGGTATTGGTAGGAAATTTATATCTGCAATAAGAAAAAAAGATAGCATTATTACTAAAAAGAGAGATGACATCATGAAATGTATTATCTTATATTTCACATATAACTCTTATCCATTTCTTCTTTTTATATTTCACTATAAACTCATCAACACTCCTTTAACACTTTATAATAAATAAAATTATTTGCTTAAAGTGTTAAAGGAGTGTTGATGAGTTTATAGTGAATCATGAAATGTGTAGAAGACTTCTATCAAGAATTATATAATAATAAAGAACAAGTGCCTCCTGTACCTATTATATCTTCCGAATTGCCCAGAATTTTGAATGAGGAAGTGAGACATGCAATTAAATTTATGAAGAAAGGGAAGGCTCCAGGTAATGATGGAATTATAATTGATATATTAAAAGAAGCAGGTGAAGAAATAGAAAAAATTATATACCAAATGTCTAAATGATAAAGATGTACCAGATGATTGGAAGAATGCAGTATTAATATTAATATTTAAAAAAGGTGATAAAGAAGATATTAGAAATTACAGACCTATCAGTCTTTTATCACTTTTATACAAAATTTTTACTAAGATAATTACAGCTTGTCCACAGAAAACACTGGATTTCCACCAACCAGGAAAACAAGCTGGATTTAAAAGTGGTTTAGTACAGTAGATCATACCCAGGTATTGAGAGAAATTATAGAAATGACAAATGAATATGAGTTGCCATTATGCTTAGGATTTGTAGACTATGAAAAGGCATTTGATTCTATAAATATTTCTTCAGTGATTAAAGCATTGGATCATCAATGTGTAGATCCAGGATATTGTCAAGAATATTTATAAAAATGCAACAGCAACAATTAGATTATATAATGATAGTAGGAAAATCAACATTGAAAAGGGTATAAGACAGGGTGACTCCATATCTCCAAAACTTTTTACTGCAGTGCTACAAGAAGTATTTTGTGGATTAAAATGGGAAGCTAAAGGAGTGAAAGTAAATGGAGATTATTTAAGTCATTTAGATTTTGCAGAAGATGTAGTTGTTTTTGCAAATAATGCTTTAGAGCTACAGGAAATGTTGCAGGAGTTATCAGATGAAAGTAGGACTAAAGATAAATGTTAAAAAGACTAAAGTAAATGTTTAATAGATTTTCTCAAAATATGGAAATAAAGATTGATTATGATGACTTAGAAGAAGTTAACAGTTACAAATACCTTGGTCAGATTATTAATACAGATGGAAATATAATGGATGAAATTAATCATAGAATTAAACTTGGTTGGAATGCTGTTGGTAGAAGTAACTTGATACTAAAAGGAAATATGCCTATGTGTTTGAAAAGGAAGGTTTTTAATAAATCTGTTTTTCCAGTTCTTAGTTATGGATCTGAGACTTGGACACTTAATAGAAGAGCAATACAGAGACTTCAGACCACTCAAAGAAGTATGGAGAGATGCATGCTGGGAGTAACAAGAAGGGATCAAAAATGTAATGTATGGATATGAGAACAAACAGGTGTTACTGACTTCATTGAAAAAATTAAAAGACTGAAGTGGAGTTGGGCTGGACATATTATTAGAAGAGATGATAATAGATGGCCAATTGAAATTTTAAACTGGATTCCAAGAGATTGTAAAAGACCCAGAAAGAGATCATACATGAGATAGATGGATGAAATAAGAAAGTGTGCAGGGGTGATGTGGAGAAGAGAAGCTAAAAATAGGAAAAGATGGATTGAACTTGGAGAGACCTTCATCCTGCAGTGGATTGATAATGGTTGATGATGATGATTATGAATTTCCAATATTTTTAAAAATAGATCATCTTCAGAATTTATTTGTGTATTGAATATATACACCCTATAAATTAAATAAATATAGCAATGATAATATTAAAATTTTCATCTCCACTTTCATATATATCATTATGTGCATTAACATTGGTGGCTGAAAGCAGTTTGCTGTTACTGAAAGGACACTCTTTGTTTCCTCTTGGATATCTTAAAGGAATTGAGAAAGGTAAATTTTTAAATATCCACTTCATACATACATCGTTGTCATTGCAACTGTTATTACTGTAAGATTATTCAATAGTAAATGAATGTGGATGAGCTCACCAATATATATCAATCAGCATTGTGACTATTGATTTTTTTACTTTTGAGTTTAAAATCAAGAAATACCATGGTCTTTTTTTTCAGTTGCCTGAAGTTCTTAACTGAAATTTTAGTTGATTTTTTTTTTTTTTTTTTTTAAGCACATGATCATTGTGGATGTGAATGCACTTTTTTATAAAAAAAATTTAAAAATCATGACAGACAAAACTAAATTATGATCCTTATTCTAAAGAGTCAATAAGATTCCCAGCAAAGGCAGTAGTAGGAGGGTAAAAGCATAGAGTGCTAAGAATCTCCAGATTGCCGCTCCAGGCTGCTATTCGGTATTTTTTTCATTTAGATAATAACAACTGCATATCACTTTCAAGTGAAAGAGGATTGCACGAACTATAAGAAGAATTGTCAATATTTAATGGGATATTATTGAACTTTGTGAAGTTAGAAATAAAAGGGAAGAGAGGCAACTGATTTAAAAAGTGGATTTACAAAAGTACAAATATTGAAAACACAAATGGAGTAGGATTCATTATAAATAAAAACAGGAAGAACAAACAACATTGTGGAGATTGATAGTTTATTAAACAGAATGGCATGATTACTTATTCAACTTAATAGAAGATATGAAATGAGATAATTCAGGTTTATGCCTCAACAAATTCTCATTGTGGTGAAGAAGTAGAGGATTTTAATATTTATCAGACCAAACAATATTTTAAAAGCATCTTGGAAAACTAGAATTGGTAAATAATTAAAAGATGAAAATGTTATGGGTAAATTTGATTATGGTTGATCAAAATGAGAAATGACACAGTTCATCAAAAAAGAAAAACTATATTATGAATTCTTTGAGAAAACTGCTAAACAGAAATGGTCATTGAAGCATCTAAATGAAGGTACAGCAGAATTGTATTATATTTTGATTAACAGAAAATAAGTATTTCAAGATTTTAATGTTCTTAGTAGATTCAACACAAGAAATGATCATCAGTTAATGAGATATATGATATATGTTAATAGAAATCTAGTGACAAAAATTATTAAGACAAACAGCATTCATGGTTGATATTTCTAACTTTCAGAAACACTCTAATGGATTTAATTAAAACTTGCAAATCTTTTTAAAATATTAACAGATTTTGAAAATTGTTCAGATATGAATGAAATCAATATGAAGATATAACAGATATACTACTAAGAACTGCAGTAAAAATAGCTGGTACAAAAAAGAAGCAATATACCAGTAATCTTTCTACTGAGTTAAGACAATGTATGAAAAAAAGAGGGAAATGAAATTTTTTTACAAATTATTCATCAAAAAAAAAATTTAGATATCTAGTGTTTTGTAAAATAGTACAAAACAGAGTGGCAAAATATAATTGTGAATTGGCAAGGAAAGCTATGGAAATGAATAAAGGTCTCATAAGTATAAAACAACAATGTGGTATTGAAAAAAAAATTGTTTCAACAATAAGAAAAAAAATGGAACTACTACTACTAAAAAAAGATATAATACCATGAAATATGTTGAAAAGTTTATAAATAATTATATTTATAAACAAGAAAGCAAAGTCTCCTTACAATTACTATCTCTTCTGAATTGCCCAAGTATTTTAAATGAAAGTGTAAGATTTGAAGTGATGGAATTAATAATTGACATTTTAAAAGAAACAAATGAACAAATAGAATTGTTAGTGATATTATATACAAATATCTAAATGATGAAGATGTACCAGATAATTCAAAGAATGCATTAATAATATTGATATTTATGAAAGGTGATACAGAATATATAAGAAATAGCATACTACTCAGTCTTGGGTTAGTTCTATATAAAGTCTTTACCAAGGTAATTACAACTCATCTATGACAAACTTTAGATTTTAATCAATCTAAAAAATAAGCTGTGAGTTTAAAAGTAGTTTAGTACAATGGATTACACCCAAATATTGAATGAAGTTATAGAAAGGACTAATGAATATAAATTGCTCATATACTTTGGATTTGTAGCATGAAAAGTTATTTGATTCTATAAGCATTTATTTTTGCAGTGATTAAAGCATTGGATCACCAAGCTATAGATCCAAGATATCATATTTTGAAGAATATTTATCAAAATGCAACAGCAGTGATTATATTACATAGTGATACTAAGAAAATTAATATTGAGAAGAATATACGACAGGGTGACTCCATATCTTCAATACTTTTCACAGTAGTTTTTCAAGAAGTATTTTGTGGATTAAAATGGAAAACTAAGGAATTAAAAAAATAAATGGAAATTATTTAAGTCATCTAGGTGTTGTAGGTGATGTGGTTATTTTTGCAAATAATACTCCAGAGCTTTAGGAAATGTTGCAAGATCTATCTGATGAATGTAAGGAAGTAGAATAAAAGATCTAACGTAATGTTAAATGAATTCCCAGAGGAAAAGCAAGAGATTGATAATCATGAAATAAAAAAATTAATGACAATAGATTTTTGGTCAAACAATAGATGGAAACATAATAGTTAAAATTAATCATAGAATTAAGCTTGTATGGAATGCTTTTAGTAGAAACAATATTAAAAGGAAATATGACTATGTATTTGAAAAAAAAAAAAATTTTTTTTTGTTTAAATTGATGTGTTTTACCAGTTCTTATTTATAGATGTGAGATTTGGATATTTAACAAAAGAGCAATATAGTAAAACTGTGTGGAATTTAATATTTAAAGATATATATATATATTCAGAATAACAAGAAGAGATTTAAAATAAAATATGTGTGTGATAGAACAAATAAATATCATCAGTATCATTAAAAAATTAAGACTGAAATAGAGCTGGACTGGACATATAGTGCTAGAAGGAATGACAAAGGAGTGAAATCTTAAACTGAATTCCAAGAGATTGAAAAAGATTTAGAAAGAGACCGCATGTGATATGAATGAATGAAATGAAGTGTGTTATGGAGAAACAGGATTAAATTTGGAGAGGCCTTCATCGTGCAATAGATAAAGATGATTGATAATACATTATATTTCTTGTACATTATAAGTAGGCCTTTTATTTTTATTATCAGTTTCACTATTTATATTTTAAATTGATAAAAACCAACACTTCTGTTATTTAGCAGAAATAATATTATTAATATATACCATTAAAAGTTGATAAAATGAGTTTTAAGTTTGTTAGGAGTCCATGTTTTACCGTTTGCCTTGATAAGAACACATTAGTGTTGAAAGTTCTTGGCAATTATTTTAATGGTATATTTTAATAATATTATCTTTGCTAATTAACAACAGAAGTGTTGGTTTTTATCAATTAGAGCAGAAGAAATTTTATATTTTTATATTGTCATTAACAATAAAATAGAAAGTAATATTAACTTGAAAGTATAGATTAAAATTTATATATAATTAGTGAAATTAATCTTAATAATAAATAAATTCCATATTTATTATATATAACAAATTAGAGTATGTATAATAATGTTTACAAAAAAAGGCTATATGTATAAAGTCCAAACAAAAATTAAAAGAGCAATAAATTTCATTGTTTAATAATAAAAGCAGAAAAGTAAGTAAAGAAGCAATACATTATTTTAATATCACTGATATAGAAGGAACCGCATGCTTGCAGTAAATATAAGAGAAAAAGGAATCTACTGATAAATTGATAAAAATGTAAATATGTATGCTAATTTAAACATGGAGTTGCATGTAAGTGTGTACAGATAAGTATATACTAACATAAACATGCATTTGAAAAACATTCTTTTCATATTTATGATTAACACTATTATTTTATTTATAAGTGTTTTAAAATAACATTCACACTGAGTTCTTTAATGTTTGTCTTCAAATGAAAAAAAAAAAAAACAGTTTGGCCTTGTGGTGAAATGTTAAATATTGCTATCATCTCAACAACAGATTAAGTCATTTTAGTACCTCAATTCACTTTTCATCTCTTCCAGATGTTAACAGCTAAATTGTATACTTGTTTTTACTTTGTTAAAAATTTATAGTAAAGCAGTGTCTAAGGTCTTTGAACTTTTATGTAAATAGATAATAATAATAAAACTTTTACATATATATATTCAACTTGCTTTCTTTCTTATTCTTCCTCTATAAGGGGCTGCTAAAGAGACTCCTGCTCTATTGTAAGCTACTGGGGGGGGGGACGACAAATTTTATTGTATTCCTAATTTATAATAGAAAACTATGTATTCACTATTTAAGAATGAGAATTTATTAGATCTGGATCTATATATAATTAGTCATTGTTTGCTTTTCTTATATATTTAAACTAAGATTGCATATATACAGAAGCAGCTCATTGGGATATTTTGATTATTATGAGTTTGTGTATGGCCTGTAAAGACCTGTTCACAATATTATCAATTAAATCTGCATTATTAAGATTAATCATTTGATGCTGATGAAAAGTATTCTTCATCCTTTCATTTATAATTTAATTTTTGCTTTTACATATTTTTAATATTTGATATGTGTATTATATATATGATCAACATGTTTTAATTTCAATGTTTTTGAAAATTGCAGTATTTTCAAAAAGAAGAAGAATGGATGGGATGTAAGAAATGAACAAAGGGTAGCTGATTTGGTTATAAATGTAGATGTGGAGAGGGAATAGATCTGTAAAATTAATGGTAATGGAGAGGGAATAGATCTGTAAAATTAATGGTAAGCAAGTTACTTACAAATGTAATGGAGAAAAAAGAGTAGAATAAGTAGGGAAGAAGAAATTGTTAAAATTGGATATTTGAATATGCACGGTAGTAGGAGACCAGGAAAGTGATTGGAAATAAACCATTAAAAATGAAGGGTTTGAGGTACTAATAGTAGTAGAAACATATCTAAAAAAAAAAGAATCTATACTGAAAGTCATGGTATGGCAGAGTATAAATAGAAAAGAAAAAAGTGATGGTGGTATAGGAGTTATGTCAAAAAAATATTTAAATACTATTTAGTCTCAAGAACATTTGTGGTTTGAGATAAGGTTAGGAAGACAAGAATGGATGGTGACTATAGTATATGTAGCCACTGGAGATAGTCAAACTATAATGGAATAGAACAGTAGCATATATGAATGTCTAGTTAAGGATACACAGAGTTTAAAAAAAAAAATAATGGTTATAAGGGATATGAATGGGCATATTGAAGAAATTGATGTTGCAGATAACAAAAAATGGACAACTTTTGAAGAATTTTTGTCAGAGAGTGAATTTGAGCATTGGAAATTTATCAAATATTTATAAGGGACAATACACATGCTCTAGAAATAACATATTTTACACAATAGATTATGTATTATTAAACAATGAGGGAATGAATAAAGTATGGAAAATTACAGTGTTTGATAATGAAGAGAAAGTATGTAATAGTGATTATAATTTCTTTATAATAGAAATGGTTAGTAATGTGATGAAATATAGTATAAAAGTAGAAATGATAGTGACAAGATGTGGATGGAGAATGAATGATAAGCAGAAGAATATAAAATAAAAGTAGAAGAAATCATGTAAGAATTTATTGGGTGTGAATGTAAGGACTGGTGTGGTGAAGTAGACAAAGTGACAAATAGGGTTTTAGGTGAGAATATTCAGAAGAATAAAAGGAATAGAAAAGTGAGAGTTTGTAAAAATATAAAACAGAGAGGGAAAAAAGCATGCAGAGAATATAAATATGCTATTAAAAATAAAGAAAGTGGAAAAGATGTTAATGTTAAATGAGAAAAGTATTTTTAAAGGAAGAAGTTGGCTAAAATAGATAATTATAGAAAAAAAAATTAAATAGGAAATTGTTTGAGGATATTGATAAAAGTAGAAGAGATGGGAGTAAACATTTTTAAAAGAAGGAATGTAGGAGAGAGAGAAGTAGTATTACTACATGATGAGGGAATAGAGTGTAGCTCTAGAGAAGAATTAAAGACAATCTTAAATAAGTATGTAAGGAATATAGGAAAAATGTTAAATGTGAAGGACAGAATATAGTAATGGGAATATTAGGTTTACAGAAAATTATTTGAATCAGGCAGGGAAGAAATTGAAAAGTGGAAAGGCAAGAGGTTTAGATGGATGGGCACCAGAGATCAATATGAGTTTTGGAAATATGGTAAAATTAAACTTATTACCATGTTTTAATAAGATGGCACGGAAGAGAGAATTTCCAGATAGCTGGAATATTATAAGAGTAAGGAAAGGGTAAGGATCATAGGAAGTTAAACAATTATAGACTGAAAGCGTTAACATCAGTGTTATATAAAGTTTTCACATATATGATGGCTGGAAGGTTTGCAAAGTGGATGGAAGAAAATAATATAGTGATAGAAATGCAAGGAGATTTTTGATTGGATAGACATATAGGAGATAGTTTACTTGTAATTACACAATATGTAGATATTGCAGGTAAAGTTCTATATTGTTTTTATAGATATAGAGAAGACATATGATTGAGTAAAGAGAAATAGATTATGAGTAAGTTTAGTACATTTGGGAATGAATGGAGTTCTAGTGGATTTTATTAAGAGATTGTATGAAAATAATTACTATATGTATCAATTAGCAAATATAGAATCAATTAAAGTTAAAAAATGGGGTGGAACTAAGGCAAGGATGCCCTATGTCACATTATATTTGAGAGAAATGGAGAGAGGAATAGAAAGACTAAAGAGAGGGGTAGAGATACCACTAATAGATGGTAAGGGAATATATACATTATTGGTTCTTTTATTTGCAGATGATATCTTGTTGTGCACAGAAAGTAGGGTAGATATGGAAGTTATGCTGAAGACATGCACAAGAAGTGGGTAAAGAGATGGGGATTAAATTTAATGAAGATAAATCAAAAGCAATGATGATAAATAGTGGGGAAAGAGAAAAAAAATTTTGTTGGGGAATAGTTATAACTATTTGGGAATCATCTTAAGTAATTAAAGAAATTGTTTGGATGAATGGGAGAAAAAAATGATAAATGAAGCAAAGAAAAGAAAGGGACTGATAAAGAAATTAATAGTGTTTTCATGTAATAAATATGTAGCTAGAATTGTATCAAAAAGAGTGGCAATAGCAGGTAACAATGTATTATGTGTTAAGGGATGTTAGATTACTTAGAAAAAGTACAAAGAAAAGTAGGAAGACATGCATTAGCTGCAGATGTGCGGACAGCAAAGGTGACCATTCAGGTAGAAAAGGATGGTCAAGTTTTTATATGAGATGCAAAAAGCAAAATGAAAATAATAAGAGAATAGCTAAAATAGTATTTAATTAGGTTATGAGCAAAGGACAGGCAAGAAGATGGAAGTAGTACAGTATGCAGAAGATTTGGATAAAAATTTTATGTCAGTATAATTATATAACAGGTGTGGGATGGTTGTGTTAGGAGAATTGTTGAGTGTTATAGTGGCCAGAAATGAGATAGAAGAATAGATGCATTAATAAAAAATAGAAAGTTAGAGAGATGGAGAACTAGTATGGAAAGTAAAAAGAATTTAAATATATATAGAAGTAAACAGAATATTGGGTGTAGTTAATCTATGATAATAGCAAGGAAAGTAGTTTACAGTTAAAGGCTCGGCAACAAGGGAAACACACATAAATGGAAAAATATGGGTTAGTCTGCAAGTTATGTAAGGAAGATATAGAAAATATTAGCCATCTGTTAATTGAATGTAAACATCTGCAAGCAGAAAGGGCAGAAATAATGAAGTTGTGGGAAAATAAATATAAACAAAGTAGTTATACAGAAAGTGGGTTTTTGGTTTTGCTAACAATATTGCTCTCTTATAATGCTGTTTCATATGATCTTAAACAGATAATTAATAAGGACTTAGCTTTAATTAGTAACTGACTTACATTAAATTATTCAGTAATCAATCACAATAAAGTCAGAGATTTTTTTTTATATATAAATATTCTTTATATTCAATTAATATATCCATTTGTAGTAAGTATGAGATTAATTGCAACAGTATATGTTTGTGGTAATATTGGATTTGTTAATAACTATTATTTTTTGGGTGTTTTTATTGATTCTAGGTTATATTGGTCAAATCATATTGCTTATCTATGATCTCATACTAGATTAATTATTTATTTAATGAATTTTTTGCTAGATGAGTTTTGTTAACTATTTATAATGCTTGTTATCAAAATATTTTGTTTTATAATATCTCTATTTGGGATAATTATACTGCTTATATACTATCCTAATTATGTATCTTTTTTTTTTTGATAGATTCAGATAATCTTAATAAATGTAGAGTAATTAATGATATATGTATATTACCATAATTTATTTTTATATGTAATGTGTTTATTGTTAGTACTTGTTTAAGAGATCAATTTTCAGTTGACATTACCAGACTTTAATTTGCAAAATAGTCATAGACAGTTGATTTAGAATAGTGTTAGAGTGTTCAATTCTTTTGTTGTTGTTGTTCACTAAATGTTGCTCATATTTCATTTTCTATATTTAAAAAAATGTTTGAAACTTTGGTTATTATATTACATACAAGTATATTATTTATTTTAAAAATATGTTTATTTCACTATATACTTTATGCAACATTAAGTTATATGTCAGAAATTACATATTATCATTTAATAACTAACTGGTGTAGATGGAATTATATATCTATATAAACTAATAATATAAAATACATATATAACAAGATTAAAAGGCCAAAGTATAGTACTTTCGATAGAAGATATAATTAGAAGTTAATTCATCTGGAAATTTATGAATGAAATAATGGCACATAAAAATGTTAGTATACTCAATATTCTTTCATGGAGTAATGTTTTATTAAAATATGTATTTGTGTTAGTTTGCTATATATTTGTTGCCGTCACTATGTGGGTGTTTGTATTTATTAGTTTGATTTTTTCATTCTGTAAATATTGGTCATTGTTGATAACAGAAGTAACAAATTAGTTTAAAAAAAAAGAAGCAGTAATTTACATGAAATTAGAACTGAACGATAAATTTTAAGATGATAATTATTTATTCATTTTTCGTCTACAAAAGTATTATTTTTTATATATTAAACAGCGTATATGTTAGATCTGAAACATCATTTAATTGATTAATTATATATATTTTCTTTTTAACGTTTTGAAAGAATGTATATTAACTGCTTGCTTTTTTTTTTTGTTTGCTTTTGTAAAAAAAAAAAAGTCGTTTATACTAAATCAATTAAATTATATTTAAAGTTCTATTTATAATAAATACCACCAGAGGTCGGTATTTTATTATACAGTACTGTAATTTTAAAGTTATTTAAATATACTGTACTATGTTCGTTCCAGTATATTTGTTTTTGTAATAATATAAATTTGTGCCATTTGAAAGGATACTTAATAAAATCATTATTGATTTTTTTTTCCTTCTTATAATATTTAACTTAATGGAATATTTAAAACGGGCATGCAAATATATATGTTTAGTGTGGGCAAATCTGGCCGTAGAAGGTTTGTAATAGAAAATAAAAATATTATATACTAATTGTGAATTAAGAAATGATATTGTAATTTGTAATTGAATAAAAGTGCAAACTAATATCTTTTTTTTTTTTTAATATTTTGTAACCCAGCTGACATCAAAGATCTTTTTCATATTTCTAAGGTATAGTAGGATTCCTTCTATTGATTCACATCTTGAGGTTATATTATCATTTAATGTTTGTATTGTTTTTGATTTGTAACATAAATTATTAATTTAAGGAGTGTGTGAAAATCTGAGTGATCTTTTAATGAGACCTTGGTATTAATGATTTTTTTTTTTTTAATTTAAAAATAGTCACTGTGATATGAGGCAGACCTTATGCTGGAACTGCATATATTTTTGAAAATTTTAATGGCATAATATCCAAACAAAGTATTAGAATATTCATTAACATTTCAAGATAGAGCATTTTGGAAGGCAGATATTAACTGGCTATTGTTTTTTTTTTTTATTTCTTTGACAGTGTTGCAGATATCCTTCCTCATTTAAGTGAAAAATTGCTTCATCACTAAATATAATACATTTTTCTAATGGCTTATGATCCTTATGGCAATCTTAGTCATTACTGTGCTATTTTTGTACTAAATGGTTTTCACATTGACTTTCATGGGATCTCATTCATATATTTGCATACTCTTGCAGATATTTCAAGATCAGTAAAAGTTACTCTGCTGCACACAAGTCCTAGATCACAGATATTCATATTTTTATGAAATGAACAAGGATTTTGCTAACAGTTCTCTAGTAAATTGGTATTCTGATGGAGTATTTCATATTAAAAGTTTATATGATAGAATGTAAGGTTAACTTGTTTTAACTTTCATATTATTTTCTAGTGTAAAAGTCATCTACTTTTTTTAATATTATTTAAGGAAACTATCAAACTTTTTTGTATGCAAACATTTTCTTTGCCTTCAAAGGCATACATAAGCTATGTAAGTATTGTTACTGTTAATGTAACTGTCATAATAGAATACTCTAAAAAAGGTGAAAATAATGTTATGCATTGTATCATAAAAACTTTCAGTTTTTAAATAACCATTAGCTATATAACACATATTAAATCTATGTGATTGACTTTTGACATACTCTATATATTTATAATCATTTATTACCTATTACAGTGTATTATACATAATTCTGTTATAGATATAATAAACATCTCCATACCTTCCCATTCTTTTTAAATTCATATAAATAAAGATATAATAAAAGACAAATGATCCTCAAGATGCATTTCATGCTGAACCAGCACTCATCATTTGGCCCAGGTCACTATCTCTCATATATATCTTTATTATATGCAAAGTATTTGTCTAGAGTAAATTGTTACATTTTCATTTACCATTGTCAAATTCCCTTCACTCACAACTTTGACGCCATCCTTTTCAGATAAATAAACTAATGACTATTACTAATCATTTTCGAAACTAGAGATTATCTCTAGCACAGATATAAACTTTAAACCTCAGTTAAAGATTAATATATCTGATTTTTTAATTTTACACACACAAAAAAAACCCAGATATATTAATCTTTAACTGATGTTTAAAGTTTATATCTGTGCTACAGATAATCTCTAGTTTCGAAAATGATTACTAATAATCATTAGTATATTTATCTGAAATGGATGGCGTTAAAGTTGTGAGTGAAGGGATTTTGACAATGGTAAATGAAATTGTAACTTTGCATATAATATATATATATATATATGAGAGATAGTGACCCGGGCCAACTGATGAATGCTGGTTCTGCATGAAATGCATCTTGGGGGTCATTTGTCTTTATTATAACTCTGTGTGTGTAAAATTAAAAAATCAGATATATTAATCTTTAACTGAGATTTGAAGTTTATATCTGTGCTAGAGATAATCTCTAGTTTCGAAAATGATTAGTAATAATCATTAGTGTATTTACCTGAAATGGATGGCATCAAAGTTGTGAGTGGAGAGAATTTGACAATGGTAAATGAAAATGTAACAATAATTCTGTTACTATAACTTTTATATTATTTATCTTTTAATTTACTAGTTATTTATCTTTCTCTTATTTTTTTGATTGTTTTTGGAAAGTCTCAAACCTTTTTCATATCTTCTAATACCCCCCCCCCTTCTTTATTTTATTTTTCTTGCAATTTTTGGATTTTTGTAATTTGCTGTATGTAATTTTGGCAAGAATTCTAATCTCAGTTGCTGTTAAAATAAAATCATTTCTTTTTACTACAAGTCTTTATTTGGTCTTGCTTTAATTTCATTCCTAAATCATTCATTTTCTTTTTAAATATTTAAACTCATTATCTTGTTCACTAATTTCAGTTTTGTTTTTTATTTTAGTCTTTTGTGCACTAATTTTTGTTGCAATTTGATTATGTATCAGGTTTTTAAGTGCAACCTCTGTAATTGTAAAAAACTGGTATTAATATAATCACATCTTAAAAATTATTTATTCATATTCTTTTTTTTTTAATTTTCCATTTACTCGTCAGATTTTTAACCTTAATTCTTAAGTTTTTAGCTAATGTAGAATTAGTATTATTGAAAGAAAATATAAAAATATGTTGTTTCCTGTTACTTTTTACATCTTCACATCTTTTTGTCCTCTCTTGGTCATGATTTTTTATCTTTAAGAATTTAAAGGTTTGTCTCTTCTTAGCAATATCTAACTGGAAAGAACCTCTTTGTCCCTATTTGAAACCATTTAGTATTTTTTAGATTCAGTTATGATAGAAAAAAATATTGTAAGAATAAAACAAAGAAGTGAATGCAATATATTTATAGATTACAGAATGGACAAGAATTTGAAAAAATAATACTAGTTATGCATTGTACAAAGAATAGAATTAATTAGTAACAGTAATTAATAGATTTTATATTAGAAAGATCATTTAATCGTTATAGATTTCTAAGCATTAATTAAATGCAGTATTGCCAATTTATCATCTAGTTTAACCATTGTGCAAAAAAAAAATAAAACGTATATAGTGAATTCTTGATCTATCATTTTTCAAGACACCTGAAAAATAAACAAATATAATAAAACTAACCAGGGGAAAAAAGTTATTAAAAATTACAGAAAATATATATATATATTTACTGAAATAATCTACACATAGAGTAAAATTTGTTTGTTATTTTGAAGTGCAATTTAAATATTATAATTCAAAACATCCCCCTCTTATAATTACACATAGAGTAAAATTTGTTTGTTATTTTGAAGTGTAATTTAAATATTATAATTCAAAACATCCCCCTCTTATAATTTTAACATACCTGTAAATGAATTATGGCTTATAAGATATGTATATTGTAATAGTCATGTTTGTATGTTCGTGTAACAGAATCCAGGCAGAGACCAAAGCTGACCAGAGTGGGATGGTGAAGTCCCAAATCCGACCAGGCTTCAACTCATTTACCAGTACTCTGTGACTCAATACCCTACAAATCATATACCTGAGGTTACACTTAGTTTCCATTTCTTCGCAGCCGGGATACATGAGACTCAGGAGTTAACTACACATAAATTAACTAAATTATAATATACTAATGGCATGGTGTTGAAGGAAACGTTCATGATTTATCATTAATGCATAGATCGCTCATCCATATTATATAAATAACTAGGATTGAATTGGATTGAAATTAGGCAATGAGAAGTCATATGAAATCAAAATAATTTAAATATATATTTATTTATTGGTTAATATAACAACAAAGAACATAAATTTAAAGTGTGGTAAATTCACACAGGCATCACAGTAGATGAGAAAATCATTATATTGCTCTCATCTTACTTATTAATTAACATGTGTGTGTGTGTACCTAAATTATCACTTCAGTTATGCCTATCATGAAATGCCAAATCCTATCTTTTTAAGGTTGTGGTTGGTCTTTCATAAATAACTATACTAGTCCTCAGTAGACTATTCATTATAGCATTATATTAGAGATATATTTCTGTGTAAAGTATGAGAGTGTAAACCAGCTCACTGAGGTAGATTGAACCTAGAAATTAAGAGATAGTGTCAGACTAATGCTGAATATTAATTCAAGAGGATGTGGAATTGGCTGCTCTAGATCACCAATAGGTGCTAATAAAGTCACCCTGCAGATAGATTATTCTGTTCAAGGGTTCTTGTGACCAATGTTGGTACCCTGGAACCGCTTATGATGCAAACATTTAGAGTTTGAGAGTGGGGAGGCTTGCATGTTTGCTGGCATTAAACTTCAGGGCTTATTGATGCACATCCCTGAAGAAAGAGAATGGGATGGCCCTACCGATGTCCCATTTTTAAAAAGATGCAGCAAAATGTTAATTATTTATTTGTATTTAATAAAAATCTAATCTGCCAAGCAATAAGGACATAACATATTTAAAATTAAATGTGCTTTAATGATAACTTTTATTAGTTCAGCTAATAGGAGCCAATTCTTTACTAGCTTTATATATCTAAGCTACTGAAGAGAATAATTCCATTACCAATCTTGCTAACATCTATATCTTATATTAATAATCATTTAAGGAGGGAAAAGTATATTTGAAAGGGCTTACTAAATAAATTAACAAATAAATGTACTTTCTAATAGTCCCTAAGGTTAGTCCATTACTTATTAACATTAATTAAAATCATAACTCAAATTTATAAGCAAACTACATTATGCATTTATATATTAAACAAATATTTAACAATACCAACAAGCACAGAGCAATTCGTATTACTATGAATATAGGATTTCGAAACAGCGCACGTAAATGGCAACATTAAGAAATAATTATATGAAGATAATTTTAATTATATCTTCTCTAAAATTTAATCAATTTAAAGGCTCGCTGTTTCAAAACATTGGCATATAATAAATATATAAAATGTTTTAAATAATTATACAAAAAGTATAGGCACAACCACAGTGATGGTTAAGAGAATTATGTAAGACATTAATTGGCTTTTAAATATAAAATTACAAAGGTAGGTTGGCAAGATACATAATTTAAAGATTACTTGATTTAGACAGATTTTAAAATTAATTTAAACATTCATGGGTTACTTTTAATTACATTTAGCTAGCTTTTAAATTAAGAAATGGAATATTAAATATTAATTGATACAGAGCTCCGTGGTTTTTGGATCTATATTACCGTTTATTCATTTCAGCTATCTTTCTTAGGTATGTTCACAGTGTCTTCTTTTGGCAGTAGGCTGTGGTTGTAGAATTTCTTCTTGTGGTGCTTTTGTTGTTAAGTGCATCGGCTATCAGTAAACCCTGTCATTCTCCCACGGAGAAACAGCAAAACTTGTCTTCCTTAGCCAGATGTTAATATTCAGAGTTCCGTGGAGTATGTTAGCAAACACTCTTACAAAATTGGTGTGTGGGGTTACCAGCTCAAAATATGGCCCATTTATACATATTAGTCTCAAGCACTTACTCATTGAGAATTTATTTTGCCCGAAAACCCGTTAGCTTAAGAAATTACATTAAAATTTCAGATTGTACAAATTGATTTTAAAACTTTTGAGTTTTCAAGGCATTAGAAATCATCCCCCCTCCCTGGATTTTCAATAGTACCAGTCCAGCGATGTTATTGTATAACAGCTTTGTTATAAACAAATTAGAGTACAAAATTTTCTACATTTAAATTGATTTTTCCGCACATATGATGGCTTAATGCAAATTTTTGTTTACAACTATTTCACTTTTAATTAATAAAAGCTAAGGCTTTTAGCAAAATTAAATCATGCCACCCTATATATATATATAACGATATAGGTTGGCTTATACATCTGTATACAAATTTATAATTAAGCAAAATTAATAAATTGATCTTTTTATATTTAATTCAAAATGTAAACATTTTCTAATAATAAAACAATATTAATCCGTCTTAATATTTAACATAATTGGTATTCACAGTGTCTGTTCATATGTTCATATATAATGTGTTGCCCATAGCTATGACAGGGCTCTTATTTAATTAATTTAATGGTATTTAAACACAGCATAGACAGAGTTAGTAATCGAAACTTAAAATGAAATGGTATGGGAGCAAAACTATCATTTCAATATACATAATTTTAATGTCATATTTATTATATAAGTTTAAAATTGGAATTAATTTTTAATTATAATGATTAAGTAAAATTATTTTTTATTAAATAATCTTATTTAACTATTAACTTTTTCTTTTCCATTAAATGTAACTAAATCAAGGCTCAAATCATAAGATTAATTTTTCGTATAGTCTACATATTCCAAAAAAATAATTTCTCTTTAGGAATTAAGTATAAGTGTGTCTTACATTGAGAAAAGAGCCAGGGGTCCAACTGCTTCATTAAATACCATTTAAATATCATTATAACTTAATTTAAAATTTCAGCTGAATATAAAACAAAGCTCTAATTACTTTTTTTATACAAATTTATCCAGACCATATAATGGAATGACCTCATAGTATGAATGCTTTCCAGATTTTTAATACTTACATCATATCTTTTTGCTGCCATGAATTTCATTCGATCATTTCTCAGTACTTATGTATTAGACCTGCTATGTCTTTTCACATTCATATCAATCCGCTGATAACTTTCTAATCTTGTGAAGTGATCAAATAACATGTATACTTGGATCTTGTACAAACTTAAAATGATAAATTTGTCAAAACAGACCATATGTACATGATATTTTTTGCAAGATTTACAAAATTATCGTCAGTCCCTTTGAATATGTATGTGAAAAGGTATAGTAGTTCTAATATGTGACAGTAATTGCACCAGAGTAAATCTAACAATACTAAAAATATGAATTTTATACAAAAATAAATCTGAAAAGGTTTTATGCAATTCCCAAATGTTACTTTAAATACAGGCAAAACAATCACTAAATTACAAAATGCTTAAAATATACACATACGATACCTAATACTTACCATGTAATATACAACAGAAATTGTCTCAATGAAACAATTACTTTATCTGTTCTACTTTATTTTAAGTGGATAAAATTTTCTTTCAAAATGAAAACTAAAAGTAATTTTTTTTATTTTTCCCAAAATGTAGACTTATTTAATACGTGATTGTGTAATATAATGCCTGGATGGGATCTTCACCAGAAATGTTAATAAGTAATAAATGTATTTTTTTCAAAACCAAAAACACGCACACACACACACACACACAAAAAAAAAAAAATTAAACTACTATACTTTTATTGTTTCTTCAATGTGATGGACTAATTTTTTTGATGTCGTCCAGTATGATTCACACGAGAATGATAAGCATTTCAGCAGTTTTATAGGCTTTCCAACAATCTGAATAATTTTTGATTCCTTTTCCACATCTTGTTTGATGATTTCCATCAGAGTTGCGACCATTCTACTATGAATTCTTATGAAACACTCATCCTTCTTCCTGCTCCGGAAGAATTCATCTGGTTTGGTTTTTTTTTTCTTTTTGTGCAAAAGGCTATCATCAATTTCAACAATTTTGTTAGGACCTCTAATTTTATGTTTTTCTCTGCTAAACCAATCTCTGTTTTCCCCCATTCTATGAATGTTATAAATCAGATTGCCATCAAAAATGGAATTCTGGAACCCTCCAACCATGTTCCCTTACGAAGGCCTACTTTATTATTACATCCTCAAATATTACAATGCTATTGCTTGTCCGAATTGTGGATGCATTCTACTGCATTGATCTCAGTCCTGAATAAACTCCAAATGTTCAACATTTTGTAATGGTTAAAAAAAAAAATTGTAGTATTAATTTTAAAAAAATGGAAAAAATAAATCAGCACTGAAGTAAAAACATTTTGAGAATAATTTGTCTGAACAAAATCTGGATAATAAATGAAAGTGTAAATTTATCACATTATTGGATGAGATCGCAGGGTTTATTTGATGGGATCACAAGGTTAGACATTATGAATGTGAAAAAGTGTACCATCTCATGCATTGTAGGACTAATACATAATTACCCATTTCTCTTCCAAGTTTTTATTTACTTGCAAGACTATTAGCTAATAGTTACAAATTAAATAAACTATATTCAGGACTAGTATTAAAAATCACATGAGCATATTTTCTTATGATTACACAGGCTGTAGCAAATTTTTTCACACAATTCTTAGTACAAGCTTTTGTAACTGTTAGAAGACTATGCATTATAATTTATATCCAATGCCTTTTTAGCCAGTATCCCCTAGTTTTCTAGCATATGAATTTCAACTGTGAGGAGCTTTGGATCCAGAAGCAATGCACCTGGAACTTTTGGATCTAATGTATCCCTTCACCTTTTATCTTTTTCGTTAACTATAAAGCTATTGGCCAAACTGAAAACCCAATAATGTTTTCAATGTAAGCTAATTTGCTTGTACAGTTATACAGATCTGAATCCAGTTTAATATCCATATATTTTGGTTTCTTTAGGTTTTTGAAATACCCATAGTCATTGCTATTCATTGGCCAGGATTTCATATCAAAAGTTTGCAGTAAAAAATAGCAACTCCATGCAGATTTTGTGTTTTTGGATGCTATACTAGTACTGCAATCACTATATTTTCTCTACATTGTTTTAAGCCTTTCTATAACCTTAAATTTTCAATGTGCAGTTTTATTTTATGCATTTATGAATTTAAAATTTATTATTTGAAAAAAAAATCTCAAGATGTCTGTATTACATGGACGTTTTAGGCAAGGATAATAGCCTAATTTGCATGTCAATAGCATGAGAGAGATAGCTCTAGATATCAATAAAAATGACAATTTTTGATTGGTAGAAGCATGAATTCCAAATAATCAAATAATTTACATTTCTAAAGAAAAATTGTAATCTTCAGTAATTTGTTTACAAATTAAAGATTATTATGCAATATTTTTGTAAAAGACTTGTTTTAAACCAAAAACTTGAAAACAGTTTATTTTTCAAAGAATGCAAAAAGTTTATTACTGTGTAAACTAAAATTATCTTTGTCAAAAGAGTAAACAAAATATTTTTTAATTTTTTTTTCTTTCTTTAATGATAACGGATATTTTTTTTAATAAAATAAATTCTTATATCCAATATTTTATTCTACTAACTTTTTGAATAGATAAATTATGTCCAATGATGCTAAGCACCATTGTTATAGATAATCCATCTAGAAATTTATTTTCATATTTATCAAACATCAAATATTAATTTTTGAAATATCTACCATTTGAAAGCTTACATTTGTAATAAATAATGTTAAGATTATCAATATATGATATAGAAGAAAGGTTTAATTGTAAAAATAAAGTGTTCAAAAGCCTTACTAGGTTTCACTCAAAATAGAAGGATGGAGTTTGTTGATGAGCAGGTTAAGTCATTAAAACATCACATGATCACCTTTTCTTATGTTTACACAAGCTGCTAAAACTGGAGCGAATTTTTCCACAATATAGCACCATTTACTGAAAGCTTTAGTAATCAATAGGTGCTAAAAAATTGTGCATTCTAGTTTTTCCTCATGGTTTTCATCAGTGAGGAGCTTTGAACATGGTAACATGCACCTGGATCTTTGGATTTAATGTACTTCTCCAACACCCACTTTCCAAGTTTTTAAGTTAACCATAAAGCTATTAGCCCAAAACAAAAGATAATATTTTCAATCCAAGTTAATTCATTTGTATAGATCTGGATCCATTTTAGCATCTAGGTATTACAGATAACCAAAAAGATAAAGGGTAGGTGCTAGAGGTAGGCATTAGATCCAAGTGTAATGCTTCCAGATCTAAGGCTTTTCACTGATGAAAGTCATAAGCTAGAAACTAGTCTGGGAATATTGTATGGGAAGGCACTGGTTACAGATAATATACAACCTTCTAGCATCTTTTAATTACTAAAGCTTACATTAGATAACACTATTATGGGGGGGGGGGTGATTACCATTGTTTTAACAGCTTGTGTAAGCATAAAAATGTGATGTTTTAATGGTTTAATACCAATCTTGACCAAAAGATAATGACGATTATGGTTACTAAAAAAACCCAAAGTCACTAAAATATATAAACTGAACTGAATTCAGACCTGTGTGACTATACAAGTGAATTAGCTTGGATTGAAAACAAATTATATTTTTAGTTTAGGATAATAGCTTTATAATTAACCAAGAAGGTAAAAGATCAGTGTTGGAAGGATACTAGATCCAAAGATCTAGGTTCAAGTTCTTTACTGATGAAAGCCATACTTAGAAATTAGTCTGGGGATATTGGATGTGAAAACACTGGATAGGGATTATAATGCACAACCTTCTAGCATCCATTGATTATTAGAGCTTGCACCAAGTGGCACTACTATGTGCAAAAAATTGCTACTTAATAAACTATACTGATTTCATAACACTTAATTCATTACACTCAATTCATTAATGTCTATTTTTTAAAGATTACTCAGCTATAACTCTGTAAACAATTTCTTGATTCATTTTAAGTGCATTACAAGAGAACTTCCATCATTTCTTCATAATCTTTATTTTTTTTCTGAAGGCTTACTGTTTCAAAGTTAATGTTGTAATTGCTATTATTATATTATTACCATCCTTTTGGAACCAGCTTTCAAATAGCTTATTGCATAGCAAAGTTCACATCAACAGTCCTTCATAGAAGGGATTGAAAAAAAAAGCATCGTTCACCAGGTTTTTTATGATTGCTTTATTCAGTAATTAAGAACAGCTTACTTATCCATTTACTGACTAATATTACCTTGTTAACTGATTAACTGTGAATCACCTACCCAAAAGAAAATTTGTAAATATAATCAAATGAAAAATATTCAGGTTTTACTTGGTGATTTTAGGTATGATATATATTAAACCTTAAACAAGAAGGAATAAATTTTATTTTATATATTACATTGTTATTTAAGGTGCACATACTATTATTTTGTGTATATGTAAATCAATGCACAATAGAATAAGTAGTGGAAATAAATTTTAGGTCTGACAGATGAATGTGTTATTTTTATTCCTATGCTATTATTACTGCTTATGTTTATATAGTGAATCTGTGTTTCTTTCTCTCTAACACACATATCTTTTAAAATATCAACTTACACAATTTATGACATCTCATCTGGATTTGAATCATGACCCTGTGGAAATTTTTAAGTTTATTACAAGTTAAAGAAAATTTACAATTAATAAAAGTTCTCCCACTATTATTAACTTATTCAAAATTTGGCATTTTTGTTACGGAATTGTTACTTCTTTTTCTTCATTACAAAATTGAACATTTAAATTTTTTATAAAATCTCAATTAAAGATGAATCTAGAAAAGTTTATAATTAGAATATCTATGCAGCGAAGGTAAACAATAGATTAATGTGTTCAGCACTCGTATATTTAGCACATGTCTAAATGCTGGACAAAAAACTTGGAAATTCTCAGTGAATTGCGTCATAAACTTTTCTTATCCCAATATGTTTTCCAAATAACTTAAATTTATATTAATTGGTTTTAAATGTAAAATTATATATGCAATATTTGACTGAATACAAGTATAATTTATATACTCGGAGAGATTACATATAACCATAAGGGGCTTGAACACAGACAGTATATCAAATGCTCAGTAACTTAAAATGGTATCTATCTTCTTTTTAAATATAACTGTGTAGATGGCAGCATATTCGGTGTAGGTATGAAATCTTTATCACAAAAACTGACAGTCATATGATTAACTGATGTCAGCTGCAATTCCTTTAAAAAAAAGATCTTAGGATAAGTAATTCAAGAGTTTAAATGTGAATTGTATTATGTTTTCTAATTATATAAATTTGTAAATTAACATTTGCAAATATTTTTGTTTACAGTGTAGGAAAAGTTAAAATATTTGTTTGCAGGACTAAAACGCCCTCTGGAAGGGAAAGAATGAAATCTGAAGAATCAATTTGTTAAGTGCAGGAGCAATAAAATGCGTTTTCCTCCCGATCTGCAAGCTAGACATGCCTTAAAATTCGCTTGCTCTACTTAATTAATACCTTAATCTCATTATTCCACTAGTTTGTAGCGAGGAAGAAGATGGGAAATTATTTATGGAAAAAACTTTTAAGCTTTTTAACTTTTGATAAGGTGGATTACACAAACTCTACTTTTGAAGATCACGAAAATTTTTCTGAGGTATAGTAATTATTTGTTTATAAAGTTAAAGGCACAAAAAAAAAAGTTTTTAACTTTGTAATTTCATTTCCTGTTTTATTTTATATATTCAGCAGGAAACTTACATATAACGATTGTAAAAAAAAAAAAAAAACTTACAATAATAAATTTTTGTTGTTTTTTTTTAACCGATTTTTTTTTTTAAGAGAGTGAGAAATAGTATTAATTGAAAATATTTTTGCGTAATATTTTTGAACTTGTTGATTTACTTGATGTATTTTCGTTTTTTCTACAAATTAAGGGCAATTGGATGGATGGTTTAAAAATACCCACTGTCTGAATAAAAAAAAATTAGAAGCAGATTAATCTTTTTTCTCTTTTTAAAGATTCCTATCTTTTGAAAATTTAGTATTTTAATGTATTATCCAAGAATTACTGAAAATTATTTAGGTTTAAACCGGAATTTGATTTATATGTACTATTTTATTTATTTGATTTACCATTTTATGGCTTACTATTTATTTGATCTAAATATAGTGAAGTGGTTACAGTCTTTATTTTTTAAAAAACTAATTTGCAAATGTTTAAATCTTTGTAAGATGTGCTTATTTATTTTGGATAAATATGATTTTTACCTTTTCAAGCATATAGAATTTCTGAAATTTCAAAAGTAAAATATTTTATTTAAAAACAAAATTATCTTTCTGTGTATTTTTATATATACATTTTAAAAATTGCAGTAATAGCTTATATTAATTAATAATATTACTAAGAGTCTAAGATTGAGAAGACAGTAACTATAAAGTATGTTGATATGATAGTAAGCAATATCAAACCACCGTCTACAATGATCGGACAATAACACTTGCTGGCAGTACACTGTTGCTTATTAGTTACTCGACTTGCCTTTGGGCAGATATCTTTACAATACTTTGTATCATTTCAAGATTGGAATGAAAAAATATATATTTAATTTAATTTTGCTTTGCAGTTTTTATGCGGTTGATAAAACGGGCAAATAAGGGGGGGGGGGACACAAAGAAAAGACAAAAAATAAATACCCGTAGAGAAAATGGAGGGGACGACGACAATTGTTTGAGTGTGTAATTATAGAAACTGCTGTATTTGGGCCACATGTGGAACTATCCAGATCAATCATCTCTTAAAATATGTTCCTACAAGGGAAAGTTGAGAGTGAAGAGAAAGCTATATGGATTATATATGGAATGCACACGAATCATAAAGTTGTTCAACAAGAGCCATGCAGTGTTTAAGGGAAAGAAATAGTTGGAAGCAATGACACTTTGTAAAACACATTTTGTATATACCAATTATAGTTTTTTTTCTCACTTTATCAATCAACTACTTTAACACTTTTTTCTCTCTCATGTGTCAAAGCATCAGCCTGGAAGCGAAACCGCAAATCCGGGACAACTTCTTGTAAAGCAGCTGTGCTGACCACTCGACCACCAACGGCTTGACTGCTTTAACACCTTGTAAAACATATTTTGTATATACCAATTATACTTTTTTCCTTGCTTTATCAACTATTTTATTGACAAATCGATCTATCTTTATAATGATATTTCTGAATATTTTTACTTTTATGTCAGCATTAAACTTATTCTTGGAATATATTCTGCCTATTTTTTTTTATTTTATCACATTTTGAACTTTTACATGACTTATCATTGTGATTTACTTCTTTTATCTCAGTCATTTAATAATAAAACAGGCAAAAACTCACTATACATATTGCCACACTGCAAGCTAGAGTAATCAATGAATGCCAGAAGGCTTGTGCATAAAATCTCCATCTAGTACCTATTCATTCAATATTTCCAGACTAGTTTCTGGTTTGTGACCTTCATCAGTGAGGAGCCTTGGATCTGAGAGCACTGCAACTAGGTCTTAGGATGCTCTCAGATCCAAGGCTTCTCACTGATGAAGGTCACAAACCAGAAACTAGTCTGGGAATATTGGATAAGTAGGCACTAGATGGGGATTTTATGCACAAGACTTCTGGCATCCATTGATTGATTACTCTAGCTTGCAGTATGGCAATACATATAGTGAGTTTTTGCTATTTTAATAACAGTTATAAACAAGCATAAGAAATGGTGATACATGTGATGTTTATTCATTTAATAATACTTTAGATATTTTTTGTAATTCTTCATTTTTCTTGTTGTTTTCATGTCTCATTACTATTTGTTAATGATTGTAAGTTATGATTACTAACATTTTTTGAGAGCATTCTGATACATATGTAAGAGAAAATTTAGGATATTTTAATTATATAATAGAATGATAATTTATTAATAAGATTTTATAAGATCAAGAAAACTTTGATTCATTTAAAGAAATGAAAACATTCCAGGTAGCATTCTCAGGTTAATTTTGAAAAAGAAATTTGCTATTGATCTTTTAAACAAATAATGATCATTGAGATTGTCATGCTTCCATATTATACTTAAGCATATTTTATTAATATTGCCAGTTTTTTTTGTTTGTAAAGGAAACAAACCACTTATGGAATTAGAAAATATATATGCTTAACCTTGAATGCAATACATGATTCCATTCTAATTTGCATGTTAAAACTTTTCATACAAAAAAGCTTGCTATTAATTTTATCAGTTCTGTGATACTTATCATATTTGAGTAGAAACAGTATCTGTTATTATGATGTTATTAAGATAAGTAGTAGAAGAATGTTGAAAAAAAAAATTAGGTTAGATGATTCTTAGTTAAAATATTTAGGTTAAATTCTATATTTACAGGCCAGCTGACTAATTTCAAATAAAATTCTACGATCAAATGATAACACTAATTTCTTCAGTTTGGTGTTTTTATCTTCTTAATGCATTTTATTTTAGTCTCAATTTTAGAGGTATATCTTAAAATGAGGCTTTTAAAAGAACAATTTCATGAAACAAATTCACAGGAATTTATGATCCTGGTAATAATCCTTTGGCAAGTTGCCAGATGATTTAAAAGTAAATGAGTAAATGTTGGGAGTCATCTGCTAAATGTTTGGATGAACAATTTCTCTTGTGACTGGTGTTACTATTATTTGGTCATTGTAATCTGTTGCAGAATAAGTAATAATTAAATATTCCTATTCCAAAATCTTATTGTGTACATTTTAATGCTCTTTTAAAAAATATCCTTTTATTCATGTTGCTCAGTATTGAATTCTTTACTATGGCCCTTTTTTATTGTAATATGCTAGTCTTTGAAAATTAATATTAGTAAATGATTCTTCTTCTTAATATTGATTTGTTTGTTTTTGACATTCATTGTTTGTTCTTTGTGAAATGCTTCCACTATTTTATATTTATTCACCATTTTTCATCAATTAGAATATGTTAGAATATCTCATGTAACAACTCTCATTCCAAATATGGTAATCTTATGTGTATGGTTACAAACTTATTAAAACCTCATTATTTAAAAATATATCTGTGGATGGATGGATCTAATTAAATAAATTTTCTGTTCTTGATATTTTACTAAACTATCCTAGGTAATGTAAAATCTGGGGATAAAAAGTTTATTTAATATCTACTTAGCACTTGCAAGTTATTTTTTAAATACATATTAATTAGTTTAATGAATTAAATAGAAGTCTTACTAGTTAGTAGTAGTTATTTTAGAAATCAGAAAACCAGATAAAAATAGTATTGCTATCAAAATAATTATTTATAAAAATATATGCATGAATATATATATTTAATTCTGTCTAATGGTAACAAAAAATAATTTACAAATAGGGTTAATTAGTAAAACTTCCTAAGCTTAATTTTACCTATAAACAAAGAATACGAAAACATTGCACAAAAATAATTAACTAGCTGTTGGATTATATGCAGTTTATTATCAGTATTTCTAGAAACATTGATAGATACAGTGCCATTGCATTATGATAGGTGAAATTCTACTGAAATGTTGGTAATAAGCAATCACATACAGTAGAACTCAAAAATAATATATACATGTATTTATGTATTGTGGTGATACAGACATTATTTATGATTGAGTCACTTACCGAATTTCAAGCTGTTATATAGTAAATGAATATTTTCTTATTCCAAAATCAATCAAGCTTTGGCCGCCTAGTGGTTAGCATAGCTGCCTTTCAAGCATCGGGCCCAGGTTCACTTCCTGTTCAACACATTTGTTATATAAAAAAATAAAATAAAAAATCTTCAATATGGGTTACTAAATGAAGTATATGTATAAAAGTTAATAAAACAGCCGAGTTAGTAGATTTTTCTAAACAGTAGTTAAATAGAAATATTAAAAGAGGAACACCCAAGAAGGAAGGTTTTATTTGTTAATATAAAAGAGGGGGACTGAATAATAAACTAATACAATGTGATTTTATCTATCTTAAGTATGTGTTATAAAAATTAAGAAATTTAATGTAATAAAAAAAAAAATGGCAAAAAATATTAGGAATTTGGAATACACTTTGATGTTTTCCAAAAGCTTATTTTTTATGAATATAAATGATATTATTAAAAGTTATAATGATAATTACATAAAAGTAATTTGATAAAATGTGTAAAGAAAAAAGTAAAAACTTTTTTTTTTTTTTTAGTTGTTTAGAAATTTGGTTAATCCCATAAACAATTTAGAAAATAATTTTGATGTAGACAATAAAGTTTGTTTATTGATAAACAAAAAACATGCATTTAGTTAATTATTAAAATTATGAATAAAAAATAACAACATGAAATTATGAATCAATGGTTTTGTTATTTGTTCTTAATTGCATCATAACTTGACAAAGGATTTAGGCTTAAGTATTCAAACACTGGGGAGAATTGATGTTTTAGTATGTAATAATTACCTACTAAATTCATGCAGGCTATTTGCACAAATAAACTTAGTGGCAAGAAAAGTTGTAACTTGTACTTTAATAGATAGTTGCTATAAAGAAAAAAAAATCTGGTAATCCAGATAGGAACCGAAATTGTTCTACATCATAGCAACATGTAAAAGCTTATTCTGATTATATAATTACTGAAGTACGCACCTAGATTCATCATTTGTATCAGTTATAACCAGTCATGATGAGATGTTGCTTGCTGGACTTTCTAGTATTATCTTCATATTTATGAATGTGCCTGCTTCTTTTATAGTAACTGATTGAATATAAAATATCTATCTGTCAAATCTTCATATGTTATGGTAAAAATAGTGAAATTATAACCATTTCATAGAGAAGTAACATCAAAGCAAGAAGGAAAAATTTGTCCTTGTAAGTATGCAGATAATTCAGGTTTATACCCCAAGTTCTCATAGTGATGAAGTTATAGAAGATTTTTATATGGATGTACAAAAGGCTTTTCATCAGAGTAAACAACATTTTAAAATTGTTATGGGAGACTTTAATTCTAGAATTGGTAAACAAATGAAAGATCAAAATGCTGCATGTAATTTTGGTTATGGTAATAGAAATGAGAGAGAACATAGACTTGTGGAGTTTGCAGAAAAAGAAAAACTTTATATTATTAATTCTTTTTTTGAGAGAAATGTTAAAAGGAAATGGACATGGAAGCATCCAAATGAAGGTACAGCAGAATTGGATTATATTTTGACTAACCGAAAATACATATTTCAAGATTGTAATGTTCTTAATAAATTTAACACAGGAAGTGATCATCGATTATTAAGAAGTAAGATACATGTTAATGCAAAACTAGAGAAACAAAAATTATTAAGAAAAACAATATTTACAATTGATATTCCTAATCTTCAGAAACATTCTAATGAATTTAAATTAGAACTTACAAATCGGTTTCAAGTATTAATAGATTTTGAACATGATTCAGATTTGAATGACATTAATAGGAAAATAAACGATACACTTTTAAAAACTGCAGCAAAGATATCTGGTAGAAAAAAGCAACAATTGACCAATAAAATTTCTACTGAGACTAGAGAATTTATGAAGAAAAGAAGGAATATGAGGATATATAACAATGATGCATTAAAAAAGATTGAATATCTTGAATTTTGTAAAATGTTGCGGAAAAGAGTTAAAAATGATGTAAGAAAGTATAATTGTGAACTAGCAAGGAAAGCTGTAGAAGAAAATAAAAGTCTAAAGAGTGTAAAACAACATTTTGGTATTGGTAGGAAATTTATATCTGCAATAAGAAAAAAGATGGCATTATTACTAAAAAGAGAGATGACATCATGAAATGTGTAGAAGACTTCTATCAAGAATTATATAGTAATAAAGAATAAGTGCCTCCTATACTTATTACATCTTCCGAATTGCCCAGAATTTTGAATGAGGAAGTGAGTCATGCAATTAAATTTATGAAGAAAGGGAAAACTCCAGGTAATAATGGAATTATAATTGATATATTAAAAGAAACAGGTGAAGAAATAGAATTTTTTTTAGCAAAGTTATATACCAAATGTCTAAATGATAAAGATGTACCGGATGATTGGAAGAATGCAGTAATAATATTAATATTTAAAAAAGTGATAAAGAAGATATTAGAAATTACAGATCTATCAGCCTTTTATCAGTTTTATATAAAAAATTTTACCAAGATAATTACAACTCGTCTACAGAGAACATTGGATTTCCACCAACCAAGAGAACAAGCTGGATTTAAAAGTGGTTTTAGTACAGTAGATCATATCCAGGTATTGAGAGAAATTATAGAAAGGACAAATGAATATGAGTTGCCATTATGCTTAGGATTTGTAGACTATGAAAAGGCATTTGATTCTATAAACATTTCTTCAGTGATTAAAACATTGGATCATCAAGGTGTAGATCCAGGATATTGTCATATTTTAAAGAATATTTATAAAAATGCAATAGCAACAATTAGATTACATAATGATAGTAGGAAAATCAACATTGAAAAGGGTGTAAGGCAGGGTGACTCCATATCTCCAAAACTTTTTACAGCAGTGCTGCAAGAAGTATTTTGTGGATTAAAATGGGAAGCTAAAGGAGTGAAAGTAAATGGAGATTATTTACATCATTTAGATTTTGCAGATGATGTAGTTGTTTTTGCAAATAATGCTTTAGAGCTACAGGAAATGTTGCAGGAGTTATCAGATGAAAGTAGGAAAATAGAACTAAAGATAAATGTTAAAAAGACTAAAGTAATGTTTCATAGATTTTCTCAAAATATGAAAATAAAGATTGATTATGATGAGTTAGAAGAAGTTAACAGTTACAAATACCTTCGTCATATTATTAATACAGATGGAAATATAATGGATGAAATTAATCATAGAATTAAACTTGGTTGGAGTGCTTTTGGTAGAAATAACTTGATACTAAAAGGAAATATGCCTATATGTTTGAAAAGGAAGGTTTTTTAATTTTTTTGCATAAAGTGTAATTTAATTACTTACTACTCAAAGGTGAAGTAGAAAACTAGTATTTTATTTCAATTATAAATGTGTTTTTCCAGTTCTTACTTATGGATCTGAGACTTGGACACTTAATAGAAGAGCAATACAGAGACTTCAGACCACTCAAAGAAGTATAGATAGATGCATATTGGGAGTAAAAAGAAGGGGTCGAAAACGCAATGTATGGGTAAGAAAACAAACAGGTGTTACTGACCTCATTGAAAAAATTAAAAGACTGAAGTGGAGTTGGGCTGGACATATTGTTAGAAGAGATAATAGATGGACAATTGAAATTTTAAACTGGATTCCAAGAGATTGTCAAAGACCTAGAAAGAGACCACATGTGAGATGGATGGATGAAATAAGAAAGTGTGCAGGGGTGATGTGGAGAAGAAAAGCTAAGTATAGGAAAAGATGGATTGAACTTGGAGGGACCTTCATCCTGCAGTGGATCGATAATGGTTGATGATGATGATGAAGGAAAGTTCAAGAGTCTGCATAGGAGGAGTTTAAACTAATGTATAAAATTCAAAAAGTTATACACACGTTTCTGAAGTTGAATTAGAATTCAAATTCTAAAAATCTATCTAAGTGAGAATATTTATATTTATTTGTGAATTAAGCTCAATTTTTTTTTATCTTGGTTTAATTATATTTGAGTTTTTTCATTGGCATTTTATTGATATTTGTAATGTAGTATTTTATTTCTTATCTCCTTGTAGTATGTATTTGTATTTAATAAGATTAGGAATTTGAACTTTAATTTCAAGACAGAAGAAAATTTGATTTGTGTTCACATATAATTTGCTTTATTATTTGTTTATAATACATTTAAAAATCATATGTCTGTATATATTTTCCCCTTTTTTCAGAATGTAAAAGTTCCACATGATTTTGGGTTGATGATATCATAGTAGAAGTAGAGAACATAATGTGAAAGTCTGAGTTCGAATCCCACATATATTACATATATAAATGCAGGTTTAAGCCTGTACAATGTAATAATAAATAATTGTAGAATTAATGTTTTAAAAATGATATTAATATTGTCATATGTCAATATTTTGTTGTGTGTTTGATTTTTGAAATGTTCATTTTGCACCATTTTCAAACTCTATTTCATAAAATTACTTATTTTATTAATGTTTAAAGCTTTTGTATTTTTTTATTTTTAATTCTATAAATGTTGAGTTATGCAATGTTATGTTATGTGTGTGATAATCAGATAATAAGTTTCAAGATTGGCTTAAGGTAATTTGGTTATTATCATATTAAAAATTAGTATTATGGAAACTAACAATGCCAATGAGATTGATTGGATATGTTGTGATTGTGGCCCTATAATTTAGATTATAAGCATCATCCATGTGGTGTTATTATTAAGGAAATATGAGCTATTACTTTGCTTTACCTGAAGGTTGATTCATAGAGTTGGTTTTTATGATTTAGCTTTTCTGAGATGTTTAATTGGATGATGAGGATGTATTTGTGTCATTTATGTATATGAAACTATAATTAAAGTTACCTAGGTAATAAAGTGATCATCATTATTTATCCAACCTATGCCATTCTACTGCTTTTGCTTGGTGGTTTATTGAATTGTTTGGAAATAAATAAATCATATGCATCTCAGATTTTAATACCAATACCCTTTTTTATTGCAATAGAATTATTTATTTATTTATTTCTCTATTTACTCTACTTAAATAGACGGACAATTCTTGGCATACATAAAATACAAAAATTCAAAAAATGTTATCTCTGTCAATTCCACTTTTACTTCTTTTATCTTGCTGTGTGAACATCCTATTATGTTTTAAGGTGTTTATTTTTATGTTTATAAAAATATTTTTATATTCTATACCATGACTAAATATGCACCTGAATGCATGAGATGATGGTTGAAGAGCTCATTAAAGTGATCATATTCTGTAATTCTTTATTGTAAATATTTAATAAAACTACTAATTAGACCAATTAGTTGGGTTATAGTGAGATATTTTAAGTTTCACAATCTACATGCCAAATGGCGCTTTAATGAAAAAAGCAATAAAGTAATTAATGTACAAGAAATTAAACGTAAGTATCTATTTACTTATAGAAAAATAATCCATACCAAATTGAATGATGATTTTCCAGGTAGTTGGAGTAATACAAGAGTAAGGCTATTATTTAAAGGGAAAGTTAAACAATTATAGACTGATAGCAATAACATCAGTGCTATATAAAGTTTTCTCATATATGGTGGCTGGAAAGTATGCAAAATGGATGGAAGAAAATAATATAGTGAGAGAAATGCAAGGAGATTTTCGATCAGATAGGCATATAGGAGATAGTTTATTTATAGTTACACAACTTATGGATATAAGTAGGAATACAGGTAGACAACTATATATGGTTTTTATAGATATAAAGAAGGTGAATGATAGAGTAAATAGAAATAGATTATGGGTAAGTTTAGTAAATTTGGGAATGGATGGAGCTTTAGTGGATATTACTCAGAAAATTATATGAAAATGATTACTATACGTATCAATTAGGGAATATAGAATCAATTAAAGGTAAAAATGGGGTGGGACTAAAGCAAGGATGTCCTCTGTCACTTATTTTGTTTTTGTTATATTTGAGAGAAATGGTGAGAGCAATAGAAAGACTAGGAAGAGGGCTAGAGATACCATTAATAGGTGGCAAGGGAGTATATACATTGTTGGGTCTTTTATTTGTGGATGGTATTTTTTTTTTGTGTGTGTGTGTGTGTGCGCAGAAGGAAGGGAAGATATGGAAGTTATATTGAGGATATGTGTAAAGGTGGGTAAAGAGATGGGGATTAAATTTAGTGAAGAAAAATCAAAAGTAATGATGATTAATACTGGGGAAAGAGAAGACAAAGAATTTTTATTGGGGGATATAAAGTTAAGTGTAGTGAATAGATTTAACTTTGGGAATCTCTTAAGTAATCAGAGAAATTGCTTGGACAAATGGGTGAAAAAATTGATAAATGAAGCAAAGAAAAGAAAGGAATTGATAAAAAAAATTAACAGTGTTCTCATATAATAAATATTATGATGTAGCTAGAATTGTATGGAAAGGAGTGGCAGTAGCAGGGTTAACATACGGTAATGATGCATTATGTGTTAGTAAAGGAGTATTAGATTACTTAGAAAAAGTACAAGAGAAGTAGGAAAACATGCATTAGATGCAGAAGTGTGGATGGCAAAGGAGACAATTCAAGGAGAAACAGGATGGTCAAGTTTTTATATGAGAGATGCAAAATGAAACTGTTCAGTAGATTGCAGTTTATCGATAACAAAAGAATAGCCAAAATAGTATTTAATTGGGTTATAATAAAAGGCAAACAAGATGGGTGCAAAAGGTAATGCAATATGCAGAAGATTTAGATAAAGAATTTATGTCAGTATACTTATACAAAAGATGGGATGATTGTGTTAGGAAAATTGTTGATTATTATACTGTTAAGGAATGGGATAGAAGAATAGATTCATTAATAAAGAATAGGGAGTTGGAGAGATGGAGAGCTAGTATGGAGAGTAAAAATAGTTTAAATATTTATAGAAGTAAACAGAATATTGGGTGTGAATTAATTTATGATAATAGCAAGGAAAGTAGTTTACTGTTTAAGGCTCGAATGGGATCTTTAGCAACAAGAGAATATACACCTAAATGGAAAAATAGGGATGATTTAGTCTGCAAGTTGTGTGAGGAAGGCATAGAAAATATTAGGCATCTGTTAATTGAATGTAAATGCCTGAAAGCAGAAAGGGTACAAATAATGAAGTTGTGGAAGAATAAATATGAACAAAGTGATTATACTGAAAATGGCTGGAGTTGACAAAGATTATGATGTGGAAATGGGATGGAGCAGGATAGAGAAGAATATGGGAAAACTTGGGGTGGGGAATAAAAAGGGAAGTTGAAGTGGCTAACAGGTTTTTCTAGACATAGTCACTGAAAGATTTCTGACTCCATATAAGGAGAAGTCACAGTGCATCACATAATCTTTTTTAATAGATTACTTTTTGCTTGATAAAAGTCTACATAGTAAATTCAATAATATATATATATTTAATTTCTTACGAATTAATTTCTACATTGATTTTTTTCTTTCCAAAATGCTGTCTGGCAGATAAATTATGAAATTTAAGGTAGATCACATACTGTAATTGGATCCCATTTAGAATGGAAAAAAACTCATATTTTTATTATAGGAAAATATATAGTGTTTCATAACTTCTTAATTAGAAGTTATTTTTTTTAATTATGATCATCTTGTATATCTATGCATTATATTATAAATTATATGTCTGTGAATTGTTATAAAAAGCAAAAAAATAAATAAATAATGATCGTAAATGGTGTGGAAATAGGCCAGATCATATTGAAAAGACTATAAGTGAAAGAGTCCATTAAGCATTATAAAATTACAGTACATGTATTGTAATAAAAACATATTACAGACAAAGATCTGTTTACTGTTATATTTAAGTAACAAATATTTTATTGAGTAACATTCAAGCAATTACAGCAAAAATATTTTGCATGCAGTTTTACACTATGATCAATTAAGATTTAAAAAAGTAAATGTGTCATGTCCTTCTCACCTATGGAAAATCAGTGATGGTGAAAACATTACTTACCAGGTTTTTCATTTGTTGTATAGTAATTTCTTTCAAGTTAAAAATATGGCCGTCTAAAAAAAAAATCTATAACTGTTTGGAACTTGGGGGCAAATATAATTTTACTTGGCCTAAATTAAATTCAGCATATGTGCATGATATGCAGATATGTTAATCTTTAGTCATGGGGTTATATATATATGACTTTATTTAGTTAAATGTAATTCATTACATAAGTATGCTAGATTTTTAATCTAAATATGAACATAAGGATTTCCTTTTAAAAAAATACATTCTAATTTGCTTCATCTATTATTTCAACTAAAAAAGATGATGATTTAAACAAATTATTGATATTATTGAAGTGCCAATTTAAAAATTTATAATATTCTGGTTTTTTTTTTAAATAATAGTTTACAAAAAGTAATATTTTAGAAATGATACATTAGAATTAAAAATAGTTTCTAATGAGAGAAAAGATGTTGCTTATTATTTAAATCTTTGTCTTGTGTAATTAATTGCTTTGTTAGAAAGAAATACTTTAAAAGCTAAAGGTTTCTGGGTTGAAGCTCAGTGTGACTTCTGATACTCAAATGTCATATGATCCTGCAGCTGACCATTTGATTAATTATTTTATTTCGCATTTGTTTTGGGGTTTTTTGTTGTTGTTTTTTAATAACTTATTTGTTAAACAAAATATCATAAAGAAACGTGAAGTGATTCCATCAGAAAATAAATTCTCTAATAGCTTTATTAAATCCTTTAATTCTGTCACTACATTGATCAGTGCCTCTTAAATTAAATTTTTAAAGCATTGTGAGTGCAATGACCATGAGCTATTTAACTATATTGATGACTTTATAATCTAATAAGATAAAATCTAGCTGGTTTTATTGTTTCAGGTGGGGAAAGGGATTGTTTGGAAGTTCATAAGAAATTCGTTTTTTACCCCATAATTCTTTGGTTGTTTGAACTGAATAGAATATCGAGAAATGATATATTGATTTGCAATGAATTTTACATATTGAAAACTATAATTTGGCTGTTGGGAGATCTTATCTGTGCATTAGCTTAGATATTTTCTGAGTGGCAATTTCTCTTTTGAGATCTGGTAGAAGAATATGTGAAAAACAGGTATCCACTGCAAAGTGGTAGACTTGAATATATCAGTAATATTGAAAATCTAGAACTTTAATATGAGTTTGTTTCCCTAAACAGAGGCACAGTATTCATCAGTAGAATATGATAGTGTTAACAATTTCTTCTTAAAATATTTGCATCACAAGCCCAATATTGCCATCAGCTTTCCAACAAGCTTAACTCTAGATATTGTTTTAGATCTAATTTTAAATAGATGAGAAAAATAAGTTAGATTATCCTCTAAGATTACTTATAAATAACATGGGGTAGGATTGTGTATCAATCTATTGTAAAATATTACATTCCAATTGTGAGATATTTTCTTTTTAGATGAAAAGTTGAGCAGACCATTTTTGTTGGATTAGGAATAAGACAGTAGCCCATATTCTCGTTAAGAGACTTTTCTATCTGTGCAAAGTATTTCTTTTGTGAAGTCAAAACAATGTCATCAACATAAGATATTTTTTTTGCATTCTGTTTCTGAAAGATCACTGCTGAATATATTAAATAAGGTAGATGGGAGAACAATCCTACATTAAACTATTCTGTAAAATTTTGCATCTATTTTGATTATCATTTAATAGCATTTGAATTTTTCTATTAAAGGGCATTTTGTTAAGAAAATTATTGGTCTACTGGATTTAAGGATTTTAGAGAATTTTAGAAAATCTCTTTAGATTACAACCATAAGAGTAACCAGAATTCTAAATTTATTTTGAAAACCCTTTTCATTATGAACTTGTTATACATAAAATTTGTTCACAATGTCTTTTTCCTGACCTAAACCCAGCTTTCTCTATAGATAGGTTTTTATCTATTGGAAACAGTTTTGATAATATTTTTTTCCTACTGTTTGTAGGTAATATGTGATAATGGTAGTGAAAAAAAAAATTTTTTAATCATTTTTAGGTTTTCTTGGTTTTAAGACTTATATTGTTTTGTTTTCATGTCACATTTTTGGAATAGTCATTTTTTGACAATCACACTTTGGCTTTAGGTTTTAAATTTTTTAGCAGAATTACAAAAAAAAAATCATTTTTTTATACTAACACATAATGCAAAATAGAAATTTTTAAAACTGAATCTAACAGATGTTTGATGAATAGTTAATTATTTTAAAATTGTAAATCAGAAAAACAACCTAGTGGCACATTAACATTCTGATGTAAATTTAATTTGTCAGCATATATATAAATTAGCGTGTGTGTGTGAAGATAGATAGAGTAACTAGACAACAAAGTATTGTGATCAATTAATAATCCATATCATCATTAGTAGTGGTTTGCTATTTCTTTCTATTTCTCTTGACAAAATTTGTTTGGCATTTCAATATGAGGTATATAGTAAAATTTAACAAGCTCTTACATTATTAATATGCAATTGGCAATATGAACCCAAATTTTGTTACTGAAACATTGCAAGCTATTGAATTCATCTGGAAAATATTAAAATCAATGTATTATTAATATAAAAGCCATGAATATTTTTATAAAAAGGATGATTGTATATATATAAATACATATTTTGCGGGTTCATCCGTGTTAAAAACTTTTAATATTAATATACTGACGTTTCGACTTGGTCACACAAGCCATCCACAGAGTTATAAAAGGTAGAAAGATGGTTGTAGAGGCGCTACAATCACTGATTTGAATAAAATGTTAAAATTCCACCAATAGCAAAAAATGTTAAATTTAGGAATGTTTTTTAAAAAAATCTTTCCAAATAGGAGGAAGTTTGCATGTATCATCTCGCTTATTGATACAATCTGGCCTTTTAAGTATCTCAATGGCTTCTCTAATTTTGCATTGGTAGAGATTATCACATCTGGATATGATCCTGGTACTAGAAAAATCAATTTTATGACCTGAATCTATAGTATGGAGTGAGAGTGCTGATGATGATGAGTGTTGTTTAACTGCATTAGCATGCTCATCTCTCCTAACACTGATGCGATGATTACTCATACCTATGTAAGAAGCTTTACAATTTTTACATGAGATTTGATAGACACCATGAGATTCAAGAGGGATTGAATCCTTAGGCTTGGTTATTATATTGCTGATCTTTTGATGAGCAGAAAATGCTGTATCTATATTATAGCATTTTAATATACGTCCGATACTGTCTGTAGTTCCTTTTACATATGGAACACAAATCCTAATAGCTGATTTATCATCTTTTTGTTTCCTATTTTGTCTATTTTGGGCTTGAAATAAGGCTTTTTTTTATAAATTTGTAATTATAACTATTTGCTAATAAAACACTATTAATATGATTTATTTCTTCTTTCAGATGTGTCTCATCTGAAAGGTTAATTGCTCTATTTAAAAGAGTTTTGGCTACAGAAACTATCTGAGTTGGGTGATGATGAGAATGGAAATGCAAATATCTGTCTGTGTGTGTATCCTTTCTGTAAATAGAAAAAGATAAACTATTTGGTGTTCTGGTGACTAGAACATCAAGAAAAGGGAGTTTTCCATCAGACTCTGTCTCCATTGTAAATTTAATATGAGGATGCATATTATTTAAATGTAAGAAAAAATCATCTAATTTATTTTTTCCATGTTGCCATATGACAAAAGTGTCATCTATGTATCTGAGCCAAATGAGAGGTTTTAAAGATGATGATTCTAAAGCACGAGTTTCTATATATTCCATGAATAAATCAGCTATTACTCCTGAGATAGGTGAGCCCATAGGAGTACCAAAAACTTGTCTGTAATGCTGTCCATTGTATACAAAATATGTATTTAAGAGACAATGTTTAATTAAAGCAATAATATGGTCTGGTAAATTGCAACGTTGTGAGATTATATTTAAAGCTTCATCAATTGGAATGTTTGTAAACAAAGACACGACATCAAAACTGACCAGAATGTCATTAGCATTAATTTTTAAACTTTTTAAAACAGAAATAAAATGAAGAGAGTTTTTAATATATGATTTAATAGATGGGATTGTAGGTTTAATGAAATCCGATAAGTATCTGGCTAAAATATGAGTTGGAGAACCTATTGCGCTTACTATTGGACGTAGAGGGATTTGTGTTCCATATGTAAAAGGAACTACAGACAGTATCTTCCGTATATTAAAATGCTATAATATAGATACAGCATTTTCTGCTCATCAAAAGATCAGCAATATAATAACCAAGCCTAAGGATTCAATCCCTCTTGAATCTCATGGTGTCTATCAAATCTCATGTAAAAATTGTAAAGCTTCTTACATAGGTATGAGTAATCGTCGCATCAGTGTTAGGAGAGATGAGCATGCTAATGCAGTTAAACAACACTCATCATCATCAGCACTCTCACTCCATACTATAGATTCAGGTCATAAAATTGATTTTTCTAGTACCAGGATCATATCCAGATGTGATAATCTCTACCAATGCAAAATTAGAGAAGCCATTGAGATACTTAAAAGGCCAGATTGTATCAATAAGCGAGATGATACATGCAAACTTCCTCCTATTTGGAAAGATTTTTTTAAAAAACATTCCTAAATTTAACATTTTTTGCTATTGGTGGAATTTTAACATTTTATTCAAATCAGTGATTGTAGCGCCTCTACAACCGTCTTTCTACCTTTTATAACTCTGTGGATGGCTTGTGTGACCAAGTCGAAATGTCAGTATATTAATATTAAAAGTTTTTAACACGGATGAACCCGCAAAATATGTATTTTATATATTTAACCTGTGCAAATCTTCGTTTTAACATATATATATATCATATGATCACCATTTCTTATGCTTGCTCCAACTGTTAAAATAGGCAAAACTCTCCATACAGTAGTGTCACTCTGTGCAAGTGAGAGTATTCAGTGGATACAAGAAGGTTTGTGCATACAATCCCTATTTTGTGTCTACTCATCCAATATCCCCAGTAAAACTCTCCATACAGTAGTGCCACTCAGTGCAAGCCAGAGTAATCAATGGATGCAAGGTTTGTGCATAAATCCTTATCTAGTGCCTATTCATTTATTATCTAGTCTGGAGATATTGGATGAGTAGGCACAAGTTAGGGATTTTATGCACAAACCTTGCATCCATTTATTACTCTGGCTTGCACTGAGTGGCACTACTATATGGAGAGTTTTGCCTGTTTTTTTTTATGATTGTATGTACAAAACTTTTTTTATACTCAGATATTTAATTATGTTTGTTGATTATGAAATTAATTATTTAGTTGATACTTGAGACTGTAAGGATTATAAAATACTATTTCCTCAGGAAAAAAAGTCAAAAATAATAAGTACAATATAAAAACATAGAATATATTAGATACATTTTTTTTTTTTAACATTTCAGAATGTATTATTTTTTTAAATAAAATTAACAGCAGTCAGGTTTTGGTAATGGTAACTTGGCCTCCCTACATAGACAAGTAAAATGTTTTTTATGATCAGAAAAGTGCAATTGAATGAGTTGTTAATAAATTTTGATTTCTTTAATGTTAAATAATGTCACATGTATAATATAAGACTATAAATGAAAAAATAAAATTTCAATAGAGTTTTTCTGTCACACATTGACAAAAAGTTTTGCAGATTAGGAACTGTGGGCTTACTTCCCTGTTATTGACTATTTTTTGCTTTTCATTTGCACAGAGAAAGATTACATATTTTCTAGCCCTATTAAAATATTTTGCTACATTTCATAACAATTTTTAATAGGATATATTCAGGGCTATAATTTTATCAACTGAAGTCATGCCAGCCTATAAATGTAATATTACCAATTCATTTTTTTGAAGGAAAGCTTTGAGGTTCCAAGATGGATATTTTATATTAGGTAAAAAGTTAGAAAATAATTGTGATATCTGTTTATCACTATTTTAAAAATCAAGAAGGTGCATCTAAGCTCACCAAAAAAGCAAATCAAGGCATCATATATGAGGGAGGATCCCAAAACAGCCAGAATCATTCTCTGATTTGAACACCTGCTGTAGTATATACTTCTGCTATTACATAATTTTTGCAGGAACCCTTCTGCATCAATCTTATAAATGACATCGCTATGTGAAATTGTGGGCTCATGTAGTTTTTTTTTTTTTTTTTGTAAAATGCATTTCACCTATTTGTCAATTTTTTTTATAATGGCTGAAAGGTTTGAATAATGTGAAATTCTGCTTTTATTTATAGAAAATAGCAAGGAAAACAGTTGCAATGCTTGAAACAGATTATAAGCAAAGTGATCTCATAAAAACACAAGTTTATAAATGGTTTAATTGAAATATTAAATTTACCATATTCCTAAAAAATGTGGCAAATGAAGTCCAAAATCAAAACAAACACTGATTTTGTTTTTTAATGTAAACTGGCATTTTGCTCTAAGATTTAATTTGTAATGGCCATGCATTTTATCTGCGAGTTATGAAACATTTATGTGATGCAATAAAATGTAAAAATCTTGATTTGTGGTAAAGAAAAGAGTGTAAGCTCTACCTTAACAAACTGCCATCTCTCAAAGTCTTGAGTATGAAATACTTTTTAATTAAATTTACCATAACCGCTATCAGCCATATTCATTCAATCTTGCTTTATGCAATTTTTTTAAAACTCTTGAATGAAAAAATGTCTCTTTTTTTTTTGCAGTCTTAGAAGTAGCGAGAAAAAAATGACCAAGGCATTAAAAAGCTTTACTTTGCAAGTATTTCCAGACTACTTCAAAAAATGGAGAACACTTTTAGATCGGGGTATTGTATCAAATGGATAATAATTTGAAAAAGATTAAATTTATAACACTTAAAAATCATAAACAGCTTTTTATTATAAAATTTCAATTATTTTAGGATCTCTTTCCTCACATATAAGAAACCATTAAGAAGTACCAATGTCATTTTTATTAATTTAAAGGATGGTGAAAAAAACTTCCTTGATTGATAAGAGAAATCAGTTGACAAGGGAATTAAAATCATCAAAAATTTGAAATTCAAAAAGAATCATGATAATGTGATGAATTTTTACTTAGCATAAAAATTACAAAAGCGGTCACTTCAGCGATTAGTGTTCTGGCCACAATTTTTTATGTGAACTATTTAGTATCTTTCAGAAAAGAGACCATCATAAAACAAGTGTTCAATGTTGATGAAACTGGTCTTTTTTGAAACTCTTGCCTCGTGCATATTTATTTCAAAAGAATAAAGAAAACTCCCAGGACATATCTTATACTATTGCTCAGAGAAAAACATGGAAGAAGCTGCAAAACTTAAGTGTCTTCTCATTTTCTATTCAGAGAATTTATGTGAGTTTAAAGGAATGGCAAAAACAACATCTCTTACATAGTGATCAAATAGAAAAGTGTGAATGATAGAAGGCATTGTCTTAGATTAGATCAAAGCATTTCTCATGTACAAGGTCTTATCGTTAGTAGCCATTGCATCTCAACATCCAATAGATAGAGCATGATAACAACTTTTAAGATCATTTTTACCATTGAAAATCACAACCATTTTTCAATCTGTAAATCAATGAATCATTACAATTTTCAAAATGTATTATAATCATCAATCAATGTGAATGAGGACACCAATAATTCCATAACTCTGTAAAATCTTTAATATAAAAAGAGCTATTGATTTTATAGACAAAGCTTACACCACCATATCTAACATAACTAATAAAACACACATGGAAGAAAGTGTTTCCCCAACTTATAAGCACAGAAATCAAAAAGAAGTTCATTGTAATTACATGAGAAAAAATATATTCAACCTAAGAAAACAGGATTTACAGAAATTAATAATGAGAATGATTGAAAAACTTTTGTAATCACCACAGTAGAAACAAATTAAATTGGATGAATAAAAAAAGTGGATGGCAAAAAAAAAGGTGTCAACAATTCTTTTAGGGAAGAACCTGAATATTAAAAAAAATATTATTTTTTTCCCCCCATTATATGTCCATGACCAATATTTTGCAAAAATTCAACCCTGGCTTAGAAGACAGCATCAAATCAAAAAATATCATAAGTCAAATTATTGGACCTTACAATGTGTTATATAAAAAAAAAATTAAAGGAGCAAGTTAACCATAATTCTAAGCTTTTTTTTCTAGAGATTTTTTGCTCTTAACATCTGGCATATATCTTCCAAAAAGTGAAAGATTATTGAAAGAATTAGGAGATAATGATGAGTCCTTAAGATAAGCAATTAAAAAAAGATGACTCAGAAAGCAAGAATAAATCATGATTCTAAAACATAGAAAGAATAGCTCGAGGCTAAGTGGGAGATGATTTTTCTTTATAGATAGTTATTTTATTGTACATAAGTATATATACACACAGCACATCCAATATTGATTTTTTAATTATATGCTTGGTAAATTGTTTGTTCATGTAGTATTCAAAATTTATAGTATAATTTGAATCTGTGGTAATGGTCCAAATTTTTTTTAGCATAAAGAAGGATTATATGCCTTTACCCCACTTAGCAATAGACTTTTATGCAGTATTTGCTATTGCAATCTTTTCAAAAAAGTGTGAAACTTTTTTTAAAAAACAACTACCATTTTTTCAAGATAGTGATTAAAAATGATGGTCATTTTGTAAGATTGATCATGCCATACAATAGTGTCTTTATTAAAGCTACGTCTTCTGAAAATAAAATGGTGACATTTACACTAAAAATACACAATAAAGTGTATTTATTATACAGTATATTATATTATGTTTTGATTATAGAATTAAAATATAATTAATGCATTTTATTTAATTTTGGTCTTTTAAGACTACAAAATCAAAAAAACAAGTGCCAGTTCTTTTAAGCACAGTAGATAATATACTTTGATCATATACAACAACAAAATATATTAATATTTAGTTGTAAAGTATGTATATTAGCTAATTTATATTCATTCAACCAGTTTTTGTGGATTAAAATTCTTCTGAATATTATTTTGCCTGCAATAATAATTATAATTTATTTTGATGAAAAAATGATTTCATGTATCATGCAGCTAATAATCAACATTATATGATCAAAGTTTATTAAACATAAATTTAAAGTATTATTTATTTGTTTTCAATTTTAAATCTGTAATCTTATAATTTGTTTGTGATTTATTCAAGATAATAGCTGTTTTTATTGTAAACAGATTGGTAAAAGAAAAAAAAAGATTTAAGCATTTACATTATTAAAGTTATAGCAATCAATTACACATAATATTTCTTTATCTAACATTTTATTTAGTTTCACTGCATGTATGTCAAATTTTAAAAAAATCATGATTTAAAAAAAATTAATAGCACTGTAAAAAAATTCACAAAAAAATTAATAATTGAATATAAAATGCATGAAAAATAAATTTTAATGTATACATTTTTCTTTTCATTTTAAAATGTGATTTTTTTTTTCTGTGCTTTATTTTAATTCAATGAATCGCTGTTCTGGAAATAGTTTGCAGTTATCTAAAAAGCAAAATGGCAGTTCAGCAAAGAAAAAATTATATATTTTTTTTCTTTTAAACTCATAGCTACCAAAACTTTATTAAATAGTATATTTACCCATTGGGTAATATTTTTTTTTATAATATGTTGGGTAAAATTTTTACTCATTAATTAATACTTTTTCAATTTAAGCTTTATTTTTTTAATTATTATTTTTTTTTATGTTGAATTTAAAGAAACAAATTATTTTTTGTCCCATAGAAAATCATTATAATTATCTCTTCTTTTTTTTTTTTTGCAAGAATTTATATTATGAGGTATTTTGAGAGATCATTTGACTTCATTAACCAGAGTAAAGATGTAATTGCTTATTTTTTATATAAAATCCTTGATTTATGAGAGCTTTTAGGGAATCAATTATCATCATCAACTGGACTAAAAATAACTGTAATAAATTATTAAGAGAGGGGGGAATGATTTTGAGATGTGGATTTGAAAGAAAATGGAAAAGATTAGAAAATATCAAGATATTGAATATCAAAAAATTAAGTAGAGGACTTGTTGTTAAAATTAGAAAATTAAAGGGGAATATTTTAGAGGAATTATAAAGAGGTAAAAGGGGATAGATTATCTTATGAAGAGAATTAAATTAAAAAAAAAAATTATTAACAAAATTATGGATAAAGTCCAAAGTAAGTAGAAGTACCTGCATTTTTCATTAAAACAATTTATGTGAGTGTATATTTTAAATATATAAATACTGATATAAAATAATCATTTTTTTAATTTTATCATTGATATTTCCAGGGCCATGAGTCAGTTGGCAGCTGAATATTTTTATTTTATTAAATAAGAAAACAACAAAACTTAAATATAACTTCAATAGTTAATTTACTTTGAATAATAATTGTGGTATTAGTAAGATACTAGTAATTCAACTTGTTAATTGCTACTTGAGAATAAGATCATTCAGATTTCTATACATTTTATATCTCCTTAGAGATTGACATCTATAAAATCTTTTTAACCCACTAGTTTATAACTCTATAATTTTCTAAGCACCTTACTGTTCCCACACATTAATAGAGAGATAGTCTAATTAGATTCTTGACTAAAACTCTTCTTTATTAATATCCAAAACAACTTCACTTTCGTTAGTTTATCTTTCTACTAGTTTTGCTTTTATTCTTGTCTTCTAATTCTTCAGCAGACTTTTTATTCAGCTTTGCTAATTTAAAAAGTAATTTTTCTTTACATGCAAATTATCCTGTTGCATTTTCCAGTAACTAGTTTCTTTCATTTCAAAAGTAAACTTTATTTACAGAAAAGGATGCAATATAAAGGATGTAACAAAATGTGAAATACCTTGGGAACATAGGTATAGCTTTCCTTTTGTAGGTTACAAGGATACATTTAAAAATTCTGAAATATGTACAAAGGAAGTTATACAATAAAAATAACATATTTAAGGTGTAAATGTGGTTGTATAGTAAACATTTAATACAACCACATTAAAGATCAGGCACTAAATCAAACATATTACATAATTTACATTAAATAAATATATATATATTAATTATTTTTTATTTCAGAAGTATTCTGTTATTATATTAAACCTTGTACCCACACACTTTTAATAAAATAATATATATGTGCATACATAGCAATCATTAAGCTAACTCAGAAATCAAAATAGTTATTAGTATAAACACAAACAAAATGCTTGAAAAATTTGTAAATTATTTATTCTACTGATTATTATTATTCCCTTCAATATCTGCAAACATGGATATTATCAAATAGTTTTGATTTATATACCTGTATGTATGAGAATATATTTTTTAAATCATTGATTTAAAGATAATCATTAAACTTTATATTTATAAATATTAAGTTGTTAGGAATACTAAACTTTCCTCTAAAAAAAAAAAATTGAATTTATTGCTTGATTATAGTTTTCTGTCTTGCATATTTTGGTACAGTAGTTGAGTAATCAGACTCAAGAACTAAAGATTCATAGACTGACACTGTCATTTCCAGTAAACAAAAGTACAGACCATTAATTATTTTTTTATATTTGTCTATTGTTTATTTATTTTTGCCTTTTGGCAAATGGTGTACCATTCATTACATATTGATATTAATTATAATAATTTAAAAAGCAAGTCATATATAACGTGACGTCACTTTTAATAAGCTTGTAGTTACAAAAATGCACACAGAGAACGTACCGATAGCTCAAAAAAGCTTTTAATTAATAAGTGCGGTATGAGAAAATATTTAAAATCTCTACCCAGAACACTCCCATCTCCAGACCAACTGGTTTCGAGCTTATGGCTCACGTCAGTGGAGAGCTAGAATATTCGGACACTAGACCTAAAATATCAACTCAAAAAACCAGCACTTATTTCATACGTATATTTAAGAAGAAACTCTGAAATTTTCAGACATGAAAATGTCTTTAAATCCAGCTATCTAACTTAAATAGCTATGTGGGACTAAACTGAATTCAGATTTACCATATTCTAATAGCCTCAGCATAGCCAAAGCCATGAAGGTAAAATTATAATAATTAAAAAAGCAAGTCATATATAACGTGACATTACTTTTAATAAGCTTGTAGTTACAAAAATGCACACAGAGAGTGTACCAATAGTTCAAACAAGCTTTTAATTAATAAGTGCAGTATGAGAAAATATTTTAAAATCTTTACCCAGAACACTCCCATCTCCAGACCAACTGGTTTCGAGCTTATGGCTCACGTCAGTGGAGAGCTAGAGTATTCGGACACTAGACCTAAAATATCAATTCACAAAACCACCACTTATTTCATACATATATTTAAGAAGAAACTCTGAAATTTTCTGACATGAAAATGTCTTTAAATCCAGCTATCTAACTTAAATAGCTATATGGGACTGAACTAAATTCAGATTTACCATATTCTAATAGCCTCAGCACAGCCAAAGCCATGAAGCTATTCTGAGGCTATTAGAATATGGTAGATCTGAATTTAGTTTAGTCCCATATAGCTATTTAAGTTAGATAGCTGGATTTAAAGACATTTTCATGTCCGAAAATTTCAGAGTTTCTTCTTAAATATACATATGAAATAAGTGCTGGTTTTTTGAGTTGATATTTTAAGTCTAGTGTCCGAATATTCTAGCTCTCCACTGACGTGAGCCATAAGCTCGAAACCAGTTGGTCTGGAGATGGGAGTGTTCTGGGTAGAGATTTTAAATATTTTCTCATACCGCACTTATTAATTAAAAGCTTGTTTGAGCTATTGGTACGCTCTCTGTGTGCATTTTTGTAACTACAAGCTTATTAAAAGTAATGTCACGTTATATATGACTTGCTTTTTTAATTATTATAATTTTACCTTTAAGGCTTTGGCTATGCTGAGGCTATTAGAATATGGTAGATCTGAATTTAGTTCAGTCCCATATAGCTATTTAAGTTAGATAGCTGGATTTAAAGACATTTTCATGTCCGAAAATTTCAGAGTTTCTTCTTAAATATACGTATGAAATAAGTGCTGGTTTTTTGAGTTGATATTTTAGGTCTAGTGTCCGAATATTCTAGCTCTCCACTGACGTGAGCCATAAGCTCGAAACCAGTTGGTCTGGAGATGGGAGTGTTCTGGGTAGAGATTTTAAATATTTTCTCATACCGCACTTATTAATTAAAAGCTTGTTTGAGCTATTGGTACACTCTCTGTGTGCATTTTTGTAACTACAAGCTTATTAAAAGTAACGTCACGTTATATATGACTTGCTTTTTTAATTATTATAATTTTACCTTCATGGCTTTGGCTATGCTGAGGCTATTAGAATATGGTAGATCTGAATTTAGTTCAGTCCCATATAGCTATTTAAGTTAGATAGCTGGATTTAAAGACATTTTCATGTCCGAAAATTTCAGAGTTTCTTCTTAAATATACATATGAAATAAGTGCTGGTTTTTTAAGTTGATATTTTAGGTCAAGTGTCCGAATATTCTAGCTCTCCACTGACGTGAGCCATAAGCTCGAAACCAGTTGGTCTGGAGATGGGAGTGTTCTGGGTAGAGATTTTAAATATTTTCTCATACCACACTTATTAATTAAAAGCTTGTTTGAGCTATTGGTACGCTCTCTGTGTGCATATTGATATTGTTTTAACCATTATAATTCATTAATGTTTTCCTAAAGGTTTGTGATGATGGTATTTTAGTTGTATTTGTATATTGGAAAGATGCTCAACACTTAATATTAAATGATGGAAATATTACAGTTCATAAGTTTCTAATTTGGTTCCAAATATAAGATATTCTACTCTATTTACCACTTTAATGTGAATCATAGATCAGTTGTCACCTAATATCAATAATCTCAATTTGCTGAATGACCATATAATTATTATTTATTATAAATTATATTAAAATGTTAAGTAATGGCTCATCATTGCAATTGTTTCCTATAATACACTAATACATAGGCATTTGTTGTTGCTTTTAGAAGACATATCTATATACATGCAGACAATAGACTTGTATTAAAAATATAATAAAAACACATTCATGGCATCATGTTCTGCAGCAATGAGTTAGGCTATAGTAATGTAAGATTCAATGAGATTGTTATTGTAGTTTTTGTTTAGTGGGGTATCAGAGGAAAAATCGAATTATAATAACTAAAGAAAAGATGCACAACTTGGAAAATATGTCACAACTTTAAGATGAATGAGTTCCAGTGTTTCTGATAATGCTTCGTGTTTTATGGGTTATTTATTCTTATAATAATTAATTGTGTATATGTTATATAATTATAAAAATTTTAACCACTTCTGGGGTTAATGAAATTTGAATTCATTCTTTGATACTTGAATAACCATTTGCATATATATTTAACATACGTATACATATGTGTGTAAACATTTTTAATTTACATATATATTATTAATTGTCTTGGGATTTTATTTTACTATCCATCAATTATTTATTGAAAACATGTTTTTTTTAAATAAATATTATATGTTAGTTGATGGTGTTTTTATAGCTGTGAAAATTTTTCTTATTTTTCAATGATTGTTATCCTTCTATCTTAATAATCTCTGAGCTAATATATATAAAGTTATTATCACTCATTGTCAGATGTTATTATTCTTAGCAGCATTTAATTATTTTTGGTTATCAAATTTTTTTTTAAAAGAACCTATTAGATTTAAGAGGATAATGTTGAAACAAATATAAAATTGATTTATTTTTATATGTAACAAAATAAATATTAGTAATTAATTAGTTTTGAATAAATTATTAAATAAATTATCACTATATTAAAAATAACTTTTTTTTTTACTCAGCTTTCCCAGCTGGCATTGTCTTGAAATGATTTTTTTTATAACATAATTTTCTCAGCTGCAATTTTTGAGAATGAAATTTCTGCTACTCTGATGATAGAAATGACCTATTTAAAACAATTTTAAATAATATTTATCTTATATTTGTTACGTAAATTATTTATTAAACAGTTTATTCCAAGAACACTTACAAGTTTGATTTTAAAATATAAATTTATTTATTACTTTTTTTTTTTTATAACCTATTAAAATATCAAATGTTTTAATATTGAATGCGTTGGCTTAATTTTGCTGTGCTCTTACTATGATTATTGTAGGTCAACATTGTTGTGTAAGTACAATGGTGTCAGAATAATTTGGGGTTTTTTTTTAATCATTTTTTTTTTTTGGAATTTGATGATTGTTATTGTTTTGCCTAGCTTTTTACATGCACCCATTAACCCTGCACAGTTATCATCATCAGCCACTTTCAAATGAATGTGGTGATTCCAATTTCAAGAGAAAAATATGAGGACAAAAAGTAATGATAATAATATATTAGAGATTAATTTAAGTATGGTTATATAAACTAATCTATTATTTACAAATATATTCACTAATTAAGCATATTAATTTATTATTTTGATTAATTGATATGAGAGATGCTATCTTTTATCTTCTGCAGCAAACTCTTCTATCTGAAAGACTTCAACTTCTTATTTAATTACAGCTCTTTATTGTATTCTATCTTAGCCATGATTTTCTGATGAAAGCAATCACTATTGCACTTCTTTAGGGTCTTAAAAATCATGCTCAAGTTTACCTCTTGCATCACCCATTTATTTTATATGTTTAATACAGTAATATGTGATTTTCAACCTAGGACCTTTCCAGTAAGCTGAAGAAAATATTGATCGGTCTGATGATCTTGTTATTAATTTTTAAAATTTCACAAGTCTTACTTCCATAGAGTAAATTAGATAAAAACAATGTCTATATATAGAACTAATTTAATTGTAGTTGTTACACCATATATCCTATCTTTAACTTTTTAAAAGTAGTAGCAATAATCAATTTAATACAAAATTTATCTATTTCAATTTTGTTTTAAATTGATTATTTTTAATTCTATATATAAAAGGTAACATTATGGACAAATTTTAACATTGAAATTTGATCATTTAAAATATCAACATTGAAGTCTACGTTGCATCTCAGTATGTAAGTTCACCTTTCTATACTTATAAAGTTCATATTTTTAAACTGATGACCATCAAATTTAAAAGATTATTTTTTTTTCATCACTTGCTGATATACTAAAACAAAGTTTTATTTGTTGCATTCAAAAATTGACATAGATAATCTTTGGAATTGAAAAAATAGCATAATCATTAACTTATTGGAAATCCAGAAGCTAAGAAGATGGGATTTCATTTTTGCTTTTAATCAATTCAGAATAAAAGTTCTACTGTCAAGTCCACTGCCATAAATCACATTTTTGTTTAATATTATATTTCATTTCAAATGCCTCAGATTTTTCATTTGTATCAATAACATTTCCTCTCATTCTATTATGTAAAAGCTGTAGAGTTCAAATAAACTTTGGTAGACAATTAATTCCAAATAGTGTACCATATTTCTATTAATTGAAGAAATCAATAAATATAATACTGTATATAAATAACTTATTTATTCTTGATATTTTTCTTGCATTTGCTGGCAATAAAAACTTTGATGCTTTCCATTTCTAAAACCACATTGAGATTCTGGCAATAATGTATCTATGACTACAAACAATCCAGTCAATATAATCCTTGCAAATATCTTTGATGTGATAGTTACCAACAATATTCTATGAAAATTACTGTGTTTATACTCTTAATTTTTTAGAAATTGGAACAATAAAACAATATTTAAGATCAGGCAAGCCAATTTCATAAAAAAAAATCCAAAAATTTTGAAGTTAACATACCATACTTTATTTTATAACTTCTCCAGATATCTTTTCATGTCCTGCAGTTTTTCATTTTAAAATTATAAAGAGCTGTTTTAATTTAATTAAGCTGAATATTTTTCTCCAAATTTAAATAAATAGATAGAATGGATATATCATTAAATATTATCATTTTAATTCTTATATTATTATTCAAAAGATGTTTTTAACTGTTACTTGTTTAAAATATCATTGTTATTATATAAGGAAGTATGATTAATAGATTTAATAGGATTATGATATTGTTTTTCAGTTTTCAATATAAACTTCTTTATATCAAAAAAAAATTGTTAAGTGGCCACAATCAGTATTTTTTTACTTTCTTACAATTTTTATCCATCAATTGATTATTTTTAAATCTTCCTACTAATTGCTGCCTTTAAATATCTATATTGGTTTTGAAGCTCCATTTTCAATTTATATTTTTCCCAAATGGGAAATGCCCCATAGTTACTTTTAATTGACTCACTACTAATAGAATCATTGTCAGAACCAGATGTCATTTTTTTTAGTAATCACAAGAATAGATTTATTTATATCAACAATCCATTCCTTAAAAGTGTTACATCTCAATAATATGACTATCTGGAAAATCCACCTTAACAATTTTTGTGTTTAATAGCTGGTGAAATTTAGCATGAATAGTAAGATAATCCTAAAAAATGAACATTATATTTCTCAAGAATATGATTAGCTTAAAGTCTATTTTTTATGCAACTTCATTTTAATTTTAGAGCATACTGATTTATGATCTATCCATTTTTTTTTTTTTTTTTTAACATTCTGATTCCTAAGTACATTTCTATATGTATAGTAATTTTATCTAAATAAAATGTTTGTGATAATTAGTCAGTATGTTGCACAAAAATTCAAATTTGCTAACCATTTCAGTTTGTATTACCTATACAATTATTTCTATCTACTTTTGACCAAACTTCACTGCTAATACCATGTTGCAATGATATACAATAAGGAGTAAAAACTGTCTCTGAATCTAACTTTAAAACATATACACTCATAGCTACTATTGTGCAGATTAAGTTTCAAAACCTTTCATTGGTACATTGAGAAATTCCAAGAATTGCCTTACAATAAACCCTATACCATGTAGTCTTCTTTTATTAATTGATTTGCCCATCTAAAAAAATATCTAGTCATCTATTTGTTCTATTAAACTTTCTTCTCTGAAAAATAGATTTAAAATTTTAATTATAAGTACTATTTCTTATATTCATATCTTTGAAGATTTTGTGTAATGTACCTATATTTAGAAAAAAAAAAAAAGATTAGATTTAAAATATTATTATTATCATTGTCTTCTAATTTAACGATTAATCTGACAAGCATGGATCACCATTTCTATTTTCTTTTCAATACATGTTGGATTAAATTTTAATGGTTATCTTAAATGAAATATTAGTCCTAAATCTAGGAATACTTAGCAGATAAACAAATATGATTTAGAAGAGAAAAAAGTACGTTCTGACAGATTTACATCTTGTCTCATTTGCAGAGAATGCCAAAGGAAATAGAAATAACCTATATATATATTGTTGAATTTCAGAAGTCTTTTGATACGAGTGATTAAAAGTTGATTTGGATAAAATATTCTAATCATATAGAGTAGATAATAAACTCATTAAAAGAATATTTATAATATTGCAAAAGCAGCCAAGAAAATTTGTGAAGAAATTGAAATTGTTCATATACAAGTGTTGTTGGAGCTCTAAGCAATTAATTAATACTGGGCTTAACTCCAAAAAATTCTAGTCTAGCCATACAAATAGAGTTCTTGTAAATGAGGCATTAGAGTTCTAAGTAGAGGTACACTAGGCAGGTGAATAAATATGATTTAGAAAAGATAGGTTTATCCTACAATTGATTTTATTACTTTTTTATCTTATATAGAGTGTCAGAAGAAATGAAAAGAATCTCTATATTCTTAATTTTCAGAAGTTCATGGACAGCATTGAGTGAAATGCTGAATCATGTGGAGTAAATTATTAAGAATAAAAATAATAATTGAAAAGCACTCACGAGAGTATGTGGAAAATTGAAATTAATATATGGTATGTATGATAGCCAATCTGATTATTTTAAAGCTATTGCATTTTGCTCCTACTTAAATAGTCGAACCGTCTTAAAGAAAATTAACATAACCAGACAACAAAATTAATAAGATATTAATTTTATATATAATATTAATTATTTTCTTTTTATAAATTTTTGTCTGTCTTATTTCTCTCTCTCTCTCTCTCTCTCTCTCTCTCTCTCTCTCTCTCTCTCTCTCTCTCTCTCTCTCTCTCTCTCTCTCTCTCTCTCTCTCTCTCTCTCTCTCTCTCTCTCTCTCTCTCTCTCTCTCTCTCTCTCTCTCTCTCTCTCTCTCTCTCTCTCTCTCTCTCTCTCTCTCTCTCTCTCTCTCTCTCTCTCTCTCTCTCTCTCTCTCTCTCTCTCTCTCTCTCTCTCTCTCTCTCTCTCTCTCTCTCTCTCTCTCTCTCTCTCTCTCTCTCTCTCTCTCTCTCTCTCTCTCTCTCTCTCTCTCTCTCTCTCTCTCTCTCTCTCTCTCTCTCTCTCTCTCTCTCTCTCTCTCTCTCTCTCTCTCTCTCTCTCTCTCTCTCTCTCTCTCTCTCTCTCTCTCTCTCTCTCTCTCTCTCTCTCTCTCTCTCTCTCTCTCTCTCTCTCTCTCTCTCTCTCTCTCTCTCTCTCTCTCTCTCTCTCTCTCTCTCTCTCTCTCTCTCTCTCTCTCTCTCTCTCTCTCTCTCTCTCTCTCTCTCTCTCTCTCTCTCTCTCTCTCTCTCTCTCTCTCTCTCTCTCTCTCTCTCTCTCTCTCTCTCTCTCTCTCTCTCTCTCTCTCTCTCTCTCTCTCTCTCTCTCTCTCTCTCTCTCTCTCTCTCTCTCTCTCTCTCTCTCTCTCTCTCTCTCTCTCTCTCTCTCTCTCTCTCTCTCTCTCTCTCTCTCTCTCTCTCTCTCTCTCTCTCTCTCTCTCTCTCTCTCTCTCTCTCTCTCTCTCTCTCTCTCTCTCTCTCTCTCTCTCTCTCTCTCTCTCTCTCTCTCTCTCTCTCTCTCTCTCTCTCTCTCTCTCTCTCTCTCTCTCTCTCTCTCTCTCTCTCTCTCTCTCTCTCTCTCTCTCTCTCTCTCTCTCTCTCTCTCTCTCTCTCTCTCTCTCTCTCTCTCTCTCTCTCTCTCTCTCTCTCTCTCTCTCTCTCTCTCTCTCTCTCTCTCTCTCTCTCTCTCTCTCTCTCTCTCTCTCTCTCTCTCTCTCTCTCTCTCTCTCTCTCTCTCTCTCTCTCTCTCTCTCTCTCTCTCTCTCTCTCTCTCTCTCTCTCTCTCTCTCTCTCTCTCTCTCTCTCTCTCTCTCTCTCTCTCTCTCTCTCTCTCTCTCTCTCTCTCTCTCTCTCTCTCTCTCTCTCTCTCTCTCTCTCTCTCTCTCTCTCTCTCTCTCTCTCTCTCTCTCTCTCTCTCTCTCTCTCTCTCTCTCTCTCTCTCTCTCTCTCTCTCTCTCTCTCTCTCTCTCTCTCTCTCTCTCTCTCTATAATAATAACTCTTTATATATATATATATATATATATATATATATATATATATATATATATATATATATATATATATATATATATATATATATATATATATATATATATATATATATATATATATATATATATATATATATATATATATATATATATATATATATATATATATATATATATATATATATATATATATATATATATATATATATATATATATATATATATATATATATATATATATATATATATATATATATATATATATATATATATATATATATATATATATATATATATATATATATATATATATATATATATATATATATATATATATATATATATATATATATATATATATATATATATATATATATATATATATATATATATATATATATATATATATATATATATATATATATATATATATATATATATATATATATATATATATATATATATATATATATATATATATATATATATATATATATATATATATATATATATATATATATATATATATATATATATATATATATATATATATATATATATATATTTATATATATATATATATATATATATATATATATATATATATATATATATATATATATATATATATATATATATATATATATATATATATATATATATATATATATATATATATATATATATATATATATATATATATATATATATATATATATATATATATATATATATATATATATATATATATATATATATATACATATATATATATATATATATATATATATATATATATATATATATATATATATATATATATATATATATATATATATATATATATATATATATATATATATATATATATATATATATATATATATATATATATATATATATATATATATATATATATATATATATATATATATATATATATATATGTATATATATATATATATATATGTATTTATTTCTCTTTCTCTCTCTCTCTCTCTCTCTCTCTCTCTCTCTCTCTCTCTCTCTCTCTCTCTCTCTCTCTCTCTCTCTCTCTCTCTCTCTCTCTCTCTCTCTCTCTCTCTCTCTCTCTCTCTCTCTCTCTCTCTCTCTCTCTCTCTCTCTCTCCTCTCTCTTCCTCTCTCTCTCTCTCTCCTCTCCCGCTATTACGTAGCC